>OZ007589.1:148715416-149957916 GCA_963931845.1 Maratus michaelseni | reverse complement strand
AATTTGCTATTTGATGTGTGCACAATGATGAACTACCTTCTTTTAACTTGCAATTATGCCTGTCTTGTGAAGACTATTTTTACAATGAAATCTACATTTTCTTTAAAATTGATTTTTGTGAAATCTCCGGTATGTTTATATCGAAAATATGAAAGGTAAATTGGCAAATGATTGGAATAATTGAGAGTCATTACTTGATAGGAACTATTTTTTTGTGAAAAATTCATAAATTCATATTTTGACAACTGCAATTATCGAACATTTTTTAATTATTTATATTTATGAATGGCACAGTTTCTAAAAAAAGAATATTTAATTTAATGTATAAATGTGCTAGGTAAGTGCCCCATATAGTATTTGTTGCATACACATAACTTATACTAAAGATACGCAGTTAAACCAATCTTAAAAATAAAATATTTTTATCTATTATTCTACTGACATTCTTTAACAATATGTAATAATGCCATTAAGTATATAAAAATAATTTAAAATTCTGTTAATGATTTAGAATTTTACTTTGTTACTAAAATGCGGTGGACGCTTGATTTTAAAGTCCTACCTCGCTTAGAACAGATTTCCTTGAATTTTCGACATAAGAATACCAGAATTTCTGCGCAGATTATTGATGACGGCGGTCTTTCTTGTACGATGCTTGTGAAAATTTTGAACAGTTTCATCGACGTCAAACTTATCTCTAATGCTAGCGATGGTAAGTGGCGTAGAGGAATCTTTATGAAACTAACTCTCTCCTAAACTGTCTCCAACTCCAGCTACAATTTAAAACTTCCAATAACACTTTAGCATAAGTTTTCTTTGCTCAAAGCTTAGACTGGTTTCAGTCATTATTTCAAGTTATTTAAACATGAAAGAAAAAGCAGAACATGCCAGTTATTACCAAATAAATTGCGTAAAAATATTTTGGGTTACAGTATTGATATTTGCATTGAAACTTTTATTTTTCATGTAAAAGAGAAACCGTTCCTAGAAGCGATTTAAAAGAGGAAGTAATAAATAAAATTTCCCGGTCACGCAAGAAGTTTAAATCTACATTTATTCGTTACTAACTTTTTACAGCAGATTTATAATGCAATATATTTTTATGTATGCCATATTTTTTTTTCCCTATGACATTAATTTATATCTTGTTTTAAATTCAGATAAAAAGTTTTTGTTTAAAAACATTTATCAACAAAGAGAAAAAAAATATATATCAGATTCTTAAAAAGTAAAACTTTGAAACTTTATGACGACATTCTATTGATTTTTCTGAGAGATGAGGTACCATTAAACTTTTTGCAAACTTTTTCGATGATTTAAAAAACTCTACTAACGAAAGTAATTTACGACCTGTTGATAAAATTATTTCTACTGAAAAAAAAAAATAAAATGAAGAGAAAAAAAAATATTCGAGTATCACTTAACTTTAACTGCTAATGGAAAAAAAATTGTTTAATTTTATTCTGGAAACTTAATTTTTACGCATTTAATTTTTTGTTGTAGAAATGGGTAAATGAAAGCGTAATTTTTTCCAATGAATTTATCTTTATGTATAGAATTTATTTTGCGTTATGATAAAAGAGCTGTGATAGAAATGTGAAATCTAATTTAATTCAATGTATGTACACTTTTTACTTTTGTACCATTTTTATCTTAAATGTACATTGTACATTTAAGATAAAAATGGTCAATAACATATTTCCTCATGTTTTAGAGAATCTCTGATATATTCTGCCTTCAGCTGTTCAAAGTATCAAAAAATAAAACGTAATAATAAAATGTTCACTATTATTACACTAGCTGACCTCTCCCCCTCGGCGTTGCCCGGCCTCATGATAATAAATTTAAACAAATCTCGAATTTGTATGATTTTATATCTTTAACCTGATCTTGTATGAAATTATACTTTAAAAATAAAAAATCGCGAAAATATATTTATATTTAGTGTTTAAAGCGTCTGTAACAAGACATTTTCTTGTTTTTTCACGTAGGGTTGTTTCATAGTTTGAAAAAAAAATTATTTTTGTCTGAACTCTAAAAATTTTCCTCGGTTATAAATATAACGGTTTTATAGCCCGTGTAAAAATTTCGTAAAAAAATATTGTTATCAAATTGTAAAAGAACTTGTTTTTCCTTCTCGCTTTTTTTTTTTTTTTTTTGTGTGTGTTTGCGTCGGTTTCTTTAACATAACAGTAAAAAAATAGTTCTCATCTTCCGGACTCTTTTAAATTTTAATCGGTTATAAATATAATTATATCCCCACACTCTTTAAAATTTCGTGGAAAAATATGCATATTTAATAGTGAAAACATGAGTCGAAGCAGAGCAAACCCATGCCGAAAGGCTTTTTGCGATTCCTTTCGAAATTTTCTCAGATTTCATTTATTTTTAAATATTTCTATACGTCCTCATATTTCGAAAATTTTGTAGGTGATGTAAATTTGGTCTACCGAGATGCTCTCAATAGACTGTGACGAAATACGGACGTTAAGTTATTTTTAGCGTAGAAAAAAGATCGTCTCCGTGAAGCGCGAAGTGACCATCGTTCGCCTGTGTTTTTAAAAGGTTAACATTCGTATTTTTTAAAATGAATTACACTGTCGATTAGAAGAATGGTTCTCTTTTAAGAGCATTATTTTGGTTTGTTGACAGCTCTGAAATTGCGCCCTGGAGGGGGGGTGGGGTCATAAGGGGGAAAGACGTCTTTCAAGAAAACGAACCTTTTTATTTTTTTAAAGAGTTAACGATATTTTTCGAATTGATTGCAACAAAAGAGTACGATATTTCCAGGTATGTCTTCCGATTTCAACTGCACGGTACAGTTTTGGCGATTTTGGTTAAAACAAAACTACGAAACAACAACAACAACAACAACAACAAACGCACGTTTGTTTTTTCATTTCTTCCTGATGCGTAAATCGTGTTCTGGGCATGTGCGAGCACTCTCGCCGGCTCTGAAAAAAAGATATGTGTTTTTGATGAGTTTCCAATTAATATCTCAGCTAATTACCAAAAATTAAAAATATGAGCCTCAGGTACATCAGGACCTGCCTTGAACTATCCTTACCCAATTTTTCAGACTTGTACGTGCGGTAGATTTCACTAGCCATCGCTGATAACTTGAAGTGAAATTAACTTAATTCATGAAATAGCTCTATAAAGATCAAATAAATCTTTAATCCATAAGTTTATTGTAATAAATTGTTAGCCGAGACGTTAGTAAAGCACTGTTTATTTTATGAAAAAAAATCTGCTTTTTAACTGTAAAAACATTATTTTATCTTTAAACAACAGTAAGTTAACAAACCAAGAAGATTTTCCCATTAAAATAGTTGAGTACATATGTAGTTGAGCAAGTGCTAGTAGTTGACCAGTGAGGCACAACACTGTAGAAAACAAAAAAATAATGCATTGATATGTTAGTTACGGTTGAGATGCACGGATTTATTAATTTTGGTTGATGTACCAACAAAAATTAACTCATCAGTGCATTGATTTTTGTTTTCTACAGTTTTGAGGCTTACTGGTCAATTACTAGCGCCTGAGCTTTAATGGCAGTACATTAACTCTAATTGTCTTATAATAATGTCTAAGTAATATAGTGGATCAGACTTTTTTCTTAAAATTAAAGAATTTTGAGTTTAATGTACATGATGTAGCTTCCTTAAAAGTGCAGCCGTCGATATGATGTTATTATCATCATAAACAGTTGCAGTAAGGCCGGTAACTACCTTTATAAGGTGATACCTTTATTTTGTGTTTCGATAAATTGCGGGGCGTCGCTTCTTGACTCCACTGTGAAACCACCGTGCCCAACTTTTAAGACATCAGCTTCTCTTTACAGAATGCGAGATATCTACTTCACAGTTATTGTGGAAGCGACTTATTTAGCACTTCAATCGACGGTAATGTGGGCAGTAAGTATTGCATTTGGATCACGATGTTTTCACATTTTATTCACACTCGGGCCACGAATCTATGGACTTTATGTTTGTTGTTAGAAAGCAATGAACTTAGCAAATTAAATCTACTCTTATAAAATTAATAGCTATCAAGTTTCTCTAATCAGTCTGTTTAAAAAGACACAGTCAAAAATGATTCCATTAAATTATTACAAAAAAAAAAAAAAAAAAGATAATATCGTTTCATAACCACCAGTAAGCATCATAAAAAAATTGTATTATAATTAAAAAAAATTAATTAAAATGTTAAATTAAAAAAAAATATTTTCCAAACAACTAATAATTTATATAAATATACAAAATTAAATTCGAGATTTGTGGTAATGTACTGTTCCAACTGTGCGGCATACTATCAGATTGGATAAACAACCGAAGTAAAATAGGAGCAAAATTTAAGTTGTAGCTTTCGACTTTCATGAAAGGAATGAAATAGAATCCATCTTTCTGGCGTGGCAGAGCCAACTACTAGAAAATTTCGCTACAGAGCTATCAAAATAATATTAAATTGTTAAATATTAAAAAGTTTAAATCAACATTTATTTAATATTTATTTTTTCTCTTCACATTATTGTGATACTAAATATTCGGTGGTTGTTGTCATGCAGTTATTTCAGATGTAAATACATCCTGTTGAAATTAAATCTTATCTAATTTAAAACAATGATAAAAAATGTATAAAAACAAGAAGGAAAACTTCAACATTGAAACGCGGGAAATTTTACTCAAATTTTATGAAAATATTTTACACCAGAATTTTTATTTAAAACTATTTAATGCATTTATTTAACTTATTTTTCTGCGTCATCTATTTAACTTAATTCATGAAAACGAATCGGCAATTATTCATTTGGTACGGGTCAAAACAGTCAAAATGACCCATCATCGCGGTCCTAGTGTTAATGCTTTGTTAGAGAAATGCACTGAAATCTTGAAAACCTCCATTTATTTTCACAGGAATTTGAAGATTACAAGCTTTGGAAGATTATTTATAGAAATTTGCTCGCAAGTATTTATTCTTAAAAATCTTGCAGAACAAATCTTTCATTTTTTATGCATCTAAACTTCAAAGGCAAATCGTATAACGTGTTTCAATTCGTATATGGGCAGAATTTCATTAAATACTGTAGAAAATATTTCACAAATTCTCTATAAAACAGAAATAATCAATAAAATCACTGTGATAGTAAAACCGCTAATATGTCTTTTCAGATAATAAAATTTTACTGAATGATTTTATTTGAAAGTGACTTTTTATAAAATGACCAGTTAAAGTTCAAATGAAAATAGTGTCTACAGCTCTACTTTCCGTAGTATTATAGACAGAGCTCATCCCACTTTTCATTTGATTCCTGCAATGAGAAAAACGACACTTTCAAATCTGAGTAAATCGATGTTTTTATTTTGTTATGAAACTTTTTGTTTCAAATATGACGACCCCAATGCTTTCAATTCTGACAACAATGATAAAAGAAATACATAATAAATACTGAAACATGGACATATTCAAAACTGAGCACATAGAGGTCAGTTCATACTAATTTTTGAAACATGGACATACTCAAAAATGATTAGGGTCTGTTCAAACTCATTTTTGAAACATGGACATACTAAAAAATAAATACATAGAAGTCAATTCATACTCATTTTTGAAAGACGGACATACTCAAATATGAGCACATGATGTTTTATTCTTGAGTGAGTGCATGTTTTCAGAAATGAGTATTTACATGTTTCGAACTTGAGTAATTTTGATTTGGAGCCATTTTGACTATGCGACATACTGAGATTTGAGTATTTTTTGTTCAGTTTTGAAAATGTCGTTTTTAGAGTGTGGTTGGTACTATTTCGTTCCAAATCGTCTTGGGACAACTAAGGGGATTTAAGGTGTAGAAAAATAATTGATGACATGGCAAAAACAAGAGAGAGTGATTTTAATATGTAATTATTCGTATACGAAATATAGATTAATATATATATCTAGGAATTTTATTGGTACTTTTGTAAACTTTATTGCACTCTAAAAGCGACATTTACAAAACTGAGCAAAAAATACTCAAATATGACTATATCACATAGTCAAAATGACTCCGAATCAAAATTACTCATGTTTGAAACATGTATATACTCAGTTCTGAAAACGTGCGCACACGCAAGAATAAAACATCATGTGCTCATATTTGAGTATGTCCATATTTTAAAAATGAGTATAAACTGATTTCTATATGCTCCTTTTTGAGTATGTCCATTAGGGTGGAGCGAAAAAAGTGATTTTTTTTTACAAAAAACGGATAGGTGCCAAAAGTTGCCTTTATACTAGTACATCAAATATCTAAAATTTTACAGCTGAAAAAAAAATGCCTTGAGTCTGCGCTTTTGGTCCAAATGTCGAAATTTTGTGTAAAATTTGAAAATTTTTCAAAAAAAAAAAAAAAAAAAAAAATTCTGTAGAACTGGTTATGATTTAAAAGTGTCATTTGAACCTCTATTAATAAAGATTTAAAATATTGAAATGATAAAACGCTATATTTATTATGTATAACTGCAGCAAAACTGACAAATTTCGGTAAAAAAGGGGCGTTTCCTTTCTGGTACAGCATACAACAAATCGTTGTTTTGAATGGAGCTCTTCGCTAGTTGCTTTTATAGCTACCTAGGAGTGGAGGTGAGTGCATATCATGTCCCACCCGTAACCAGCACAACCACCCTATCATCTGAACACAATGTTTTATTTATACAATGAATTGTGATTTTTTTTATCAGACTGGCACGACTTTTCTGTATATCAACCTAGTCATGGTGTATTCATCTCTTCTTTCGTATCCACAGACTTTGGATGATGCTGGCTGTGACTTCCTTCACGTATCTTTCTACTGCTTGAGTATGAGAAGGCATGCAAAGTAACTCATTGGGGATGTTAGTACGGGAATCTATACAGCCGTCTATTATCTTCAACAAACTTGCATCCAATAAATGCATAGTGATTGGGGGTCCTGTTACCGCAATAGTTTTCCAATCAATTAGATTTATATAATAATCTGCTTCAATGTTGATTGTCAGTCAATATTGATTGTCAAATTTGCGTGTGTCATCATTTATTCTACCTCTTGCATTTATTATGGGATGAGCAGCTAGTTGTTTAATGTGATTGCAATCAGAATTTGCTCTGAGTGTGCAAAGTAACCATTGTCCTGAATAACTTTTTTAACTATTCGTTTTATGGCGTTTGCTGTGTTGTTTAGTAGCCGAGTAATTTCCCATAAGGTTTTAGATACATACTTTAGCTGTGGATTACATTTGATGGTAAACCATCCTGGGGCATAAAGTTAGATCACTTACTTTGTGAGTGAAAACAGAGACTCTGACGCGCAGTCAATGCGAATAATTAAGGTAAAGAATTCTATTCGCCGTTGTGAGCCATATTACATGGAAAAATTTTCCTAGGCTCCTATTCGCTAGTTCTTTAGAGCAATATCCTGATGAAATAGCTTTGCAAATGTCCAGCATGTATTTCTGGTCTGTGCTGAGTGCCTTTTCATCGATTTCAGAGATATGTTTTCTAAATTACTCTTTATAGGTTCAAAAACTGCAATAGGGAGTGAATGACAAGTGGACAAGGATTTCCCTAATACATTTGGGCCAGAAGTTTTCCTATCGATCATACTTAACAAATGATGCAGAGGCAATTCATTTAACTGGAGCTGGCATATGATCCATTGCATAGGTCTTGTAAGCTTCTCTTCCATTCGACGGATTATTTCATTATGCTTCCCCTTATTCACAGGACACCGGACACCCATCACAACTCAAGCATGAGAGGCTGGACAAATCAATATTTTCATCTTTTAAAAACTTTGATATGCATTTAAATATATCTTTTGATGCTCCAGATGAGGAAATGTTAGGCAAAATTAGTCCCCAAATATTTGGAGCCACGCTCTTCTAAGATAGTAACACGTTCTTCTTTCATAATTCTACGATACGCATGTTTATCATTTCTCTTTTCTATACGCATTGTGTCATATTTTCAGTAGTCGAATTATAAGGCTCTTATTTCTGTTTTAGAGTTCTGTTCTTTACGTTGAGATGAATAAGCCGATTGGCTTTCACGCCTTACCTTGCAAACGGGTCTCTGTAAATCCCATGTAACGGGTACGGGTACATTATGTTTTCGAGAGTCATTTGCTGTACATACACAATCCTGAAGAACCGCTGAAGCAAGAACTGCAGCAGACCGATCAGAAATTCTATAGCTATCACATGCTCTAAAAAGTTTCAAACTTCATTCGAGTTTCGGTATAGGAGGATGAAGATGGGAATTCAATTGTATCTATTATTGAATCATTGCATACTGATTCGTTTATTTCAATTTCACATGCAGCATCTTCTAATTGCGGAGCTTCTCTTTATTTAATCTTCTTTCTATTAATTTTTTTCAACGTGTCGTTGTATGCTGTACCAGAATGGCAACGCCCCTTTTTTAGAAATTTGTCAGTTTTGCTCCAGTTAAAAATAATAAAGATATCGTTTTATCGTTTCAATATTTTCAATATTTATTAATAAAGGTTCAAATGACACTGTTAAATCATAATCAGTTCTACAGAAAATTTTTATTTTTTTTTGAAAAATTTTCAAATTTTAACCAAAATTTCGACATTTGGTCCAAAAGCGCAGACTCAAGGCATTTTTTTTTCAGCTGTAAAATTTCAGATATTTGATATACTAGTATAAAGGCAACTTTTGGCACCTACCCGTTTTTTGTAAAAAAAAAATTTTTTTTTTTCGCTCCACCCTAATGTCCATGTTTCAAAAATAAGTATGAACTGACCTCTATGTGCTCAGTTTTGAGTATGTTCATGTTTCGATATTTTGAGTATTTATGGTATTTCAGAATTGAAAGCATTGGGTCGTCATATTTGAAACAAAAAGTTTTATAACAAAATGAATACGTCGATTTACTCAGATTTGAAAATATCATTTTTCTCAGTGTGATGGTGGATAATTCTTCAAATATTCACATAAAGATAATATTTATAATATAATCAAAATTGTACGTAAGATTGAAAACAAGATTTTATTAAAAATTTCGTATTATCAATACCTCTCCAAAAGATATTTAACTTCTCTTATGCACATTTCAATGCAAAACATTGTCACTGTATGCGACTAAAGGCGTGAGTGTAGTTGAACTATGTCAGTGCTGTGTTGTATGATTGTAGCATCATCCGCATAAAGTGCTTGGTGAATGAGGTAGGACATATATATATATATTTTATTTTCCCAGGACCCAATTTTAAACCTGTCCTGTTTTCACATGGCCGGGTGTGGACATTTTCTTGACATAGTGGACAAAAATGTTCTGCCGCGAAGGTAGGTCAAAGTAAACCGGACATAAGCAGTAGGAATTTTATGTTTTAATAGTTTGTAAATGAGGCCATAGTGCTAAACTGTGTCAAATTCCTTCGAGGCATCAATGAAAAGGGCACTAACCATCTGACCAATCCTGTCAAAAATTTATCGCTTACTTTCTAATATTTTATTTTCTGTGAATTCCAATGGTAAAAGGGAAGTGTATTTTTAAACAATAGAAAAGTAAAAATTTTATGTGTCGCAAAAGCTATTGTTAGGAACGGTTTGCAAAAGTATATAATCCTATTTTGGAGGCAATCATTCGTTTATGTAAAAATTAATGTAGGTCATAACTCATAATATTTTGAATATAAATTTATTAAAAATTTTCGTAATAAAAAATATTATAATATTTTTTAATTAAAAAAAATACCTGGAATATGTTTGGATCATTCATTGTATCGCATTAAAATAAGAAACATTTCAATCGTTGATTTTTGGGGGAGAAACAAACTACAGTTTTTCACATGCATTTAACATTAGCATCCTCAAACTTTGACCTCTTATAACTCTATGAAGATCTAAGAGAAGTATATACACTGTGCTTTGAAACAAGAAACACAAATGAAGTGTCAAAAGTGGGTTTTAGTTTAAAAAAAATCAAAGTTGGTACAATTTTTAACATGTTGTCGACACCTATTTCAAAACGTACATTCATATTCGAAAGTAGACACAATTCGAAAATCGAATGGTTCCTCTTGCACCTCTCTGCGACAATTTTGGTTAATGTGAGGTTGAGTTGATGCGATTTTAACCTCACGAATGTACATTTCTTTTTATGAAACAGAATATTTGAAATGTACGCAGAGTATCAAATCTGTAATATTTTATTTACAAATTCCAATATTTTCTCATCGATGAAGAAATGGCGAAAAAATGAATGAAACATTAAGGAAATGAAACTGCAAAAAACTTTTAATTAAAAAACTGAACTAAAAACAAGGGTAAAAAACATTTTAACTTAATGAATTTCATCAATCTGCCTATCGTCAAGTTCGAAAAAGCAATAAAAGTAGTTCTTTGAATCCCATTAAAAACTATACAAATGTCTTTTTAAAAGTTAATTGTGAATTATTTAAATGGAGAGATTTCAAGTAAGAGACATAAAAAATGTTTTATTTCAATAAATTTGTAATTATAAAATGTGCAAAGAGAGTCCATTAAGAAATAAGGAATCTTACCATTTGTTTTAAATTATCAAGTGCTATTCACTTATGTGTGTACTCCAAAATTATACATGTTATGGCATGTAATTATTCTAAATCAAAAACCTTAAAACATTTCGTGAAGATTATTTTCTATGGCAAATATCATTGAGATTTCTGTATACAGTGACTATCACTTTCATTTTAAAATTTCGGTATATATTACATGATTTTCCAATAGTTGGGAATGAAATGTTTTTGCTGTATAGCGTCTCTATCACTTTTGGTTTAAACTTCGAGGACTCCTTGTATATACAACGTGATTTTCTAATAGTCGGGAATGAAATTAATAATATAAGTTCAGTTACATGTAATTTTTTTCTCCAGAATATTTTTTTTTGAATTAAGTTTAAATGAGATCCTATCTAATCTTGAAAGAAAGGAAGATATTTTATTTTTTTGAATCACTTTTGAAAATATATACAAAAATTGCTTATAATCTCCTCTATAAATCTATAAAATGAAATTAACTAAATAATGTATCATGTGAAATTTCATTTAAAAAAAAAAATATTTTAAAAACGAAATTGCCAAATCTTTTGTAATCGCATGAAACTAAGAAACATCAGCTGACGAAAATTGCAATTCATTTTGAAAGCATTTTTATAAATAAACTAACATTATTTTATCAGAATTCTCCCTGTACAAATATTATCAAGAATTATATACAGCTGAGAAAATTTTGTACACTAAAAATAGCGACAAAAGAGCATCTTGTATGTTGTTCAAAACGTTGTTTTTACAAAACAACATCTTGAAATCTTTCATCTGTTAAACACGTACAGAAAAGATATTTGAAGTTGTAGTGAAGCTTACATGACTGGGATTGAAAAAAAAGTAAATAGGAAATTTTAAAGCGAATATTGAAGAGCAGCATCTGAAAATGAAAAAGAACATAATAAGCGCTTAAGATTTGTAACAACGTACTTAAAATACATAGCCACAGAAAATTTATTAAAATGATTGGATCGATTAATAAAAATTGTGACAAAGAGTACACCAGTGTCTTGAATAAAGATGATGGGACAAAAGTGATGAGAACAGAATGTAAAGAACAACGGCTTTTGTTTATTTAGAGTAGAAGATTTATTGAGTAGAGCATTTCAAAAATTAAAACTTTTATAGACTTTTATCTATGTAAAGGGAAATACTATCTACTGTACAATGTAGTGTCTGAGAGAGTAAAGGGATCAATAATAGATAAAAACATTCTTAAACCTAAAACTAATTCTTTAATAGTTTTCATTTAAAAAGAGTGGATTTTATTAGTTGTAAGACTTTCTTAATTTAAGCTGTTTTAGAAAAAAAGAGGAAGAGTTTTTATAATTCACTTAATAGCAAAGGAATTTAACAAAAAATTAACAATAACCAGCTTCATCAACAATTTGCTTATTTATTTGTAGAATATGGTAAAATGGTTATAGAGTTAGGCTTAACAAATGCATATGATGAGTGTTAAGTGTACGTTTCTAAAAAAATATATATTTTTTTTAAATCTA
Organism: Maratus michaelseni; assembly: GCA_963931845.1. NCBI lineage: Eukaryota > Metazoa > Arthropoda > Arachnida > Araneae > Salticidae > Maratus > Maratus michaelseni. The sequence continues at coordinate 149,945,844 of OZ007589.1, read as the reverse complement.
AACTTTAAGAGAAGGGATTGTTTTAAGTTTTCTATGGAGATTATTTTAAGAAATAAAAAAATATATAAATGGAAGATGAGTGAAATAAAATGTTAGATTTAGTAAATGCCTGCGGGTGAAGAGTAAAAATATACGACTTCTATTTTTTTTTAATTTGTAATAATTGTTCACTACTTGTTTATTTAAAAAAATCTTTTAGATATTGTTTTAGGTATTAGTCACTTTAAAAAAAATCTATTTTTTCCTGTTTTTCTCATTCTTAATATTAGAAAAGCCAAGGGTATATTTAGCAGTTGATGTTCTTCCCTTTAAAATGGGTATTTGTTTTTGGACTTAAAAAAATAGATAATACTGAGTGTCAATTCTCTTAAGTTTATCAAAATAGTTTATCCTTTTCATCTCAAAATAATATTTTTTGTTGACTGTATACTTTATTTCAAAGTTCTTTAGAAAACTAAACTTTCACTATCTCCTTTTACTATAATGGTTCTCAAAATTAAAACAAAAAACAAAAAAAAAAATGATCCGAAAAAGTGTTACGAGTAAACTGGGGAAAGTTTGAACTGTTAGCCGAAAAACAAAAACAGACGGACAAAGAAAAAATGTAAAACAAAATTTTATCTTCAAAGTTATGTCTACTCAAAATCAAACAAGAAATGAAAATATTGAAACTGCCGTAAGTCTATACAGAAGATGACGTGGGTAACAGAAACAGAAACAGAAACCTCCCATTCGACGACAGCCAACCTCTCGGCATAGGACCTATGAGTCCACGTGGGGAAAACCTATATCTACCAGGAATCCCAGTGTCCAAGGACCCGGAGTTCCCAGCAAGTTAAAAAAAGAAAAAAAAATGACACGAGCTACCCAATATTGCTTATTGCTGGGTGAGCCCAAAGTTATTACATGTATATAAGTTCTATATGAATATACTGATAAGATTACATAATATTAAAGATAAATATTTACAGATATTTACAATAATATTGTACTGAAAGTTTTTCAATTGTATTATGCACTAGTCTATTAAGTCTTTTAAAACATAGTTTTTAAAATCTATAGATCTAGAATTTTATATAGGTTATAATAATTCTTTGATATATGAAAAGTTTTTATTTAGGACGTTATAGTTTTTATCTAACTTTTCGTAATTGGAAGCGTCTAATAGCACACGTTGTAGGTTTCTCTTTAATATTTTATTTTTATTGAAGTTAAAATGGTATTCCATAAGAGGTCAGCTACCAAAGATGTAGTGTATAGAAGTTCCAGGGTTTTTGTCACAAGGACATCTATCCGTGGTTCTTTTACCAATTTTATATAAAAAGCTTGGGAAGCTTCCATGGCCGTTAAGATAATATGCTGCTGATTTCTGAACACATAAAAATTTAACATCTACCTTATTAAGAATTTTATACGTTTCTCTTCCTTTCGTTGAGTTGGTCCAATCATTTTGCCAATCTGTGATGATTTTGTTTTTAAAATAACTCTTTAGAATGGATTCTGGAAATGGTAAGACAGAGATGTCATCATAATGGTCTTCTGTAATTGCATTTTTTGCGAGAAGGTCTGCTCGCTCGTTACCAGTGGTGCCTACTTGTGCTCTAATCCAGGCTATTTTGATGAATTTATTGGGGTTTTGTAGTAAACTATTGAAGATATTTAAAATTATGGAGTTTCGAGAAAAAATTATCTTGAGTGCATCTAAGGATGAGCGACTATCTGTCAAAATAAGGGCTGATGTAAATTGTGATTGTGTTAACCAAACTATTGCTTCCTGGATCGCATATAATTCGGCTTGGTAAATTGAGTTAATTGGGTGTAGTCTTACTGCATGATCATGGATGAAGTTATTATTAAGAGAGACTGTATATACACTTGCCACTCCATTTCCCATAGATGATCCATCTGTAAAAATTTGTAGATGATTTTCCAATATTATGTTTTCTGTCAGGTTATCTATAATTTCTATATTTTTCAACTTGTAATATTCTGGAAATTTATAAGTTGCTTTCCGTTGCATAAGATTATTGTATATTATTGTATTGTTGATGTTAAGTAATCTGTTTCCTTGCTTTATCTCATAGACTTGGAATTCGTTTGGTATTTTGATGGTAATTGGAGGCACTCCAGTTAAAATATTTAATGCGTCATTTGAAATACTTCGGTAAGTTACCGAAGTCTTATGATGTTTAACAATGCTATTCTCTGAATTGATCTAAGGATTCTGATGCCGTGGCAATTCAAGTTTGGATACCAGAATTCGGAGCCATAAAGAATCTGTCTTTCAATAACTGTTTGATACCAGATCTTCTTGAGGAAGGGACTGATTCCCTTGTTGTAATTGTGGAAACTTTTAAAGCCTGAAACAAATTGGGCGATCTTAGCTTTTAAAATATTTAGGTGCGATTGAAATTTTAATTTTTGGTCTAGTGTAATTCCTAAATATTGTAGATTTTTAACAATTTTTATAGATTTCTGTTTTATTTTGAAAATTGGCTGTCGATTATTAAGGAGGTTCCTTCCAAATAGGAGTGCTTGGGTTTTTTCTTCTGAGATAGTTAGATTAAGCTCTGAACATATATTGATGAATGTTTCTATACGACTGTTAGCAGTTTGTTCCAATGATGATCTGGTATTGTCTTCAGTGAGTACGACGAAATCATCTGCATAAACGATAATTCCAAGAGCCTTTAATTTGTATATTAGTAACCACAATAGTGGTCCTAAACACGAGTCCTGCGGGCAACCTTTATGTGTCCTGAACCACTCTATGAATGTGTAATTATTTAAACCGATTAATCTCTCACTGATATAATTTTTTAGGAGCTTCTTTATGTAAGTCGGAAGTGGAGAATCATCTATTATTTCAGTAATTTTGTACCAATCAATGGAATCAAATGCTCCCTGGATATCAAATGAGATCATTCCACAGTATTTATATTTATCTAAGTTTTCCATGATTAGTGATTTTTGTTGTTGTAAAGCTGTTAATGTACTTTTTTCTCTCTAAAACCATGTTGTTCTGGTTGAAGAATGGATTTACTTTCTAGAAATGTCATCGTTCTTATTTTTATCAGCCTTTCTAAAACTTTTCCCAACATGGGAAGAAAAGTTATTAGTCGGTAAGATTTATGTTGAGATGGTTCTTTGTTTTTTTTTCTAAAATAGATTACAAATCCTTTTTTCCAAGCCGCAGGGAAATGGCATAATTTTAAACATTTATTATAAATTTGTAAGACTAGATCTGGGAATTCCTTTAGCATGTTTCTTATAGTTATCGCGTCTACTCTATCATAACCTGGGGCCTTTTTAATGTTTTGTTGTTTTATTGCAATTTTCAGTTCTCTTAGGGTAAATTTTGATGTCTTGAAATTCTTCTTCTGGAATTGAGGACATATTTATATATGAGTGAATTTCATTTGTATTTTGTACACCTATTTGGTGTTGTAATAGATCGTGCTGTACAGTTATATATGTATCTTCTATTGTTGATGTTTCCAAAACTGTATGGATTAGGTCTCTATTTTTAAGAAACTTTTGTTTTAGAATTTTAAAAGCCGTGCCATATTTACTCGTGGTCTCATTGCAGAACGTTAACCATGATTCCTTCTTGGCTTTCACTATTTTTAATTTGTATTCTGCTCTTGCCCAACTCTTGCCCTAGGCTGTTGTAAATGACTCAGAGAAAATAAATTTGGAAGGGAAAAATTGACTAATATTTTAACTAAAAAATGAAAACAAAAAATTACAAAGTTACGATAGAGAAAGAAAATTTAAAGCCGAACAAAGAAAGGAAGAGGGGAGGGAGGAAAGAGGATATTTCCTGTGCTAAGATGATCATACACTTAAAAAAAACTTTACATAAAATTGTGCCAGTAATAAATAATGAAAATAATTACAAAAGTATGAGTAAAATAACACAAAAAGTATTAAATAAATGGATGAAATAACTTAAAACACTATATTATAGAATCTCAAATAAGATGCTGCAAACTATGTACAATATTTACAAAATTCATGCTATGAAGGCCATAATAATTTATAGAATATAGGTATTAAAACAAAAATACTAAACGAGTGGGATGATTTACCTTAATACACTAATATATTTGAAAATGTTACAATACATTTTCAAATATATTTGTGTATTAAGGTAAATCATCCCACTCGTTTAGTCTTTTTACTTTAACCTAGATGGGTCATGCGACACATCGTTAGATAAGTCTTGACCCACTCTATTTATTGCTGACTAACAATTTCATTTTAGTTCTTTCTTTTTTTAGCCCCTAGAGGGCTTTTTTATGTACTTTTTTGCTTTAATTTTTACTCTATAATGTATTACATCGTTGTTTAGGTACTGACCTGCTCTTTTTATTCCTTATCTTAAAAGTTTATTTTTCATCCACAGAGGGCGTTTTTTAGCACATTTAATTTTACTTTATCCTAGTTGGGTCATGTGATACATCGTTAGATAGGTCTTGACCCATTCTATTTATTGCTGACTAGCAATTGTATTTTAGTTCATTATTGTAGCCCCTAGGGGGCTTTTTTAAGTATATTATTATTTTTTTTTCATGTAACATCGTTGTATAGGTCCTGCCCATCGTTGTATGTACCTGCTCTTTTTATTCCTTGTCTAAATTGTTTATTTTCCGCCCATTGTGGAATATGTTGGAAGAAAATCTAAATAGCAATTAAATGTACATAAATAAAGTAAATACAGGGTGATTTTTTTTTAAAGTTGTGAAAGTAAAACACTATAACAAAAGAACCACTGATCCAAATGACCTAAAATTTCACCAGTATGCTCCCAAAGCAATGGGGATTTTTTTAGCATGGTTAAAAAAAACTTAAAATCGCACCGACAGATGGCGCTCTAAGGTAGCAGAAACAAAGAATATCGTCTGTGGGAGGAAAACAATGGACGGTACTTTGAGAAACCATCTTCCCTAGACCCTCTGTCGTCATTGGACCTTTTCTTAAATTCTTAAGTGTTCTAAATCTCCTAAGAGCAGTTGCTGCGCTGTCATTATTCTGATAATACAGTTTCACTAACAACGCACGGTCTGTCAATGCAGCAGTCATTGCGAGGATTTCCGTAGAATAATGAACACGAGATGCGCCTATTTCACGTTTTTACGCCAATGAACCCGACTTTACTGCATGTACAGCGCCATCTGTCGGTGCAATTTTAAGTTTTTTTAACAACGCCAAAAAAATTTCCATTGCTTTGGGACAATACTGGTGAAATTTTAGGTCGTTTGGATCAGTGGTTCTTTTGTTATAGGGTTTTAGTTTCACAACTTTAAAAAAAATCACCCTTTTTTGCGTTGTTAGTGAAACTGTATTATCAGAATAATGACAGCGCAGCAACTGCTCTTTGGAGATTTAGGACACTTAAGAATTTAAGAAAAGGTCCAATGACGACAGAGGGTCTAGGGAAGATGGTTTCTCAAATAACCGTCCATTGTTTTCCTCCCACAGACGATATTCTTTGTTTCTGCTACCTTACAGCGCCATCTGTCGGTGCGATTTTAAGTTTTTTTAACCATGCTAAAAAAATACCCATTGCTTTGGGAGCATACTGGTGAAATTTTAGGTCATTTGGATCAGTGGTTCTTTTGTTATAGTGTTTTACTTTCACAAATTTAAAAAAAATCACCCTGTATCTAAAAAGGTAGATTTAACTTTGTGCCGTTATATTAAAAATAAATGAAAAACGTGAAATAGCACAAATAAAAATATGTAAATCGGCAAACAGCTGTTTCGGAGCCCCTAAAGCTCCATCATCAGTACCAATTCAAAAGATTAAAACCCGATTTAAAAGTTTAAGCCATGTAAATATGCTTGCGTCTTTTGCACGCGCCAAGATTGAATTTTGGAGCGTGCAAAAGACGCAAGCATATTATGAAACATATATTATGAAAATTACGACATATATTATGAAACATATATTATGAATACATATATTATGAAAAATATTTGCATTTTTTTTTAAATTCTTGTTTTTTGTTTTTAAGATTTAGCTGAAAAAAAATCTGCTTTATTTCATGTCCATTTTACCCCCACTAACCATATTCTTTTATAATTAACAGTGACACTATTTTTTTAATTAACAATGTAGTGAAACGGAACTGTAATGTGCATGTAAGTGTATACATTAAGACAGTAACATTTTTATACCTAATTATTAATGTACATGCAAGTAAAAGACTAAAAAAGAAAATTAAGAAATATAGATATGTATATGAAATTTAGATATGTATAAGAAATTTAGATATGTTTATGAAATTTAGATATGTATATTATGTTAATAATAAAATAGGAACGACATTTTTTTTTATAAATATATAGTACGTTTTTAGTAATTTTTATATACAATTTATGTCTAAAATTTATTTTAATTTAGTAAATAATTTATGAAATTTTCTTTGCATAAAAATTTTAATATTTTTCGGAAATCTTAACACTAGGGGGGCGGGGGGTGATTATGATCAAATGAATATATTTTGTTCGAATCAGAAATTTCTTTATAAAAAATAATTTAATTATATATTACAGAAAAAAAAATTACAATAGTTTCAAAGAAAAATTCTGGTATAAAATATTTTTTTATAAAACTTGAGTAAAATGTCCTGCAGTACTAGTGTTAAGGTACAAACGTTAACAAAGCAGAAATGTGATGCTACAATTCCTCAAGATTTAAACTATAATTTTTTTTTAAAGTACTGAAATTTTTAAAAAAGAGAAAAATTCGGAGAATTATAATTTATAGTTTTCTTCATTACGTAAATCATACAATCAATCCTCATATTCGGAAACGAGGGTTTTCATTTCAAGGCTTTGGGTAAAAACGTAGGTTTCATCTAATGAGGAAGCATTTTTATAGGTACAAACGAATTTATATGCAGTTACATCCCATGTGTAGTTAATCCTTTAGAATCTTTTTTTTTTCTTTTCAATAAATTGTATTCTCTGCAGACTGAATAGAAGCTGTATATCTCTTTCATTTTCTGATCTATTATTCAAGTCGTAATTTGAAAATTTAGAAACTTTTGATAGAGCCCATAAACGCCGAACTGTACTTACAAATTATTGCTTTTTTTTATTTGTAAGTATATGTTCCGAGTACACTCTTTTGCAATAGTGATGTTTAAATAATAAATTATCATTTATTTTTATACGTTTACCGTTGCAGATTAAATGCAGTGATTTTCTGCTCTGATAACTTAATACAACTCTTTTTTTCCCCATCTTTCTCGGACTAAACGCATTAAAGAAATTACTCTGAGACACATGTGGAATTCTTTCTACAGCCTATAAAAAAGATTAATTTTTTAGTTTGTACAAAAGTCACTCGTCTTATATTAAACACTTTTTTATCGACTACACTTTTTTACGATAAAGTTTTTTACGATAAAGTTTACGATAAATATTTTTGTATATGTTCACAGTTGCAGATTAAAAGCAACGGATTTCTCAGATAACGCGAAAGAACTCGTTTTATTTTATTTTTTTCATATTTCTCGAATTGAACGCATTAAAGAAATTAATCTGTGACACATTTGGAATTCTTTCTACAACCTATAAAAATGATTATTTTTTTAGTTAGTACCAAATCACTCGCCTTTTAATAAATAAAGAAAAGAGAAATTTACATTCAACTGTTAACATTTTTCTTTTACCAAAATTACAGCTAAAATGTTCTATATATTTTTATGAAAAAAGAGAGGTTAAACGAATTTTATTTACTTAACTGCAGCACTCTAGGCAGACATAAAAGACTAATATTTGCACTTGAAAAACTCTACAAGGTGATTACAAATGAATATCCCAACTTTGAAGGACTATATATTCTGAACAATAAAAGCTAGTGTTCCATTTCCCTCATCGAAGTGAGTGTGAAGTTATGTAGTTTCATAAATGTAAAGGTTCGTTTTTTTGGAGAGGGATGGAGCAAGGAGCGGGGGGTTGTAAAAGAACCGGCATGTTCAGTTGCGAGTTCATTCAGTCGATTGCCGCCATGATACATAAAAGATAATACATTTTCTCGCCTCTAACAGCTGACACTGCTGAACTGAAAACGAGGATAACTGCAGTTATTGCAACTGTAACACCCGACATGCTGAAAACCATGTGGGACTAATTCTTCTACAGAATGGACATCGTTCGTGTTTCTGCTTGTGGCGCAAACTGGCTCGTGTTTCTTCTTCTTTCTACATTTATGAAACTTCATAACTTCTCACTCACTTCGATGTGTGAAATGGAACACTACCTTTTACTGTTCAGAAGATATAGCCTTTCAAAATCGGGATATTTAGTTGTAATCACCCTTTATAATAAAAAAAAAGGAAGTATATGTCTCATAGGAAAAAGTATATCATATATCTAGTGACATAAATCTACAAAATGAAAAAAAAAATGTTTTATTACATTCCAAAGAGCCAATAATTTTTACAAAACTTGGGTAAAATATCCCGTGGTTCTAGTGTTGGGGTAGAAACGATGAACAAACAAAAATGTTACGCTACAATTACTGAAGATTTAAATTGTAAAATAAACTTTCTGGAAGTACTGAAATTTTTAAAAAAGAGGCAAATTCTGAGAATCACAATTTATTGTTGTGTTATTTAAGCAAATTATACAATCAATGCTCATATTCCGTTTTTCCCCTTTCCAGGCCAGATTCCAATTTTTAGGTAAAAACGTCGGTTTCAACTGATGGAGAATGCTAATTATTGTTCTCGACACTAATCGATTATTTAAGTATTTTTATATTTGCAAGTAAAATTATTTGCAGTCACATCCCATGTATAGTTAATCCTTAAGAAAAATTGTTTTCTTTTCTATAAATTGTATTCTCTGCAGACTGAATAGAATTTGTATATTACTTTTTAATTGTTGATCTATTATGCAAGACGTAATTTGAAAATTTAGTAAATTTGTTAGTGCACATAAATATCGAAGTGCATTTACAAATTATTGCTTTTTATGAAATTTGTAAGTTTTAGTTCCGAGTACAATTTTTTGCGATAGTGATGTTTAAATAATAAATTAACATTTAAGTCCACCGTTGCAAATTTTAAGAAACGATTTTCTCAGATATCGCGAAACAACTCTTTTTTCCCCCATCTTTGTCGGAAGAAACGCATTAAAGAAATTACTCTAAGAAAATTTTTTGAATTCTTTCTACAGCCTGTAAAAAAGGTTCATTTTTTAGTTAGTACCAAAGTCACTCGTGTTTTATTAAATAAAGAAAACATGTATTTAACTGTTAAACTTATTAAATTAATATAATAAATTAACATTTATTTTTATAAGTCCACCGTTGCAGATTAAAAGAAACGATTTTCTCAGATACCGCGAAACGACTCTGTTTTTCCCATCTTTCTCGGAAGAAACGCATTAAAGAAATTACTCTGAGACACATTTGGATTTTTTTTTACAGCTTATAAAAAACTATTCTTTTCTTAGTTAGTACCAAAGTCATGCGTCTTTTATTAAATAAAGAAAAGAGAAATTTACCTTCAACTATTAAACTTTTTCTATTACCAAGATTACAGTTAAAATATTCCATATATTTTTATGCTAAAAAGAGAGATAGAACTAATTTTATTTACTTAACTGCAGGACCCTAGGCAGATAAAAGACAAACGTTTACACTTTAAAAACTATATAACAAGAAAAGAAAGTATATTTCTCATAAGAAAAAGAGAAAACAAACCTATCTGGTAAAATAAATCTACAAAATGAAGAACGAAAATTGTTTTATTAGATTCCAAAGAGCTATGCTATATTATTTTAGAATTTGTAAGTTTTAAATAATTTTTTATCAAACGACAACAATTCTTTTTTTCATGAGTTAGAAATAAGAGTTGCCTTTTAAACTATTTGTTATAATATAAGTTTTGTTTCATTTTCCATTCATTTTATTCCTAAAAGAAATTATATTAGGGCGTCTTTTCGTGATTAAAAAAAAGTTTTGTATTTCATATTCGCTTTTGAATTTTTAGCTAAGTTGCGTGTCTTATTTTGGTAATATAATTTATAAATAATATTTTATAGCCGAAATAAAAACCTCCAAATGTATCAACTATGAAATATTTGAAGATATATTTATTAAAATAGTGTAAAACTGGCACAATTGAAAACAAAAAATACAGGATGTCTAAAATATTTTATGTATTTTAAAAATTAATGTAACTGTATAAGTACACAGTATAGGAATGTAAAACTCACAGGTCTGTTAGCAGATATACTAATCCTCCAATTCCCAATGTATACATCAGGATGCACCTCTTTACTGCTCTGGAATTTTTGAAAACCTATTTGTTTGGCTCTAGGAGAATTAACAAAGCTGTTGATATCTGATCAACATTTGGTGCTATATAATCAGAGGATTTTTATAACATTTGAAACTTGCTCGTGTCCCTTTGGCTCAAAATTCTTCGACGTTGCCTAAGATGCTGCTTGCTGCTTTGAAACAGCCTTGAGCTTTCTCTCTAGTTGAGAAAACACAGTACTATTTGTTGGTTAAAATTTAAATTTTTGTTGAAATTACTGTATACGTAACTAGCAAAACCCGCGGTTTTGCTCGCGTAATTCTTGAAAAATGCCAAGTGGTATTCGTTGGCCGGTTTTCATTAGATGAAATTTTACTGTTACAGATAATTCAGGAATTACTAATTAAGCCACATTAATTAAGCAAATTTCTGTAATGACTATATCACAGAAATTATAATTTTAAAACGTTTCTGTTCCTGCTCACATTAAAATTTCAAAAATTTAAAAAACTGTTCTACGGACGCATTTGTGTCTCTAACGTAACAGCCATGTAAAATTTCAAGTTTCTATCCCTAAGAATTTCAGATAAATCATTGTTTAGAAGGTTTTTAGAACTTTGTCAGCTTATTTCACTTTTTGAAATTTCGATTTTATTTTATGGAAACCGTTTTTAGCGAGCACTGAAATATTAAAAATAGCCACCATGCCAAATTTCAACTTCCTATACCAGCAGCATCACTAAAATCCCAATTTTGGAATGTTTTTTCTTCTGCACCTTTTTTTTAATTTCGAATTTCGTAAAAACTGTTCTGTGGAAGCATTTACGTATAAAAAATAACAGGAATGTTAAATTCTAAGTTTCTATCTCTAACAATGTAGATAAAAAAAACATAATTTATGACGTTTTCCGCTCAGTTTACACCTTTAAACTTCGAATTTTTTATAGACTGTTTATACTGAGCGTCTGCATCTTAAAAGTTACAACTATACTAAATTTCTAGTTTCTAACCCCGAATAAATCCAATTAAATCATAATGTAGAACGTTTTTAGGCCGTTTTCTGCGCATTTCAGTCCGTTAAATTTCGATTTTTCCAGAAACGGGTCTTAGCGAGCATTTGCATTTTAAGAGTAACCAACATACCAAATACGTAGCTTCCATACCAGCTGTATCACATAAATTGCAATTTTAGTACGTTTTATTATTATTATTATTATTATTATTATTTTGCTCCTGTTCTTTTACATTTTGCAATTTTAGTAAACTGTTCTGGCTGATCATTTACGTGAGTAACAGCCAGGCGAAATTTTAAGTTTTTAGCCTCAATAGTTCTAAATAAATCGACATTCAGAACGCTTCTCGCGAATTTCACTCTTTTAAATTTCGATTTTTTTTAAATTGTTCTGTGCGACCAAATCAGCAGCCATGTAAAATTTTAAGTTTCTACCCCTAACAATTCCATAGTAATTGCATAGTAATTAGAACTCTTTTTAAACGCTTTCCGCTCATTTCACCTTTGAAATTTTGAATTTCTTTACAAACCATTGTTAGCGAGCATTTGCATCTTTAAAATAACCGCCATGCCAAATTTGAAGTTCCTAATCCTGTTAATAAAAGGAAAAAAAAATCGTAATTTAGAACTTTTTTTCCTCTTTCATCCTTTTATATTTCAATTTATTTTAAAAAAACTGTTCTGTGTGTGCACTTGTGTCTTAAAAAGTATAAGCCATGTTAAATTTCAAGTTTCTGTCCTTATCAATTCCATAGAAATCGTAATTTAGAATGTTTTTAGAACAGTTTTCTCTCATATCACTCTTTTAAATATTTCAAATTTTTTAAAAACTGTCCTTAGACCGGATGTATATCTTATAAGTTACTGTCTTGCCCAATTTCAAGTTTCTAATTTCTTGAGTATAATAAAAATTTCAATTTTAGAACGTTCTTTACTCTTGCAACCCCCTGAGGGTAGTGGCACTGACATAAAATATAACCAGTGTTAGAGCACAGACTGTCACTATAAATTTGCGAGCATTACGTTTAAAATCGGTTCGGTAGTTTCAAAGATTCCATAGAAATTGTAATTCAGAATGTTTTTAGTGCACATTTAGCTCATTTCACCCTTTTAAATTTCGAACTTTTTAGAAACAGTTCTTAGAGAGCATTTACATCTTATAAGTAACTGCCATACCAAATTTCAAGTTTCTAGTTCTTTCAGTATAAAAAATGGAAATTTTAGAACGCTTTTCGCTCTTGCCGCCTCCTGTGGTAGTAGCACCTATATAAAATATAGCCTATGTTACAGCAGGGACTGTTACCATCAATTTGCTACCATCACTTTTGAAAATGGTTCTTCAGTTCCAGAGATTTCATAGAAATTGTAATTTAGACTGTTTTTAGAACGCGTTTCGCTCATCTCACCCTTTTAAATTTCGAATTTTTTTAGAATTAGTTCCTAGAGAACATTTACATCTTATAAGTAACTACCATGCCATATTTCGTGTTTCTAGCTCCTTCAGTATAAAAAAATAGAAATTTCAGAACGTTTTTCGCCCCTGCACCCCCTGGGGATAGTGGCACCTACATAAAATATAGACTATGTTGAAGCAAGGACTGTCACCATCAATTTGCCACCATCCCTTTTGAAAATGGTTCTGCAGTTCTAGAGATTCCATAGAAATTGTAATTTAGAATGTTTTTAGACCGCTTTTCGCTCATCTCACCCTTTTAAATTTCGAATTTTTTTAGAATTTGTTCTTAGAGAGCATTTATTTCTTATAAGTAACTACCATGCCAAATTTCATGTTTCTAGCTCTTTCAGTATAACAAAAATAAAAATTTTAGAACGTTTTTCGCTCCTACACCCCCCTGGGGTTAGTGGCACACACATAAAACATAGCCTATGTTGGAGCAGGGATTGTCGCCATCAATTTGCCACCATCCCTTTTGAAATCACTTCGGTAGTTCCAGAGATTGCCCCCTACAAACAAACAAAAAAACAGTCGTTACTTCTTTATAATATTAGTATAGATTTCTTATATGTCACTTATTTCATTTATAGATTTATAATTAATGGGTTGTTGAATTTTAATGTGCGAATGTCGTTTTGGAGCATCCTGTATGTGTGAAAATAAAATCTTTAATAAAATAATACTATTTAAAAATGGATTTATTCAGAAACATATTAAGATATATTAATTATATATATATATATATATATGGGAATTAAACACACTGATACACGTAAATAAATTGACGAAGACAGCTGTAATCTTTAGGAAAGAAATATATTGAAGATTAATTACAAACTATTTACAGAAGTCTTATGTACAATGATAGGTTGTTGTCTTAAATAATTAACATGAGCAACATATTGGATAAAAATCCACTACCTCCGCTTCACAGAATGTATTTATATTCGAACAGCACCATCATAACGGCGTCTTACTTCATCAGCCGCCTTCTGCTCACTCACTAGACTGCCGCACAAAGACTCGGAGACCGCTGACCAGGCCCCCACCTACCGGGATTCGACACAGTTTGACGGGTTTGAGTGCCTGGATAGTGGGGCGAAATTCGCCTGATCGCCTCATGGGACGATCCACAATGACAAATACCCAGGACGGCTGACCAATAAAGTCCGGATTTTACTTGGTTGATCACTCCTAGGTTTTAGTATTCTGAGATCTGTTGCCGCACGCCACATACTCGTCATGATAGTTGGAATGGGGCTGGACAATTTAGTGCCGAAACTTTGGTACTCAACTTAGCTTGAAAAAGGGGGGAGAATTTTGAGGAAAGACAATTAAAACCACTGAAATTAAAAAAAAATATTTATTTATTTATTTTCTTTTTCTTTTTTATTTTTTTTTGCCAATAGCTAAGTTGTACCTGCAAGGAAAATTTTAGGGCCAAATAGCAAGTTAGACAAAAACGCTGCTGGGGCTGACGGGACTGCGCCTTTCTACCGTACCCCACCTGGTAAAAACTGGCTCCGTGGGCTGTCTCATTGGAGCGGGTCCGGTAGCTTGTGCGGACAATCTCCATTTGCACCTAATAAAGAGGCAAACAGTAAAAAAAAAAACTGCTGCTAAAAAAAACCCCTTGTGCTACCAGTTGGGGCCGGTCATTGGCCCGTCCCAACCGGCAACACGAGGAACTGCAAGGGGAGCCTGGAAGAGAAGAATGTTAGTAATATTTTAAACTGAACTTATTCTGAATTATACTTTAACTACCTTATTGAAATTAATTTATTTTTATTGTGCTAATTGACTTGGCTACCCATCCATTGGGCACATGAAATGTTGTTTAATAATTAACAATTTGCATTTTAAAATAAGTACTGTTGTCGTTAACTGACTAAACCATAGGCCCAATGGGTTGTTTTTGTTGTTGTTGTTGGTTTGGCCCAAGGGCCCGGTTTTGCAGCTTTTTATTTCTATATAGCTGACAGGATCCATGTAACTGTGAAACTAGTCTCCTAATTTTGAACCAATTCCAGATGTGAGGCCTGCATCTGGATTAGCACCGCCAGAGGTAACGCTTATATAGAACTTGGAGGACATTAGAGCCACGAACATAGTTAACGTGCACCAGCTACCATTAACGTACACGGTACCACAGCAGAGGCAGACGACAGAGGTTGCACCATCCCAAGCACTGACCACGGTCGATGCTGCTTGGCTTTCGGTGATCTTTTCCGGTTTTTCTTCTTCTTCTTCGTCTATCTTCTTTCCCCCTTTTTTTCTGTGCACAAGGACGGACTAACAGTGCCGGAGGCTTTAGTAAGCTTTTTACTTTGTCATAATGCACAATTTGCTGAACCGTTGTTGACATATGTCGTGCTAGTAATTGTATGATTACGGGGCTCCTATTTTGGGCCGTGGAAGCAGCTGATGTTGTGCGAATACCGCACACTGCCAAAAGGACAAAACTCATGGACAATGTTTTAATTTTTTTTGGGCCCCACAAAGACTCATCTCCACCGAAAAACAGTCCCGCTGCCTTGGCGCTCGCAAGGCCATCTGGAGAATGCATACCTCACACGTAGGGTCCGAATTGCATCTTTCCACACCCGCTCTTTCACTGGAGGGCTTCATTGACATCTGTCGGCTTTTAGGACAACGATTAGTGGTCAGAAAGGATTTATCCCACAACTTCAGCCATGCTGATAAGTCAGCTGTCCTCAGGTGACCAAGTCAAGTTAAAATGATCACAGGCGAGGGCAAAAAAGAAAAACAGCATCCAAAGTTCTTTGCTTATTTAACCCCTTCAGGGTCGCTTAATATTTGAAAAAAACCATAAAAAAGTACCTATTTTTTTATTACGGAAATTGAATAATTATAAGCTTTCGAAATAAAATATGCAATTAGTTTTTTTAAGGCAAAGAAACAATATGTTATAGAACAAAGTCACATTTGTAGAAATGTCATCATGCGAGAATTCTGTGTCGTAACACCTTAAGCACCGCCCCCCGATAATTGTAGGCTACTTTTTTATAATTCAGATTATTCGATTCCCACCCCTTTTTTGATGTAGAAATATTCACCGTAGTTTAGGGCAGATAAAATGATGCAAAATAAAGCCAAATATACTATTTAAAAAAAACTGGTGGAGTCAAACAAAATGAGTTAAAAAAGTAGTCTACACTGCCCGTGAAAATCACGGGCGCGAGAATTAAGAGGTTAATGTTAGCTTTACACCATACAAATTAACGCAAATAAGACCTTTAATTTTCACATATTTACAAATAATATTTAATATAACCAATAACTTTTTTGAGTATGATATATTTCGAAAGATGCAACACGAAGTTCAGCATCACAATCAGTGCAATGAAATCTTCACATGAAAATTCCAGTTAAATTTTTCTGGTTTCAGAAGTTTTTTCCAGCAGTTAAATCTTGAGCCCAGAAATATGACGGGCACGAGAAATAACGAATGACACTTCAGCCGGTGATTTTGACGGGAGCGAGAATTAAGGGGTTAAAATCACAATTTAACACCTAATTCAACTTCAGGGGCTGCTGAAGCCTATCTCAGTACATAGAACACGAAAATCTTCAAAACAGTTTTTTTACTACGTCTGAAGCCGTCAAATGTTTAACTAAGAAAGATACGGTTCGTGAAACAGTCACAGTTCATCTTAATCTGAAAAGGTCACCAAATTCGTTGAAAAATCATAAAGTTGGCCCCCCAAAGCAGAATATGCTTAAAAGTGCGACGTACGTCGCAGAACAATGAACTTCTCTGCAGAACATTTCAAATTCTCATTTTCAACAAAATTTCCCCATTCATTCGTTGGAAAAAGCGCTAAATTTGTTTGTCAATCACCGGAAAAACTTCTTCAATCGTTCATTAAAAAAGATTTCAAAATTTGTCAATTGGTCGCAGGAAAAGCTTCCGCAATTTGTCAGTCGATAATGGGGGAAATCGGGAAATTCTTCAGCTGGTTGTGGAAAACCATACATTCGTAGAACAGTCATGGAAAAAAATCCATGATTTTCACCAATCGACCACAAGAAAAAGCTGCAAAATTTGCTAGTCTGTAGAAGGAAAAAATCTGAAATTCGCCGGTCAGTCGCGTAAAACCCCAGCAACTTTTGCCAATCGGTCACAAAAAAAGTGACAAAATTTGCCATCCTGTAGAAAGAAAATATTGCTAAATTCACCTATCAATCTCGGGTCAAAAAATGTGAAATTCGTCTATCAACTGGGTGATTTTTGATTGAAATTTCGCATTTTTTGCCAAGAAAAAGAGAAAAATATCGCCAATCGGTCGTGGGTGAAATTTGTCAGTGGCTCGTCGAAAAAAAAATTTAAAATTCGTCAATCAGTAGCAAAAAAAAAAAAACACAATTTTCTCCAATCGGTCGAAAGAAAAACTGCAAAATTTGCTAATCGGCAAAAAGAAAATATCGCGAAATTTGGCTATTGGTCGCGGCTAAAATACACTAAATTATTCGATCAGTTGTAGGAAATCCCTCGCTTTTTGTGAATCGGTTGCAAGATAAAACGACAAAATTTTCCAATTGGTCGAAAGAAGATAATACGAATTTTGCCTATCAGTCGCAGGTTATAAAACTAAATTCATCAGTGGATCGTCAGAAAAAAACACGAAATTCGTCAATCAGTCACGGAAAAACCCATAATTTTTTCCAATCTGTCACATAAAAATTCGTAACATTTATTGATCAATAAGGAAAATCTCGCAAAATTTAACTATCGGTTGTGGGTAAAAAAAAAAAAAAGGAGAAATTCGGGGATCAGTCGCTTGAAAAAAAAAAAAAAACATGCGATTTTTGCCTATTGGTCCTAAGAAAGAACCGAAAAATTTGCCAGTCGGTCAAAAGAAAATATCGAAAATATTTTTAATTCGCCAATCGGTCGTGGAAAAAAATGAAATATTCGTCAGTGAAGTGTTGGAAAATATCTCCTAATTCTGCAATAAGTCGTGGTAAAATAATTGCGGAGTTCGATGATCAGTTCCGAGAAAAAATAGCGAAATTAGCCAGTTACCCAAGAGAAAAATCTCAAAAATATTGCAAAACTCGTCAATCGATTACGAGAAAAAAAATGCGAAATTCGTCATTCGATCGGAGTAAAATCGCAAAATTCGTCATTTCTTTGGTTTGTATGTGTGTTAGCATTTTCAAAAATGTCTTAACATTTCTATACAAGATGAAATTGCACTCTTACATATACAAGAAAATCTCCCTGTGTTTTACTTTTTTATTCCCGCAGAACATTTTTGATAAGCTGAAGGCTCGTTGCAGAACATCGCAAAATATTCTGCTTTGGGGAGTTGGCCTAAAAAAAAAGTTTATCGGACAGTCAAGGTTAAGAATTAACAGTTCATCTTTCATAAAGCACATCTATCATAATTATAATTAATGTCATCAAATATCATTACAACATGTTTCTTCTTCATCATCTTTCTTTTTCTACTTATTCGTCATTCGTTTTTTTTTTTTTTTTTTTTAAATTCGTCTTTTCTTCTTTTTCGTGTTACTTCCTTTTTTTTTTTCATCTTACTTTTCTCTCTTCTTTCATCACATTTCATATTTAAAACTAAAGTTGGGGCACATCTTACATGGCAGTGGAGAGAAAGGCTAGCTAGCCTCTTTACGCAGTTTCACCTTAGTAGGATTACCATATCGGGGGATTATCATTGATTTGGCGAGTAGGAAATCACTTTTGGGATTTAGCATGTATATATTCTGCAGAATTTTTTATCGCATTCTTTTAAAACTTTAAATGTACTACTTAGTCGGTTATATACAGCCTAACATGAATACATGCTATTTTAAGCAGAATTTTATGTGCACCATTTTTAAGTGGGGGGGGGGGAGGGAGTTGAATATTTAAATATTTTGAGGAGCATTTAATTTTTATAATGTTGTAATAAGGCTGTTATCAAATCCAAACTCGTTACTTTCTGACAATTTTTTTAATTCATTTTTGTTCGCAAATAAATGTATCAAATTAGCAAGTGCTTTTATTAAGAAACTTTGTAATCAAAAGACGTTTTCCAATTTTCTGGTAAGGCACAAGATCTTTCATAAAATACTGTCAAAAGATCAGGGTCCATAAGCCGTGTTTTTGGCCCATGAAATAAGACTAAAATTCGATTAATAAGAATAATACGAACTTTGAGCTTGTGTAAGTCATATAAATCCGAACAAAATGCAAAAACTATTGTTAAAATCGTACAGGATAAACCTTCTAACATTAAAGGGTGAAATAAATAAGTCAGTATAACAAAACTGAGTTTTAGTCTATTTCATGGGCCAAAAACATGGCTTATGGACCTTGATCCTTTTGCGTTTTGAAACGAATTCTTGATGTGGCAGCACGATAAAGGAGAAAAACCGGTCGTCACGTGACACTAATCGCTCATAACTCAATAAGAAATTTATTATCAAAAACTGGAAACTCATTTCGATTCCAAATCGAAATGAATCGTCAGGCATGCCTTTGTCTTTAAAAATGAACCAGAAAATGTGTCAGAAATTTTCGCGTTGTTGAGCAGATCATTTGAGAACCACCTTAACAGTGAGAATAACTTTTTAAACTGCATTTATTTTATGTTCAAAAATGCAATTTTAAAAATTAAGTCAAATCTATTGTGACATAAATTAGCCGTATTTAATGAGATTTTTTGTAATACTTCTCTGTAATACTTTTCTGTAATACTTACGTAAGGTTTTTCTATAATATTTGCTGTTAATAAGGTATTTTTAACAGTTTTTATCCTTTATCGTGCTGCCACATTAAGAATTCGGTTCAAAACGCCCACTTTGACAGTATTTTCTGAAAGGTCTTGTGCCTTACTAGAAAAATGGAAAACGTCTTTTGATTGCAAAGTTAGACCACTTGCTAATTTGATACATTTATTTGCTAACAAAAATGAATTAAATATTTTAAGCAGCAATACCTTTTCTGTTGCATACATAATCATTATTATGCATCATATCATTATTCACATAATCACATTTCATGTTTTGAATTACGGGAGAAGTTCTAAAAATATCTTTAAAATATTCTTCTCAACATTAAAAAACTGATATTACAAAAGCAATATTTTCGATTCTTCATTTCGAAGGAAGAAGTAATATATATATTTTTTACAGTAAACAATCAGTGATGTTTTTATCGAGAAAACTATAAACTAATTACTCCTAAGAAGATTTTTAGCGCTAAATATCTGTTAAAAAATACTAGTTCAGGCATTGAACCCTTTTCATAGCTTGTACTGCCGTTTTTTAGAACGCGCATCTGTACCTTTTTATTTTTGAAAATACACTTCGTGCTTTAATTAAAAAAAATATTCATGATTTAATGTAGAAAAATATTTAGAAATAACGTTGTGGTTGTTGTTTCGGTTCTCATCATTTTGGAATGCATTAGGTTCATTAAATTGATTGTAAAATACACAGAACATGCATAAAAATCTTTCTTCTGTCCTTATTTTCGAAATAAAAAAATCGTGTTCAGTGTTTATTTAGATTTTAATGCACCCCAAATTCTTATTAAAGTATCTCAACTTAACAGAACTCAAATATGCTCATATTTAAAGTAAAAGTAAATTTTATAAATAATCTAATTAAATCTCGTTACAAATTTCATTCCAAACATTATAATATCACTTTTAAAAAATCTATAGAAATAGAATGGAAAACTTTTTTTTTACTTATTCTATTCTAAAATAAATACAATCATATTCACATTTTGGATTACACTGCAGAAATTATTTTAATCCATCTCTATAATCTAATAATATGCTCGTAATAAAGAACCTCTTTTTTTTTTTTTTTTTTTTTTTTTTTACAGAAAAGAAAATTTTTGTTATTTTATATATTTTATCAACATGCTTGGTATGTACTTCAGGTGAAATTTTCCGAAAAATTCAAATTCATCAAAGTTTTTACCCTATCTTCAATAGTTTAAAAATGAAACATTTGATTGAACATAAAAAAATCTATGATCTCCTGTAATGACCGGAGAATTTTCTGTAACACATCAATCACTCTTAACAGTGAGGGGTCGTAGGGTTATAAGTCGATTTGTTTCAAGCGCCAACATCTCGCCAGAAATTTTTTACGCTAAGAAATACATGCATCTTTAATATTACAGGTATTTATCATAAAAATGACTATACATTAAGCTAAATAAATTTTGTTTAATCAGTCAATCGCTTTTCAATGGAAAAATATGAAAAAAATCAGATTTAAAGTGCATTTTCTTTCAAATTCAGTAAAGACCTATTTCTTCTCGCGGACGTATACTTCTCTCTAGTATAATGTCCACTGCCAAGTTAGGTCTTCCGTAACTTTAGATAAAGTTTTTCCAACAAACACAAGATCTGCGGCCACATTCTGTAAACATTATGGCCAAAGAGACTTGGGACCATTTGTATCCAGCCACTGTTGTATTTTAACTGACGCTCCACAACATAAGGCAAACACCGTTTAAAAGATAACGGGCGAGCGGAAGTAAAAGTAATGCATTATCAGTATCCAGTAACCATTGAAGATATGTTTTCGGCCAGGATATAAAAGCCTGGCATCAAAGAAAAATAAGAGGACTAATGCCAGGTATGTGATACAGTGGTTAACTAAACTAATAAAAGAAAGTTTCGCTCTGTGTCTGTGCTTGTTTGTATGTCTGCAATGGCTAGCAAAATCTAGCCCACCTAGAAGTCTGAAAATTTAGGTGTGGATGATAGTCCAACCTGGTGCACCTGATTCTCAAAATTTTAATACTTTAAAAATTAACAAACATATGAATTAAAAACTGATCAGTAACACATCTCTCTTTCTCTCTCTCTCTCTCTCTCTCTCTTTTTTTTTTTTGGGAGCAGGCTTTCAAAACTCGCGCATGCCCAGAACCATATTTTACTACAGCGCACGAGAATGAAGAACCAGTTTCAGGAAGAATGCGTTTATTTCGCAATTCTCTTTTAAATTCTATCGACTAAACCGTCTGGTTTATTTAAAAACGAAAAGCATATTCTGAAAGATCACATTCTTACATTTCCAAAGCCGTCATCAATTCGAAGAAAAAAATATGTTAACTCTTTGAAAAACATTTTTGAAAAAGGGTCGTTTTCCCGAGCTTATGTTTTCTCCGTTACGCCACGCCCCTGAATAGCACAACTTTAGAGATACAGACAAACCAAACATATGCTCTTAGAGCTGAATCCTTCTTCAAATAGACTGTATAATTATTTTTTGAACTACGAATTTTAACTCTTTTATAAACAGCGGCGAACGCAAGTCATTTCGCGCCTCACGAGAAGATTTTTTTCTTACGTTAAAACTTACTAAATGTTCGTATTTTGAAACAATCTTTTTAGAACATCTTGGTAGACCAGATTTACATCACCTACAAGAATTTCGAAGTGTTCGAACGAGAACAAGTATTAATATATATATATATATATATATATATATATATATATATATATATATATATATATATATATATATATGAGATATTTTCGGTGAAAACCCACAATAGCGGAATATTTTTCGCGGTCACGCTCGGCTTCGGGTAACGTTTTCACTATTTAAAATGCATATATTTTCACATAATTTTATTGATGACTTGGAAACAGTTATATTTATAAACGACTAAAATTTTAGAGATATCGGACGACGAATACTATTTTTTAAATTTTAACGGACCCGACGCGAAAAGATGACATTTATTTTACAACCAGATAACAATATTTCTGATGTAATTTTTACACGGGTTGTAAAACCGTTATATTTATGACCATTGAAAATTTCAAAGGGTTTGGACAACAAAAGCTATTTTTTTTTAATTATATACCGAGCGTACTTGAAAAAAGAAGTAAATGTTTTTTTACGATTTTGCGATTTTGTCATGAAAGATAAAAATTCTTACAAAATCGGATAAAATGTATAAAATGATACAAATTTGGGATTTATTTAAGGTTTTATCACGGGTCCGGGCAGCGCTGGGCGGGTCAACTAGCAAGATATAAAATATCTCTTTTCTTTACTCTTTTCAACATGATTATCAATATTTAAAATCTGTCATTAGATGAAAGTGTTAAATATGGTGCGAGATTCATATTATATAGACTAAACTATATATGATTTTTTTTTTACTTTTACGTATTTTTGCGCACTGTTTACCTGCATTTTTTGGCAAGTCACGGGCGCCATTACAGAAACATTCGACTGTGTTAACGTTTATTTTTGAGTGTTTAAAATGGCTCCGCCGATTGAGGATATTGCCGCTTCTGAAGTACTATCGGTGATTCATTTTCTTAGTGCTAATGACGTGACAGCGGCTAAAATTCATCGTCAGACTAGTAATGTTTGCGGACAATACATTATGAGCGGTGGGATATTACGGAGATGAGTTAGAGTTTTTAAAGATGGCCGCACAAATTCTTGTGATGAGGAACGAAGTGGGCTAGTTTCAGTCATTACTGAAGATTTGGTGCAAAAAAATTATATTTAATTTTTGAAAAATTTAAGATTAAATAACACAATTTTTTTCCTTGAAAAATAGTGGTAGTAAAAATGCATAAAATTTAGCAGCTGTGTTAAAAAGCGTTTCGCCAATGAGTGGTTACAATAATTAAGATAAGTATATGCTTGTGTATATTTAGAGTTATTGTAATGAAAAACAAATTTTTTTATTCTTACTACTTTACGAAGTTCTATGGGAGAAATAAAGCGTAAATTCATAACTTTGCTATTGAAAAATGTGAAATAAGCTTGTTTAAGGATTAAAAAAATATTATGCATTTATCACTTGAAAATCTTTCCAAAATATATAAATATTCAAATTCTTATATAATCCGGATCCTATTATCATTATATAACAATACCTTAAGCTATTGCGTCCTATAAAGATACATCATTAAAAATCATATTATTTAGATATATTTAAAAAGAAGAAACATGCTGTGTAAATAAAAATAAAATAAAAAATAAAATAAAATAAATGAACGTTATGATGTATTTTTAAAACTTTCAAATATAGTTGAAAAGTATAAATACATGACTTCGGTTTATCTGGCCGTTTGTCCGTGCTCTAACTCGCGTAAATATACATCGGATTTTCATGTAGTTAATATAGTATTGAGGTTTATTATGGCATGTTCCCTATTAAAAATGAAGTATGTAGCATTTATTGTTCATTTATAGGGACATTCAAGAGAATTCCGTTGCATTATGGTCCAAGAGGAAAAATCGTTTGAAGTATATTTAAATGAGGTTATACTATTTCAAACATTTTTAAATTGTTATACATGATCTAGACATTACAAGATGCTTTGCTATGTACCAGATGGAAATATTTCGATTCGAACCAGAAATTTCTTCAATAAATAAATAAAATAAAAGTCATTCAGAAATAAATTAAATAAAATAATTAAATAGTTTACAAAAAATTCTGGGGTAAAATACTTTTTATAAATCTTGAGTACATTTCTCGGTATGTTTAATGTTAACTAAAAACACCTTGATCTCAAAAGAAAGAATATCGATTTGAATAATGTACAATTGTACATTTAAGGAATATCTGATAATTGGAACTGAATACACTTTGGAAATTTTGAATATCGTAATCTCAACTACAATATCGCTTACATAAAATTTAATTCATTTGAATAATTTTCTTTACAGCATGCTGTAGCTATCCAAATCACGTTATTTAAATGTTTGCTAAAATTTGAAAGTAAAGGTATTGTGCACTATTATACACTAGCGGACTACGCCCGCTGCGCTGGTCGGTTTCTCCAAAAGAACCTTGAATTAAACGAAATATATCGGTGATTTTAACCTTGTATTTTAAAGTAATCTGTACCTTTACCTGGAATATCCTAAAATAACATAAAAACGGATACTTATTTCACTAAATTATGTTTTCTTAATACGGTTTAATATTACGTTTACAATTTATTACCTACCGTTTTCCATTGATTTATATGTTTTTAGCAACATTTTTAATAACGTGAATTAACCTATATTATTCACAACTAAAAAGAAATGGCGCATCTAGTATTTGTCGAGAATTAAATAAAAATCATACACTCGTGACATCATAATTCACTTTTATATTTTAACAGAATAATACGGTACTATAATTTGTGACTCGCGCTGACACATTGCTGTTATTATTATATTTTTACGCGTGAAGTTTTCGCTATTGTCTCCATTGTGAAATTTCATAATTTTTGAAATTCAATATTTGAAAAATGGCATAATCAGTGGATTTGAAATTTATATCAAGAAAATACAATTTTTTACCTTCCTAACGCAGTTTATCTAACAATTTTCTGACAAATACTTTTCGAGCAATTAATTTTTTCAGTAACTTCAAATGTTTCATTTTCCGAGATTAATCTGTAGCAACGATTAGCGAAAATCCCAGTCGTCAGCAACGCATACCTTTTTATTAAAGAGGATTGTAAACTGTTGCAGGCCTGAAACAGAATTGCAGTAATATGTTAATTCCTCTATTTTTAGATGCGTTCGTAATTATATAAATACGTAGCACCTATTGTCGTCACTTTGTCCGTCCGTCTGTCTGTCCGTCTGTCTGTCCGTCCGTCCGCATATAACAACGCAAAAACTAGCCAACCGAATGGTTTGAAATTTAAGATATATTATCTTTGCAGAATTTTGTTGAGACATTTCAAATTTTATAAAAATCGAATCAAAACTTTAGGAGATATTAATTAAAACATTTTTTAAGAAATCTGATTTTTTTTTTAAAATTGGTGCTTTCTTGTTATAGGAGTTTCCGAGGTTGAATCGTCAAGCGACCGAGATACTTATTTTATGACAGAAGTTAATCTGCAGACGATATAATTCCTTTCGCAGAATAAAAAATCCTCAAGATCTAAATATTTATATAACTAGCTATAGTACGAACGCACCTCGTTTGTCACGTTTGACGTACAATTTCCAACTTGTTTAAAATTGTAATTGAACAACTTTCCGAGCGATTCTACAGCTGCTTTTTTTCTGTTTCTCATTCTTATTTATCCCCCCCCCTTTTTTTTGTTTCAAACAAAGTAAAATCAATTTCTCTAGGTAACGTATGTCTATGTTTATATTAAAAAGATAACTACATAAAACGAAAAAAAAATAATAAAATATCTGGAAGAATTGAGCATATATCCAAAAGCCTTACGACCCCCAGCATTAGGATTATATATTTCGTTTAAATATATAAAATTATTCAACACTGATTTTAAATGTATTTAAGAATTACAATTTTTAAGGATAAAAATGTATTTAAGGATAAAATTATATTTTATAATTTCTTACAGATCTCTTTTCCCAAATCTAAACTCAATCAAAATGGGTATTAAATACCGCTAGGCAACTTAGAGGAAAATAAATTAACTCTACTTTTTTATTATTTAAATAACTTAAAAAGATATGCGTACTGTGTAAAATTTTGTCGGTGTACTTTAATTTGAATTTCGTTTTATAAAGAATATAAAAAATAATAAAATATTAAAAAAGAAAGACGATTTATATTTTAGTTTAGTTTTTCGTTATTTATTAAATCGAGAGGAGACAAATTTATTTCTAACAATTATCTTAGACTTTTTCTCTTGATGTATCGTAACTAAAACTTTTTGGATTTTCATGAAATGAAAAAATAAGCAGAAAATAAAATTTTACTTTTGCAATACCCTAGGATATTCCAAGACAATATTTTTTGCATTTGAAAAGTTCTATGGAAGTATTCTCCACAAAAAAAGAAAAGAAACATATCTTGTTATATAAATTGTGTTATATATATATATATATATATATATATATATATATATATATATATATATATAGGTAATATATATATATATATATATATATATATATATATATATATATATATATATATATATATATCACAATCAATATAATATATATATCTTGTTATACAAAAATAATATATTTGTATGTTATATATATATATATATCACAACCAATATAATATATATATCTTGTTATACAAAAATAATATATTTGTATGTTTTATATATATTTTTTTTTTCTCTCTCTCTCTCTCTGTATATATATATAGAAAATATATTATTATTATTTTATTATTATTATTATTATTATACAAAATTGAAAAAAAATATATATTTAGGAGATTTCAAAGACTTATGTTATTTATTTTAGAAAATATAAGATTATAAGATTTGAATGACAATTATTATCGAATTATAACAATTTATTTATTTTTTCAAAATGTAACAATAAAATAAAATAAACTACAATGTTAAAGTATCTTTTTATGGTAATATTAGAATTTTGTAGTGCATCACATTCTTTATAAAAAAAAATTCTGGTTCTTATAAATCATTTTAATAACATTAATAACAAAACAGAAATGCAAATCAGAATCCTGAGAAAAAAACCCATTAAATTTTATTATAACTGTAGGTCCGTAATTTCAACACAATGGTATGCGAGTTTAGATATTTTTTTCAATTTTAATTGAAGATGTTTGCTTGTTCAAATGCTCTTATGGTACTTTCTCACTTTATTTATGCATATGTATATGCCCAATGAACAATAAGTTGTATATGCCAAAGAACAAAAACCGATAACTTTTCTTTTAAAGAACTTTCTGACTTTTTGGAAAATAATCAATATATTTTAGCCAATGTTTCAAAGTTTCAGTCCATTTCACAGCAACATGTACAATAAAATGAATATATGTGAATACCATTATGTTAAGAGAAATTTAAAATATATTGGGTGTGCAGTTTGTCATAAACGTTCATCATTTGATCAAATGATAAAAATCATTTAATGACTGTTTAATGTTTAATGCATATTTTCAAAAATTTAGAAAAAAGTAAATTAAATGTTAGTTTTTTTTTCAGAACTTTACAAGTTTTATATCAGAATTTAAATATAAATTTTTTTTTTTTTTTTTTTTCAGAAAACAGAGTGTTACAACTGATACAAAGAATTACCTTAAAACTTATTATAATGCACAAGATATTTTCGTTTATTACAATTTTTCGAATTTTTCTGTAAATAATAAATTCATAGCTTTGTTGTTGAAAGTAAAAAAATAGGTTTTTAATGAAAATTTAAAAATTCTTTCATTTATGCCTTAAAAATATTTCCAAAATATAAAAACACCTATGCGTACATTCAAATGCATATATTACGATTATAAACACATGTATTAAGTTAAGACATTATTGCATCATATTTAAATAAACCATTAAAATGATATTATTTATACATACTATAATGAAGTCACATTCGGCATCATAAAATAAAGGAATAAATGAATTTTAACGTGTAATTTTCCTTTAAAGAGAATTTAGAATTCATATTGAGTATATCTTTAATGAGCAGTTACATCAATGAGATATTCAAAATTTTAAATGTAATCGCGATGTATTTAACTTTTTTTGAAATTTAAACGCAGATATTTGTGTATTTTTCTATTAATTGTAAATGAAGATAGCTTCAAGCGATGACCCAGATGGTTTTTCTTTTTCTTTTTAACACTCTCCAACATAGTTGAAAAGTATTTATGAATTCGGTTTGTCTGTCTGTCTGTCTACCGTCTGTCTATCCGTGCTCTAATTTCCGTCAAACTACTAGGATCTGCATGCAATTAATATATGTTATTTAGGCTTACTGTAGCATGTTCGGTATTGAAAATGAAGTGCGTAGCACTTATAGTTTTTTAACAGGGACACTCAAAAGAATTCCGTTACCTTGCGGTCTATGAGGAAAAATCATTTGCGGTTTATTTTAATGATGTTACACAATTTCAAACATATTGGAATTGATATATATCACTGAGGTGCACTACAAGAGACTAATTATAGAATGTGGTATAACTTAGAGTTCCTTTACAGGGATACTCAAAATAATTCCGTTACATTACGGTCTATGAAGAAAAATCGTTCACAGTATATTTTAAGAAGGTTTCACTATTTCAAACATATTGAAATTGATATATATCACTAACGTGGATTACAAGAGGTTTACAATAGAATATTGTGTGTATAGTTTTCATCGTTCATTTACAAGGACACACAAAAGAATTCGGTTAAGGTACTGCTTATTAATAATAATTGCTGGGAATGTTTTTTCAGTTGCTGAACGCGTTTTTAAATGTAACTAATTTTTTGTCTATTACTTGGTGTGTATAAATTCTATCGATTGTATACAGGGCAGCACCAAAGTTTTCGAGTACATTTCCGTTTATTGTCGGAAATTTCAGAAGGGAAATTTTAAACTGTGCTACGCGTTTTCTAACTGAACTAAAATTTAGCATTATATTTAGTATATATACAAATCTATAGATCATATACGAGGCTGCACAAAAGAGCGCGGATATTTTCCCGAATATTGTTGGTAATTCCTGAAATTGGATTTTTAAATATGTTATATGTTTTCAAAATTGTTTAGTTAGATATCACCTTACACTTGACGGTAAATATTTGCAAAATTACTTTGGAAGTGTTGCAAAGTGTTACATAATCTATGCTTGACGCATGATTTTTCGTTCTTGTTTTTATATTGTAACGTTTTTTTCTAATTCCTATACAAGAGAATTAAGTAGTAAAAAATTAAAGTTGTTACGTTTTCAACCAACCAACCACATTGGGCGCCATTTGTAGCTTGCGTGGCAAGGCCGTTCCTGGCAAGCTCAGTCATGACGCAAGTTTAAGTTTTAAAAGACGTTTGTTTAAACTATGCGGGCAGGTATGTGGCAGACTCACTTAGCAAGGTTTTGGCTTATATTAAACGGAGATCCACAAAGTGCAATCAGTAAATTAACCCTCTGACCGCCGAGCAAAAGGGCAAAACTGTAGTGTTTTTTTCTCTGTATTTTTTATAAAATGCTAAAAAAACATATTCCAAACATGATATATAAGAAATTGAATTACGTATATGAATTTTATCCTCAAGAATATTAATCATTATTTAATGTTTTAAAACTAACTGTATTATATTTGTAGAATTATATTAATTTAAATAATACTAATATGATAGTGAAACCTACAGCATAGGGAATGGATATATCAGTTCATGGCGGTGAAAAGGTTAATCTTCATTAGAAATGACTAAAAAGTTTTACAAAACAAAGTTCCATTTACGAGAACAACACTGGTAGTACAATCTACTACTAAGTCCAGTGGTCAGTCAATGCTTTCAGCTGAGACACAAGAAGCACTCACAAGAAATCGTTAACATAATCTAACTTTTGATACACTAGTAACCCGTGGCTAATGAATAGCTTTTATTCACACTATAACTCAAAATATCTTACTAACGGCTAATCTTTGACTCAGCTAAACTTCAACTCCGTGATGCGTTTTGAAAGCACAAGTGTAATTGTTTATCGGGACAGGCCTTATTCACCACTAAGGGAAAGATTCGACCCAAATCCGTCGATACAACCTTCCTTTTCATCTTTTACACCTTGCCGATTCATCAACGAATCTAAAATTTCCACAAACTCACAGCGAAACACAGAAACCGCAATATCCGAAGGTTCCACACACACCTTTAAAATTAGAATACAAAATAGTATAAATGTCCCTGTTGAGCTCACAGGTTAGATAATGACATCACGTTCGCATTCAAAACACTAGAATGCCTTTATAAGGCAGCAGTGTTGAATTCAGACACTTTTCTCCGGGAGGGATTTATGTGGCTCCGGGGGGGACATTGTAGAGTTCCGGGGGGGGAAATTACACTTTTTGACCATTGAAAGCCTAAAATTTCAAATCTTCCGGGGGGGACATTTCAATGCTCCGGGGGGGACATTCCCCCCCGGGCCACCCCCTGGATTCAACACTGTAAGGCAGTTGCCAGTCCACTACAAAGTGAAGATAGTATCTCTGGAAGAATCGGGTATTTTCAAACAGGAAATACATATTTTTTTCAATCAAAATGGAAGTTAAAAATAGCCCTTGGCGTTTTAAGGGAAGACGAATTCTACTTTGGTAATATTTAAACAAACTAAAATATTAAAAAAAGAGAGAAAGTACAAAGAATGTAGAATAATTACTTATCAGTATACCTTAATTTCAAATTCATTTACCAAAACATAAATAAATAATAAAAGATTATAAGGTAAAAAAAAATTGTTTAGTTTTTATTTTTTATTAAAAGAAGAAGAGAAGAGTTTTCTTTTCTCTTTTTATTTCTTTTTATAAATTGCAGATAAAATGTATCGATATTCTCATACCATAAAAAATGCGACAAGATAATTTTATTTTTATTAACTGCAGTACCCTGGATATAGTTAAAATATAAATGTCTCGACTCGAAATCTCTATTATAAAAAATGGGAGTACATTTATTTCAGAACTAAAAAAAAAAAAAAAAAGGAAACGTATCTAGTTATATAAAACTGGAAAATAAAAATAAAAATAATCTACAATTTGTTTTTTTTTTATTTTAGAAAAATGAGTATTAAATAATATTTTTATCAAAGCATAACCCTTTTTCTTGTAAGTTGAAAATAAGAGTTGCATATAAACGGATTTTGTATTTAAAAAAAATGTTTATTTATTTATTTTCTTTAAAAATAAACTAAAATCTCTTTATTTGATAACATTTGAATTATTTATTCAAATTACTTTTATTCTTGAATACAAAACTAAATCTTGATTCTCATTTCTATAATATAAATAATACATATATATTCAGAGGACAATTAGGATAGAGGAACATTAAATATAGATGCTAAACCGTTATATGTCTGAAAAAAGGCACCGATATCTAAATAACGCTATTTTTAAATTATAGCTGAATATCTTTTCACCGATTCTCCAACTTTTTTTTTTATCATGCAAAATTCAGTGAATTCGTATTGATATTTATGGTAAGAAGAGATTTAAGTAGCAGAAAATTCAGACACACGAAAAAAAAGAAACAAAAACCACCTTCATCTATGGAAGTAGTATGTATAGATTTTCGAGAAATAATATGACTGTTAAAATCCTTTTCAGATTTAAATGCAAACAAAATGAAAGTTAAATAATGCTAAGCGATTCAAAGGAAAATAAGGGCTACCCCAGAGACAATTAATAAATTAAAATGGTGAAAAAAATGGCCAAACATGTAAAATTTGTACTTAACGATTTTTTTTTTTTTTTTTTTTTTTTTTTACACACTAAATGGGATACTTTGTCCTATTAAATGGGTGAATGGCTAAAAATATAAATTTTAAACTATTATTTTAATATTCTTCCTTTAGTAACTATGTAAAAAGAGGAAAAAAAACATCAGCACGAAATGTTTGAAGCTGCAAAAAAGTGTGGATTGCTTACATTTAAAAGAAAGAGAACTATACCTTTTTTGTAGAATATTTCACATTTACTCATTAAGCTAAAATCTTCACTCAAAAATTAATTTTTTTACCATTAACTTTTAGTGTTTTGCATTATGTTAATTAGTTAATATTTCTAAAAAGAAAAAAAGTTTTGAAATAATTCCATGTTAAAGGAATAAATTATAACA
Organism: Maratus michaelseni; assembly: GCA_963931845.1. Lineage (NCBI taxonomy): Eukaryota > Metazoa > Arthropoda > Arachnida > Araneae > Salticidae > Maratus > Maratus michaelseni. Next base: position 149,913,548 of record OZ007589.1, on the reverse strand, counting down.
TCACTTTATTAAGAAATTTGAATTCCGAATTTTGGCAACAATTATCCTTTATTTCATTTTAATTATTTTAAAAAATATAACCTAAGTTTATAACCTAAGTTTATACCTAAGTATTTTTGCAGACGCGGAAACCGTAGAAACAGAGCATAGCAGTGACACCTGTTAGGCGGTATACACCCAAACCTACTAAGGATCTATTTTTGTCAAGGTCTAACAGAATATACAGTTTGATGAATTTCTGTGAATTAGTGTGTGAGATATAGCTATCGTGAAAATCCTGAAAAATGCAGCATAGCGGCGCCACCTATTGGGAAATTTACACCAAAAACTAATCAGGACTAACTTGTATAAAGGTCTAACTGAATCTAAAGTTTTATTAAATTCCGTGCATTAATTCTTGAGAGGGAGCGCCCACAAAAATTTTGTCACATGCAGACAGACAGACATTTTCTAAAAACAGTCAAATCTTGTTTAGGACCTTTTAAAATGTACAAATCCGGCCAAAACCGAAAGTCGAAATTTTTCATGAATCCAATCCTTTCTTCTTACAAAGATAGAAGAAAGTAATATATATATATATATATATATATATATATATATATATATATATATATATATATATATCTTAAATGATTTCTTCAAATACATTATTACATTTTTTACGCATACAAAATTAGAACTAGTCTATTCAATATTTACATTTTGAAGAGAATGTTCATCTCTAAAAAATTCTGAAGAGAGGAAAGAATATTTGTAGTCTACAATTTAAAATGGAGAATTATCTCGAAATGTCAAATGCAGAAATTTATATATTCTTTAAGGAAATTCAAAAAACAAACTTCCGCTCCCCCTTTTTAACTTGGTGAATCGCTACAAAAGCGAAATTGCCTTACAACATTAAGATTTTTAAGCAAACAACTTGCGATTGTTTCATTTTTCAAACATTATTGTAGAAACAGAGTTCTCTTTAGTTTATACATTAATTTTTCACTGGTACTTTAGAGTAAAATGTAACACAAATCAAATTTAAGAATGACAGGAACTATGAATGACTATGAATAAAACATTGTACAAAACGATAGAAGATTTTACTTCTGCTTATAGTAAGTATTTCTGCTAGAATACATAAGAAGACATAACTGATTAAATCATGCAATGTATGTGTCATCATTATAAAGTTTTATTTCAATATGATGATTTTATTAACAAAATATTTTTGGAATTAACAGGTAAAATTAACAAATTATTTTTGTTAATTCCATTTAAGTGTAATTATGTTTTGATATTAATCTTGTGAAATCGGTTGTATTAATAATCCTACAGATCAGAGAATTTCCTTGACTTTAGATCAGAAAAATACTACTAATTCCTTAGAGCAAAACTCGTCTTATGCAAAGGCGCGATTACATAAGTCTAATTTTTCTATAAGAAAATACTGGTATTTTCCCTGAAAATCTACGAACATTGTAATGCACACTTTCTATAAAGTGTAAAGAAAATGATTAAACAAATGTAATAAAGAGACATAGTAAAATCTAGAAGAGTATTGAATGTCCGACATACAGTCTCCTCCTCCCCCCCCCCCCCCCAAAAAAAAAACAAAACAAAAAAAAACGTTGTAATCTCCAAATTGTCATTAAAAAAACCCACGGAAATAGTTATTTGACTGGCAATTATATGCATATATATACAATATAAATATATATATATATATTAAAAATTTTTATATATGTATATATATATAATTTAAATATATATATATATATATATATATATATATATATATATATATATATATATATATATATATAAATTATTATATAAATATTAAAAAAAAGTAGCGATTTGGAAATGGACCAATGAAAATCTGCGTAGATACCGAATTCTTTCTGCGATACCGAACGGAATCGCGAAGCGATTAAGCGAAGGGGTTGGAGAGCGTAGCGAGCAGGTGGGCGGAGCCCCCTAGTATTATATATATATAAATATAAAGTCTTATGAAGTCGTCTTCATACTGAAGGTATGCCAAACTCTGAAATTTTCAACACGAACACCTAATTTTGACATCATATCTGGCATTTTTTGGTAAATTTTACTAAAGGATACCAAACAGGAAGTAGTTTAGGAATTATGAAGGTTTAAAATTTGGAATTCCGATTGTAAATTCGTTCGTAGTCATCGCAAAACAAATTTCAATTTGGGTAGATTTTTAAACATAGCTCTAACACTACTTTGCGCAATGAGCTGTAATTTTGAATTCTCACATTGGAGGTTTCTAGAAATCGATTTCTGTTCGAGCCTTTATAGGTTGAAATTCGTATTATTTTTGCAAAATCATTTCCTATAATTTTCGACCTTTTGTGGGTATTTTCGAAACATATAACTTAACATAAATTGAAAGAAGACATAATTTCCAATCAAACGTCAATTCCCGTTTTTTTTTTTTTTTTTTTTTTTTTGGGAGGGGGGGGGGAACTTGACGATTAAAATGTATGGGTATTTTTTGGCCGATTGTACGGTCACACTTAGAGCATTTGATGAAGAGGCCAGATATCCTGCTCTTTAAAATTTCATATTAAAATTATTTAAGTGTTGCATTTCATTATTATTATTATTATATTATTATTATTGACATTTTAATTGGAAAACATACTGAACAAACCTTCGATTTGAATAATGAAGACCCTTTTTTGTAAGAACACTATATGTCATCTCAATGTACAGTACACCTTAGATCTGAAGCAACAGAAGATGCCTTTTAGCAAAAAAAAAAAAAAAAAAAAATACAAGTAAAAAATTTTTCATCAGGACAATATAAAAAGTCTTGATTATGTTTCATGCCATTATTATTATTTTTTAATATTTTAGACAATTTTGATTATTAAATGCTGATATATTCCTGTAATTGTATATTTTAAAGAAAATAGTAAGTTTTAAATTTTATTATTTCAATTTAAATAAGTTTATGCAAAAAAAAAAATAAATAAATAAATAAATAAAAATAAAATAAAATAAATTAATAAATATAGTTATATATGAGGCATTCTTGCATAATTTTTAATTTCAGGAATAAGAAACTTCTGAAATTAAATTTAATAAAATGATATTTTTAAACTTATGAAATATTTTCTTAATGATTCGAAATAAAGAAAAAAGGGTCAGCAGCGATGATTTTTTATAATATTTTATTTAACTGAGGAACAAAGTTGAACGTGTGTGTTTAACCGTCCTCTGGACATTTTATTTCTGTATCATTGTATTTTCCCCTAAACTTTTACTTATAATGAATTTGCATATTACCCATAAAATATTTAAATAAGAAATAATAACAGTGTAGTATTTTTAATACAAAAGTTTAGTATAACATTGTCTTTGAATTTAGTAGTTTATATTATTTTATGTTGAATTATCTTATTTTCGTATTATTTACCTGTAACACTGGCTCAAGACATGCTAATTTAATGTATATATCTACCAGGGTTCCAATAATATATATATATATATATATGTAACAATCATATTGTAAATCTTTTACTAAGAATTTCGTAGTTGCAAACAGAAATATACATTGGCCGTCAAAAGTTCTCGGCCAGTTAGTTTCTTTGATTTGTTTGCCAGAACGTTTCAGCGAAGAAGACGCTCAATTTTTCCAAAAGTTAGGAATATGCAAATGATCTCTGACCACGTGATCATTTTGATTGGATACTGAAGACACTTGATGTAGAGGAGAGGAATCTGAAATTCGGGTGTGCAAAAATTTCCGTCCATTTGTCATTCGTTAGTTTTTGCTACCGGTAAAGTATTTTTTGGCAGTGTTTGTTAATTAATCAACGTGAATAACGTAGTTGAAATTCAAAAATGAAAAGTTCAACAATGATTGTTCGTAAACGAGTGATTTGTTTGTTGCTAAAGGGCCAATCCGCTCGTGAGATTGCAGCAAAGTTATCAATCGGAAAATCTACTGTGAACGATTTTTTTAAAAATATATAAAGATGACCATGTCCTTCAGGATTTGCCACGGTCCGGAAAATGACTATTCGTGTAGACAGAATTATCAGGAGAAAAGCACTTGAGGACCCGCATAAAAATGCCGCTACAATATCCCGCGATTTACGGAGTAAAAATATTGCTTAATTAAATCGGTCTACCGAGTCAATACCTTTACGTGAAATAGGACTTCATGGAAGAGTCGGTGTTAAACAGCCTTTCATAAGTTAAAAATTCAGCGGGCCTGACTGACGTTCGCCAAGGAACACAAAGATTGGTCAAGTGAAAACTGGAAAAAAGTATTATTTTCCGATGAATCGAAGTTCAACCTTTTTGGGCATAATGGCAGACTACGTCCGACGACTTAAAAACAAAAGATATGATTCGAGATATGTTATTCCTACAATGAAGCATGGCGGAGGACACGTTATGCTGTGGGGGGCATTTTTTGGAAAAGGTGTCGATACGTTAATTGAAATGCGCGGCAAGACGAATGGTGCAATGTATAAGGATATCTTGTAAGATTATTTTCTGCCTTACTTGTGAAAAATTGTTGTCGAAACTATTTGTTTTAGTATGATAACTACTCAAAGCATACACGCAAGCTTGTCAAGCAGTGGCTTTTACACAAAAACATTCCGCTTTTGAAATGGCCAGCCCAATCACCTGATCTGAATCCAATAGGAAATTTTTGGAGCGAACTTGACAGACGTGTGCAAATTTTAAATACTCCAATTCAGCAGAATTTCCCCCAAAATTGCAAGAAGGGTGGAAATAACTTACTATAGAGGATCTTGAACCGTTCATTGAATCCATGCCATGTCGCTGCGTCGCAGTACTTATTGCTAAAAGGTATGACAACAAAAAACTAATTGTAAATGTTGTTGATCACTGTTATTTTCTATTATAACACCATTTTTTTACAAACTTGCCAAGATAGCCGGAAACTTTTGAGAACATGCGTTTTCCTTTGCAATTAATTTTGTCAATTAAATTTATTGATATTTATTTTTTATTCCATAAATAAGCTCCTAAGTATTATGTCAATAAAATGTATAACTATCAACTTGAGATTCTCTTCATATGGGTATACTTACAAATTAACCAAATATTTTATGCTCGCCGGAAACTTTTGACCGCCACTGTAAATGTACGGACGGTAAGAATATCACAAGGAAGGTAAGGACTGTAACAAGTAATTACAATTAAATATTTAGAACATTGTTTCTCAAACTGTTAGTCGGAAACAGATAACGAGAGGTTACAGTCAATAGGAAAAAATAAAATGCTTATGTACAAGAGCATCCGTTATTAAATGATGATAATAATAAAATATTACATAATTGGTATTGATGCCAATGTAATCTGATAAGTAAAGTTAAACATGTATTAATGCGCAGCTACAATTATTTATTGCTTGACAGCTGTCTTAGATGTGGATTTACATTTGAAACACACAGAAGTGAATCATTTTCAACTAATTTAGTTTTTGATGCTACTATTGAAAAAAATAATTTTAGCACAGGTAAGAAATAAAAAATAAATAACGATCATTGTTTTGAAAGCATTCGTTTCTATAAAAGCAGTATAATGAAGCTATTTACTTTTTTTTTATGAATGTTTAGAGAGTCTCAATACTTAATAGCTTTAAGAAACGTTGATTTATTACAAAATATATGTGAGCTATTCTCCCATAATTTTAACTTTCATGAATAAGAAACATGTGAAATTCAACTTAATAAAATAGCATTTTTAAACTTCCAGTTTTAAACTTACTTGTTCTTGTTGCTATAAATTAAAATGTTCTTGTTCAGCATTAATAATTAATAAGGAAAATTACCTCCTATTTTTAGGCAAGTCATGTTAGGTGTAACTAATAGCAAGAATGTTCATTGATTTTTAACAACATGTATTTACATTGAACGAAATAACAAGAAAAAAAATAATTTACCTCTAAAAGTTCAGGAATAAATCTTAGAGACGGTAAGACTACCAATTAAGACACAATGCTCATTTAAATTCTGCAGTAAATTTTCTGTCACAGAATTACAGCCATTTTTTCTCTAACATAATTAAAAGTTTATATTTAAATAGTTAAAAAGTTGAAAGAAACTCTGTGATTGCATCTGGAGTGATTTTCTGCCTAATTTCAGCAAGACGGATGGTAAGGAATCTAAAATCCCGAGACAGAGTTAAAAAAAACAATAACCGTAAAAATGTGTGCTTAATTTTTCTTACATAATATAAAATAGTTCCAGTTTCGTTAACAAAAGAAGCAGATTTACTTTTCTTGAAACAATTTTATCCAGACAGCTCCAAATTAAACTAGTCGGATTTGCCAATCCCAAAACTTTCTTCTATCTCACACAGGTTTCGCATACAATAAAAAAAATCACCAACCAATTTATATCAAGGTCTAACTGAATCTAATTTTTTTTAAAATTCTGCGCATTAGTTCTTGAGATATGACTATTGCTAAAATCTTGTAGATCATGCAAAATGAAGCATAGCAGTGCCACCTGTTGGGAGATTTAGAACAAAACCTAATCAACAACAGCTTATGAAAACATCTAACTGAATCTGAAGTTTGATGAAAATCCGTTCTTGAGATATAGTTATCGTGATAATAATGAAAAAAGTAGCATAGCAGCGCTACCTGTTAGGCTATTTACACCAAAATATAAGCAGCATCTATTTATGTCAAGGTCTAACAGAATCGTTTGATGATATTCCGTGAATTAGTTCTTGAGATATAACTATCGTAAAAATCATAAAAAAAGTGGTAAAGCAGCGCCACCTGTTGAGATATCTTCACCAAAACGTAATAAGCGTCTATCTATATCAAGGTCTAACTGATTCTGAAGTTTTATGAAAATAAGTGCATTAGTTGTTGATATATAGCTATTGCAGGAAGCGAAAAAAAATGCAGCATAGCAGCGCCACCTGTCGGACGATTTTCCCCAAAAACTAATCAGCAACAGTTTATATCAGGGACTAACTGAATATAATGTTTTATTAAATTTTGAGCATTAGCTCTTGAGATAGAGCGCCCACAAAAATTTTGTCACATACAGACAGACAGAGTCACAGAGTCACAGACAGACATTTTCTAAAAACAGTCAAATCGTGTTCAGGACCTTCTATAACGTAAAAATCCGTCGAAAACCGGAAGTCGAAAATTTTCATGAATCCAATACTTTCTTCTTGTAAAGATAGAAGGGCTCTCAATCCATGTGGTCACGCTTGAAAATCGCTCCCATGGCAGGCTAGGATAAAGGCGTTTAAAGGTAAGTGGGAATGCTCTTTCCGGTCAAATTAGTTATTTAAAGTCTTAATGTACAATTTGAGACCAGCCGCGACCAAATCAGTCATCTTTTTAATGAGTTATATCAATTTTAGTAAAATTACTCTGGCCCTTTGGCACGGTTACATGGCATCCAAGCTTCAGTAGCCGCCATGTTTTTCAACGTCACCCAAATACAAAAACTGTATATATTGTGTATATTATTATTGTTATTATTATCGTATATGTGTACTATGCCTTACAGTAGCCTTTAATAGTTAGTTTAAGTTGTTATTTGTTCAAAATATTTTTTTTTTTTTTTTTTTTTTTTTTAAATCAACTTCTCATAACTTCTGCCATCGGAGCCACATTTAAATTTTTTTTTAACATACTTCAAATCATCGGATCTCTTATATCTTTGGTGAGATTGTGTATTTAGTGTTCCGATATACTCTCAAAAATTTTCAATACACTGGTGTAATTTTAAGTTGCGGGTTCGGCTTGCACATTATTTGACCCTCACCCAGAAAGCACTACTTTCCAACCATTCTGATTTTTTAAAAAATACTTCCAATTTTTATTTCGCCCTGTAATTTTATGTGAACATACATATAGTGCTCCGACACCCTCAAAAAAAAATCGAAACACTGGAAAAATTTTAAAGGGGTGTACCACACTTGATACTATAAATTCAGTGTTGCAGCGAGCACTTGTGGCATGGGTGTTTGTTTACGTTTTAAGCTCCCATTTAATTAATTAAATAAGCGTTCCCGAGAGCTCTAATGTTTCATTTAACTTTGTATAAAGTCTTCTTAAACTCTAAGAAAAGCTCTGGCATCATTTCTGTGTAATTTAATGTATATTATGTGCACTCTACCAAACCTTGTCAACTTTGTCATGTATAGCTTTCTTTTATGTTTTTTACTTTTGAGTGTGTCTTATTCAAACCCCCTTAAAAATTACTAAATATATATTTTTCTCTTTTTTATTAATTGTATCCCATGAACAATTAAATTTCCTACACATAGATGCCAATTGCTTAACTCTCAGACCATTTTAAGTGTACATTTCACTGCTTTAAAATGTAATTTTCATTTATATTAAAAATGGCTACCCCTTTAGAGCACTCACGCCAAAATTTTCAATGGGTTGGTTGGTTGGTGAAAAGGTGACGCTACATAAAAATTGAGCAGGCAAACTCAAAAAGAATTGAGATACCTTCATAAGAGTGGTGGATCTTATTGGTATATGGCAACCAGCCCACAAATAAATATAGTTTATTAGCACATTACACTTTACCCATAGCAGTAAGGAATTTGAATAAAACACTTCAACTGCATTGTGGGTAAAATCTCACATCGTTTAATGTCACATAGGGGCAACAAGGATATACTAGCTGTAGGCTTTCACGTTAGGCCCTAGGGCCTCTTTTTTAGAATATCTTTATTTATTATCCAAACTTAATAACATAACATATCATTTTAAAGGACTTGAGATGAGCATTCTGATTATGTGGCCCATTTTAATATTGGCAATGTCAGGTTGGACCCTGGGCCCCCCCTGAAGTTGTTTTCACTTTTCCTATCTCTTAAAGCTACTCCACATTCATGTAAGTATAATAACGCATTTTAAAGGTTTTCCAATGGACTTTTCGTTTCCGAGGCCAATTTCATGTTACGACCTCTCTTTTAGGCCCTGGGGCCCAAAAAGGGGCACTTTTTTGTTTACATACTTGTTGTTTCCTATTTTTCTATTTTCCAATAGCTCATTCTAAAGGTCCCAGTGTGAGCATTCCATTTCTGGCCCCCTTCTTTTCGTGATTCCATCAAGGGGGCCCTGTGCCCCTTAAAAGGGCCCATTCTTTAAATTTAATCTCCTTGCTATGTAATATCTCATTTTAAAGGGTCTCTCATGAACTATCAGCTCCAGGGGCCCTTTCTTTTGGATCTACTAGCTGTGGCTCACATCTCGTAGGCCTTCGCGTTAGGCCCTAGGGCATATTTTATAGAAATTCTTTATTTATTATCCATTCTAATTAACATTATATTTCATTTTAAAGGTCTTGAGTTGGGCTTTCTGATTCTGTGGCCCATTTTAATTTTGGCCCAGTCAGATTAAGCCTTGCCCCCCCCCCCCCTCCTTGTAGTTGTTTTCACTTTTTCTATCTTCTAAAGATACTCCACGGTTATTTAAGTATATTACCTCATTTTGAAGTTTTTCCAATGGACTTTCCGTTTCCGTGGCCATTTTCATGTTACGTTCTCTATTTTAGGCCCTGGGACCCTTATAAGGGCACCATTTTTTTTTTTTTACATTTCTCTTATTTCTTTCTTTGCCCATAGTCCATTAGCTCATTCAATAGGTTTTTGTGAGCTACCCATTTCCAGCCCCCTGCATTTCGCTGGGCCCGTCATGGGGGCCCTGGACCCCCTATTTGGGGCCATTCTCTAACTTTTATCATTTTTCTGACTATTTTCTCATTTTAAAGGGTCTCTCAGTCTCCGAGGCCTTCATATCCCAGTCAGCCAGTCATTTCATATATGTGTTATTTCAGCTCATGCCACAAAATTTTATAACCAATAACATCAAGTTTCCAAGTGCAGCATGGGTCAAATTGATTGGCCCCACTGGTAAGCCTGGTGACCTAACATCACACCATAAAGCCTTTTACATTTTATATGTCCACCAATACCTGTATTAAACGTAGCTAAAATTATTTTATTTTTCTTTGTTGCACCAGTGAAACTCCATTCAAAAATTTAAGTACTTTAAAAGTTATATTATTTCAAAAAACTATTGTATACATTGTATAATCTGGCTTCATGGCAGAAAGTCCATACATTGTTAATATCTTGTTAAAGGGGTACTCTCTCATCTAGTACATCTTATAACCTCCAGTATCAATGTCAAAGGAAAAATCTCCCACAGTTCTATAAGTTTACTCCATAGTCAATGCCCTCTTAACATTTTTGTTGCAACAACTCTCATCTTTCATGTTCCTATATTGTATAAGTGAATAATACTATTTAGTACCTTTTAAAAGTTATTTTAAGTTGTTTGTTCATAATATTTTATTTTTTAATTCAGCTTTTCGTATCATCTGCTATTGGAGCCACCTCTAAACTTTTAATCGTTCCTCCATTCATCGGTTCTTTCAATTTTTTGGTGATGTCTATAAATAATTGTATTTTTCGTTTTTTCTGGCTCAATGGGAGGTAGTCCTTACATTGAAAATTTCTAGTCAAAAGGGTATTTTCTCACTCTAGTATAACTTATATCTTCCAGTGTTATTGTTTAAGGGAAATTTCCCACAGTCCTGTAAGTTTACTCCAAAATCAATGCCCTTTTGACATTTTTTTTTTTTTTTCTTTTCTTATAACTATTCTCATTTTGCACGTAACAGTAAGATAACTTCATTTCATCTTCGGCTGGTCTCATTTTTTTTTTTAATTTAAAGGGAAGAAAGGGGAAGGAAATTAAATTATTGCTTAGCCCCTAAGGCTTTCTATAACATTAATATTATATTGCATTTTATGTCTTAATTTCCTTTTTTCTCATGAGTTACTTACTCTTCAACTTTTTCTCATTAACATTAGTATTCCCCATCCCCCCCCCCTTTTTTTATTTATTTTTTTTTTGACCGGAGAAAGCCTCCCACATAACCTAAGCTTTATTCGAAATTTTAAAGATTAAAAATAAAGTTTAAAATTTAAAGTAATATAGTGTAAGAAAGAAAGGATAAAGTTAAAACGGTGAGTCATAAGAAAAATGATAATTAATTAGAGTAAAAGTTTTAACAAAAGTGGAAAAAGCAGGTTACATATCAGACATCTCAGTGTGGGACTATACAGAGAAAATAGCAAATCCATCGACACAAAGGTACACTGAGGACAAAATCGTAACAAGAAAAAGTTACAAGATGTCACAAGAACAGCCAAGCACACCAAAGATACCGCAAACACAGCGCACAGGACAACAAAAATGGGAGAAGATGACAATAACTGAGCTAATGTCAGAGTTTGACAAGTTATACAAAAATAAGCAAAGAGGAGCCCCTGAAAAGCTGCAGATGGTGAAGAAGGTGCTACACAAAAAAATAACTACAGTAGAGAAACAGAACGAAGAGGTAAGGGATCTAAAAGAAGAACTAGAGCAGCTGAAGCTCATGGAACACAGCCGTCCTGAAACAGACAAAGTACATGCGGAAGTCGAAGAAAGAGAAAAATTACATAGCGAGAAACTACAAAGTTATGAAGCAGAAATGGCAAAGCTAAAAGAGAAAGTAGAAAAACAAGAAGAAAGTAGACAAGAAGTAGCAGCGTTGAAGTTGAAGCAAAAAGAACTAGAAAAAGAACTAAAGGAAGCTAAAAAACACCAAAAGCCATCAACACCACATGACATCAAAATTGAAGTAGAAAAGATACTGCAAGACATCCAGGCAGTTACTCCCGAAGAAAATCAGGGGAAAACAAATGAGAAAATAATAAAACTCCGCAAAGAGGTAGATACGCTAATGCGGTGGATACAAGACACAGAAGATGACAGATCACAATGGAGAGAGGAGTGCCTAGAGCTTAGGAAAGAAATAAAGAAGTACGAAGACATGGAGGAACAGGGAACAAGAATCAAAGAAGCAGTAGAAAGAAAACTCGGACAGCACGGCGCTTACATCAAAATGACACTCAATGATTACAAGAAAGAAATTGATGCCCTAAAGAAAACACTGAAAACACAATCAATATCACAAAGTAATAAAAGACTGACGCAAAGAAATGATGGATATTCATATGCGCAAGTATTGCAACAAAGGCCTCCACAGAGACCATCTCTAGTGGTGACACCAAAGGATGGAAACCTAACGATACAGGAAATAAGAAGGACACTTAACAAAGCAGTGGATACAACTACTCTGCCAAACATCAATTGCAGGCCGACGAAAGCAGGTAACTTAGTAGTTACCTGCAATGATGAGAAAGATATCATCGAGCTGCAGCAAAAGCTAACAGAAAATACTAAATTAGCACCGCAAATCACAGTAGAAAAGATCAAACCGAAAACACAGAAAATCATGGTATTTGGAGCCCCAGCAGTATCGGAAAACGAAGACAACGAAGCATTGAGAAACATAGAATATTACTCTGAAAACATTCTACACCCAGCATTGCAAAGAGCCCTAAGAACTGAAGACATCAATTTCAAATTAAATAAAATTCTGAAATCTGCGCGAAACAATGACACAGTGAACTTAATCATAGAAATGCCACAAAGGGAAGCACATGTACTCGAGCAAATAAAGATCAACATCGGCTTCAACAGGTGCGATGTGCGCATCATAACACCCAGATGTTACAAATGCCAAAAACTAGGTCACATGGCGCGGGAATGTAAGGATCGAGATGTATGTGCAAAGTGTGCTGGCCATCACCAAACATCGGACTGTACATCCCATACCCGAAGGTGTGTAAACTGCACAGACGCAAATGAAAAACGTTCCGGAAAGGATAGACCTCTGGACATTGATCATTATAGTTTTGATAGTTGCTGCCAAACTTACAAACTTTATCAGAGGAACTTTACACAACAAAGAACTCAAACAGCCTCGAGTTCAAGGTGATTCAATGTAATCTAACTCGATCTAAAGGTAATACGGCAGCTTTTATAAATCATGTAATTGAAGAGGGTTTTTCACTGGCGTGCCTCCAGGACGCTTATATTTTTGAAGGTCGACCGGTCTCTCTCCCTTTGAGTGTGCCATGTTACAGCTCCAGCTCCCTTAATTGTCATATTTTGATCTTAAACCAAAACTTAAAACACTGTCTTTCAGCTAAATTCAATAATTCAGTTTTCGTTAATCTAGACCTACCGAACTTAATTCTGAGCATTGAGAGCCTGTACTGTCCTCCAAGGGCTGAACTAGAGATTGATCTCCAAGATTGGAGATCAGCAAAACATCTTAGCGACTACTGTTTAGTCCTGGGGGACTTCAATGCACATGACCCACTATGGGGGTATTCGCGGGAAGACGCCAGGGGAAGACTCCTCGTAGATTTCTTGCTGGCAGAAAACCTTGTAGTTTTAAACGAACCATCTTGCCAACCAACCTATGAGTCGGGCAGAAGGAAGGGCCGACCAGATTTATCAATCTGTTCACAACCCCTCTTCCAACACTTCAGTAACTGGGAAGTTGTCCCAGAACTTTTCGGTGACCACAGGCCAATTATTACACAACTATTTTTAACAGTAACGGATTTACCAAAACGCAGATTTAAAACAAAAAACATTCCCCCCCATAAATTTCAAAAAATGGTTCAACATAAATGTTTAACGGACAATATTAATTTTAAAACAATTAAAACATCCCAAGATCTGGACATCCATTATGAAAAGTTCTACCAAATTATTAAAGATTCAGCAATAACTTCATTTAAAAAAAACCCCTCATTTCGAAAACCTAAATTTTCCTGGTGGTCGCCGGACCTTAGGGCACAGAGGAATAAAGTAAAAGCTTTATATAATAAAGCAAAAAACTCTAATTTCGATCCAATAAACTTCCAAAATTATAAAAAAGAAAAAGCCAAATATAAAAAACAAATCCTCTGTGCAAAAGAGAAAGCGTGGGACAATTTCTGTAAAAAACAAACTGACCCTTTTGGCATATAAAAAAAACTGGCTTTCCAAGATTACCAAGATAAATTAATTAGCTTTCTACCGGACTCATCCTTTCCGGTTTCCAGGTCCACTTCATTAGCTAACCTTACAGAAAGAATATTTGGGCCTTCAGCAGGTATGCCAGTGCAATCTGCCCAGGCATTTAACATACAACCCCAATCAGACCAACCAAAATTTACAAAAAAAGAATTAAGAAATGCAATATATAGCTTCAATCAAAACAAGGCCCCAGGGTCAGACGAAATCGATCATCGTATGATAAGAGCGATATTTGCCATAATACCAGTTACACTACTAGACTTATTTAATTCAGCACTTTCCTTAAATTATTTCCCGGTGGCCTGGAAGCTTGGGGAGCTTATCTACTTTAGAAAGGAAGGTAAACCACTTGACGAACACACATCTTATAGACCGATAACATTACTTCCAATAATAGGCAAAATTTTTGAAAAACTATTGCTGCGGAGAATTAATCATATACTAACGCAAAACAATAGATTAACAAATAAACAACACGGTTTCACACAGTTAAAATCAACAGAAACTGCTCTTCAAAATGCCCTATCATATATCGATATCAATAAAGAAAACAACAACTACACGACTTTTATATCGCTGGATTTCATGGGGGCATTTGACAACCTTCCATGGGACCTGGCAATTTCATCACTAACTGACTTAGACATCCCGCAGCAATATATTAATACAATTATCTCCTTCCTTTCGAGTAGGCGGGCTCAGGTTGATTGGCACAACCCTAATATCTTGCATTATTTCACAAAAGGCTTTCCACAGGGCTCCTGTTTTGGTCCTTTTCTCTGGTTGTCACTCTTGGAGGGATTACTGCGTTACTTTGTCTTTGAGCACTGTGCGATTGTGGCATACGCGGACGATGTCCTGTTAATTATTTGGGGTCCATCACGCGCTGCGCTAGAGCATAATGGTGGGATTGCCCTGAATTATGTTCAAAATTGGGCGACGCGCAACCATATTGAAATATCATTGAATAAATCAAAAACAATTACATTTGGCAAACCTAATATCTTAAAAGGGACCCAACTTTCAAACTAAAAGGACAAAACCTAAAATCAGTCAAAACCTTAAAATACTTAGGAATTACAATAGACCAACATCTTTCATTCCTACCTCACCTAGTAATAAAAAGGGAAGAAATTACTAAAACTACACAAAATTTATATAAATTTTCATCAATTTCGGGCAGGTTGCCAACTCATTTCTTTAAAATATGGTATTCGGCAATCCTACAGCGTCAAATCGCTTATGCCTGTGGGGTTTGGTTCACGCGTATGAGACGGTCGCATGGAGTGCGTCACCTCTTGGCGGCGCAGAGAAAAGTACTCCTACTCATCTCAAGAGCGTATAAAAATACGTCAACAGCGGCATTGCAGGTACTCACGGGTATCCCGCCCCTGGACTTGCAACTAGAAGCGGAAGCTGAATTTGCTAGAGCCACTAGATTAGGGATTTCATCAACACGTATTAATGCACAAACAATAGCCACAAAGATCTCAAAATATAAAACTTCACCAACTCTAGATCAAATAAAAACCTGTCCGGGTTCAAAATTCAATGGGGAATTCCATATTTTTACAGATGGCTCAAGAACTGCTGAAGGCACAGCATCGGCTTTCTGTGCTTATAACAATAATATAATTCATCACACGTGGCGTGCAAAACTTGACTCGGGCAATTCAGTTTTCCAGGCCGAACTACTTGCGATTGGAGAAGCTGTGCGCTGGGCTATGGAAGAGGATTCGGTCAACTTTCTAATCTCTTCGGATAGCTTATCAAGTTTAATGGCTCTTTCAAAATTTGACATAGATAATTATTTAGTCCAGGAAATTTTAGAACGTTTAAATTTATCCTCCAAAAACTTCTTTTTTAATTGGGTCAAGGGTCATTCGGGTGTAGCTGGAAATGAACTGGCGGATCAATTGGCGCGGTCAGCAACAAACGATGAAACACTGGAAACAACTTTTCTTCCTGTACCACCGTCCACACTCAAAAGAGAATTAAAAAAACAAATCATAGACAGTTGGCAACAACGCTGGTCTACAGCACAGGTGGGTCATTACACAAGAGACTTCCTTCCGGAAGTCTCGCAACAACTAGAAATACACAACAGATATCTATACCTATTTTTAACAAATCATGGACCATTTCAACAACACCTCTTCCAAATTAACAGAAGTGACTCACCACTATGTGTCTGTGGATTAGAAGCAACATCATTACACTACATATTAAACTGCACTCTAACTTCACATTTCCATGTCAAAAAATCACCACAAATGTCACTTAAAAACTGGATGCTATATCTCCTGCACCGACCGGTTCTTCTCCAGCGCATTATCAACTGCATGAAATATATTGAAAAAAATGAATTTCTATTTTCAAATCCTCTTCCTCTGTAGTCGGGCAACCGCTTGTCCAATCTAGCAGGGGCCCTGTTTTCTCTGTACATATGTATATAAATAATATTGAATATAATAACTGTTGTAATGAGAGTTAACACCACACTATCTGTATATTATTAGTATTTGCATATTACTTGTAAATTTTCAGTGTATTCGCATCTGTATATTCATATTAGTATATTATTAATTGTATTAGAAGTATTTAACCAAGAATCTGCATCGCATGTAACCAAAAATCCTAAATATGAAGTCTGCACAGTACTTGTATATAGTCATATTCTGGAAATGGTCTAAACGTATAATTGTATAATCGAATTAATTATAATAACTGTATGTGTGCATCATATTTTTCCATATACATCAATTGTAGTAAAGTATTTGTATAAAATATGCTAGCCAATAATAACCCATCATATTTAACCAATAATAATTCTAGGCATGGTGCTTACACCGTATTTGTAAATATCTTATCTGGAAATTGTATATTCTGTATACATTGAAATAATAATAATAATCGTATGTATGAAAGTTTTAAAACATTATTATCAGACAAAATTCAATTATTTTCACTACAAAAAAAATCACATGTAAAAGTAAAACTTCTGAGTAGAAGAAAAATATCTATTGTATATTCTATTGTATTTATTGTATATTCTATTGTATCTATATCGTATTGTAATATTATATTGTAAAATTCTGTAACTGTGGTCTCGCTGGTGATAGAGGCGTGTCAGCCCCTCAGGATTGCACACAAACTCTAAGGCTTAAGCCGGGTTTCCTGAGGTGGTCATCCATGTAAAGATAGAAGAAAGTAAAAATCAGCATTGGGGACGACGAACGTTAGGAATTTAATGCTACATTTGAACTCCCAACATCGTCCAATATTTATTTATCTGATTAATATTGTTATACAATTATATAATGTCATGTTTTCCAATATAAGAAACAAAAACAAGAATATGTACTAAAATAAACATTATATAATTAAGGGACTTAAAAGTCAAAATTATGGGAGAATAGCTCATACAGCATTTACCTACTTCTTTTTTAAAGAACACAGTTATTTCAAATATTTAAATTATTTTTCAAATGTTATTTAAAAGTGAAGGATTCTTTCACATTAAATTTTTATACATTAAATTTGATCGATTACTCTTGTTGTTATGAAGGAAACGTGATAACATAATTGCACAAAAAAATAAGTAATAAGTTATAGATTAAAATGCATCAAATTATTACTTCAGTCTTTAAAGCTCTAAACAAAGTTCAATAATTGAATATTCTGGAGAAAAGCTTTTTAATTAATGTTAATCCTATAAAATTCTCAAAATAATGAATAATGATGTATCACTTTTTTTAATTAAAAGTGCTTTTTTTATTATGTTGTTTTTGCTGTTGCTAATTATTTTCTAATTTTATTGGAAAACTATTCAATTATCAAGCACGATGACTGAACCCAGTTTTCGTATAATGTATGGTGTAATAAAAAATATATTTGTTGACATAATTAAAGACCTTCGTTAAATTTAAGAGTCTAAAAGAGTCATAATTTTATCAAAGTTTCTCTTTTCATCGACAATCGGAAAAACTTAAAATGAAGCATTTCTTTTTTTCTTTTCTTTTCTTTCTTTTCTTCTTTTTTCTTTCTTTTTTTTTACAGTAAAAAAAGGTGAAAGAATAATTACAAAATTATAAAACATTTCATTAATTAGAAAATTTGCAAATACTTGTGTGACAAACTTAATAATATTACGAATGTGTAAGTATGTTTGAATTATTATGGAAGAATGGCATCAAGTTGGCTGAATAAATATCTTTACAACTTTGTATATGAGTAGAAAGTAACCAAAGAAATACAAAAAAAAAAAAAAAAACCTTTATTTATTTTAAATGTGTAGTTTTCAATAAATTAAATATTTTCATCATTAGAATGCATATTTAATACACATTTAAAGTATTTTTTTTTTGTCTTCTTAATACAATTTTAAAAAACTGAGCAAGAACAACCATTATTTTGATAATATTATATAAATTTTAAAACTTTAATGTATCTTGATAGCATGCGAATGTGATTTCATATTCAGCAGAGAATGTATTCTTTCATTTAACGAGTTTTACATTCGTCACAGAGTTACCCTTTCTTATAAAATCATGATTATATTTATTTATGCTCAGCAAACGAATTTTTTTACATCACAATTTGAGTAAAGGCAAAACTTTTTTACAATAATATTTTTCACATCAATTCCTTTATAAAAATGGAGTGAAGCTTGAAAGGTTGGAAGCTTGAAAATTCTTGGAAAGTTTGAATACTTTCGCCAATGAAAAGACATCGCTGGGCCTAAACTCACGTCAGATCCGCGGTAAGTCAAAAATGTGATTGAAATTGAAATACAATGTAAGTGCCGCTGCTAATTCATATTCCTCGCTAGTGAAGTGAAGTGATATGACTTCAGAGTTGTAACTGAATCACTGATGAAATGCATGTTGTAAATTGTGGTGAGTGTTTTGAAACAAAAGCTAAA
Source organism: Maratus michaelseni (assembly GCA_963931845.1). NCBI lineage: Eukaryota > Metazoa > Arthropoda > Arachnida > Araneae > Salticidae > Maratus > Maratus michaelseni. The sequence goes on along the minus strand of OZ007589.1, from coordinate 149,894,646 downwards.
AATTATAATATATGAATGGTTCATTTTATTAAAAGAGCGATCCATAAAATATCGTGTAGATACATGAATAAATATCTTGTTCAGTTTTATATGAGAAATTATTTAGGACGTTGACATTACTTTAAATTAAAAATTGTGATATCCGGAAAGAACTTGGAAGGAAGCCAAGTTTTCAACACGGTAGCCTTTCAACGGTGAAAAATAATGCTATAAATGTATATTTCCCTTCATAAAACTGAGAAAATTAGTATAATTTCATAATAATAATATGAAAGCTATTCACCATTTTTAAACGGTGTCAAATTACACCTTTTAAAAGATTTCGATTTATGGTTATTTGATTTGTAATTTTTAGATTAAAACAATCTTAAATCATCTTTAATACATTTAAAACTTAATTTTATATTTACCAAAGGATTCAACCCGAACATCCCGGGTTACAGAGCATACTGCTCGATGTGCAGGTTGTTCAGTGTTTGCTTCCGGCTGCTATTTCATAGCGAAAGTGTTATTTTCGCTATGAAATAGCAGCTGGAAGCAAACACTAAACTATTTATGTAGTTGTAAGTGCAAAAGGGTTAACCTTCTGTAATCGAGCTGCTCGCAATAAAGATTAAAAAAATAATAATGTTAGAAAATTATTTTAAAAATCATAAAAAAACCAGTAAATTGAGATACAATTTTCAAACAAATTGTATTTGAATGTACATATTTTCCCCCAATCGACGGCGTAAAAATTTAAATTATGCGATGTTTAGAAGTAATTAAATTTGAGGAAAAAGGGAAATGGATTGCTTAATTCGTTGCCACTGTCAATATGACGTGAGCGATACTCATGGACATGTTTTTCCTTTATAATTCAGATCAGTTTTTAAAATTACACGTACAAAAACATGTCAAAAGTTTAAAAGGTGTTAATTGACACCGTTAGAAATAGTATTAAATTGGAAGGTTCCTATTCTCCCAACTTCGCTTTTTGATTTTTTAATTCTTTCTAATCGTACATAGCTACTAATTTTTTCCTATGGGACTTTCCGTCACTGTGCTACATTGTGGTTTACAATGTTTTTCAGTTATTGTCATAGATTTGTATTATTTTTTTTTAAGCAAGTGTTTTCAAATATCTCTAAATGTTTTTGATTTTTGTATATTGTTTCAATTATTTGTTCTTGTATATATTAATAATAATATTTTATTAGTACAACAAGTTTTTACTTTTGCATTTTACTGTCATAATTTAAGCCTTAGTTTGAAAATTGATTACTTAATAGGACAACGGCAGATTGCAACCTTTTGTACATCTATCAATATTTGGCATTTCGCAACATTGCCTCCCCAAAGTATCGGTCAATTGCACGATCGTAATTTTAACACACCAATAGAGAAAAAAATATAAAATTTATTTTTTCGAAATCATAATTCACAAATAGGAATCGCATAATCATAAACTCAACAATTGATAAAAAAAAATCATGTTTTCCAAATTATAATTTTAAAAAAGCATGTTTTAAAAACCGAGGTAATGCTTTAAACATGTTAGCTAAGCTTAAAATTTTCTATTCAATCTGAGCGCAATGATGCACTACCTACACTTAACTTGAAATTGCTCCAGTCTTGAAAGGACTTCTATTAAAATGAAATCTACATTTAAAAAAAATAGATTTTTGTGAAATAGCCAATTTGTTTATATCGAAAATATAAAAGGCAAAGCGGTAAATGATATCAGTAATCGTGAGTCATTATTTGATGAGAACTTTTTCTTTCTTTCTTTCTTTCTTTTTTTTTTTTTTTTTTGTGAAATACTCATAAGCACTTACTGTGTTAACTTCAATTATCGGAATCGTTTGACTTATTTATATTTATCAATGACACAGTTTCTAAAAAAGAATTATTTAAATAAATGTATAAAGGTGCATGGTAAATGCTGTATTTGTTGCATCCACATAGCTTTTATTAAAGATATAAAGCTCAGCCAATCTTAAAATTAAAATATTTTTATCTATTATTAGCAAAACTCGTTGCATTGCACGCATAGTTGTTGAAATATGCAAAATGGTATTTATGGGCCTTTTTACATTTGGTGATATTATACTGATACGAATAATTTTAACACTTCTAATTAAGTCACATTTTGAAGAAACCTTACAACATTATATGAACATGAGACTTTACTTAATGAAAAAATCCTCCATGCCAACCCATTTGCACTCACCCCCCTTCCAAAAAGTAAAATATAATACAGTGCACGTGGGAACTCAGTTTATTATCTATCGAACAGTGAAATAATTTTAAAAATAGCTTCAGTAGTCTCAGAGTACCGGGTGATTATAATTAAAGTTACGATTTCAAAAATCGATAATTTTAAAACTACTGGTCAGAATTACTTGATATTTTGGCAGAATTGGCGATATTTCTGTCAGGGTAATGTCAGGGGAAAGACCAAAAATTTATTCTTTAAACACATGAATGTTCTTAGCCAAGAGGTAAAAAATAGAGTTCAGGGATTTACTAAAAATGTATTACCGAAAATACAAGAATACGTGTTTACAGAGACAACAGCAATAATGACAAAAAAAGAAAAAAAAAAAAAAAAGCTTTATGGAACAAACATTTTACTGATGATTAAAGTGTAAGTTGTTCGATGTGCCCTCCGTCTTGTTCCGCTACTAATTGGAAGCGCAAAACGGCATGCTCCACAACAGATCGGAGGGTATCTGTACTCATGCAATGGGTGTGGTGTGTGATTCTTGCCTTCAAGTCGGCTAGATTCTCAATTCGCCCGCTGTAAAAAACATTTTTCAGGTACCCATAGTTGCCACGTATTAATAATTTGCATATCTCCAGACAATCTGAACCCTGACAGCGCCATCTATTGGCACATTTTGGAACTATTTTTTTTCCTTCGCCAAACAAAATTCCATTGCCTCACGATTGTTTTGCTAAAATATCAAGTCATTCTGACCAGTAGTTTTTAAATTATCGATTTTTGAAAACGTAACTTTAATTATAATCACCCGGTATATTTCCTACAAATTAACATTTGTTTATTTTTTTTAAACTTTTGGTACAACTTGACTCACCATAAAAATTAAAATACCGTTTAGTAATATGTTGGAAAACAACGATTTAGCATATTTTATCGTCATTTTTGTGTGGCGAAATGCTAAATATGCAATACTTCCTTGCCTAGTTGGCAAGGATATTTCTTTATATTTGTCTTTTTAATTCCTTCTAGTAGTTACTGGTATTTGTGTTTTAGCTTATTGTTAAGAAGAGTTGTATGTAGCATTGGTATGATAAATATTTGATTATTCTTCTCTTTACGTTTTAAAAAAATTTAAAATGAATAATAATAATTTAAAAAAACATTGTTCGTCCGCATCTGCGTCTTAGATCCCTATGCCAGATTTAAAGTTTTTATGTTGACAGTTTCAGGGAAACCACACCAAAAATAAAACTGTAGAACGTTTCCCCCCATTTCAAGCATTTGAAATTCGATTTAAAAGGAACAATTTTCGTTTGAAGAAATCACACCCTAATAGAAACCTGTATGTCGAATTAAAATATTCTAGTCTCGATAGTTTCCCAGAAATCATGATTATAGAGTGAAATTAATTTTCGAATGTTTTAGAAACGTTCTTAGAATTTTCGTTGTTATTTTAAAAAATATATAATTGAATATGTATGGAAATTAAGTATATAGAATCCAACAAATTTATGCGTGAAAAAATCATTTACATCTTATAAGTAACCACCATGCCAAACTTCAAGTTTCTAGTTCCAACAGTATCAAATAAATTGCAATTTTAGAACCTTTATTTTCTCCTGCACCCTTTTAAAAAACGAATTTTTAAAAGAAATTGTTCTGTGTTACAAAAGAAACAGCCATGTAAAATTTCAAGTTTCTATTGCTAACAATTCAATAGAAATCGTAATTTAGAGCGTTTTCCGCTCATTTCCCCCTAAATTTCGAATAACCATTCTTAGCGGGCATTTATATCTTAAAAATAACAACTGTTTCAGTTTTCAATTTTCTATCCCTAAAAATTCCATAGAAATTGAATTTTAGAACGTTTTTCACGAATCTCAGTCCTTTAAATTACGAGTTTGTTAGAAACCGCTCTTCATTTATATCTTATAAGTCACCACCATGCCAAATTTAAAGTTTCTAGTTTCTCCAATATCACAAAAATCGCAATTTTAGAAAGTTTTTTGCTTCTGCATTCCCGTGGGGTTAATGATATTGACATAAAATACAACCTACCTTACAACAGAGAATGTCATCATCATTTTGCCCCTATTATGTTTGAAATCGGTTCGGTAGCTCCAGAGATTACCCATTACAAACAAATAAACAAATATTTATTCTTTATAATATTAGTATAGATTTTATTGAAATTCTTTAACAATATGTAACAATGTAATTAAATAAATAAAAATAATTAAAAATTCTATTATCGATTTATGAATTTTCGTTGTTATTTAAAAAACTCCAATGTTATTTAATAGAATCCAATCAATTTATGTGTCAGAAAAAAAATCCATTATTTTCTAAGAAAATCTTTAATATCTTATCACGAGAGAAAATAATCTTATACGAATATCCAAGCAATGAGTGAGGACAAAATCAAAGAAAATATTTTGAGATAAAAAAAAAAATATATATAATATTATTACCGAAAAAATTAGGAAAGAAAATATATAATTACTAAATATTAATTTTAACACGTATCTATTTTTTACTTTCTTCTATCTATAATAGAAGAAAGTATTGTAATCGAAATTTTTTTCGACTTCCGGTTTTCGACGGATTTACACGTTTTAGGGGTCAGAGATTCCGAAAAACACGTTTTTACAAAATGTCCGTCTGTCCGTCTGTCCGTCCGTCCGTCTGTCCGTCTGTCCGTCTTCATTGTATCATCAAAAAGTGTAAGAAGTTATGCTTCAAATTGAACCTAATTTTTTTTCTATGTTTTTGGCTATGGCAAGCAAGTTCTATTAGAATTTGAGGATATTTCGACGAAAGGGAGCGCTGTGATCGATATTTTTGTTCCATTTTCATTATTGTACCATCTAAAAGTGTATGAAGTTATGCTTCAAATTGAACCAAATTTTTTTCTATGTTTTTGGCTATGGCAAGCAGATTCTATCAGAATTTGGGGATATTTCGACGAAAGGGGGCGCTGTGATCGATATTTTTGTTCCATTTTCACTATTTTATCATCGAAAAGTGTATGAAGTTATGCAGATAATTGAACGAATTTTTGTTTCTGTGTTTTTGACCATAGCCTGCAGGTCCAGGTTGAATTCGGGGATATTTCGACGAAAGGGGTCGCTGCCATCGCGATTTTTGTTCGATTTTCACTATTGTATCATCAAAAAGTGTATGATGTTATGCAGATAATTAAACCAAAAAATTTTAATATGCTTTTGGCTGTAGCCAGCAGGTCCTACTAGAATGTGGGGATATTCCGCCGGAAGGGGGCGCTGTGATACCCATTTAAAGATTTTAAATTCAAAAAGATGTATAAAAAAATTGTAAATCCTAAAAGTTTTTTCCGTTAAATGTTTGGCCTTGATCCGCAGAATCCGGAGCAGTTTTTGTTTTGTCTCTATATTAAAGAATGGCGGAGATATAGCGGTTTGAAATTTTAGGGTGGTTGACATTTTCAAATAAGACAGCAGAATTCATCCATAAACGGGTTTAATTTATGAGTTTTAGTTAACAGGGTTTCAGCAAATTTTCTTTCATTGTTGTAACCATTGTTCCTATTTTTAAATGCTTAACACTATATATTTATATTCGCCAATATCAAATTGTCGCCAGCTTGGCGGCAATTGACGAAATATCGCCAAATTTGGCGACAAAAATAGGTTGCCACAAATGAAGCCAACATGGCTGTAGAAGACTAATTTGGCGATATTCTCATTCAAATTCAATGTTGACGAGAACTGGGAATGAATCTTCTTTAATTGGGTTCCACGCATTTTAGCTTCGTGTTTTCCAGTAAAATTAGCTAAAATCGTAAAACCAAGGCATAGGGAGGCTATCTGTTCCGGTCGGTACAGGCCAAAAGAACTTTTCGTAGTTTAGTATACATCAGTTGATTGCATCCCGGTAACCCGATGATTCGCAAGAAGCTGACGTACAACAGAATGACGAAAAATATTGATTTTATTGGCGATGTGAGGACGAAATTAGAAGTATTAACATGATTGAGATAGAAGAAAGTTTTGGGATCGGCACATCCGACTAGTTTTTTCTGGTATGACCATCATAATTAATCTCCATTTGTTATGTTCTGGGTATATGTGGTAGATAACCACAGGCTCCTCGGGTCAAAGTTGTTCGAAGTAATGCGTATCTATGGTAAATTTTTTATTGTTCTCGATACCCATTTGTACATCTTTGACGGTTGGGAAATACTTAACAGCAAATCTACGCTAACAACTGACTTTGTTCGCAATGTTATGTAGGTTACTATATAATAATTTTTTTAAGAATGAATGCTGCTCTCTTCAATAACACATTTTAATAAACAGCTTATTGTAATAAAAATATAGTAATAATGATATAGTAACATCATTACCTCCCCATTTCTGGTGTAGCCTGTAGGAAACACTAAACAACACTCTTTAAATTAATTTAAATGCTTCTAGAATTGTTAAAACTACTTCTAGACCCTTTCAATAAATGGGTGCATCATAAGAATTTATTTATAGACTGGTACTTCTTTGGAGCTGTTTTACAATAATTTTAAACTGTTTTTTGTGGTATAATGTAATATTTGGCTCAGGACTGAGGAGGATGAGTTTGTTATCTTCTTTATTCTACATTTGTACTTCACGTTTGTCAACATGTCTTAGTTTGTTTAGTTATCTTTTTAAGTTATCTTTTTTAGTTATCTTTATCTTATCTCGTAAAACCTTTTTTTCGTATCTTCTTTGTAAATTACCATGCTGTTTCTTCATCTGAAATATAATATTTTGTGTTTGCCTTAAATATGAAAAAAAATTGTAATTTTCATTTCTCTTGAGATGTGAGATATGCTTTCTGTATCATTGTATTTTATTTATACTCCTAGAAATCTCTGATATAATTTGTATAAAATGTTAATAAATTGAAAAAAAAAAAACACTACTTGTGTTGGAGATATCAAATTGCTACGTACACACTTGTAAAATTCACACCCGGAGGAAGTTTTCCGACAAGTGATGTTAACCGTTTTAAACAGATTTTTCCCTCAAGAGCTTATTTCCCCCTTCACTTCTATATCCCAGATTGCTGTCATCCTTCTGTAAATGTCTTATTTATTTTCTATTCTACCTTATGTATTCTTATATACAGCGTGTCCAATAAAGACTGTCCAAACTCTGCACAGCCAGATTCCTCGCTTGGAGTACATGAAAATGCTCAAAGAACTACACCTCTACGACCCACAGTTTTCGAAAAAAATGTGAAATAAAAGTATTACGTCATATCCTCTGCAAGGAAAAAAACTTTATTGGAAACATGAACATCGGTATTTGCATATGTTTGCAGATGAAGATGACCAAAATATCCTCCGCACATATCGAGGCATGCATGCGCGCGGCGTAAAATGACGTCAAGCCGACGCGTCGTTTGAATCGTATGTAAAAAGGTACCTACCGGTGATCTTTGAATGGTGATAATGTATTCTGTTCGCGAATACTGAGATATGGACTTTATCTTCGGTCAATGCTAGAGCGTACGGTCGTCGTTATCCAGCACGTGATATGGCGTCATAATTTCACATTTTTCTCGAAAATTCTTTTGCATTTTACTTGAAAAGTATGGGTCGTAGAGGTATAGCTCTTTGGGCATTTTTTATGCACTCCAAGCAAGGAATGTGACTGTGCAGAGTTTTGGCGGTCCTGATTGGACACCTTGTGTTTATGCATTTATTTATTTCTTACATCAACTTACAATGTGTTTAAAAAAATTAATACACAACTGCACTTTCAGTTTCGGAACACCTTCATTGAGAGCATAGACTGAATTCTAATGTAATTTTCCTAACGTAAGCACTTTAAAATGAGATGGGAGCTTGATTTTTTGGATGCTATCAATTATCAAGTAAACATGTCATGTCCAACATATAATAAAGATGCATAATATAAAGTGTTATAAAGACAAACCTGAAAATTAACAACATTAACAGTAACATTAAAAAATATTATTTTGTTACTATTAATTACTAAATTTTGTTTCATATATAAATTCAGCTACGCAGCTGAAAAATTTTAATTGAGAATTGATAGTATATTAAAAACCGATATTCCGGTTTGAGAAAATTGATTAATACATTATAAAAACTACTCGGAAATATTTCCGAAAAGTAGTGGCAGCGAGAGAAACTTTGCTTTTATAATTTTTTTTTATTTATTTTGAAATATGTTCGTTCATAAGATTTCTAAATATAAAGAACCTTTTTCGGAATCATGGGTAACTCGGGAGAGGTTATTGTACATTTTCGTACTTGGTTATATGTATTATACTATCATAGATTAAGAAATTTTTTTATCATCAAGTAATCATGAAGTTATTCTTATGTATCTGTTTAAAACATTAAAATTTAACTATAGAGCTTGAAGGGTAAATTTTTCATTTGAATTTTTCTTTTGCCATAAATTATCAGAAATTTTAAAAACACATTCTTAAACGATATTTCAGTTAGATGCAGTATACGATCTTAGCACAAAGTAGTCATAATCTCTTGTAAATTTTATTTTTTTATACTATAGAGAAACAGTTACTGGAATTGAATAATAAAAAAGGAAGTAATAAATAAAATTTTCCGGTTATGCAACAAATTTAGATGTATATTTATTCGATACTAAGTTTTCAGAACATATTTATAAAGCAATATATTTTTATGCAATAGTATTTCCTATGACATTAATTTAAACATAACTTGTTTGAGACTCAGATAAAAACTTTTTGTATCAAACTTAAAAAAAAAAAAAAAACTCAAAGTTTATGGCGACATTTCATTGATTTTCCTGACAGATGAGAGACCATTAAACTTTTTGCCAGCTTTTCCGATGATTTAAAGAACTCTTACTAACGGAAGTAATTTACGACCTGTTGATAAAAATAGCTCTACTAAAAGAATTTTCAAATTGCAGTGAAAAAATATTACAGTATCACTCAACTTTTACTGCTAATAAAGAACAAAAATGTTTAATTTTATTCTGAAAACTTATTTTTACACATTTAATTTTTTGCGATAGAAATGCAAGAAAGAAAGCGTATTTTTATCCTGCAAACTTATCTTTAAGCATGCGGTTTATTCTTTGTTGTGATAAAAAAACTGTGATAGAAATGTTAAATCTAAAATAAATTTTTCTTTGAAAATGTTGCAATTTAGTTTAATATATGTATTTAGGATAAAAATTGTAACTAAAATGTTTCATCATATTTTAGAAAATTTCGGACATAAAATCTGACTTATGCTGACATATGCCATTATTTCTGACATATGCCAGATACATAACGCTTATGTATGATAATTTCGGGAAGTGTGATTTCAAAACTTTACAGCTTGTTTTTGTCTGAATTAAACTTTACTTAATATGTATTGTGTATAAAAACCTTCAGGTAATACACGGGACCATACCAAAGATTTCAAATATGTTTCAGACTATTGGTAGAAACTCCTGAAGGTGAGTTTTCAAACTGTGTTATGTTTTTTCTTACTAAGCTAAATTTTAGCATACTATAAAGAGAATATACAAATCTATAGATTATATACGGGGATGCAGAAAATAATTGGAGTACTTTTCTGGCTGTGGCCTGTAATTGCTGAAATTTAGTTTCCAAATGTGTTTTGTGTTTTCTAAATTATTTACTTAGGTATCTTAATTACCTTGTTAAACAGCGAAGGTTATTTGTTAAAATATCCGGGAAGTGTTCGAAATTGTTTCATAATCAATGCTTGATGCATGATTTTATTTTCTTGTTATATAATAAATTCAATACAGAATTGTGGTATAGAGCTTACAAGAATTCGGTCACAAAACATATCATTTCACACAAATGGCAGATTTTAAGTTTGCTTTTGATTTATGCTGGACCATTTGGTCATTTTTTATGTATATATTGTGCAGTATAAAACACCAAACGGTCAATCGAGCGTAGGGATTTTATTATCTTCCAACCACTTTTTGTGGCTTTTGCAGAAGGCATTGATGCGCTGTTCTTGGTGAAAAATATAATTAAAACTGGCATTGTTTTCCACCTTCTGCAATAAATGGGTTTTAAAAACTGATTATACGTATATATATTTTGTCGTCTTTCTAGAAAAGCAGTTCTTAGCTTACCTTCTGAAGGAAAAGCTATTCTAACCATTAGGGAGAGTCCACTTTGTTGTTGCGTGAAAAATACGTCCTTTTTCTTTGGAATATCGTCCCAATATCAATAAATATTGTCAGAACCATTAAAATTAAACCTCATGTCATGACTAAAAATAAGCTTAGACCAATTCGTTTGTTGCTTCAGATGTTTCTGCTCAAACTGAATGCGTTTTTATATGGGCAGATGTTAAACACCAACAAAGACGTATTTTTATATATTTAAGGCTATCTGACTTGTTCTTCTTATAGTGCATACTGATTCTGGTGTCTTCATCTAGCTTACAATTTCCTTTGCTAGCATTCTTTTACTAGAGACTGTACGAACAATCAAACGTTTGGTTCGTTTTTTCTCTCAACTTTCCTGTAAATTCTGCAGTACCATAAATAGTCGGATTCTGTAAGGAAATTATTATTATTCTGTTTTTTAGCCTGCAGTTCTTTGAAGGAAAAATTCAATGTTATTATTCACTAAGATTTGTTTATCTTCCGAAGTCAGAAAGTATTTTTCTCACTCAATTATCAAAATTTTTTTGCGAATTGAACGAATGCGTTTAGAGTAATTTTCACATGGTTTTCTAAATTATATGCAAAAATATCCACCGATCGCGAGGCGTCGTTTTGAAATATTTACGTCGTTCTTTATACCATATATATATAGAACAACAAAAAAAGTATTAACAACAAAAAAAACAAAAGTGTAGAAAAATAATAATTTTTCTACAATGTCATTTTAAGACAATTTATATTTTAAAATAAACGTATAAATATATATCAAATTTTTACAAACTTTTGCCAATATTAATTGAAATACCATGTATTTCCTTTTTAACACAAAGATTTGCGCATTTTGCATAACAAACGCGAACTGATTTCAATTGTTTTTGCGTCGTATGTATTCGTTTGCACCGCGCTGCATAAACTGTTTTTTATATTAGACAAAACTAAACACTTTTTTCATAAATAATAGTCAAAACTTTTTTTAAAAGAAGTATAGTTTATTCTGGCTCATTTTTTTAGATAAAGATAATAATCTTGTTCAAAGTCGTTTTCTTTTTTTACGAAACCATTATCTATCTAAGAATATAAAAAATTACAAGTGTAAATAAACACTGAACAAATATTCTTTTCTTTTCTTTTTTGAAAGTATTATTTTAGTAACTGCCCGTTAATTAACTTTTTCATATCTGTGCTTAGCTAACGTATGAAACAATGTTATCAAAAAAGAAAATATTTCGTATTCCTTTCTTGCCAAATATTTACCTTCATATTAGAGATTTCCTATAGTAAGTTAGGCAAAATCTTTCTGTAATGAAAACACAATTATTTGTGGGTGTTTGTTTTGTTTCACAGTTGTCACTAATGAAAGAAAAATATGTCTATATTATATATATATATATATATATATATATATATATATATATATATGGTAGATCTTTGTTTTGAAAAGTTAGTGTAATGAAACAGTATCGGATGTCTTTAATCGCAGTTGGATACATTTAATGTGTAAAACTAAAATAAATTACTTTTTGTTTTCTACTTACAATTTTATATTCATCATTACCCTATTTACTCCCATACTCTTAATGCTTGTGATTTTCTTTATTTTTTAAAATTATTTGTAACTAGCAAGCTACGCCTGCTACGCTGGTCAATTTCCCTTACAGAACTTTTAATTAAACAAAATATTGACATTTCATAATTCACTTTTATATTTTAACAGAATAATAAGGCTACTATAACTTGTGACTCGCGGCTATAGCCAATATACACGTCGCCCTTATCATTGTCTTTTTACGCATGAAGGTTTCGCATGATGGTACTCCATTGTGAAATTTGGTAATTTTTCAAATTCAATATTTCAAAAACGGCATAATCATCAGATTTGAAATTTATATCAAGAAAATTACAATTTTTTATCTTTTGAACGCAGTTTGTCTAACAATTTTCTGACAAATACTTTTTGAGCTATTATTTTTTTCAGTAACTTCAAATGTTTCATTTTCCAAGATTAATCTGTGGAAACAATTAGCGAAAAACCTGTCGTCAGCAACGCATAGCTTTTTATTAAAGAGGCTGTTGGAGGAGGGATTGTCACCACCAATTTGCCACCTTCACTTTTGAAATCGGTTCTGTAGTTCCAGAGTTTTCATAGAAATTGTAATTTAGAATGATTTTAGAACGATTCGCTCATTTTACCCTTTTAAATTTCGATTGTTTTTAAAATTTATTCTTAGAGAGCATTTACATTTTATAAGTAACTACAATGCCAAATTTCAAATTTCTTTCTCCTTTAGTATAAAAAAGTCGCAATTTTCGAACATTTTTCGCTCCTGCACCACATTGGTGTTAGTGGCACCGACATAAAATATAGCCTATGTTAGAATAGGGATTGTCACCATCCATTTGCCACCATTACTTTTGAAATCGTTCTGTAGTTCCAGAGATTTCATAGAAATTGTAATTTAGAATCTTTTTAGAACAATTTTCGCTTATATCACCCTTTTAAGTTTCATTTTTTTTTTAAATTTGTTCTTAGAGAGCATTTACATCTTATAAGTAACTACAATGCCAAATTTCAAATTTCTAGCTCTTTCAGTATAAAAAAAATTGCAATTTTAGAAAGTTTTTCCCTCCTGCACCCCTTGGGACTAGTGGCACCGACATAAAATTTAGCCTATGTTGGAGCAGGGAATGTCACCATCAATTTGCCTCCATCACTTTTGAAATCGGTTCGGTAGTTCCAGAGATATATAGAAATTGTAAATTAGAATGTTTTTAGAACGCTTTTCGCTCATTTTACCCTTTTAAATTTCGAATTTTTTTTTTAAATTCGTTCTTAGAGAGCATTTACATCTTATAAGTAACTACAATGCCAAATTGCAAATTTCTAGCTCCTTCAGTAAAAAAAATTCGCAATTTTAGAACGTTTTTCGCTCCTGCACCCCCCTGGGGTTAGTGACTGCGACATAAAATATAGGCTATGTTGGAGCAGTGGTTGTCACCATCAATTTGCCACCATCACTTTTGAAATCGGTTCGGTAGTTTCAGAGATTACCCCCTACAAACAAACAAACAAACAATCTTTACTCCTTTATAATATTAGTATAGATTAAAATATGTTTTGCAGCAAATGAAAAAGCTGACTGATATGTTGCGCGAACGGGTGCAATTTGACATTTCAACAACCCTGATGTCATTTCATTCCTACTTATAAATCTGTTTTAGAATTTATGGGTCAGGGGGTAAAATGGTGTTAGTCACGATTAGTTAGAAGACTTATCGTTCCTTTTCCTTCTTTAGCGAGCTCTGACTATCACCGTTCTCCCACATTTGTGTTTTTCAATCTACTGCTTTCACGTTTGACTCGATCCATGGTTAAGAAACAGTTCTCTCAAGCTAACAGATGACACAGTCTTTTAAAAATTCACAAAATTTGACTACCATCGTTCTTCCTCGTGATTCTTAAATGACATTTAATTTTTATTCTTTGACAAATTATTCTCGAACTTCATTTCCAATGCTGCCCCTCTTTGTTCTAGAAACAAGAATAATCAGCTTTATATGAAGAGGTTATATAACCTAAAATAATTAACTTTATAAGAAGGATTGTAAACAGAGATATATCACCATTTTCTCTTTATTGCAACACATATATATATACAATCGCTTATATTAATTGAAATACCATGTATTTAATTTTTAACAAAAAGATTTACGCATTTTGCATAGCAAACGCGAACTGATTTCAATTGTAATTTCCATTGAACATTTGTCCCCATATTTTCAAAGTTAATTCGTGTTCCAGGAATAAAAAAATATATATATTAAAATCGCTGAAGAAAGCAGTAATTTTAATGTCAATTTTAAAATTAACTAATTTTTGTATAGCATTAGAACATATCTTCATTACCTTAATATTTTTTTTGTAATTAAACTATATAATATCATTATTTTACAGTACTGCGAAACACTTTATAAAAACACCTCAGATTAAAATATACTTTATTTCAAACTATTATTTTATTAATTAAAGTATTAAATATAGCATACATTATGTATAAATATTAAATAAAACTAATAAACATAATAAATACAGTGCGAGTCCTGATAACAAATGACAATAACTTCATTCTAAACAACGAACGATAGGAAGAAGCAACCTGAACTCAATACAGAAGGAAGTTCAAAGTTTTATTTCCATGTTTTATAACTGTTGTTTGTGAATCTGCTTTGTTATACTAACATAACCCAAACGATTACACTTCAAGCCGGGGATTGCGAAGAATGTTACATAATCGTTGATACTTAACATCTGCATAAAGTTGTGACATGAGCCATGTCTGTAACATATCCGCATAACTGTTGCATGAAGCAATTGCCTCAGAGAGGGTAAAAATAAAGAATCGCAGAGCTTTCATTTCAGAATTGTGAAGAAAACATTGACTTAAGGCTTTTTACTACGACGAAAGGGAGTCTTGTAGAACAAATACAAAGTAAGCCAACAAAAATTTGAGATTCTTTTTGTATTGTGTTCAAATTGTTTTTTTGTATTGTTGTTTACAGAGAAGTTATTGTCAGTTGTAATAGGTAAAGCCAGGAGAGATGGCGCGGTCAGAGAGATTGCGTACAAAGAGGGTCAAGGGGAAGGAGTAGAGTGCGCACGCATCTACTCAAGGTAATTGTACAACAGCAGAACAGCAGTAGTGGAGTGTCTACTTGAATGTGCACGTTGATTGTTTCGAGCATCTAGGATAAATCATTGGTATTTTATTTTATTTTTCAAAGGTAAGTGCTTGAATTTTCATAACTATTCGTCCGAATTTCTATAGAATGTCAGCAGTACAAAATGTTTTAAACTTAAACGATTTCTCATAAGCTACTAACCTAGACTAATGGTGCAAACACCAATGGTTTGTTTTAGAAGCGGCCATGTGTAAACCGTGCAATCTCTCCTACTGAAATTGGAGAGTTTGCGCATTTGCTACTTAGGAGAGATGGCGCATGTTTCCCGTTAGTTTCCATGCTAGGAGAGATTACGCAGATTATTGGTAATTATGCATAAATTGCAAATTACATGTAAAATATATGAATGAATCAATCTTAAAATAATTTTCGAAAAACACATAATTATCGAAACCTGGAATTTACCCTTTAAATATTGAAGTGATTCCAGGACACGCATATTTGCTAGGCTGTCATCAAGGCATGAATCAAACTAAGCCTGAAACCGTTCAGTTACCACCAGAATCCACACCTATCCATTTCAACAACAGTACTCGTTACAACCAATGAAACCAAAACTTCTCATAATCTACTGCATCCCATTGCAACAACTACATGCATTTGTTAACCATTAACTTCTGGGGAGTCCAATGTTACTTTCAGAAATTCACCTACGATAATTGTGGAAAAGCTTTCACCCATTAGTTTAATGTCATTGAAATAAAAAAGGAAACAGACTGCAACAAATGTTACCGATCCACAAAATGTACACGAAAAAAGACTTAAAAAATAAAAAAATAAAAAAGCTGAAGATAAGAGGTTTTCAGAAAAAGTGCGATAATTAAAAATTGAATGAAAGAAAATGGTAATGAGGATGAGTGCACTGAATGTCGGGAACTGTACCAGGACACAACTTCGATCAGTAACTAGATTTTATGTATTACTTGTGGTAGGTGGTTGCACGAAAGCTATACCATTTACTAACAATGAATACGTCGATTATGAACGACGAGATCTTCGGTCAGCAAACAAGAAAACATTGAAACTGTGGAAATGAAAATGGACTAATTTTAAGTTAACGTGTTACTAAGTAACTTAATGTTATTTTGTAATCTTACCTGGGCTTGCTTTCTCTGATTATTTAATTTTTTTGTTTAATTAAAATTCTTTCCTTTTTTCTGATTCTTTAAGCATTAGGTTCAAATATTCATTCCTAATACAATAAATAATATCTGTTCGCAAAAACCTTACAACAATGTCATATAAGTGTAATTATTATTGTTAACAATTTAATTGTAACTATTATTAATAACAATCTCTCCTATCCATGTGCGCAATCGCACCAACCCTGTAAGGACAGATTGCGCAAAATGGCTTTCTTGGTTTAATTATAGCTGTTCCATTAAATTACAACATAAAAACAAAATGGAAATGCATAAAAAACAAATGAAGTCAAAATTATTCATGGATAGTTTAGCAAAACATTAATATTTGGATTTTTTATTATTATTTTATTCAATTGTGCGCAGACTTAACATATAATACAAAAATCAGTTCTATGTTCAAACAAAAATTTAAAAAAAAGTCGGTTTTCTTAAATATTCTTATAAAAACTTGATATTTTTTGCACCTCAATTAGATAAACATAGCACGTTAAGGAACATATGAAAAACACTTGAGTAAATATAGTATTTTTCATTGATAGGAAACAACAACGCTTGAAAATTATATTCGTTTAGCAATATAGGTATATACTTCTAAATACGTCTTTTCCATAATGAATTTTTATTTGAATATATCTTACGTAATATAAAAAATAGGAGACGCGTCGAACATCAAAGAAAATTAATTTTTGAATAAACTAAATTTAATTTATTAGTTGAAGATATTTTATATTTGTTTTTTCCTCAGTTGTCTAAAAATAATAAGATATCATTATGGAAATTTTAAGCAGAAAAAACAAACTCTATCGATATATATCGTTTAAGAATCTTTTGTTAAGTAATTTTGTTACAAAAATTTTTGATAAAATAAATAACAGTTTCAGTAAAATCTTATTTATATTCATGTAGAATCAAGGTTTTACAGACAAGTTTATTAGTTGGCTTTTCTGCAGCAAATTAAACTTTCGTTTTTTAAGCAAAACAAAATAAAAAAGGTAAATCAAAATTCGGGGATTAAGTGTTCCAAAATTCAATCTATAAAACTTTGAAGATTGTAAAATAATATTGTGATAGATTCTTAATTGCCTACTTTTCTAAAATCTAGAATACATTTGTATTCTCTCAAGACTTTTCTTCGCTTCTTTTCTAAAACTTTTAAAAAGATACTGGCTGCACACTTGCATTTAAAGAACTTATTAAAAATATTCACGTCAAAAAATAATATTAGATCGTTTAGTTTTTATAATTTTTAAGCGACGGAGCTGCTTTTTACTTTCAATCGCCTGGAATACGTCACGTCATTTATGATAAAATGATCCCTACCATGGAAAGGAACCCTTGTTTTACAATATCAATGTGGAGGAGACTATATTATTGTTTCTTCCTATACATGCTAGTCATCTAAAATGTAAAATGTAAGCGCTGTCAACTCTTGTATCTACTTGATAGATTTCTTATTGTTTTTTTAATCAGAATTATGGAATATACCTTCTTAGTCACTATTCATTAAATTTTTTGTGAAACATGTCTGTTTTATTTATTGTATGCATTGAAAGTTGTGTAGCAATGCCTAGCTACTTTGCTTGTGGAAGTAGTGTAGTAGCGAAAGGATTATTGAGTTTTTTTTTATATGTGAACGTTGTTGTAATTATTAGTCTCATTCTCGGGAATTATAAAACGATTTCACTCAACGAATAAACAACCAAAAGGAGCATATGTTCAATCAAAGTAACTTTCACCGTCATAGAAAAAAACCAAGCATTCACCATTTTGAAACATGGAAGTAATCAATTGTGATTAATGAACTTTCATCTTCAACATGCAATAACCAAAACAACATTAAAAGCTTTATGACCGTTTGTGAAATATACTGAAGAACATTCATTACAAACTTTATCTTTTTAATAAATGGATAACGGAATGTTGCAATCCATGTCAGAAAACCCAGAAATAGTGTAAACCCCAAAACGCGTCATCGGAAAATGAGAAGTCAAAAGACTTATTATTATAGAACTATAATTTACACCAGAACTGCTCTAAAATGTAACCACGTTAACTCGAGCTAACGGAAGCTCCACAAACTGCTTTACCAACAACTATATGTTATTAAATGTAAATCGTATTGTAAAAGTAATGTTAAATGTTTAATATAAGTATTTAAATAGATCAACCCATCTGTGTATTTACTCAGAGTCAACTAATATATAAATTTAGTATTTCAGCAGTAAAAGTATGAAACCGCTAAAAATGCTTACAACCCAGCTAAACCAAGATTAAATAAACGTGAAAGTGCATGAATACGAATTCGTTATAATGGATTAATACAAGGCGTTTGCAACATCAGAAAAGGTAAGAAAACTTTTCTTATCTTAAAGTGTCAATGTATCAAAGTGAACATTTTTCTAGTTTAATTCATGTAATAAGATACGCGCCGTACTGAACTCCAAATTTCAAGGTGTTGTCCTGATTCTAACATTTGTGCGTAAACATCTATTGTCCCATTTCATTTACTTTCGCGAAGTAATGTGGAATCTCCCGTAAGATGATCGATGCGTTTATTGTATGCATTAATATGTTAATAAGGCTGTTGTGGTCGACTAGCGAGTATAAATACGACGGTAGTAGTGATTTCGTTGGTTGGGATTTTTTGATCTGGTCCATTATAGAACATCAAGGCAGTTTATGAGCTTTCATCGAGCCTCGTGTTGATAGCAGTGAGATTGGATTAAGATTCTTCAGCTGTGTAACTCGTCTGTAATAAGGTGTTGCGTTAATTACATGAAATAAAGATAAATTTGGAATCCACGGGGTCCAGTTAGTGACATTGGCGTATTTTCAAGTGATATTATGTACAGTGTTTTCAGAGCTATTAGTGACTTTTTTTCGTAGCAGCTTTTCTTGGGTTCCAGAATTCAATTAGAGTAGCCATCTTAAGTAGTAAAGAATTTAGGTTAGAATTTCCTGGGGTTAGTATCTCCCATCTCATTATTTTAGAGCTTGAACTTTAAATTTGATCATCGTTAATTTAACAGCTTTGCTCCACTGAAAAGCCCTTTTATTGCAGATTTTAAGTAAATTGTTTTTATTGTTAATTTCTGTCTTTGGCTACATTATCAGTTGATTTCGAAGGTTCCGACGCAGTTGTTGTATGTTATGTTATAATATGTATTTTAGTTTATAAGATGGATTTAAATATACATGGTGATTCAGAATTAATCGTTCAAACTTTAAAGGATGGTCGAGTAAACCATATCAAATAATTTTTTTATACGAAATCAGGGTTAACCATTTTATTCGATTAAAAATTCAGGATGTTATACTCCAATCATCACTCAGATTTTTTTCACCTAACGTTAATGCTAATGAAGATATTTTAACGAAATCTGCAATAGACTTACCTTTCTGTGTGTGAAATGTAACGAAATCACATGTGCATGGCCATTATCTGCATTGAAATTGAGCTGGACTATCTGGAATAGATGCTGCATACTTCAGAATGTAATTGACAATACATACTGCTTCACTTACCGAAATGCTGTACAATTCCATCCCATTTTATGATTTATGACATTTAACAGAAATCAAGGTATGCCTGTTGAAAATTTCTTTATTATATCTTTATTTTTACAAGACTGACCGCAGAAAAGGAGGGTGATGTTTTTGGCCGTGGACAATGTAAGATTCTTTATAGCCTGATAAAATGGAAATTAGTGGAGGGATTTTAATAAACGTGGTACCAAAATAATTAGTCTTGGTCCTCAAGATACATTGATGTTATGAAAATTTAACATTTATTCATCGTCGATCATAATAAAATGCTAATAAATAAATAATAGACAAATTAAGGAAAAATTTATACTTCTACATGAAATAGTACGAGTCCTAAATGTTGAAATAATTTGATTATATAATTAAAATGGAATATTTATGCTTTTCTTATTTTTGTTTTCGTTCAATTTGAAGTAATTGATGTAATGCCATGTGTCATTTTCGTGATTAAGGGTAAATACTGTAACAAAAAATTTTACAATGTAATTAATTTAACTTATTATGAGCTATTGTTAATTAAGATAGATAATACTACATTGTATTTTAAAGATAACTGTCGTATTGTGTATAGTTTTTTACGTATACACATAAAAAAAATTAATATACGTTCGTCTGTTGCGCTCAAAACATGAGCGTTACTAGCAACAATGTATTTTCAAGTGAATGTAAATTACAATAAAAGGTTTTATAAAAAACACACTGCATTTTATTCGGGATTTTCTTAATTTAAATTTACAGTTTGTTTTTACACTTATGAACAATACTTATGTTTCTATTTAAGTGAGATACTCTGTATATTTTAGTAAATAAATAGAGCAAGAAGTCACCTTGAATAATATGGATGTAAATAAGTAAGGTGGATAATAGAATGTAAGATGTATGAAATAGAGATTAGACGTGTTCTGTCCGAGCCCGAATGTACTATTTGAGAAAGACTGTAGTGTAAGTTTCTTAAAGTATGTTACAATCCTTTAATAACTACGATTGAAGGGAATTTAAATAGTGACATAAAGAAGCCACGCGATATCCCTTGTCTATCCTCGCTATCTGTTTGAAGTCCTTTTCCAGAATTAATGGAAATCAGAACTCATGTATTTCTGTTATAGCTGTACAATGATATTTTAAAAAAATAAGAATTGTGACTTTTACGGATTTCTGCCTGCGGTTGGATAAAAATAAAAAAATTGCTCTTCCAAACATATTTTTAGGAATATGCAAATTACGAAAAATTGTCATAAGGGAGTATTTAGAATTACTACTTATTTCTCTATAAGAAGCAATTTTTAAGTGTCAAAATTAATTTTGAAACAATGGTATTAACAATTTTCTACTGTGTACTTTCGGGATTGGGCATGAGCTATTACGACACTTTATCCTTTAATTATAGTAAATCCAAATAAATTTCATTTTCCAAAAAAAAAAAAAAAAAAAAAAAAAAAAAGTCATCTCCAACTATAATAAAGAAAGAAGTTTGTGTGTGTGTTTAGGTGTTTCTCCGTTGTGTTCTGAAGAGACCGCTGCACACAGAGCTACAAAATTTGGTGGGAAGGTACCTCTATGCATGTAGTTTTGCACCTCGAAGCCCGAATTTAGAATTTTGGATTAAATGTTTTTTTAATTAATTTTTTTGTGCTATTTTTAGCATTTTTTCAGCGTTTTTTCACGTTTTACTGCAATTTTTCCCCATTAGTAACAGGAATCCGGTACCAATCTTTATTCCCAATATAGTATATTTTACCCTCTTTTCAATAAAGTTTATTCGGAATTCGTACAGCGATGTTTGAATTTTTGGCGATTTTTGGCCTTTGACACTAAAACATTTTCCCAAAATGCTTGATTGGTTTGTTGGTTGCCTTCCGTTTCAACCTCAGTTTTGCTCAAAATCGACTTTTTTTTCTCTTTTTATCTTAGAGAGAGTTCTTAATTCTATACAGATTAAAAATCATGATTTTTAAAGGGAAAGGTGAGTTATTAATTATTGAATTTTTGATTAGATTTTTTTTAATTTAATTTTTTATGAGTTTTCAAACATTTTTTCATGTTTTGCAGCATTTTTGTTTCAAATAACGTCAGAAATCGCTCATTGGAAGTCAGACATTGTTTGAGGGCAATTGTGATTGGTAGCTGAGAGGATTGTAGGTACAGCTGGAAGTCAACCGGGCAATTGTGATTGGCAAATGAAAAGGTCACCGGCTGATTGCAATTCGAACAGCGATTAGTGCGAGTTTTTCACGATTTATTTTATGCGATTTTTAGAGGTTTTTTTTTATGTACGTGACGTCATTTATGTATTTGATTTCAGAAATCGGCAACGATAACTTACAGTATTTGTATGTCAAAAAAAAAAAAAAAAAAAAAAAAAAAAAAAAAAGCGTCATTTTGTTTTTGTTTTAAAAGTTAACGATAATTCTTAATGTTAAAGGTCGTTGGTTTAAATTTGAGGGTGGAGGAGAGTGTCCGGTTATAATTTAAATATTGCGTTAATTCTCTCATCGAAACTCCTTCCTTCCCCTTTGCCACCCAAATCAGAACTTTTTAGGGTTTCCTACATCTCTTGAAACCCTATTACTTCCGTTTCCTTGTCTGTCTGTCACAGAACCGGTGGTTCTCAGAAACTATGTAACTTACAGGCATGAAATTTTGTGTACTTATGGCTGAATACCTAGAAGCTCAAAATCATAAAATTTGAAAAAATCGTATTATTTTAATATATACCGATAAATTGAGAAAAATAGACCGGTAAATTTTTACTTTATAAAAAACATGATTTCTTTTAATGAAATTTATTTGGATTTATTAAAGAAAGGATAAAGTGTTTTGAAAGGAATATTATTCGAAACCCTTTGTGCAATCTTCGATCACACTTAAACACTTGTTTATTATTAGTCCGACTGAAACAAAATCTTTTCTAATATTCCTCTCAGGTCCTCCAGGTATTAGATAAACTTTCGTATCAGTTTTTCAGCCCTTGGTTATACCACTATTTTTGAATATTAATCACCAGGAGAGGGGGTTATATTCTCGGGTTCTATGGGCTCAATTTCAACGAAAATGAGTTCATTCAACTTAACACGAACTAATTAAGATATAGTTATGTACTAATTAAGATACAGATTTCACGCCCTCTGGCGGTTGAAAGTGCAACCAAAATATTTTGCAGTCCGTGCGCAGCACGCCTGCTATAGGGTGTCGTAGGCAGCGGGGACACTTGTCGGAGTTTTATTCAGAAAGAGGTTTTTTTTGTACAGACTGCGCCCCTGTCGGAGGAAAGTGGAACTAACAGATTTTGAATTTAACATTGGTCCGATTCAAACGAAATCTTTTCTAACATTCTTCTCTGGTCCCCTATGTAATAAATAAACTGCGGTATCATCTTTTCAGCCCTTGGTTACCACCATTTATGAACATTAATCATTAAGATGGCGGAATTTATTTTGTCGCTTCTATTGGCCCGATTTCAACGAGAATTAGTTCATTCAACTTAACACGAACTAATTAAGATATAGATAACTAATTAAGATACAGATTTGGCGGCCCTTGTGGTAGAAAGTAGAACCAAAATATTTTGTACACGTGCACAGGACGCCAGTTATATGGTGTAGTAGGCAGTGGGTACACGTGTCGGAGTTTCGTTCGGAACGAGGTTTGTTTAGAACAGAGTGCGTCACCTGTCGGAGGAAAGTGGAACTAAAAGATTTTGCATTAAAATTGGTCCGATTCAAACGACAGTTTTTCTAACATTCTTTCCAGATCTTTCAAGTGCTAAATCAACTTCGGTACCATTTTTTCAGCCATTGGTCATAACAATTTATGAATATTAATCTCTAGGTGTTTAATTTATTTTCTCGGGTTCTATGGGCCCGATTTCAACGGGATTTGGTTCATTCAACTTAACATCTTAACATGAACTAATTAAGATACAGATAACTAAGTAAGATATGGATTTCGCGCTCAGGTGGAAATTGAAACTAAAATATATTACAGCGCGTGCGCAGCACGACTGCTATACTGTGTCGTAGGTAGCGGGAACGAATACCGGAGTTTCGCTCCGAAAGAAGTTTGTTTAGAACAGAATGCGTCCTCTGGTGGTGGAAACTAAAACTATAAGACTTGTGTAGCACGCTTTCCAAACGGTGTGTAGCACGCTTTCCAAACGGTGCCGTAGGAAGCGGGGATACGTGTCAGAAAGTTGTTTAGAACTGAATGCATCTCCTGGCGGTGATAGTAAAAGATTTTCCTGAGCGTGCGTCGAAAATGGCTATCTTTTTTCGAAACCGTAAATGAAATTTACCGATTTGATAATCCCAGACAACGACATATTGTGGTTTTCACTCATCCTCGAGTATTAGGAAAACTATTGGAGGCATCTATTTGATACTCACAGTATGTACGTAGTTTATTTTTCGAATTCCAAAAATAGAAATTTCGTGAAAATCGAACGGTAACCTTTTTTTTTTCATTTTGACAAAAACTGACCCGCTTTGAATCAAATGATCCAGACATTTGAGGGTGCGGTATTGAATTTACTTCCGCTTCGGAGTCCGTCTCTCTATTTAATTTCCTAAAGACGAAAGGGTTACCAGAGGAACGATTTCGTGCAGCGATTTTTAGAATGATCTTGGATTTCTATTATTTTTCGACGGGACCGGGCAACGCCGGGCGGATCAGCTACTGTTTTTTATAAAATAAAAATTTACCGGTCTGTTTTCTCGTTTCTTCGAATATCTGAACTGGCCGGATAGCGAGCGAAGCCCGCTATTCTGCTTTGTCATAATAATATATGTCATGTGGACTAAATGCGATAGTTGATTTCCGCCTCTCCCATTCTTTATTAATAATCCCTATTCGAATTATTAATTACATCATTGTCTATTCGCGTTTTATTTCTTTTTTCTATACAAAAATCAGCATTTTGTGATAAAATACAACTTTGGTTACAATAATGCGACCTTTATACAAATTAGATTTCTGAGTTCACCGTAAAAAAATATGCATATATGCATAATTTTTAAATCGTTAAATGAAATATTTAATAAAAAATAATAGAGCTTTCCATCTCTTATTACCATCAAAATCTGCAGTTTATTAATCTTCCCCCCTTTCAAAAAACCGGGATGTCTCGCCGAGAGTCTCCGATTTCACACACCAGCTGTTCGTCTGTGGTTTTCCAATGAAAGGAAATTAACCGAATTTATTTAAATCGATATTTAATTAATATTTACATTTCTAGTGGTAGTAATTAATTTTTTTTTAGAAATTCTAAAAGCTAATTTTTTTACGTGTGTGCCTGAAATTTCACGTTCCTAGTGGAATAGTTTATGAGATAAGGGTGTCTTTGAAAACGTCAAGTCTGTTATCACCCATGCAATGCTGTGACTATGGCAACCCTTCCCCCTCTTCTGGAGTTTCAGAATGAATTTCCTTCGCGATTTGATTAAATTCAATGCTTTAGTTGAATATTTCCCATTAATGAGTGGGTTTTTAATTAATATATTGCGTTAATGAAGACATTTACAAAATTTTATGATTTCCAGTGAGACCCTAGGTATTCATCTGTAAGTACACAAAATTTCAAGTCTCTAACTTTTACAGCGGTCCGAGAACGGTCTCTGTGACGAACAGACAGATAGAGAAGTGAGAAGAATACGGTTTCGTGAGATGAACGAAATCCTAAAAAAAGCCCGAACTCATCTCTAGTATGGTTGTAAGCATGTGAAGAACGAAAGGATGTACTATATATGTGTGGAGATTATTTATTAAGTATGGGGTATTCAGCATAGAAGGAATTTAAAAATTAAAAGTATTCATTTACCACGCTGGCATTACCACGCTTTAATAAAATTTTCCAGTGAGGCATTTTTTGCTTCTAATTTTGCTTAATTGCTACATTTGATATTTGTTCTCTAAATTCGAAATAAATAAAAAACGAAATGGATCAACGTATTGCAATGCTTCATGTTTTACATTTTTTATTTATTTTACAAACTATAAGTTTAGCTTTACAAAATTCGAAGTCGGTCGGTAATTAGATATAAGCAGATGAAACATCATTTTTAGCACCAGAACTTTTCTAGATATTGCACATTAGTTTCTGTGGCATTCTACGTACCCTAAACAGCGCAAAGAACGATGACACTTTGATTTGTATATATATGTGAACTGATACAGCATTCAATATTTATACAAATCATAAAAATGTTGTTTATTATGACTTCGCTAGTCCCCCATTGTCAAATTGTTGGGAATATCATATAACACCCTTCTTCTCTTATCCTTCTACTAACATCTCCACATTACCAGCTATTTTTCATATTCAATTTCCTATTGGCTGTTTTCTGTAATTTCCCATAATTCTATTGGTCAAGAAATCTATCTCTCGAATCCGCATTTCCTTTATATATACAGTGGTGGCCAGAAGTGTGGACATTTTTTGAAAGTTTCATGTTTTTCAAATTTGTGTGCTTGTAGAATAGATTAATTTTCACTTAAATACAAAAGTTTATATATCAAATTGAAGGTAATTTAATGTAGAAATTTATAATAAAAACAGTATCACAATATCTGTATTACGAAAACAGTTATGCACCTAATAGTAAGATATATCTTAGATTTGCATTTTTTTAAAGTGATACTTACACAATCAATACTTAGTAGCATAACCCTTATTTTTTAAGACAGCTTCACAGCGTCTTTTCATCGAGTGAAAGAGTGTTTGGAGTTCATCTTTCGTAATCACATGGTGCCAAGAATCAATTATAGCTTCAATAAGTTGTCTTTTATTGGATGGACGATTTTTTCGTACAAGAATTTTCAAACGTCGCCACAATTTTCAATTGGATTGAGATCAGGGCTGTTTCCTGGCCGTGGTAATATATCTATCCTTTTATTTTGAAACCATGCTTTGCATTCTTTTACTGTGTGGCATGGAGCTGAATCCTGCTGAAAAATAAATGGTGCGTTGTTGGGGAAGAGATCCCTGATGGAAGGTATCAATTTTGGTTCAAGGACAGTTTCGATGTATTTTTTGGCATTCAGGATGCCATCAATCACTTGAATTCGGCCCACACCATCTGCAGACATACATGCCCAAATCATGACATTTGTTGGTTTTTTTTATAGTTGCTTCAATGCAATCAGGATGAAGTGCTTCTCCTACTCTACGTCTCTCGTATTTTCTTCCATCACTACCAAAGAGCGATATTTTACTCTCATCGCTCCAGATTACTTGCTTCCATTGATTTTCTGACCATTTAATGTGTTCTTTTGCCCACTTAACTCGTTTTTCGCGTTGCTTTTGATTTAAATATGGATTTTTCCTTGGAATTCTAGTTTGTAGTCCAAATCCTAATAACCTTCTTCTTATTGTTCTTGAACTTACTGCAATACTCACTGCATTCATTTCACATCTAATGGCATCTGATGAAATTTTTCTATCTTGAAGGCATAACCGTTTAATTTTTCTATCGGCAGTACCACTTGTGCATATTTTTCGGCCTGATTTGGCCTTATTTTCCACTGATTTCGTTTTTTCATAACGTAAACAGAACTTTCGTACACGAGAACAAGTCTCTGAACCACCAATTTGTTTTGCAATTTCAGCATAAGAGAGGACATTTTCTCTCAATATGACAATTCGGTTTCTTTTTTGTAGATGTCCAATTAGTTGTTCTTGTTGAAGACATTGTTTACAATTAGTTTAATTAAAAAAATGACTTTAAATATTCAAAAACAGCAATACTCTATTTAATTGTACTAGTATACATCATTCCGCAAAATATTTCCACAACAATAACTCTTTTACCATCCAAATAACCTAAACTATAGTTACAGACATTTGATTGGTCCTCAGAACAGTATTTGTGATTGGCTAGTACGCTTTTATTACAAAACACGTCCTTATTCAAAACGATTTGTGTTTGTTTGTTCTACTAAAATGAGCATAAGTTTTTTTGTAATACAGATATTGTAATACTGTTTTTATTATTAAATTCTACATTAAATTACCTTCAATTTGATATATAAACGTTTGTATAATATATAAACGTTTGTGAAAATTAATATATTCTACAAGCACACAAATTTGAAAAACATGAAACTTTCAAAAAATGTCCAAACTTTTGGCCACCACTGTATATGACAAACACGACGGTACAGTGAATGTTAAGAAACTAGTTTGCAATATTTAGAAAAGTTCTGGTGTTTAAAATGTTTTTTTGTCTGGTTATATTGTACTGTGCCAAGTATGATATTAATTTTCGGTTATTTTAGATATAGCTTGTATTATTCTTTATCAAGACTTAGACATTCAAAACAATAACTTCTCATTTTTAAATCAAGTATTCTTTTACTGATAATTTAAAGATAGTTTTTATACATTTTGTCTGCTTTTATAGATATTTATTAAAATAAAGGTGCCGATTTAAAGTGTAAAAATTAATAAACCCAATAGAACAATAAAACAAGACATTTTATTTTAGTTCCCATTAATAAGTCACGATATATTTTCGGAATTTCTCAAATTAGAGCTTAAAAGAGATAAAGGAAAATAAAGCATCATGTTGTAAGGGGAAATAAAACGTTTGATTTTTTATTATTTTTAACACCTATTAATAAGGAAATATACTTTTTCAATAATATGGCTTGACTATTGTAAAGCTATCTATTGTTATTCTAAATAATCTGGAAATGATTTTAACAAATTTAAGCACTTTTCGAAAAGACTGAAAATTCAGTTTTTCGAGTGAATATCTTTATTTATGTAACGGGTTGTTCTTAATTTTGATCAAGATTTTAATTATCTACATATCTGTAAATGATTAGAAAATAATTTGACATATATTACGATATTGAAGACATTGGTTTATTATTTGAATTATTAAAACTGTTGAGAAATTACGTTTTCACTAACAGTTTTTATTTATATTTTGCTAGAAAATAAGAAATTTTGCGTTTAGGGTTTGTGATCGAAAAAGTCCATTTCAAAAGTATGCGATGTCATGAAAATGTTTAAATTGAACATGGTACGATAACGGATATTGTGATATTTAACTAAAAATATATGGTGTAAAAATGGTTTGACGTTAATGTGATGATAAAGTAAAATGGAGGGAATCAAATTAAATTAAAAATATTTATACAACTCTAAGAAAGGAATCAACTCTATATGAGAAGGGAAATCACACATTTACACTTTTTTCAATTCTGAAAATATTGATATATTGCATGTTAATGACAAGCAAAAAGAACAAACATCCAATTAAAACTCAATATTTGTCACCGAAAATAACATTTAGACTGCAATTAAAGTTGTTCCAAATACGCTGGCTAAAATATTCTAATTTGGTATGCGTGAAGATTATAGAATATTTTTCCAAAACTATTTTATAATTTATATCTAATTAATTTTTTTCAGCAGGGCTGAAACTACGTCGGAAATTAATACTAACAAAAAAAAATGAATTTCCACTTTGCTACACAGCGTACAACCAACTGAGCAAAAATTGTCCAGGCCACGGATCGAACCATATACATGATACATTGATACATTGATTTAGCGCATTTTGGTAAAGCACTTGGTGCGCTATACCATATCCGGGTTCGAATCCCGGCCTGAACATTTTTCGCTCTGTTGGTTGTACGCTGTGTAGCAAAGTGAAAATTCACATCCTTTGTTAGTGTTATTTTCCGGCGTAGTTTCTGCTCTGCTGAAAAAAATTAATTAGATATAAATATATTCTCCGATTTTGGGAACCTTTTCGTCTCATGTATGCCACTAAAGTTGTGTGCTCATGTATGACTTTCCCTCTTGTACTACAAAGTTGCAGCCTTGCCAACGTATAAGAGCGAAAAATGGCAGAATGGATGTCGTCCGGATGGCTTAAATGGTAAAGCACTTGGCTATACCAAGGTATTCGGGTTCGATCCCGGGCCTGGACATTTTTCACTGTGTTGGTTGTACGTTGTGTAGCTAAGTGAAAATTCACATCCTTTGTTACTATTTTATAATTCTCAGATATTTTAGGAAGAAACATTCTTTTCTTTTTTAGGAGAACAATTTCGCTAAATGTTAATTTATATCAATATTTTCCGATGAGGATTAAACATGAAAAAACATTTGCTGAATAACTAAAATCGATAATGAAAGTCACATCTCTTTACTTCTTTTACGTTATATTTTCTCTAAAGTATTTATAACCTACAGGAAAATCCAACTATAGAATTGACTTGATTCAATATCCGTCAATTTGAGATTTTTTTTTTTAAAAAAAGCGAAAATTTCTGTTTTAAAAGGGAGGATTTTTTTTCAACGGTCTGTTATGTATTTAAGAATTTATATCAGATATAATTATCTGGAACATATCAGATATCCATGAGAAGATATTTATTTATTTATTTAAAATGCTGTAAAATTATTCACCTGTGACTTCTGCATTAGCATTTCCTTCCACTTGTAGTATCACACAAACTTAAATAAAAGCAGGATATTAATCTACACTGTATTCGTTTTAGTGCGGTACAGTCAACAGAAGATAGATTTTGCTAAACATTTCTAAAAATGCTTTTAGACCAGGAGGCGGCAGCACAGACAACCACCTCATCGAGTTCATGGCTGAAATTCCAGAATTAGGTAAAACTCGATTCAAATATTAAAACGCAATCGGTCTGCCAAGTCATATCTTGGTGGAAAACACGTGAAAACCCGATTTTAGCGGTTGACTCGTAGGTTTACCATTGTGTTTTCCTGCACCCAGTTCTCCATGTTTTCATACTTTTGGTGCAGGAAAACACAATGCTAAACCTACGAGTCAACCACTAAAATCCGGTTTTCACGTGTTTTCCCACCAAGATATGACTTGGCAGACCGATTGCATTTTAATATGCGAATAGAGTTTTAACTAATTCTGGAATTTCAGCCGTGAACTCGATGAGGTGATTGTCTGTGCTGCCGCGTCCCGGTCTATTTGTTTAACGTTTCTTCTAAGAAGGTACAGAAGGTTTCGGTTATATTAGATGAGATTCCACAATTATGTGGCACTGTAAACGAGGACTTTTGAAGGAAGGTGACTGGTAGTTTCACTTTTGTAATAAAATAAAATCAGCTACTTCGTTCAGACGGCAATTTTTTTTATAACCGTAATCTTCAGCTTTAAACGTTTACTGCGAGTCACATAACATGGAAATATATCATTTTCTATTAATCCAAATAAATAATTTCCTATTGATCCAAATAGATCATTTCCTATTAAACCAAACAGATAATTTTCTATAGAGTAGTTAATTTTTTCTGTAATAAATGTAAATTTCCGATTTTTTAAAATTGAGTGCGAGACGAACTATTTTTCAGACATGCAGACCGAAAAACGATGGACAAATAACTTAAGTTAAAATTTTATGAATAAAATCTATTTCTACATAAAGAAGCCATAATTTAATTATACATCTGAGTTGGAATTTATATTTTCTGACAAGTATTAAAACGAAATTACATTGAATTTTTTATTCGATACATTCAAAAGAAAGTTTAAAACGAATAAAAGAAATAATTTAAAAATCATCTTAATTCTAAAATTTTCCACTGCTTCCTTAATTACAAAATAATTACTTTTCGTTAACTTAATTGTTTCCTTTATGAAACAATTGATTTTAATAAATGCATTTAAATTGATTTTTGTATCACAAATCCGTTCATTAAATTTTTAATTTGACTTGAAATGAATGTTTTCCAACGATAAACAAAATGGAATTGCATTGAATTTAAGATTCGACACAGTCAAAAGGCTGTAGCAAAACAATAACAAATAAAAGTTAATTGAAAAGTTACTTTTACTTCAAAGGTTCTTAGTGCATTCTTTAAGTAAAAAATAATTACTTTTGTTAATTAAAAATATTATGAATTCTTATAAAATATTTTGAAAATCTGTGTTCTGTTACTATATTGTTAATTTGTAATACAATGTATCAGAAACGAATATATTCGTTCATTTGAAAAAGAAAAAAATATACACATTTAGTTTTATATATACTACATTTTACTCAGGGTGACCTAAAATGAATAAACGTTTTTACTGAGCGAGAAAGTCCTGTTTCTTTCATTACGGATTTTTCTGTCGTCTCCATAAAATCACAGATCTTTTTTGGACGGTTGTCAAACACGTTTGCTATTTTTAGAAATGTATAAAGATGGTGGCAATGACCTGCGATTTCGCTTTTGCTTTTATTGGTCCCACATGCCTTCTAAATATCGCATAATTTAATTTTTTACATCAGCAGTTAGGAACTAAAATGAACTTTTCAATGAAATTTCTTTGACAATTGTCAATATAGTGACATTTTAAAATATTTTTCAAGCATAATTAAAAATATATATATCTACTTCAATAGTGATTATTTCTGGCACAGTTACTGCATCTGGAAAAAATTGCCCACAGAGCAAAATGAAAAGAAAAAAAAACCAGTTTAATTAATGATAATAGTTCAAATCATAACAGTTTAATTAATTTTATGTCGAACATATAATGACTATCAAGTTAAATTAAATTTGTTAAAAGATGCGTTGCTTCAGAATAGGCTCGGGATTGTATTTTAATTTATATGTGATAAATACTAATTATCTAAAAGAATATTCAATTATTGGGGTTTATGTAAAATTGGCGAATATTTACGGCCGTGTATTTTTTTTTAATCTATTACTTAAATAAAATACTTTAAGCATACGAGTATCTTACTATTTAAAAAAAAAAAAACATAGAATGGCAAGCAAACGGTGGCAGCTATTTAAGTTATTCTTGTAGAATATAGATGTGTAAAGTCAGAAATTTATGTAGTATTCATCCTTATTTTAATACCAAATGTTAGAGTCAGTGTCAGACCCAGTGGGGCAAACACTTTTCAGTTTAGGACTTCTTATGCAATTTAAGTTTATGACATGTATTCTCTATCTGTAATCTATTTAAAAACAGTTACAACATTGATATATAATTTTGTATAATGAAAAAAAAATTACATGCAAGTTATCACAATTTTGGGGGACGTAAGGTCTCAGTATATAGCATTAGTTCATTAAGTTAAATACCGAATGTCACCGATGGAAGGCGCTACACTGACTCTGTAATAATGCTTAATTTTACTATTTTAAAACATTAGCCTTCGTGTTTCAACAGCTGAATAGAATGAAGTGTAAAAATTATGTGAATTTTCATCCATTTTTATTGGTTAGTTTGAGTATTTTAACAAGTTGAGACAGCACAGCGCGTCATTTGTCGATGACACTTAGTACTAAAATCATACTACAGAAATTCCTGACTTCCTTACATTAACCTCCGGTAACAATAACTTTAATAACTTTCACTGTTTGCTTTTTCTTCCACTTTATAAACCGTCAGTCCTTTTTAGGATAACCTGTATTTGAATTACATATTTCATTTCAAAATGCGTTTTCAATCGCATTTTTTAAAATTGGAAATTATATATTTAGAAAATATTCTATATTTTAAATTAGGAAGTATTCTTAAATGAAACTGAATTGAAAAATAAGTTTCATTTCTAATTAATATCTAATCGGGTTGATTTTTGTTTTATTTTTGAGAAGCTTTTTTCACATGTTGGCTAGTTTGGGAACTGTGGTTGTCGAGTAAGCAAAAACAGTTTTTCGACATTCTGGAAATTCTGCATATTATTGTTTGCTATGTATATATCACCTAAAATATTTTGATTTTTATATTAGTTATAAAACAAGTTTTTTTTTTTTAAATTAACAATTATTTGGAAAATAAGTTATGGGCATATGAATAATTTTGTTATTCGAATAAATCATTGGGGGATGTAAAAAAGCATTATTGCCAACCTTTGAATTTTTTAAAAATTAATTTTTAAAAAAGAAGAAGAAGCAAAAGCATAGTTGTACTCCATACTATTTTTAATCACTTACCTTCAGTAATTTTTACAAAAAAGAAAGAAATATTACATCGCTCTTAATGCTAATTAAAATATAAAATTTCCCTTTTTTTTACAAAATTTCTGGTGGAATTGAAAAAAATGCCATACCCAAATAATTCATTCGAATATTAAAATCTTTCAGTCTGCCCATCATTAGAAATTTTTATTTATTATATATCTATACTAATAAAATAAAGTTTAGCTCTGTGTGTCTGTGCGTCTGTTGGCGATGGCTAGCAAAATCTAGCCCACCTAGAAGCCTGAAATTTTAGATTTAGGTAGTCCAAACCCTCTCCTGGTGCACCTGAGCCTCAGAATTTTAAAATTTTGAAAATTAGAGTATTTATTATTTAAAAACTGATCAAAGATCACAAATAAAAAAGTCATTCTTCCGAAGTTAGCTCGCGCATGCTCAGAAACCAATATCCGTGTCTTCGTGAATAGAAAGAAAGCACAAGTCATCCCCCCCTTATTTTAAGTTTTTCTAAATTCGTAATGGGCGAACGGCTAGAAATACGGAAACACCGTCTACATATTCTGAAAGAACTTACTTTTACGTCTCGAACGATCTGGTTGGTTTGAAAAAAAAAATTGCATTTAACCCTTTCAAAAAAAAAAAATAATCAAAAAGCATCGAATTCATGTTTTTTATTTTCTCCCGTTTTCCGAGCCTTGCATCCACCAGAATACAAAAGATACTGAAAAACGAAGGTCTCACCAAATTAAAGAGCTAATTTTGCCCTTTTCAAAGCCACCTTTGGTTTTAAAAAATATGAAAATTAACCCTTCAAAAAAGTATATTTTCTGTATGCCGTTTTGCAATTTTTGCGATTTTGGCAATTTTTTTAAATTAACATCGGCGACTCAGAGAAAGGTATGAAAAACTAAAAATACCAGATAATATTTACACTTATTCCTTTTTCGACATCTGTATTTGTTTTTGAAAAATACGAATATTAACCCTTCAAAAAAATTCCTGCGCAAGACTCTCTTTTGCGAATTCCGATTTTCTGCGATATATAAAATCTGGCATCGACTCTCTAAAATAACCAAACAATAAACAAACACACCTAAAGACATGTACGGTCTATCGGGTTTAAGCAGAAATCTTTAGTTAAAAAAATCACATTAACCCTTTCGAAAACGTTTTTTTCCGTAAGTCAATTTCGCTTTTTTAACTATTTCTCCTATCTTTAAAAATCCGAATTGGCGTTTATAAACAAGATACGAAAAACTAAAAATACCGCGCCTAATCTACATCCCTTTGTTTTTTAAAATCTGATATCCGTTTTGAAAAATTTTAATTTTAACCATCCGTAAAAAAATCCTTTCCAAAACTCACTCACGCAATTTTCATTTTTTGGTCCAGGTTTAAAAATCGGCATCGACTCGGGAAATGCGAGTACGGACAAACAGTAACTCCAGATCATAGACACGTTCATTTTCTTCAAAACGCATCTTTGGGTGTTACAAAATATGTACATTAATCTTTTCGAAACCGATCGTTTACGTAACCCACTTTCGCGATTTCCGCTATTTTGGCAATGTGTACCCGTGGTTAAATTTCAATTCTACTAGGAAAGTTGGTTTGGTCGAGTGTTCTGAAAAGGCCTCTTCCAGAACAGACTGCACCCCCTTGCGGTCGAAGGTGGAACTATAGGAGTATCTGCGGTTCTATGGGCCCGATTACGACGGGGTTTGGCTCATTCGACTTGATATCTATAGCCTTATATATTGTAGTTGCACTTTCGACCGCCAGGATACGCTTTCCGATCTTGGGTGTGAATGTTGTGAGCCCGATTACGACGGGGTTTGCCTCATTCGACTTGATTTCGATAGCCTTACAGATTTCAGTCATATTCGTATGAGAACAGATTATTAATATCTCGGGGCCGGGCAACGTCGGGCGGGTTAGCTAGTACTACAATAAATGACATTAGAAATGTACTTAAAATACTTTACTATATATTTTATATTTTACTAAAGTTATTTATTTATGTATGAATATTTTTTATTTTATTAACTTAAAATTGTTGATTATTTAATACACCTTTTTTAATTTCACCCGAATAGAATGTAATATTTAGATAACTTTATTATATTATTTAATTAATCGTCGTTATTAGTCCTAATTATATGCTAGTTCAAATAAAAAAAATACTTGGATGTAAATTGGATGTTAAACTTATAATAATCTGCATACAAAATAAAAATATGCACTATTTTGAGAAAAAAAGAAAGAAAGGATAGAGAGAAAAGCTTAGTTTTTGATATCGGTTTTACAAACATTCATTCAGCAAATCATAGTGAAAATATCTGTGAAAAAAAATCATACGAATTAAAATTAAAAATGTTAGAGATAATAGTGTGAGTGTACTAATAATTGACCATTTAGTGGGCATTTTTGCAAGTTTTTTTTCTAATGAAAATATCGACAAATTTTTCTGCAGACGTCCCCAAATACTAAATAAGATATGAAAGATCATTAACATTTCCCTATTTTCTTTCCTAGAATTTAAATTATTTACAGCATTAGTTATAAAATAAATTTGAACCAGTAATTGACTAATCCCTTTTCTGTGTGAAAATCGAAATATGAATGTTAGAATTAAAGTCTGCTGTTAAAAAAATGTATACGGGATGAAATCAGAAGTCAGAAAACATTTTAAAACAAAATAATTCACAAACTAATTAAAATAGAAAAGTCAAAATATTTCTAATTTTTCATGTTAACCTTTAAGCATATTTTTAGTATTTTTAACTATAACTTGGAACAATGCACTTCTTTGGATTTTAGCCATACTTTCTAACAACAAAAGTTAGAATATATACCCATTAATTCTTGTTTTTTGTAGTTTTTATATTTTACTATTCAATTATTGGTGCACTCACTCTACTTTGATTAGTTTTCAAAAAATCTGAAAAGGGAAATTCTTCAGATAATGTTGAAACAATATAGAGTTTTCATTGTAAATCAAAGAGGTGGAAAAACCACAAATTAATTCACAGTTGTTTATTAATAGTAATTTTTTTAATAAATAAAGTATAATATCTATTTAAGTAATGTAAGAAAAATACCGCACTTAATCTTTTTAAAATTTAGAAATAATGCAGAATGCAAGGAAACACTTTTAACGTGTACATTCAAAAATAAAACCCCCATAATTAGCTATTCATTTGTAATACTTACTGTTTTTAAACTAAAGCAGTTAGAGTTTAATTAGCTTCAACAAAATGCTCCTACCACGACATGATTCAACAAATAAAATGTAACACAAAAAAGCTTTCATGTCGGAAATAGTGGATAAACATGGATTAGTATTTAGTTATTAATTGTAACTGCAGAGTTTTCTTTCGAAATTTTACATAATGAATTAAATAAACGGAAGGAAAATAGATTATTAGAAACATTTCATTTTTGCATGGTAATTAAGTTGTAAAGAGAACATTATATACCGCTTAGTTACCTCGCTATTATATGTTATGAACAGAAGTACAACAATTCCAATATTTTAGGCATGAAATATCTAAATCATTTAAACCCTTTTCAGCATACTTACTTTTCAAATCGGCTTTGTAATCGTAAAATAAATAGGAGCGTCTAGATTAGTTAATATTTATATTCTCATATGGAATTACGAAGGATGTTAATGTGGAGGTTATTCTTCCAAAGCTTTGAATTAATATATGCAAATTCATATACTCGTACCATTCAGTTATACACTTTTACACTAAAAGAATAAAAGTTAAAATAGATAATAAAAAAAACCACTCTGTTAAAAGCATTCAATTTTTATCTTTCATGTAAGTTCCAAAAAATATCCGATATAATACGTTAAGTAGGTGCGGGCCCTGATTATTAAACTCAGCGCTTTGATTTATGCTTGATCGAATGATCAAAGACGCAAACTGGTGAATTTAACAAAAAAATAATAATTCTGTGCTTTATCTAAAGATACGGCAATAGGAAATGAAAAAAAAAGCATTAATAAAATTATCTATTGCGGATTCCTAAGTTGTTTTCTCAACATATAATCATAATTTAATTAATATTAACCTAATAAATGTTTGCTGAAAGAGCAATAAAAAATATCACAGTCTTTACTTTTTATTTATGTTTTTTACTTTTTAGTATTACAAATATTCCGTTGTTGTAGTTTAACAACCATTGACATAGCTTGGCGAGAGTGATTTGGCACATAATTAACTCCACAGTTTTTGCAACTCGTAAACACTTGTAACCAATAAGATTATTTGGCGGTTTATCACCTGCGGCGGCTAACGAAAAAATGCCTTAAAATTAATTTATTAATTCATTATTAAGCTCTAAAAATATTTAAATGTTGTATTGTCATCAGAAATACAGCTGTGCATCTATTTTTTTTTTTTTATAATTCTAGGATATCAGAAAGTGGGTGAAACTTTGATTATAGAATCACATCTTTACAGAAAAGAAACTAAGTTAAATAAAAGAGTGTAATAATAAAACAGTGACACAGATACACTTTACAAAAGTGTTAAATTATACTTTGTATCAGGTAAAATGGTTTCTTATTATACCTACTAGCTGGATTCGCCCGTTAGCGGGCCCCTAATTTACATCGTTTCCTCGAATCTAATTGAATTCTCCAATATTTCGATTGTTTACTGATAAATAGTGGTTTTATTTGGCGGTTTATCACCTGCGGCGGCTAACTAAAAAATGCCTTAAAATTAATTTATTAATTCATTATTAAGCTCTAAAAATATTTAAATGTTGTATTGGCATCAGAAATACAGCTGTGCATCTATTTTTTTTTTTTTTTTTTTTTTTTTTAATAATTCTAGGATATCAGAAAGTGGGTGAAACTTTGATTATAAAATTACATCTTTACATAAAAGAAACTAAGTTAAATAAAAGAGTTTAATAATAAAACAGTGACACACAGATACACTTTACAAATGTGTGTCATGTGATGTTGAAGTTTTTCGTAAAGTTTGATGTATAGTTAATAGAAGTGCACACGTTAACTACCTGACAAAAGACTTTTTATTAAAGAACACCAAAGCAAATAGAATAATCCAGGTTCGATGTCACACCGGGCTAAACATTTTCTTTTTCCCCGCAACTGGGAATGTACCGAGGAGGGGCATTATTAACAGACAATTAAAAGAGCTACACGGAAGTTTGGAGCGAAGTGAGGATGTTTCACATATCAACTTAGAATCGGACTGACATATTCGCTCGCCAACTAGGGTTACCTAGGGAAAAATTCCAGAAGGAGCATAGTGTAATGAATGGTATTTATGCAACAGGGCCGCCACATTTTGGCATAGGAATGCATTTTATTTCAAAAACTAACTTTGCCAAGAAGAATGCAACGGTTGACGCATATTTCTCACGAAGAAATTTTTTAGCGGACCTCATTGCATAGCTTTTAACGAACATAATGTATTTTCAGAAAAGAGTGTGTTGAACGACTTATAATCGATACCTAATAAGGAAATGCATATGTGCCGGATGAAATGGTAGACATATTATAACTGACACAGTGGTCACAAAAATGCATATGAATCCACTGTGTTAAGAACGTAATTTGGGAAGTAACGTGCAGAAAGAGAATCTGTGATGATTTAATTATTTTCCCTTTTTTTTTTTTTAATCGAAAGACTGTGGGATATGAGCAAGCCAGTACAAGCGACCGTGATGAGATAAGAATTTAATTAAGGATGGATTATTGTTTCAAGTTAAATATAACGCATTAAATTTTTGAAAAACAGGGAAAAATATAATTTTAAAAAAGGGCAGGGGAGGTTAAAACTTAATATATGATTCTCATATCATATATCAGGTAAAGCGATTTCTTATTACACCTATTAAAACTTTCGATTGTTTAGTGATAAAATTTCAAATTGCTGATTTATTAATTTGCTGTTTTTAAACTTGTAATCTGCAAAATGCATAGAAAGTAATTCCATAAAACGTCAATGATGGTAACTCTTATATAATTTTTTTTAACCTGTGTTTCGTTTCAAAGTGTAATCATGATTCATATCTCAACAAATGTTGTAAGTTCTTAGCAAAAATATAAATGCGTGCAAATGTATTCTTTTTTACTTGAAATATTAAATTTTGTAAATTCAAGATTAAGTGAAATTACACATTTTTCTTCATTATGGCATTCAAAGAGGCTGAAGACAAATAATATCAAAGGGTGTTTTCTAGAACTGTTCTTCTATTTTCACTTTTTAACATCATATTTTGATTTGATCTTGCTTAAAAAAAACTTAAGCGATTTTACTTTATACTTTATTTGTTATCATTAGTGTCCTGTGTTATTTTTACTGGCCAGAAATGTGTCCAAAACGTTTTATAAATCATCCAAACAATACTTCAATTTATTTCTCACTCCATCACAAAAATAAATGATTAATTTTATTTTCTAACAAGAAAAGCGTTTCATGTTTTAGTTTTCGCTTTCAAACAACAATACACCGATAAAATTGAGAAATATGAAGTTTTATGAAATTCCGTGCATTAATTCTTGAGATATGACTATCTCTAAATTCGTGTAAATTCTGAAAAATGCAACATAGCAGAACCCCCCGTTGGGCTATTTACACAAAAACCTAATCAGCAACAACTTATGTCAACATCTAACTGAGTCTGAAGTTTTATTAAAATCCATGTATTAGTTCTTGAGATAGAGGTATTACGGAAGTTTTGAAAAATTCCGCAGAACAGCACCATCTGTTGGGTTATTTACACCAAAAACGAATCAGCACCAATTTATATCAAGGTCTAACAGAATCTAAACTTTTATTAAGTTTCATGGATTAGTTCTATAGATATGACTATTGCTAAAATTGTGTAAATCATGAAAAATTTAACATAGCAGCGCCACCTGCTGGGAGATTTACACCAAAACCTAATAAGTAAGAATTTATGTCACCGTCTAACTGGATTCGAAATTTAATGAAAATTCTTGCATTAGTTCTTCAGATATCGCTATCTTGAAAATCGTGAATAATGCAGAATAGCAGCGATTACCAATATATCAACGTCTAACTGAATCTGAAGTTTGATGAAAATCCGCGCATTGGTTCTTGAGATAGAGCTGTTGCGGAATTCCTGAAAATATCGCAT
Source organism: Maratus michaelseni (assembly GCA_963931845.1). NCBI lineage: Eukaryota > Metazoa > Arthropoda > Arachnida > Araneae > Salticidae > Maratus > Maratus michaelseni. The sequence continues at coordinate 149,853,774 of OZ007589.1, read as the reverse complement.
AGCAGCGCAACACTTGTTAGACGATTTACACCAAAAACTAATCGGCACCAATTTATAGCAAGATCTAATTGAATCTAATGTTTTATTAAATTTCATGCACTAGTTTTTGAGATAGAGTGCCCACAAAATTTTCGTCACATACAGACACACAAACAGACATTTTCTAAAAACAGTCAAATCGTTTTCACAATTTTCTAAGACGCATAAATTCGTCAAAAACGGAAAGTCGAGCATTTTTATGAACCCAATAGTTTCTTCTTGTAAAGATATAAGAAAGTAAAAACGAGTCGAATGTGCCAATCCCAAAACTTTCTTCTCTCTCATACATGTTAATACCTCAAAAATCTTAATTTTTTAAATTATGCATTTTATAATTAAAAAATCCAGCATTGCAGCGGCACCGGTTATATGATTTGCACGAAATCCTAAGCAAGACCAACTTATGTCAAAATCTAACAGAACATGAAGTTCTATGAAATTCCATGCACTCGCAACTTGTTAGAGTTCTTGAGATTTCTTGAGAATTCTTGAGATATTACTATCGCTAAAATCGTGTAAATCGAAAAATGCAGAATGGCAGCACCACTTTTTGGGAGATTTACACTAAAAGTTAATCAACAACAACTTATGTCAATGTCTAACTAAATGTGAAGTTTGATGAATTCTGTGCATTAGTTCTTGAGATATATAGCTATTGTGAAAATCGGGAAAAATGCAGCATAGCAGTGCCACCTGTTGGGCGATTTACACCAAAAACTAATCAGAACCAATTTATATCAAGGTCTAATTCAATCTACAGTTTTATTAATTTTCGATTGAAATAGAGAGCCCACAAAATTTTTGTCACATACAGACACACAGACATACATTTTCTAAAAATACAGTGAAACTTGCATTTAACGAAGTCTCATCGTTACACTTAAAAACTTCGCTATGAAGAAAATTCGTTAAATAGAAATCAACTTAAATTCATGAAATTTTTCCTTCAGATATGACAACTAGGTATTGGATTCAGAAGCATTTTATTCAGTTTCAATTTTGAAGCCGTCATTTACAAAACAGTTGTGTACGGTCGGTGGAATCACGTCACATTCCTAAGCATTCACCAGCTCTGACACACAGGTTCTCAAACTAATGTTTTTACTACATTGTCTTTTTCGATAATGTACTTCAAAGTTTTCTATTATTACTTAGACTAATAGCGAAGTTTAGACGTTGTATTGGCAGGAACAAAAATAACTTTGATGTTCTTCGATTAGTCTTTTAAAGCACAATCTAGCGGATGTACAAAACAATTTTGTATCAGCAATGGCAGGTCAGAATGGTAACTGTCTTACTCTAATTGATATTTTTTACTTCAATTCATCTCATGCCATTGCGTCATTGCATCTTCTATGTCACTGAATGTAAAGAGGGGATTTTGACTTCCCCAACTCTCAGCGCTGGAATCTCGGTGTGGAAGAGTGATAATAGCAAGTGTTTTTCTTAGTTTGAAGAAAAAAAAATGTTTTATTTAGAACAAAGCAGAATGAAAATTATTTAAATGTGTTCATTTTCATACAATCTGCTGAAATAAATTGGCATATCCACCACAACAGCAACCTCTTAGTTTGAATTCTGTACACGTACAAAAGTGGAATAAACTTCGTTATATAGAATATATTTTTCGTAATATGGAGATTAATTTACATGTTAACGGTGTTCAAAGTCAAAGTTCTGCAGAAAATTTCGATAAGTAGAAAACTTTGTTAAATAGGGACTTCGTTAAAGGGAAGTTCCACTGTAGTTAACTCATGTTCAGAACCTTCTAAAACGTGTAAATCCGTCGAAAATCGGAAGTCGAAATTTTTCATGAATCCAATATATGCTTGTAAATATGGAAAAAAAGTAATAAGAATAAATGAAATCACTTTGAAATTCATTGAAGAACTTTTTAAATGAAAAATAATATATGATACCACTTTGAATAGTTTAAATTAAAAAGAAACAGTCACTTGAAGTCCGTTTTAAAAACTCGAAATTTATATCTTACTAGCAGAACCACCCGCCGTTGAAAGTTTCAACCATGGGGCCTCCGGGAAAAATAAATAAAAATGAAATAAAATGGCGATCACGATAACGGAGCTCTGTGCATTAGCACCCATAAATCGTTAAAAAGACAATCAGAAAAAAAATGAAGTTACTTTGATGCAATCATAGTAAAATCCTTCAGTTTTTTAAAAGATAATGTAAGTATAATAAAAATGAATTTTTACATTGCTAAACTGAGAATAAACCTGACAGAGTGAAAAATGTCCAAGCCGGGAATCGAACCCGTGCTCTTGGAATAACGCTCCAAGTCTGTACCAATGAGCTACGAGGACGATACCCAAATTGGCATCTCTCACTCACATATCTCTGTAAGGCTGCAACCGCAGTGCAAGATGGAAATGTCATCATGAGCTCACAAACCCTGTAGCAAATTTGAGACGACATATAAAACCCCACAAAGTCTAGCATATAACAATACATATAAAGTAATTAATTGTAAAATTAATTATAATTTACTGATAATGTAAGTTTTCTTTGGTCCGTGTAACAAAAAAATATACAATTCCGATGACAACACACACACACATAAAAGAAAAGGAAAAAATTAACCAAATGGAGTAGAATTTAGTGTAATTCCATTTCGTATATAGCATTATTTAAAAATGGAATCTTACATTTTCATTCATGAAACTAAATCTACATTGGTTGCATGAAAATGACTTTCTTTTCTAGTCGCTTTCGGTCGTGACGTTAGTCATAAAGTTTTGTTTGAAAAGAGATAGTTTCTATGTTTTATTTCCTATAAGATAAATGGTAGATCATGTGACCACTGCATCTAAAGTATTAAAACACTTAGCAATAAAGTGAAAGGACAGTTTTTGAGCTATAGAGGGCGCCATCGCCAGTAAACATTAATGAAACTTTAAACGTGTTATTATTATTATTATTATTATTATTATTATTATTATTATTTTAGAACAGCATCTTCAAAACTGGTGGACACTCTAGCTCTTTTAAGTTTGAATCAATCAACTTGAACTTTTTAGAAGTTAAGTACCACATGATTTTCTAGTGAAATACGTAGGATTTTTTCGAAATAATGGATGACTTGCTTTTCTGTATAACTTTAAGTAATGGAATTTTTAGTTCAAATTTACATTTTCCTTTGAATTTGAGACATTTTATTAAAAATGTTTATTTTTTAAAAAGGCTATTTATTTTATTACTTTTTGAACTAGGAATATTATTATTATTTCATTATTCCCGGTTAACCCTACGTTGCATGGTGGGTGACATTTGGAACACGTCTTATATTTTGGATTACGAAAATAAAATGTTATGCTAGTAAATGAAAATGCTTCTTAGGATAAGCTTTGGAGTTGCTTTCAAAAGTAAAACTGAAATAAATAAATAAATAAAAAAAGCCGACAGAATATGTTATTTGATTTATAATTTGTTTTAAATACAGTAAAATGGAGATCTGTCGAGATTCTATCTTGATCGTAATTCTTTACTTAAAATTTGTAGAAAAAATAAAAGATTATTTTCTAAGAAAAAAAGTTTGTTGGATAAAGTGCACTTATGTGTTTGCATTAACATTGGTGTATATTATTTTGGGGTTTTAAAAAATACATTCAGCCCCCAAATTTTTTTGCTGCCATTTGACCACAGTATGCAATACAGAACTTCAATTCAACTAAACTTTCCAATCGTTTTCCCTTGAAACAATGATGGATTTGCTGATTTCGTTTATGATTTTAAATTTTATATAGGGGTAAAAAAACAAAAAAAATGGTTGAATCGCCTTATATTGAGTAAGTTAACCTGTGAAAGATGCATGCCATTTGTCACTGTACAAAATGTTATTAAAATGTAAAACATATTAAACTTCAACAAAATGTGTACATCATTTAAAATATTAAAATATTAAACATAATTATTAAATATTGTGTGTGATGCCGACAAGCAGCTTTCCCGAAGTTGATGTCGTATGCAAGTGAGCAAAGGTTTTCCATTTTAAGCTCTCAGTCATTTTCGAATCTTGGCGAATTTCCGCCAATCTCTCGCCAAACTCTCGCAAACAACAGAAGACTCTTTTTGCTCTGCTGAATGAAATGTTTGTTTGAGAAATGAGAGTTTTTCAGCTTCGGATTCGACGCAAGATAAATTACAAGACTATAGGGGTATTTGTAGTTTCGCCACAATCTTTTTAATGAACCAAATTTTTGATCTTGTAGTAATGTTGTTGTTAGACAAACTAGAACAGTGTTTGAGAACATGAATTATAACCAGCATTTTGATAATTGCTTTACTTCTGTGCATTTAAGGACTTATACAGTCTGTTTCAAAAGTATAAGACCACAACAAATTATGCTATTTAGATAATTAAAGAAATATTTCAATCAAAATAAGGAATATTCTTTGTTAGTGCATCAAGTTGTAGCAACTTTCACCAATGAAGTTTTAATTCGGAAAAAATAAAACATCAATATAACAAAAAAGTGTCAAAAAGAACTGTTACAAAATTATAAGACCACCTGTGGGAAAAGCAGTTTTCTCAAATTTAGTAAGATGTTGCTCCACCATTTCTTTGAATAACTTCAAACCCACGATTTGGCATAGAGTTAATTAATTTTTTAAGGAACGATTCGGAAATATTGTCCCATTTCTCCATAATGGCCATTTCTAATTCGTATGTTGAATGATATTGTTTGTTATTTTCATACACTTGGCGAGACAAATAACCAGGCAAGTTTTCTATGGGGTTTGGGTCAAGGCTTCGACTTGGTCAAGGTAAAACATCAATCTTTTCTCTTTTAAGCCACTTTTTTGTTGATTTCGATGAATGACTGGGAGCATTATTTTCTTGAAACTTTCATTTTGCACCTTCTAAAAGTGGTCCGAAGGGTATCAGACTTCGAAATAGCATCCGTTGGGAACTGTCCGATTTCATTTTTCATTCAACTCTTTGGAGATCACATTTTCCGGCATATGAAAATGCGCCCCACACCATAATGGAACTGCCTACCATCTGCCTACTGAAGAACTCGCGATATCTTTGCCTTAAATCATGCCAGTAGTAATTATTGCCGTCTGGACCATCAAGATTTAATTTTTTCTCGTCTGAAAAAATAATATATTTTTCCATGCAGAGTTCCAGGACATGACATTCCTTGCCACTTAAGACGAGCTTCTTTGTGACATTTCAGTAGTAGTGGTTTACTTTTTAATTTGCGACGAATAACACCAGCATTAGATTTCAAACTTCGCCACACGACTGCATGTGATACCTTTTTAGTTATCTGTTGTGCTATTTTACGAGTCGACGGGTATATTTTCGTTGCCAGTTTCACAATTCGCTTATTATCACGATCTGATAACTTATTTTTACGACCAGATCGTTTATGCGTTCCATACAATTCTTTTTTACTTAAAACGTTAAGATTCGCAGCTTTAGAATGATTGAGAATCTTTCTTATTTCATGTTCAGGCTTTCCTTTCCCTTTGTAGAACCACACTCTTCTCACTTCTATTTCAGACAGCTCATTCCGACGAGGCATTTTTCTAATAAATGCAAAGAATCAGATACAATTTTGAATTACTGCATTTTATTCTTCTTTTTAAATTTTACAGATTGTTTAGGTTACAGTTAAACTCTGAGTTCAAAATATATGTATATCTAGAAGTACTATAAAATAATTTGTTGACTACATAGGTATTTCCATTGTTGCCCAAATTTGCTGGCACAAATCACGTGAAAAAAAATTACAGTTTTATAATCATAAAACAAAATGAAATATCTGTTAATTGTGTCTCATGCAATAACTGCTTATAATAGATACACAGGGGGCGTAGATATTTCATAGAGATTACTTTGATGCTAAAAAATTATAGAGAATTGAAAAGGACCTGATGTTTCGTTTATTTTATCATCTCCTAAACATTTACAATTGTAAATGCTTGGATACAGTAAATATATAGACGATAAAGATGAAGGAATCAGTCACAAGCCAATGAAATTATTTGACCTTTTGAAATTAATTAAATTTGAAATTAATTAAAATTGAAATTAATTTGTTATTGTTTTGGAATTTGTTGTAATTGTAATTTGGACTTGTTGTAATTTGTTTGGAATTAAATTTGAAATTAATTAAATTTGAAATTAATTAATTTTGAAATTAATTAAATTTGAAATTATTAATTCAGAGTTCAACTGGCTAACAGTCTCTGCTCTTATGGTGAATGAATATTTTAAAGCGTGGAAAACCATCAAACGAAATCGTACCGAAGCTTAAACAAAAGGCAAAAATCTCCCCCTTCCCTATCAAATCTTGTTAGGCGTAACTTTTTGTCTTGAACATTGAAATAAAACAAAGAAACAATCTATAATCTTGTAAAGGTTGTACAAGAATGAAAGGCTTACAATGGGGTATTGCATTGTGTGTAACCAAACATAATAATTGTTTTGCGAAATATCATTTATCATAATTTGTGTATATAGGATTGTACCATAAGTAACAAGTTAAAATTCCCAAGACCGTTTATTTTTTAATAGTAACGCATACATACAATTATTTAATATATTCTTTCTAGAAACCAAAATGTTTTTCTGTAATACAAATATAATTCTGCATATTTGCAGAGTGTGGCCATTTGGCACACTTTATATTTTTCACAAATTTCACTTTTTCATAATATTTTTAATAAACGGTTGGCATAGAAATTAAAAAAAATATTTTCCTTCTGTATATGCAGTTATTAGAATCACATTTTATTTATTTATTTATTTATTGTGAAAAAATAAAAAAATAATGCTTCGTAGGGTTTATAGTGAATTATCCTGTCCATCGCTTGACCCTCTTTTTCCGAAGCACTATTGTCCATCAGCTGTTAAGCCGCCATTTTTATAATATATCATCTAAATAACAACAAATAAAGGATTTCTCCTTTAATATATATATATATATATATATATATATATATATATATATATATATATATATATATATATATATATACAGGGTGGTTATAAAATAAGTATCCCTACTTGGAGCTGTCTGTAGCTTGAAGGAATAACCCGAATGAAACCAAAATTTGTACACATACTATTCGAGAAGGGGGAAGAAGAATGGAACAATAAAAAAATAGTTACAATAATCGGCAACAGATGGCGCTACGGGTCCTGTCGGTGCAAATGCCGTTGTAATCATTAGTGAACTCAAAACGCGGTCATTTCTGTCATTAACGTTGTACGACATGGCTCTCAGTTTACCAGATCGCGCTTTAATTTAAAAACTATTCTACGTTAACAGCTCAAACAGTGCAGCTGCTTTACGTGAATTTAGGCGTGTGAAAGGAATGCGCAAAGGGAAAGGCCCTTTGAAACCGTGTGCAGTGAGAAGAATGGTAAAAAAAATCGAGGAAACTGGATCGTTTACTTTAAAATGTGGAAGAGAGAGGAAACCAGTACCTCTCCGCATGCAAGAAGAAATTGGCACTGCGATTGTGGAGTCATAAGGGATTCCGGAAGCCGGTCCTAGTGCACGTGGAGTTGCCCGAAATTTGGATATTCCACATGCTACTGTTCGAAAAGTCCTAAAAAATGTAATCCAATTTTATCCGTTTAAAATTAGTTGCCATCAACAATTGTTACCCGGTGACGCGCAGCAGAGACTGGATTTTATTTAAACGTTTTTAGCACGAATGGAGGTGGATGATGCCTTCCCATGGAAGATTTTATGAGGAGATGTAGCCCATTTTCATATGAATGGGACAGTCAACACGCAGAACTGCAGAATATAGGCTTTGGAGCCACGAACTGTTAGTCACGAAATACCCCTCCACTCTCCAAAAATCACTGTGTGGTGTGGCTTTACTGCAAGTTTCATTCTTGGTCCTTATTTTTATTTTAGGAGTTCCGGCCAACAGGCCCTGTAACGTGTTCGGTTGCTATTATTGCACATTACATTTTACCCACAAAAGCGCCATCTGTCGGCGATTATTGCAATTATTTTTTTTATTGTTCCATTCTTCTTCCCCCTTCTTAAATAGTATGTGTACAAATTTTGGTTTCATTCGGGTTATTCGTTCAAGCTATAGACAGCTCCAAATAGGGATACTTATTTTATAACCACCCGGTATATAATTTAGTGTAAAAGAATTTCGATAAATACTTCGCATTTCTTCAAATAAGAATCTCGAAAAGCTTTAAATTTCAGAGCGTCAAAGTGGTTTCATTAAGCAGTTTAAGGAAGTTTTATATGTCATTTCAAACAGTTTTATAAATCACCGAAACTGAGATGTCGCATTCATTGGAAATTAAATATGTGAAAACATTAATATTACAAATACTTAGTAAGCAGCATGATAAATTTGTAACGTAATATTTACATCGTATTTTCATTCAAAGCTGAAATTGCGTAATAGACATATGATATATATAATGTCAAATGGCTTTATAAAACTCATATTTTGCATTTATTGAAAAAAAAGATTTTTGAGAAATACGTTTTAAATAAGATATATTGAAATAGTTTGCTGCAAATGTAAAACTATTTTGCGAGATATATAAATGCGTTATTATTACCTATTGGACAGAAATAAGTGTATTTGTAAATTTTCTATCACAAGGACTTAAAAGTTTTAAGTGGTAAAATGTATTTTCGTAAATAGAGAAATTCGGAAAATGATATTTTTGTAATTTGGCGGATTAAACAAAATAATTAACATATATTTAATGATTGTAAAAATTTATAGAAGTTATTTTTTTTTAATTATGATCTATACATACCGATGATTAAAACATATGAATTCTGGGGGGGGGGGGAACTAAGAAAAAGGTGACAGGAATATGTGCTGCTGAGCAACCTGAACATGGCAAGACAAAAATTAAAAGAGCTGTAGAATAATATGAAACGGTCAAACATTGGTGGACAACCACTGTTCTCCTGCACATTTCTTGGTTAAATTTATTGATCCATGCTTTAAATAGGAGTCTCTTACAACTGATGAGACAATAAAGATAGCAGTTTTGCAGATGACCTATATCCGGAACTAGCTATTCTTATCTACACTGTAAAAAAGGACCAATGTTTCTTATTTTATGAAAATATGCTATAACCACGAACGAAAATATAATATAATCTTCTGAGTTATCCGAAATTTCAAATAGCATGTTACGTTGTCTTTTGAATCCCCAGAAACGAATACATTTTCAAAATTTAAAAAATAATTTATAAAAACAAATTATTTTTAGCTGCCCGAATTTTTCAGAAACGTTTCCGAAGGGTTTTTATAGTGTATTAATTAGTGTCCTCAGCCTGGAATACCTGTTTTTCGAATGATATCAATTCTGAAGTAAACATTTTCATGCTAAAAAAAAATGTTTAACAGACAAACATGCAAAATTAACAGCGTTAACAATAACATTAAAATTAAGATTTAATCTTTACTATTTCATGTATAAATTAACTTATGCGGCTGAAAACGTGTACTTGAAAATGGATAACATTCGAAAAACAGGTATTCCAGCCTGAGGACACTAATTAATACACTATAAAAACCCTTCGGAAACGTATCTGAAAAATTCGGGCAGCTAAAAATAATTTGTTTTTATAAATTATTCTTTAAATTTTGAAGATGTGTTCGTTTCTGGGGATTCAAAAGACAATGTAACATCCTATTTAAATTTCGGATAACTCAGAAGATTATATTATATTTTCGTTCGTGGTTATAGCATATTTTCATAAAATAAGAAACATCGGTCATTTTTTACAGTGTAGGTGGATTAATTATTCCTTATCTAGGAGGCATAACAAAAAACATATGATAAAACATCATGGCACACTTCAGTTGCATACGACTGTATGCTCAAATGCGGGTTTCGAAGGAATTTTCACAGCACTCGCGTTTGTTCAAACCAAACTACAAATCAGGTTTGTGTTAATAAGGCTGCTAAACTTGTAACTACCTTAAAATAACTTAATGAATATTTTTTATATATAATAATAAATTATTAATTCACTAGTGTTTTGCATTTTCATATTTTCTTTTGTACGTGCTTTGCTTCTTTTATTCTTGGTCCAAGTTAATCGAGGCACTATCCTACAAAAGGGAGGGGGTGTCGAACCAGTGTTGAATTCAGGGGATGGTCCGGGAGTGACATTCCCTCTGGAGCTCTGAAATGTACTCCCCCTGAAGATTTGAGATTTTATGTTGTAATGGTCAAAAAGTGGTATCCCCCCCCCCTCGGAGTCACAGACTTCCCTTCCTGAGAAAAGTGTCTGCATTCAAAACTGTGTCAAACGTTTTAAACAAAATAATCATATTTTAATAATAATAAAAAAAAACGTGTCTTTCGCTCTTTTTTGTAAGTGACATGTTTTTGTTTTCAACCTTGCTGCTTGTACACGTGGTCATCATACCTTCTAAAAGTACATATTTTACTTACCCATCATACGTAGTATAGGGTAAGTCTTGTAATCGTTTCGAAAATCGAAAATTTTTTTTTGACGGATTTACACGTTTCAGACACTGGAGATTCCGAAAAACATATTTTTAGAAAAAAAAATTTGCCGTCCGTCTGCCTGTGTGTCTGTAAATGCTCTATCTCCCAAAAAAATTGAAATAGAAACTTGCAATTTGGTATGTACTTAGTATGCAATAATGGGAAGAAGTCTATTTAATTTCAATAACCTCGATTAACCGGGACTATTTTTTTCGGACTCTCGAAATATTCGTTCTGATAAAAGGTATATAAAATTTTTCGAAATTGTTTATTTTAAGAAATGAATATAAAAGACAATAAAAAAAACATAAATTTTGCATAAAGCATGAAGTTGATCGGATAATTAGTTGCCGAGATATTTGGAATCCTATTTACCACACTCTTCGATTTTTCATGACCCTGTATTTCATCCAAATTTCACTTCAAAGCTATATTTTAATTTGAAATTTGACGCTTAATCAGATGCAATAAACCGATAGTTAATAGGATTATTATTTTGGAGTTATAAGGATGTTTCTTTCAAGCAATTCAGTAATCGAGCCTTTAAAGTTTATGACGTCATCAAGCCACGATTTTATTTGAATTGCAATGCATTTTATAAGTAGTTTACACATTTTTATTTTAATTTTGTACATTATGGATATCCCTGATGGGTAAGTATTACGGTGGCCCCCAACGAATAGTTTATATAGTTGCAGTTTTGTGACAACCAGTGACAATACTGTCAGTGAAAGTTCAAGTATTTACAAGTCACGCATCAAGTAAACACATTGAATGTTGCATCATGAAATAATATTTACATATGGATCCATCAGAAATTCCGTGGGGAGTATTTTGATTAAGTTTTCAAACACGTTCAGTAATAATTAAGATGAAGATGCATTAACAAGTGCAACTGTAAACAGCGATCATAATTTCATTTGTTTACATTTAATCAGCCTTGTTGGTTTTATGAATTCATATTCTGTATTTGTGAATAATAGATGGGTTTTGATAATAATACAAACTGAAGGATGTGTATATTTTCATTAATTTGGAACAATCGATTTGACTGCCTATTCTTATGATTAACTATGCTACGTAATGATAATGACATGAAGAAGTGACTTATAGCACAATATTGAATTTTTAAATGTCAAAATAATAATTTTAAATCAACGTTTTCATAATTATTTAAAATAATGATATGAAAGTGTTTTAACTTTATTAACAGTGCTTTTTTTATGCATGAAGTCCTCCGCATTTAAAAGAGTAATTATCAATATTGTTACAATAGGTAACAATATTGTCAGTGAAAGTTTATTTATATTTAGGAACTTTACAATCCTTTCTTACGAAAACACATGCACAATTTTTCGCATTTGATTACATTTTAAAACATATTCCATAATTAACACGAAAATGCATATAAGAATGCAATCGTAAACAGCGATCTTGTTTGCATTTATTTACATTTAATCAACATTTTAAATTTTAAAATTATTATTCTGTATTCAAGAATAGTTACTGTGTACTTATATTTATAGAATATTGAGTAATATGTATATTTTGATTAACATTGAACAATGAATTTGGTTTCAAATGGGTTTGATGGAATATGCTAGGTAAAAATAAAGCTATGTAAAGTTAATTATGATACCAGGTTCATCACATAAAATTAAAAATATGTTTCAGCTATAATGAGCTACATCAATTTGAAGCTCTTTACATACTTTATTTTAAGTTGCATTTATATATGTATAATACAATATATATATGAAACGAAGCGTGTTGCTCCTTCGGTGGGTCCTCGATCGTGGCTTTGCTGTGCGTCGGGCCGGTGGCTGCGCGAACTGATGGCGGCTCCGTACTTACGTCAAAGCGCTCATTCTGATTCCCTTGCATGTTCTTGTAGTCCTGGGCCGTAAGCGGGATTCGGTTAAATTCCGAGTGAATGTATTTCTGTTTAAATGAAGACGCAGTTTATTACGGAACCTGGTTTATTTCTTTTTCTTACACGAGTCCTTTTAAACCAGGCCCATATTGGCGTGAGAGCTGCTTTTTAAGTCTGTCTGGACATCGAATGTTCGTACATCGCGAGGCAATTCAGAGAGAGCAGATTGGCGTGGATTAGTTAGCTGAGGGAAATCGTAAAAAGTTTGCTCCTGATAGCCGTGCAATGGTATAAATATGAGGTTTTGCATTATTTCTGCTAGAGGTCGTCGAAGTCAAAAGAGGCGTATTTTTAATTTTAATTGGCCGCGAGCTGAGTGATTGACTGTGCGGAATAAAGGCGTTGGCTCCATCGGCCGATGGGATGCAGCAAGACTTTAAAAGTGCGTTAGCGTCAGCACAAATATTCTTATGAAGAGTCAGAAAACGATCTTTGAAAGTTATAAGATGCGATGCAGGAAAACTAATTTAACAGGGGCAACGCGAATTTCAATCAATTGAAACGCAATTATTAAAGCATTTAAAAAGTTTTGATTTAAATTTCTATTTTTTAAAACGGTAATTTAAAATTTTAAAAGGGGCAAAAAGGGATTTTGCATTAGCTTTTATCCTTTCATATATATATATATATATATATATATATATATTGTTATTTTTTAAGTAAACGCTCATTACAAAGTTTCAGAAAATCATTGTAAAGATAGTGATGATATCGGATTAAGAGTAATATTTTGCATTCAATGTTATAGTTAAATTATGTCTCTTTTTTTTCTTGAAAACAGTTTAACTTTTAAACTTACAAAAGCAGCACCTAGCTGCTGAAAATGAGGTGTTTCAAAGATTCCGTTAAGGTGAAAGGAACTGAATTTATTTAACATGAATGGAGAGGTAAGTATAAAATATGGCTGATAATAACTCCATTGAAGAAAAATGCCTATAATCCGTCTTTACCCCATACTTCTTTCTTTTTAAAAGATTAGGTCTATGTTTCAGGAAGCATACATAAAATAGGATTTAATTTTCTCAACAAATATTATTTAAGAATATTAATATATATATTGTTATGAATTTTGTATATATCTGTAAATATTCCATTTGTTTAAATTTATTTTATTATTGTGAAAATTGCAGTATTATTAATGTATTTCCTATTGAGCATCATGTACCTCAATGCTAAAGGCCTCAGGTGCTTTGCAAGAAAAACAACCTTACACCCTCATCGTTTTTAAAATGTAGTCTATGGAAAAATCGCCAAGGAATGGGTTTATCGCCAAGTTGGCGATGGTTTTGGCGACTTATTTTTGTCGCCAAATTTGGCGATATATCGCCAAATGTCGCCAAGTTGGCGACGGATTTGGCGACTTTTTGTGCAACCACATCCCCCTTATACCTATACATTGGGATCCTTTCTTGCTTGGGTTCTCTATCGAAAGTTAAAGCACTTTCTGGTAATTTCTAGCATCTGAAGGCTCTGGAATAATCTGGAAAGATCTCTGAAACCTATATAAGGACCTCCATCAGTTCAGTTAGTTAGTTGTCTGTCAACTGCGATTGAATTCATACGAGAGGCTTTGCATTGAGAACTGTGTTTCTCGGATCGATTTTGTCATTGATACGTCATATTGAACGCATTGTTTCTGTGTGAAATTTTGCTGCGCTTTTATTGGATTTGAAGATTACTGAATATCTTGTAATTTTCAGAAGATATTTGTGATCGTATTGCACTGTTTATAGTGAATAAAGCCTTTTTATTGTTCTTATATATTGGCATCAGTCCTTTCGAACCCCGAGCTCACAACATTTGGTGTCAGGAGTGGTGTTGAATGCCGATCACCAGAGCAATGGAGGCGCAACTGACTAAATTATTGGAGAAATTAGGGGAGATGGATGAGAAAATGACTGCCAACCTTGCTGAGTTGAAAGAAGAAATGAAGAAGGAAATGACTGAGAATCAGGCTGAAATGAAGGAAATGTCGGAAGAAATGAAGAAGGAAATGTCAGCGATAGATGAGAAAATGACTGCGAACCAGGCTGAAATAAAGAAGGAAATGTCAGCGATAGATGAGAAAATGACTGCGAACCAGGCTGAAATGAAGGAAATGTCGGAAGAAATGAAGAAGGAAATGTCAGTGATAGACGAGAAAATGACTGCCAACCTTGGCGACTTAAAAGATGAAATGAAAAAGGATATGTCAACCAACCTTGGAGAGTTGAAAGACTTAATAGAGGATAAAATAACATCTTTAAATGACAGAATTGACGGCGTGGAAGACAAAGTTGAAGGAAGATTTCAAGAAATAGAAGGAAAGGTAGAAGAAATTCAAATGACAGCGAAAACCGTAGAAGAAAGAGTAGAAGAAAAAGTTCAAAAGATCGCCAAGACCGTTGAAGAAAGCATAGAGAATGTAAAAAAAGATTTGGAAAAAATCAAGAAACAGAAGATAACTGCCGTAAACTTTTCCGAAGATTTCAAGTATCCAGATATGCTTCCTCGGGCCTTTATTAAACTTTCGACCTATGACGGCAAATCCTCCTGGCCAGTTTTTAAGACACAATTTGGGATCGTAGCGGACGCCAATGGATGGGATTCCCAGACAAAGGCTTGCCAGTTAGCTGCTTCTCTACGAGCTGATGCTGCCGACGTCTTACAGACTTTGCCTGCAAATGAACCGCTGGATTTTGAAACGCTCGTCAGTGCCTTAGAATTGCGCTTTGGCGAGAAATGCACGAAGGAATATAGCAGACTCCAGCTCAAATCTCGACAGCAGAAATCCACTGAATCCCTGCAAGAGCTTGCTACGGATGTCGAGAGACTTTCCCATCTTGCTTATCCTGACTGCCCGACTGAAACTAGAGAAAGTTTAGCTCTGCAGCATTTCATCGATGGTGTGCGTGACTTTGAGATCCAGAAACAACTCCGGATTGCAGATCTCAGTGACTTAAAAGGGGCTTTAGTTTATGCCCTGAAATTCGAGGCAGCCCAGCAAGCTACAAGGAAAGATCGGCACTTTGTGCGAGTAGCCAACATACCTGAGACGTCGGATACAGCTGTGGAACGTTTACAGCAGCAGATGAAGGACGTGATGAGACATATAAACTCCTTGATGGACAACAAACCTGGAAGAAAGATCAAGTGCTGGAAATGCGGTGGAGAAGGCCATATTCAAAGAAACTGCCTAAACCGACCCAGCACAGAAGGTAATAGCTCCTCACGAACGGCGGAGCAGGAAAACTAATTAATGGCCATCTCGCGGGGCGGAGGTTGCCAGATTTTGTGAAGCCCCATTATCAAGTGTGTCAAATTTCTGCAAGAAGTTGCGGCGAGAACGGAGTTTTTATAGTCGGGCGTGTGAATGATTTGCCCTTTAATATGATCATCGATACAGGAGCCAATGTGACCATCGTTCGGAAAGATCTAGCTCTGCGGCTAAAAGAAAAACTCCTCTGGATCCCGCCCCGTGTTATCCTTCAAACCGTGACCGGGGATAAGATTGACATACATGGAAGAATGAAATTGAAAATAAAGTTTGGGAACGCCGCTTACCATCATACAGTCTATGTGGCCGATATTTCAGACCCTTTCATACTCGGATTGGACTTTTTAAAAGAGCATGGATTTACACTGGACTTTAAGAATAATGAGTTACGCTCTGCTCAAGAAGATGTCACTATTTTCAAACTTGGAAATGAGTCCGGGTCTATTCAACGGATCACAGCCAAGGCAGATGTTATCATCCCTCCTCGGACCGAAATGATGATACCTGGATTAACTGGAAACGAAAGAATTTTCCAGTATGGCTTGACTGGATATCCTGAGAAGAGCCCAAAGGGAGTGCTAATAGCATCAGCGCTGGTAGATCTGTCGAGAGATGTGGTACCTGTGAGATTTGCGAACGTAAGTGAAAAGTCTAAAATTATCCAGAAAGGTGAAGTGCTTGCAACCTGTGCTCCAGTCACCTGTGTTTGCAAAGACCCGAGCTTGACGTTATCGGAGCCGCCTACAAGTTTAACACCTGTAATTGAACGAAATGAAAATTTATCTCCTGAACAGAGACATGCCGCAGAAAGACTGTTCCAGGAATTTAAGGATGTGTTTTCACAAAACGAGAGTGATATAGGGCGCACTTCACTGACACGTCATAGAATTGATACTGCCAACCATCCACCGATTAAACAGCATCCAAGACGCTTGCCGTTCGCAAAACAAGAAGAGGTTTCTAAGCTCTTACGAGAGATGCAGGATAGTGACATCATCGAACCGTCATCAAGTCCGTGGGCCTCTCCCATCGTGTTGGTCCGAAAGAAAGATGGCTCCACAAGATTTTGTGTGGATTATCGTAAACTTAACGATATCACGAAGAAGGACAGCTATCCTCTACCAAGAATAGACGACACGCTAGATACTCTTTCAGGACATAAATGGTTTTCCACGCTGGATTTGAATAGTGGATATTGGCAAGTAGAGATCCATCCTGATGACAAAGAGAAGACCGCATTTACTACTGGACAAGGACTTTGGCAATTCAAAGTTATGCCGTTCGGGCTCTGCAATGCTCCAGCAACGTTCGAGCGCCTCATGGAGACAGTGTTAAAAGGCCTGACTTTTGAAGCTTGTCTCATCTACCTAGATGACGTCATCATTGGTGGCCGCACGTTTGAAGAACATCTTGGAAATATTCGAAAAGTGTTAACGAAGCTAAGAGCGGCGAATTTAAAGCTGAACCCTCTGAAATGCAAGTTCTTCCAACGCGAAGTAAATTATTTAGGACACATCATCTGAGCTGAAGGTGTTCGAACAGATCCTGAAAAAGTGTCTGCAGTAAAGAACTGGAAGCGTCCGGAAAACGTCCATCAGTTGCGAAGCTTTCTGGGACTATGCACTTATTACAGAAAGTTTGTACAGGGGTTCTCCAACATCGCAAGACCCTTGCATAGGCTCACTGAAAGCAAGCAGAAGTTTCTATGGACACAAGAATGCGAGAATTCCTTCCAGCAGCTGAAAGAAGCTCTCACATCCTCTCCAGTCCTAACCTATCCACACCCCGACAAACAATTCATTGTGGACACGGATGCTAGTCATGAAAGTGTCGGTGCTGTACTTTCCCAAGAAATAGATGGCCAAGAACGAGTCGTAGCATACTGGAGCAAATGTTTGTCGAAACCAGAGCGGAATTATTGCGTCACTCGTAAGGAGTTATTAGCTATAGTAAAAGCCATAGAACACTTCCATCACTATCTCTATGGCAGGAAATTTCTCCTTCGTACTGATCACGCATCCCTAACATGGCTGATGAATTTTAAGAACCCAGAGGGCCAAGTAGCCAGATGGATACAACGACTCCAGGAATACGACTTTGACATCAGGCATCGCAAAGGCTCATCGCATGGAAACGCCGATGCCCTATCAAGAAGACCGTTTCCCGAGAGCTGTCGCTATTGTTCCAGAGCGGAGAGCAAGTATAATCCCGAATATGTCATACGCCAGACGAAGACTTCACTATTGACGCAACCAGATCCCTGGAGTGATGAGAAGATTCGAGAAGATCAAATGGCAGACTCTGAGATCAAACCAATCTTGGAGTTATTAGAATCTTCTAGCACGAAGCCCAGTTGGAAAGACATCTCGACTTACAGTCCTACGACAAAGCAATATTGGGCTCTTTGGAACTCTCTCCACGTCAGGAATGGTGTCCTGTTCCGAAAATTCGAATCGGAAGATGGGAAGACATCTCGGTGGCAGATGGTACTTACTTCCTCGATCCCGAATACCAGAGGTCCTCAAAGAATTACATGGCAGTCCCACTGGTGGCCATTTTGGAGTCATGAAAACATTACATAGAGTCCGAGAGCGCTTCTTCTGGGGAAAAGCGAGAGCTGACGTCGAACGATGGTGCAAATCTTGCGATGCATGTGCAGCTCGAAAAGGACCAAAGAAACGTAGCCGAGGAAGACTACATCTCTACAATGTAGGAGCACCTTTCGAACGCATCGCCCTTGACATCCTAGGCCCTCTGCCAAGAAGTGCTGATGGCAACAAATACCTCCTTGTTGTCATGGACTACTTCACGAAATGGCCTGAAGTTTATGCCATCCCTGATCAAGAAGCTTCTACGGTTGCGGATGCCTTGGTACACCAGTGGATATCAAGGTATGGAGTCCCCCTTCAAATGCATTCTGACCAGGGGAGAAATTTCATCTCTGCTGTGATTGAGGGTCTCTGTCAACTTCTCGGAATGGACAAAACTAGGACGACGCCTTTACATCCACAATCGGATGGCATGGTTGAGAGATTTAATCGTACCATCCTTAACAATCTCTCACTGCTAGTCTCAAGAAACCAACAAGACTGGGACCAAAAACTTCCCTTGTTTCTTCTCGCCTATCGCAGCGCCGTCCATGAAACAACCGGCTATTCCCCGTCTCAGATGCTTTTCGGTCGTTATCTTCGTCTACCTTGTGATCTGATTTTTGGTCGCCCTCCAGATGCGCCTTCATCGCCAGAGGATACGTGCAGAATCTCCAGGCACGATTTGAAGACGTCCACAACTTGGCTCGAGAGCGGATCAATATACAGACGGAGAAGATGAAGACCAGGTACGACACGAAAGCCACGGGACATCAATTCAAAGAAGGTGACAAGGTTTGGTTTTATAATCCGACTCGACGTAAAGGACTTTCTCCCAAACTGCAATCGCACTGGGACGGTCCTTATACAATCCTAAACAGACTGAACGATGTCGTAATTCGGATCCGAAAGTCACCAAGTTCGAAGCCTAGAGTCGTTCATTACGACAGGCTGGCTCCATACTATGGCCATAGTACTTAGTTCATTTATTGTGAATAGTGTAATGTAAATAATGTAAATTAGTATGACCATGGTCTTGTATATAAATTAATGTAATTATTTATTTTGCTTAGCATTATCATTATTATTGTTATTATTATTTAAATACTTGTATGTAATAATGTCTATGCTTTAATTTAATTTTATTTTTAAATAAGTGTATATTTTGTATAATTCAGCATTATGAATGTGTTTTGAATAGTATAGCATTTGTTGGTAACGGGTTTGCTTTCCGATCAAAGGTTGAACTGCCCGGGACGTGCAGTCCTTGAGAGGGGGGGCAATGTTATGAATTTTGTATATATCTGTAAATATTCCATTTGTTTAAATTTATTTTATTATTGTGAAAATTGCAGTATTATTAATGTATTTCCTATTGAGCATCATGTAACTCAATGCTAAAGGCCTCAGGTGCTTTGCAAGAAAAACAACCTTACACCCTCATCGTTTTTAAAATGTAGTCTATGGAAAAATCGCCAAGGAATGGGTTTATCGCCAAGTTGGCGATGGTTTTGGCGACTTATTTTTGTCGCCAAATTTGGCGATATATCGCCAAATGTCGCCAAGTTGGCGACGGATTTGGCGACTTTTTGTGCAACCACACCCCCCTTATACCTATACATTGGGATCCTTTCTTGCTTGGGTTCTCTATCGAAAGTTAAAGCACTTTCTGGTAATTTATAGCATCTGAAGGCTCTGGAATAGTCTGGAAAGATCTCTGAAACCTATATAAGGACCTCCATCAGTTCAGTTAGTTAGTTGTCTGTCAACTGCGATTGAATTCATACGAGAGGCTTTGCATTGAGAACTGTGTTTCTCGGATCGATTTTGTCATTGATACGTCGTATTGAACGCATTGTTTCTGTGTTAAATTTTGCTGCGCTTTTATTGGATTTGAAGATTACTGAATATCTTGTAATTTTCAGAAGATATTTGTGATCGTATTGCACTGTTTATAGTGAATAAAGCCTTTTTATTGTTCTTATATATTGGCATCAGTCCTTTCGAACCCCGAGCTCACAACAATATATATATATATATATATATATATATGTAGCATTTTGACGAGGTTGAGATATTACGATGAATAATATTCGATGAAAAGATGGCAGTCCTTCAACGATATAGCAAGTTGCAGTCGATATTAGCGAGTATGGCGAAGTAGAAGGCAATGAAATGAGTCCACCAAAGTTTTCCAATAAATCCAGCCAATCTCCAGACAAATAATTTTATTAGAAGACGAACAACACAGAAACAATTCCCAAAGGTCTAAAATTTATAGCCCTCGGGCTAACGTTGCTTCACGTCATTGAATTAAGATGTTACTGGGCCAGTTGAATATTCTACATACATAAAAACACCAGATACATATTTGTTTATGCTTCCGAAAACGTCAAAAATCTAGTGCTCCGACCGATGCGACCTGGTTTTCTTCCTTTAGCGGAGACATACAGTAATTTACGTCACGAGCGCACAAACCAATGAGTGAGAGGCGACTTCCAGCCCAACGAATGAGGCTAGAGGGCGAGGCCAAAACAGTAAAGAATCCCGTACTTGGGTGCGGAGAAATTTTGAAGTTAAAATCCCAAGCGCGCGAAAAATCAGAGCAATAATAATAATAAAAAGAAAATGGCTTTTAAAAAACATTCGAAATGAGAACGCGTCTCAGAATTTTATAGATTGGGGAACTGATAAAAGCTACGAATGATCTTAAATTTTAGATTAAGATTTGGAATAAAATAATTATTAATATACGGATATTTACTTTTAAAAGGATTTTAAATAGGAATAGATATTATTAAGAATTAAGGAAATACTGACTATGACAGAAGTTAGATTAAATTTAAAATATTAATGCGAATAAAATGGAAGGATACGAAGGAAATAAATTTTTATATAACATATATAACCATTAATGAAACATTACCGAAACACACATATATATATATATGCTTAAAATCCCCTTTTATATAAAAATAAAATGATTAAGACTTTCTTTGAGTCTGTTTTTTAACCCTATTCCCGGGTACTGTGAGTGAAGATAATATCATTTTATATTAGTCCAACTTTAAGAAAAAAAAAAGAGGTTTTTAAAATCTCGATACATGATAATTCAGATTTGATAAAAAATGTTCAGTCTTGTCATAATTGATCGAAAGTTGAATTAAATATTAGTGTATTTCAGTTCGAAATCAGACATTTCCAGCTATATTTTGAGATAATGTCATAGACATTTGGCTTATCAGAGTATGATAGCTATATTCTGTTTCTAAAATAAATATCAGTTCACATTTTTTGGTTTATGGTTCTATCCTATAAAAAAGATTTTACAAACTATTTTTTATTCGAATAAAATAATTCTCAGAATATTTATTATTTAAATGCTAATTAGATTTATAATTTTTTTTAATATTTTCTACATGCTTATTATTTAAATTTTATATTTTACATTGATTATTGAAAAACCACACAGTTTTTTAATTATGATACATATCGAATCCGTTTAAAGTTATTATTACTTCCAGGAAAAGGGTAAAAAAATTATGTATGACAGATTTTTGATGACATTAAAAATGGCCTCGAGGGAGGGGGGGGGGGGTAAATAAGGATTTAATAAGAAAAAATTTCATAACTTCGTCAATTCACAAGATACCAACTTCGCTTAAATTTATTATAAATCTTCTTAATGTTAGCTACAACTTTTATATTAACAAGTGTTTTATAAGACTAACTATTACAGAAAAATAAATAAATAAATAAATAAATAAATAAATAAAAATAAAAACAAATAAAAACAAAAAACAAAAAATTAAAAACAAAATCCCTGCTGGCTTCGCCTACAGGTACAAATAGATTTTGAAGTGCGCGGTTCCAACTGCCGCATCATGGTAAAAAGGTCCTTTTTCTGCAATTCCCAATAAACAGGCACCCCGCGGTCTGCGTATTTGAAATCTACCTGTGACTGTAGGCCGAGCCGTAAGGGATTTTTTTAATTTAAATATATTGTTTCTCATATAAATATAAATTACGATAAAATAAAATTACAATTTTTTTAAGTGACAGAGCTGCTTAATATTTTGAATCGCCGGAAGAGTGTTGTGTCATTTATAAAAAATTCACCTAAATCGTGGGAAAAAATCATTGCTGTACCATTATTGAACTGTAGAGAAAATCTATTTCTGATTTATCTCTGACTAATGTACTGATACATTACATTATTATTCGCTTACAAAAATTAACCGGCAACAACTTTACCATGACCCTAATAGGTTTATTAACTTTAATTTGAATTAGAATTATGTGAGATGCCTCATAGATTGAAAGAATGGTCCTTTATAATCTATTTGATAAAGTGGAAATTGCTGTATGCAAGTATGAAGTATGTATAGATGTTGTAAGATCGATGTAAGCATGTAAGATGGATTTAAGAACACTGTAAAAAAGGACAAATGTTTCTTGATCTAGGAAAATATAATATAACCACGAACGAAAATATACAATAACCTCTTCCGAGTTACCCATGATCCCGAAAAGCATTCTTTACATTTAGAAACCTTAGAAACCAATTTATATATTCGCAGTTTAAAGAAGCATTTATAAAAACAAAGTTTCTTTTACTGCAACTGATTTTCGGAAACGTTTCCGAGTAGCTTTATAGTATATTCATCAGTTTTCTCAACCCGGAATATAGGTTTTTTGGATGCTATCAATTCTCAAGTAAACATTTTCGTGTTCGACATACATGTTTTACAGACAAACACGATAAATTAACAGTGTTAACATTAACATTAAAATTAATATCATTTTGTTACTCTTGCATATATAAATTCAATTAAGCAGATGAAAATATTTAATTGAGCATTGATAGCTTTCTAAAAACAGACATTTCAATTTGAGAAAAATTACACTATAAAAACTACACTATAAAAACTACCCAGAAGCGTTTCCGAAAATCTGTGGCAGCAGAAAAAATTTTGCTTTTATAAATGCTTCTTACAACTTGAAAATATATAAGTTTCTGAGGTTTCACAAGATAAAGAACGCTTTTCTAAATCATGGGTAACTCAGAAGAGGTTATTGTATATTTTCGTTCGTGGTTACATTATATTTTTGTAGATTAAGAAACATTTGTCTCTTTTTATTTACAGTGTATGTAAGGTGTATTTGTGAAAGTGTAAAAGTAAGAAAAATGTGTATAAATATAAGTATAACATATTATGTATGGAACAGGAACGCAATTTCAAAATCAAGAAGTATTTATTAATTACAGCTACTCTATCTCGTAAAAAAATATCTAGCAGTAAGCATTTATATTTAATTTAATTTTTATACCATAAATATATAAACTATTTTTCACATTGCACTCCTAAAAAAGATTAATACACCGAAAATTCCAAAAAACAATTTTACTGTCACTAATTCTTCATAAACTTTAAAAATTCCATTTACTTAAAACTAAATTGTTTTGCAAGGGTAAAATGAGTATCAATTTGAATTAATATCATATCGGAAATAATTCTAATCCTTAATTAAATTAATCTCCTTTTTTTTTCTTTTTGAAAATTTGGTAGCAGTGAAAATTATTCATTTATGAAATAAAAAGAAAGTTTAATGAAATATTTACAAAGAAATTCATTCAAAGATTAAAATTAATAGACTTAATATCTGCAATCTGTAGTTAATTCTATAACTTTGTGTGTAGAAGGACAACTTAAATTTTAAGGAAATATCCAATGACATTATTGAAAACTCATTTTAATGAATATTGCAAAAATATATTGCATTTATTAATGAATACGAATATATAATCCAATCTAGTAACAAGAAAGACATATGCATTACGTATTCTTTGTGGAAATCTAATAGCATAAGAATATTGTTAATAATTCCTTTGGCACAACGAATTTAAAGTATGTAAATAAACATGATGGTATCGTTCAAACAATGCGGTTTATTTGGCGATTTTCAATAAATATGGCATACTGATTACAATTCGCATCATAAACTGCAAAAATAGAAAGCGTGATACAATAAAAAGAAACAAATATATTGCAGAGACTCAACGATAACCCTTAAACAAGCAATTAGTTACAACATTAGTAATAGAAATACTACATACTTCTATCTAATTTCGCAATTCAATAATTATTGAGTATTTCTATTTATACTCTTGTTTTAGCAAGAAAACCTTGTGATCCCATCGCAGGTAATCTGTAAAATTATTACTTATTCGAATCCTATCGTTCATAAATTCTTGGAATCTCGAAAATTTTCAAAAAAAGATTTGGTGCTAAATTTTGTATGCGAATTGGCCCATTTACCAAGGTCGATCTCTATACCAGCAATAGAAATTATATATATTATTCAGGACTGCCTCACAATCTATTTTTACAGAAACTCCAGGAACAAGTCAATATTGACGATATCTTAGCTCAATATTGAGCCTATATTGCATTTGTTGTCACGAAATATTGCCTTAGCATTGTGGCGCGGACATTTTGACCAAAGATTGTGATAATATTCGCAATAACTATATGTCCAATGTAAAACCAATGAAACCAATATTGGGACAATATTGTAGTTTTATTCGAAAAATTACCATTGTATCGCTAATATTCACTATATTTTGACTTTACATTGCAATATTTCCAATGAAACTCAATATTGCACAAATACTAGCTTCACACTTGAAATATTTCAAATAAAATGCCAATATTGTTTGTTTTTTGGCTTTAGATTGACTAAATATTTCTATCCAAACTTAGCGCAATAATAGCAAAATGTAAAATCCCAATATTGATACAATATTTAGCTAAGTTTCAGCCAACATTGTCTTGGAACTAGAGAATGATAGCAAATAAGAATGACTTATGAAGAAATTTATTATTATTATGGACATAATATCGATCAGTGTATTTCATATCGCTATTTTCTTAATTTGAAAAAAAAAACTAAAATTGAAATCCAACTATATAACGACAGCTGCATTTTTAAACTGTACATAATTTCTATAAAGTTTTTTTTTGTATAAGGCTGAATCAAGAACACACAATTTGCAATAATACGATGGAGGTTTATAGCGTGTCTCAGTATAAAATTCTTCTGTTTCTTACTACAAAAAAAAATGCGTTATTTTCTGGAAGAAAAAATGATCCTCATGAAAAATGATCTCTTGGTGATTGATCATAAAGTGCATGAATGAAAAATGATGTGAAGTACCTGAATGGCTTTTATGATTGACGATGCACTGCATACGATAACACGCATGGACAGAGAAATGATTGTATTCATGCTCTATTTTTCATTTTTGGGAATTCGAAAGATTTATTCTGAATAAAATATTTTCAATCTTATCTTGATTGAAATCGCTTACTAATTTGCAATATTCCGGGTATTTTTTAGATTGCCCTTTGAATTATTACATTTTTAATGGAATACAATTAAATGAAGTTAACTTTTAATAGTGGTTTCATTTTTATACTATAAACAGTGCCAGTTTTTAGAAGTTATAATTAAATATTTCACTGAATGTATTTCATTGTTTTATATTGGAACACACTTGAAGATATTTGCATATTTAATTTCTAATTTAAATTCTGTTAAATATAATTTAAAAAGGGAGAAATGTGAATAATAAAAACGAATTTAATATATTTTTTTGTTGTCAAGACATGTTATTTATTTTCTTAGAATGATTGCATTTCGTAATATCGGGTGGTCCTTAATTAACCCAGGAAGATTTTATGATTAATTTTTGTAATCACATATTTATATTTAAAAACAATATATCAAAATAAATTTCAAAAAATGTAAATTACTCAGAAATATAATAATAAGTAGAATAATAAATATTTGTTTTGTTTTTGTGTGTTTGAAAAATTTGCGTAATTTTTTTCGAAATTTTTGTTCATATTCTTAAAAAAAATGCATAGTGATGATAATGATCTATATTATTTTCAATATTTTAATTAAAAAAGTAGGGTGAGTATTCTTCATGGAATTTGAATACCCGTTTTTTGTAAAGAAATATTTGCCTTATTTAATGAAGAAATTCTGTGTTTAAATATTTGACCATTACAGTACGAAAAATCTTACAGTAAAATTCCATGAACCCCCTGAGGCGTATGATTGCTGAAACGTCTATCGATGTGCAATAAATATCTTTTAATTTATTTCTTTTTTTTGTGCTAAAAAAATTGTGAAATATCCCCTCAATTTGAGTTTTAAATACTTTTTGTTTCAGATGTAACATTTATCTTTTTAAAAATTATATTTAACGGGATCTAGACTAGATTAATAAATGTGCAAACAATTTGGAAAAATACTTGGGAAAATGGCTCCTGTCCATTTTATAATACCAAGCACTTGTTGGATTGAATTATAATTTTTTGATAATGCACCATTCGAAATTTGTGACAAAATTTTCAGAAGGAACAAGACCTCAATTTAGATAGTATAAAATTTCTTGAAAATCACATTTAAGTCACACGATATCCACAGGTTCAAAATTACTTTTTACTTTCTTCTATCTTTACAAGAAGAAAGTATTGGATTCATGAAAATTTTCGACTTCCGGTTTTTGACGGATTTGTACGTTTTAGAAGGTTTTGAACACGATTTGACTGTTTTTAGAAAATGTCTGTCTGTAAGTCTGTGAGTCTGTCTGTCTGTCTGTCTGTTTGTATGTGACACAAATTTTGTGGGCGCTTTATCTCAAGAACTAATGCTCGGAATTTAATAAAACTTTAGATTCAGTTAGTCCCTGATATAAATTGATGCTGATTAGTTTTTGGTAAAAATCACCCGGCAGGTGGCGCTGCTATGCAGCATTTTTCGCGATTTTCACAATAGCTCTATCTCAAGAAATAATGCTCGGAATTTAATAAAACTTTATATTCAGTTAGTCTCTGATATAAATTGGTGCTGATTAGTTTTTGGTAAAAATCGTCCAACAGGTGGCGCTGCTATGCAGCATTTTTCAGGATTTACACTATATTAGCGATAGTCATATCTCAAGAAATATTGCATGGAATTTAATAAGACTTGAATTTCAGTTAGACCTTTATATAAATTGGTGCTGATTCTTTTTAGTGTATGCGAAACCTGTGTGAGATAGAAGAAAGTTTTGGGATTGACACATCCGACTAGTTTCTTTTTGCTTAAAGTGCTCTTTATATAAATGAAAGTTATATTTTATTATTCAGAAATAGATATAGAAATGAAAGGACAATCTTGGAGCAATAGAAATAGAGCGCGCCCCAGCAAATAAATAGTAAAGAACACTTTAACAGCTTTTTTTTTTTTTTTTTTTTTCAAAACAACATTTTCAGAAAGGTGTACACTACCAATTCTCCAATTTTTCAATCAATCAACATCCTCTTTTCGAAAACTAAACCTCGTATATTTTTTATAGTGTAATGCGTAGGATTTTTTCAGAATATTTATATTTTGCATTTTGGGATAACTTAAAGTAACGAAATTTTGGTTGAAAATTTTCATTTTATTTTGAATCGATGTCATTTCATATATATATAATATTTCATATATATAATTTAAAAAATATATATTTTTTTAAAAACGGCTAGGTACTTCACTAGTGTTTGAACTGAAGAAAAACTAACCGTTTGTGTCATTGCTTTAGGTTACGTCTTCATTGTGCTATCGTGTCCACCACTTGACCCTCTTTTTTTCGAAGCGCTTCTGCCTATAAGCTGCCAAGTCACCATTTTTTAATGGATCTACTAAAACAAAATGTAGTTCTCTACTTTAATACATTGTATGTTAAGTTCGTGTAAATGTACGTTTATAAACACTCTGCATTTTCTTGCAAAAAATTCCCGCCAAAGCATTAAATATCAGGCCGCCAAAGTGGTGTTGGGGAGTTCTCTTAAGAGTACTCTTAAGAGAGAGTAAGGAAAACTCTTAAGAGTTTTGTGAATGTAGCAGTTACTTACATAGAAAATGCTGCGAAACAACAAGTGACTGAGTTAAGGAAAAGAAAATCAGAAAATGATATATTTGGCATCATCATTCTTTCAGTCGTGGCTATCACAAGAACTTCAAATGTCTAGAATAAACGTTTATTGTTCTACAATTAAAAACCACACAATATTTCAAATGTCCATTAACAAAACAAATACTTATTATGCCATTCGTTTTCATGTATGTAGGGGGAGTTGGCCTAAAATGATCCTAACGGGCAAAACGATCCACATACGTTTTTTACAGACAGGTCACGCTATCTACAGGGTAACACATAAACTAGTTGTGATAAGTCAAGAAGAAGCAATGGCGGTATTTCAGTGATCGCAGTATTACGCGTCTGAATACAGTTCTTTGAAAAATTGGGTTTTATAACATGTGTTATAAGGTAAGCACTAACTTTCATATTTATTTATATATACAGTCTTTCATGTACAGAAATATGACTTAGTTTACTTAATGAGGTATGTTTTTAGATGTGAATCACACTGAGATGTATTGTCATAATTACTCTTATATTCTTTATTTTGCCGATAAAAAATAATTTACAATTATTTTTAAATGAAGGATCATTTTGCCCTTTGGTGAGGGTAAAATGATCGTTTGGACACTTTTTAAAAAATCTATTTTTTTCATTACTCAATTTGGGTTTAAAATATTATTAAACTGTGTTTATAATGCAAAATGTAGTGTAAAACATACTGGCAAAGAGCCAAAGTTTTATTTAAACAGTTATGTTATTTTACAGAAGTTTTTCCCTTAAGGGGATCATTTTAGGCCACCTTCCCCTACATATTTTGTACTTTTAAATTTTATTTGGAGGTAAATTGTGTAAATATAAAGGCATTGGTTCAAGAGTTAATAAGAATGAGTTAATTATGTACCACCTTTATGTATATTATATTACAAATAACTACTAACAACTTTAATTTAAATAAATTCATTCATTTTAAATAATATTTATATAATAGATCTTGTTTCACGTTGTCTGATAACCTGTTACTAATACCAATTTTACTCCGAGTACAATTAAATTCACAGGAACTTTTCTAAAATAATATCTCTCACATTAATTAAAAACCTGCATTAAATTATCAAAATGCAGTTGACGTTAACGAGTACAAACTGTTGGTCAGTAAAATAACAATGCTCTTCTTGTGCGTAAACGAAAACATTGTGATTGTTTGCATTTTCGATTTGGTATCCATTATGATCTTAATTAAGAAATGCTTTTGAAAAGCTAATTGAAATGTGCTTGATTATATTAACGAAGCGTTTAAAGGTAAGAAATATATGACAGTGCAAAATTAGACGCATTTTCGCAGAAACTTAGATTGTCAAACAAAAATTAATTTTAGTTAAAAGCTTTACCTTCGTTTATCTCAAAAACGTAATGAGAAAAATTTCAAAATTTGATCTATAAAACTTTTAGTTTACTTTTAATGCAAATCACTGTTATTTTCACAAATAATTAATATTGTACTTTGGTAGAAAAAGGCCAATGTGTATTTCTGGCATTTTGGAAAAAAGTTGATTTAAAATTTTACATATTTTTTTTTCATTTCTTTGAATTATTACCAAATAATAATGATAATAATAATAACTTCCTTGGGGATAAATTAAAAGGAGGAACTTGCCTTTTATTTATTTTATACCTGTGATTAATGTAAAATGCTTGGCGGATATAGAAAAAAATTAATGTTGATTACTAAAGAATAGTGATTATTATGGAATGCTAGCAATAAAACACCTGACAGAAAACGGATTCGTCATTCGATCTCGGCAGCACGCTATCCTAACCAGATCGAGTGTTGGAAGTTAAATTTTTTATAAAAATGGTGAAAGGGCTGAAGGCGCAAAAAAGCCCTATTTCATTGAATGGGATACTAAATTTAGCACGACGTTTTCAGAAAATGGGGTGTTTGGAGGATCCTTCACGAAGTGTTTGTTTGATTTGGATAAAACGTCTCAGTATGATGTGTGAGCGTCCTCTTTCGGTTTCTTTGAGAATCATTTTTTTTTATACATGGAAAAAAAATTCAATCTCCCTCTGATTATGTTCGCGCAAACCGATTTTTTTTTTAATATTATGGATTTTTTAAGTTTGCAAGAATTTATGACACACCCTGTACTTTATTCTTACAGAAGAACTTTGGACATCTAAATTTCAGAATACTATAAAATACACTGCATCATAGGCGAATCTTTTTGCATGCGTATATCAGAAAATTGCATACGATATCTATCAACATTGTAACATGCCGAGCATTTACATAAAACATGTTATAGCATAGGCTGTTTCTACGAATTACTAGCTTACAGAAACAGTCGGTTTAATGTATTAAATAACTAAGAACAAAAATACAAATCTAATTTTCTTGTATATTGGAATAAGGCATTAATTTAATGAAATTTCGATTAGGAAATTTTATTATTATAAGTGCATGTACGGTATTGAAGGTAAAAATATGAATTTTTAATTTATTAATTTTTAAATTATTATTAATGATATCTAACTGATATAAACCAAGTTTCATAGAAAAGTATATTAATAATTTACTAGAAAGGTTTTTGATTTTATACGTTTGATTAAAACTTTTTCACAATTTGTTATTTTTCGTAATATACATTGCAAAATTGGGCTCATTTATCATTTTATTGCAGTGATGGCTTATGAGATTCATTTGAAGAACTAAAGCTTTTTAAATTCATATAGAAAGGCAAAATAGTTACACGACGATGCATAGCGTAAAAGAAAAAAAGAAAATGTTATTATGTGTTAACTCATAAACAATAATTGCATTAATTGTGAAAGTGTTTGCATGTTAAAAAGTATATATTATAACAAAATGAAAAAAAAAAGAATATTTTATCTATATGATGATTATCAAATTTAAATTTTTTCGTGCAAGAGAGATTGTCGTATTTGCTTTCTTGGGTACCCTGGCATAGGTTTGCAACAACTTCGCTACATGATCAAAACGATTCAGTCGCTTTCTATTTCAGATATTTTGTCGAATATCTAGAGATATTTTGACGAATTTTTGTTGAACTTGGGGGATGTGAAGAACATGTTTGACTTCATAAAAACTTGAATAGAAATCAATATTTGCCATCAGATGGAATCACAAAAAGTAGGTGTGTAGAATCTGTGGATGTAATATGAACATTTTTACATTAGGGTAACTTTCATAAAAGGGACTGTCAAACATCAGGAAAATGCAGGAAGACATCGAAAATTTAGGGAGTTACAGCTGTATTGTTTTCTGACAATGACTGGATTATGAGAGATTTTTCAAAAATTGTCGTCTTCATCAGAAATCATGGGATAATTACACTGAATTACACAAACGATATTAATGCTCTAAATACAGACACTAAAGGCAGAAAAATACATAATATATATTATTTTAAATAACTTTTCATAAATTACAATATTTTATATGAATTAAATTATTATAAATATTAAATAAAGTATTACATAAATTTTCTTTGAATTATTATATAAATTTAATCTTGGGAACCTTTATCATCAAGTTACTTTTAGAAAATAATTGAAATGTAACTCTCTGAATTTTCAATTATTTGACTGGCTATTTTATATAAGTTGTCGTATATATTTTAGGACGGAATTATGAAAGAAAACATATGCTATAATATAGGTGTGCGCAATAAAAATAATTTCATACGAAAACTCATATTTAATGTAATTATGGGTTAATTGTTTTATTGTATTTTATTAAGTTTTCTGCAAGTGGCGTTATATTTGGTAAACATTTCTGCATGTTATAAATAAGGAAAACTTGTGGGACATTTTTTTAAGTTTTAAAAGTGATGTTTATGTCATGACTATAGGTAGTCATAAGAAATTTTTAAAAGTCTCTTGAAATTATACAAGTCTGAAATTCGATCTTTCAAAGAAAAGAAAAATTTGTATTAGAACTCAACTGAAAGAATCTATTACTCAAGCTTATCATTCATATATCATCAAATTTAGATACAACAGGTATTTGTAATCCTCGATTTTCTTTTAAAATATATTATTTACTATCTGCTAATTTCTTTTTATAAATAATAAACAGTTTTAATGTATATTTTAGAACTTTTTTATTTACGTTTTGTAACGCGTATTAAATAAATTATTTTAAAACATTTTTTATATTTAATTTCACTCTAAAGCACAAGAAAATTAGATAATCCAAGGCATTAAAAAATATTTCAATTTCTTTCATTTTAACATCCACTGCTATACCTGAAACACAAAAATGTGAATTAATTTACCTTCGTACAGGCCATTAATACTGATAAAGAACCTCGGTCAACTCCAATGTTATTGTTTAACTATTTAAATAAGCTGAAGGGTTTATTTGAAGAAAACTTGTTAATTAATTCGTGAGTAGAAGAATAGTTTTAATTAACTTTCTGATTGATTAGGCAGTGCAATAAAAGGATAAAGTAAAATATTTTTTCTTTGCTTGCGTTCATATTTTCTCTATCTTAGAAATGTTTGTTAGAGATTTAATTGTTATACAGATTTGATTTAAAAAAAAATAAAATCTAGTAAATTTCTGAAAATTTCCAATAAAAGAGATATATTTTAATCAACATTTGCAAGGTAAGATTTTAGTATAAAATACTGCATATTTTTATAGTAAATATAAAGTATATTTCACATCCTTAATATTTTGCTTATATTAACTAGAGGATACAACCCGGACTTCCCGGATTACAAAACATACTGAATGGTGTACAACAAAGTCTAAAAAACATTTTTAATTAAAAAATAAAATAGATTTTTTACATTTTACATATTTTTCAGTTGCCCACTAACAACGCGAAAAATGATTTTTATATGGAAAATACCAATTATTCGAATAAAGTTTTGAAATTTCTTAAAAGTGATACTTTCATATTAGCAGCGTGCCGGCACTTAATAGACGGGGAAATCACCAAATTTTTCATTTTTACAACAGCATTTTTTATTCTGATTAGTTGAATATTTAAAGGCGTAATTCGAAATATCGTTTAAAATTCTGTTTTACTTTATTTTATTTATTTATTTTTGAGATGAGACTGCCAGTAATAATAATCTTAAATATACCTAAAATCAGCATTGAATGATTTTATATTTTTAAACGAAAATCTTTCCAAATGGGCCTAATGCTGGGGACCCCACTGCCTCCAGCAGCGTACACCCTCGAATTTATATGATTTTATATAGTTAAATGAAAATGAACGACTGAACCAACAGTAAGAGGGCCCCACTGCTTTCTGCAGCCTTCATCGGAAATGCTACGTATGTCCCGGTCTGTTTTGATTTTATATTTTAAAAAGAAAATCTATCCAAACGAACCTAATTCTTGGGGCCCAACGCCTTCGGCGGCTACATCCTCGAATTTGTATTATTTTATAATTTTAAACGAAAATTTATTTAAAAAAACTTACAGCTGGGAGCCCCTCTACCTTCGGCCGCATGTATGTGCTACGCACTGCCCAGTTTGTTTTGATTTAATATTTATTAACGAAAGACCGGCATATTTCGGACTCCTGATAATAACCTTAAATATACCTAATAAGAACGAAAAATCATGTGTCAAGCATAGATTATGAAACACTTTCAAACACAGCCAGAAAAATGTAATGAAACTTCACCGTGAAATAAGGTGAAAGAAAATATGTAAGTAAACAGTTTAGAAAACACATAACAAATTGAAAACTACAGTTTTCGAAATTACCTTCCAGTGTCAAAAAGTAGACGAATTATTTTGTGTAGCCCTGTATATGATCAATAGATGTGGATATATAGTATGATAAAATTTAGTTGAGTTAGAATATTCACATTTAGCAATTTTCGCCAATCGATGGAAATGCACTCGAAATCTTTTGTACAGCCCTGCATATTATCTGAAGACTTTTGTGCACACCACATATTAAGCTAAAAGGCAACTTAAAACACACTTGCAGCATTTATCAAACGTAAACGACAATATATCTTCTTTTTCGTAGCCCTTTTATATGAATTTATTTATATTTCACAAATTTCTATTAGTCTATTAAATATAGTTCAGCAAAAAAATGTGTAAACACAATGAAAAACTAACCTTAAGCAGTTCAATCCCATAGTCTGCAGTACTTACGAATTTCCTTGTGTAGCCCTGTATATGGTCAACCGATTTTATAAACACACACGTACTATGAAAAAAAAAGTTAAAAATGCAAACCAAAGTTGAAAACGCACTTATCACACATAGACTGTAAATATTGCACATGTACTGTAACCAATATCTTTTGTGTGTCCCTGTAAATAAACGCAATACACACAAGAGAGCAGTTTATAGTGCACCTCTGTAATGCATATAATTGTGATTATGTTTGAAATAGTGAAATATCACTAAATTACACTGCAGACGATTTTTCCCCGTATAACGATGTGTAAAAGAATTATTTTGTTTGATCCTGTAAATGAATAATAAATGCTTTGCACCCCATATTCTACAAAAAGCATGTTTTAATGTGCTTCTTAATTATATACCAATTTCATTATGTTTTAAATGACGTAGCTGTAGAAAACTAATCCATTCATTTCAATCAACTTAATATTTTCCACTCAAAGTAAAACAAGTTGGAAATTGTACGTCAAACGTTACAAACGAGGTGCGTTCGTACGCACGTTTTAGAATTAAATTCATGATATCCCGTGCGTAGAACGGGTTAAACAGCTAGTTAAGTATATATTTTATGACACTGTTCATACAAATATCTTAACTAGTTATATAAATATTCAGATATATATGTATCAGCTAGTTATATAAATATTCAGATCTTGATGATTTTTAATTCTGTGAAATGAATTATATCGTCTGCAGATTAATTTCTGTCATAAAATAAGTATCTCGGTCGCTTGACGATTAAACTTCGGAAGCTCCTATAACAAAAAAGCACCGATTTAAAAAAAAAAAAAAAATTCAAAGTTCTTAATAAATATTTTTATTAATATCTCCTAAAGTTTTGATTCGATTTTAATAAAATTTGAAATGTCTCGACAAAATTCTGCAAAGATAATATATTTTAAATTGCAAACCATTTGGTTGGGTAGCTTTTGCGTTGTTATATGCGGACAGACAGACAGACGGACAGACAGACAGACAGACAGACGGACGGACAGACGGACGGACCATACGACGACTATAGGTGCTACGTATTTATATAATTACGAACGCACCTAATAAAGAAAGAAGGAAATTGATGAAGCACAGAAAAAACCCAACGATAATTTTTCTCTCATCTCTTCAAAAACAAGTGACCTAATTTATGACTCTTAAGTTTCAAGTTTATCAAGCAATAGATATTTATTACCTCTTTATAATCGTCACTCTTCTGATAAAGTGAAGTATGTTTATAATTCGTGATTTGTGATTTGTGATTATGCTATTATAAACTTATTACAGAACTAAAACATTTAAAAAAACAATTATTTATCATTAAATGTATCTTATGAACTTACAGTTTTGCATCAAAATTCTTCAGAAAAACCCTTAATTATTTTTGAAATATATATGCTAGTGACGTCAATTTATTTCAAAGAACTGATGCAACAATACTTGTAACTTTCCAAACTTTGTGAAAATTAGTCAGTGTATTACTATCAACCATGCTGTAAAGTCACAGGAAAAAATGTTTCCTGATGCTAAAATTAATCTAATTCTAAATGTAAACCTTTTAAAACTTTAATTAACGTAGAATATAATTTTTAAAATATCAGTGCTTACGTGAACCCATTTATTCATTGTGATTTAATATCATTGTTTACAAGTTTTATTTCAATGGTGGTGCATCTAAACAGGATTATTTAAGAAGTGAATATAATAAGCTCTCAACTATTGGATATATAAATCCGTGGATACTTCTAAAATTGGATAAACCATAGAAAAGGTAAGCAATTCCCTTTCTTTCTCTATGTTGAAGACTAGAGTTAATAATATTCGAAAAAAATCTAATATTCTGATGTTTAGCGATTACCTAGTTGGCCTCGCCCTTTAAAACATTGATTATGAGACTGATGAATATATGAACTCAGAATTTATTCTTAAGGATTAATAATTGACTCTAATTAATAAAAATAATACTCAGCTCTTATGCTAGAATAAAAATTCAAGAAAACATAATTGAATTTAATAAACTATTTAAACTAATAAAACTTTAAAAACTGTATAAACAAGTTCTCCGAGATGGCGACAATAAAGGAAATGGAAATAGTAGATAAATTAAACAATAACAATTATTCTACATGGAAGTTTAAAATTAATATGTTATTAATAAGAGAAGATTTGTACGAACTTGTAACTCAGGAACCCCCTACACCAATTAACGAAGATTGAAGAAAAAAGGATGCGAAAGCTCGCGCTTTAATAAATCTGAGTATAGACGATACGCAGATAGTTCACGTTAAACATTTAGAAACAGCAAAACAGACATGGGATAGTTTAAAAAATATTCACGAGAGAGCTAATTTATCCAGTAAATTGTATTTGTTAGGAAAATTATATAGTGCAAAACTTCCCGAAAATGGGAACATGCACAAACACATTACTATTATACTGGAAATAAAAGATAAGCTCTCCGCAATAGGAGAGAACATAACCGACTCGCATTTATCTGCACTTCTATTGTGCTCTTTACCTGCGAGTTATAATACATTAATAACAGCTCTCGAAGCCCGAAATGAGATTGAATTAACTCCCGAATTCATCAAAAGCAAACTTACTGATGAATTTAATCAACGGGTAGAAAATAGTGAGCAAGTTGAAAACTCACAAAAGGTGTTTAAAACACAAAAGAAATACACTCAAGATTATAAAGGGCAAAACAAATACTGTACCTACTGTAAACAATCAAATCACACTTATAAACAATGCTGGCATCTCAAGAACAGAAACACACAGACCACTACACCTAAAACAAAATACAAATACAAAAAGTACACATCGTTGTGTTTTGAAAATACAAAAGGTGCTAGTAAAAATAAAATGAATCAATCAAAAACAGATGAAAAGGTACAAATAAATAAAAGTGAACATAAAGATGCAGCATTTATAATTGTAAATCCCGCTAAGAAAACCTGGTTAATTGCCTCAGGAGCGTCTTCGCATATAGCGAACGATAGGGATATATTTACAAAATTCAACGATACTGAAAAAACTACAGTAATAATTGCTAATGGGAAAACATTAAATTCTTACGGTACCGGCGAAACACAAATAATGACAAAAGCATCTGATGGATGTATAAATAGAATTACACTTAAAAATGTGTTATTTGTTCCACAATTGGAATCAAATTTAATTTCCGTAAGTAAAGCCACAGGACATGGCTACAAAGTATTTTTCGAAAATGAAAAATGCATACTATCGTGCAATGGAAAAATATACTTAGAAGTATTTAAGAAACATAATTTATATCAAGTTGAAACACTAGAAGAAAGTTCTCAAAATAAAATAAACATTGCACATGATTGCAGAAATAAAGATTGCCTCGAAATTTGTCATAAACGCCTTGGCCACAGAAATAATGAAAGTATAAAAGAATTAGTTAAAAATGACTTGGCCAGTGGGATAAAAATAAATAACTGTAATGATAAAACAAACTGTGAAACATGCATTAGAACAAAGTCAACAAATGCGCCGTACCCTAAATCTATCGAGCATAAAACAACAAAAGTATTAGATTTAGTACATACTGATTTATGTGGGCCTTTTAAAACACCCACAATAGGAGGAAAAAATTACTTCCTTACATTCATAGATGACAGTTCTAGATTCACAGTTATATACTTATTAAAAAGTAAAGATGAAGTTTATGAAAAAATAAAAGACTATGTACAAATGGTCAAAACCAGACAAGGAAAATATCCGACGGCGATTAGATCGGACAACGGTGGGGAATACATAGGAAATAATACAGTAGCCTTTCTGAGGGAACATGGTATAAAACATGGGTACACAGTTCCATTTTGTCCCAGCCAGAATGGCATTGCTGAGAGAAAAAACAGAAGCTTAATTGAAATGACACGAAGCCTATTATCCGAAGCAAATTTACCTCATAGGTTCTGGGGTGAAGCGATAAATACTGCTAATCACCTCCAAAATAGGCACCCCTCTAAGTCAACAAATAAAACGCCATATGGAATTTTGTTCAAAAGAAAACCAAACCTTAATTATTTACGTGTATTTGGCTGTAAAGCATACACTTATATAAACAAACACAAAAGATCTAAACTAGATGATACAGCAGAAGAGAGTATCTTCATGGGCTATGATAATAATACAAAGGGATACCGCGTATTCACTAAAAATAGTGAAATAATAATTTCCAGATATGTAAAATTTCTGGAAGAAAAACTGAACAATTTAAACGAGAAAATTAATGAACACGAACAATTAATTGAAGATAAAAAATACATTGAAATAGAAATAGGTGACACACCCTGTACACCTGACACGCCCAAACAATCAGAATCACATCAACCTCGTAGATCTGAAAGACAAAACAGAGGAGTACCACCTCAAAGATATACTTCCGACAATTTTATTGCTTTAGCAAACGATTGTAACACAACAGAACCTGAAAACTGGAAACAGCTTATCAAAATAAACAATCCACTAGAAAAGAAAAACTGGCTCAAAGCCACTGAAAATGAAATACAATCGTTATTGAAAAATAATACATGGGATTTAGTCGATCCTCCTCTTAATAAAATAATCATAGGAAGTAGATGGATTTTCAAACGAAAAATTGATAGTTCAGGAAAAACACAAAAATATAAAGCACGTTTAGTTGCCAAAGGTTTCAGTCAAAAATATGGGGAAGATTATCAAGAAACATTTTCACCAGTAGCACAACATTGGACCATCAAAACACTTCTTTTAGCAGCAGCTTACAAAGATTTGAATGTGCGACACATTGATATTGATACAGCTTTTCTACATGGGAATTTAAATGAAGAAATATATATAAATCAACCTGAAGGCTATGTAAACGAACAATTTCCTGAAAAGGTATGCAAGCTCAATAAAGCAATCTATGGCCTCAAACAAGCCGCCAGAGCTTGGCAAATTAAAATCGCTGAAACACTAAACAAATTTAACTTTATCCAAAGTACAGCAGACACATGTCTTTTCACTAGAAAAGAAAAAGATCATACATCGTACATAATAATATACGTTGATGATATACTCATCGCCAGCAAAGATGAAATAATAGAAGAAATCGTAAATTCTCTAAAACAAGAATACCAATTAAAGGATCTAGGCAATATTAGTAACTATTTAGGTACTCAAATTCAAAAATTACCTAACGGTTATTCTCTTGATCAAAAAATTAAGATTGAAAATTTAGCAAGAATGTTCAATCTTGAAAACTCCAAACCGTGCAAAACTCCAATGGAACCAGGATATAACAAATTAAATGATGATGATAATTTAATGCCAAATAATATTACTACATATCGAAAGGCAATTAGATCACTTCTCTATATCACAACAATAACGAGACCTGACATTTCAGCAGCAGTAAACATTTTAAGCAGACGAAATGAGAATCCTCGCGAAAAAGACTGGCAAGCTGTAAAAAGAATAACAAGATATCTATATCATACTAAAGAACTAAAATTAATAATTAACACTAATGAAGAACCAATATTAAAGGTATTCGCTGATGCCGGTTGGGCAGGTGATACCAAAACCCGCAGATCAACATCGAGAATATTTTATATGTTGGGCAACAACCCAATTCAGTATTCAAAGTTGCATTGCCTTATCTTCAGCAGAGGCTGAATATGTGTCCGCAGCACATGCTAGACAAGAAATAATTTGTTTATTGAAGTTACTAGACGATCTAGGCTTTCCACAGCAAAAACCAATTACTTTATATGAAGATAATCAAAGTACCATAAAAATGGTTGAATCAGAAAAATTCACGAAAAGATCAAAACACATCGACGTCAAATTTAATGCCATTAAACAATATAGCGAAGAAGGCATAATTGAGTTAAGATATCTTCCAACAGAAAAAATGATAGCCGATGCACTTACCAAACCTTTACCCAAGCCTCGATTCATCGAACACAGAAATTCAATGAAAATATTAGTTAATCCCCATGAACGGATTAAGGGGGAAATTGTAGAAAACTAATCCATTCATTTCAATCAACTTAATATTTTCCACTCAAAGTAAAATAAAGAAAGAAGGAAATTGATGAAGCACAGAAAAAAAACCCAACGATAATTTTTCTCTCATCTCTTCAAAAACAAGTGACCTAATTTATGACTCTTAAGTTTCAAGTTTATCAAGCAATAGATATTTATTACCTCGTTATAAATCGTCACTCTTCTAATAAAGTGAAGTATGTTTATAATTCGTGATTTGTGATTTGCGATTATGCTATTATAAACTTATTACAGAACTAAAACATTTAAAAAGACAATTATTTATCATTAAATGTATCTTATGAACTTACAGTTGTGCAACAAAATTCTTCATAAAAACCCTTAATTATTTGTGAAATATATATGCTAGTGACGTCAATTTATTTCAAAGAACTGATGCAACAATACTTGTAACTTTCCAAACTTTGTGAAAATGAGTCAGTGTATTACTATCCACCATGCTGTAAAGTCACAGGAAAAAAATGTTTCCTGATGCTAAAATTAATCTAATTCTAAATGTAAACCTTTTAAAACTTTAAATAACGTAGAATATAATTTTTAAAAAATCAGTGCTTACGTGAACACATTTATTCATTGTGATTTAATATCATTGTTTACAAGTTTTATTTCAGTGGTGGTGCATCTAAACAAGATTATTTAAGAAGTGAATATAATAAGTTCTCAACTATTGGATATATAAATCTGTAGATACTTCTAAAATTGGATAAACCATAGAAAAGCTAAGCAATTCCTTTTCTTTCTCTATGTTGAAGACTAGAGTTAATAATATTCTAAAAGAATCTAATATTCTAATGTTTAGCGCTTACCTAGTTGGCCTCGCCCCTTTAACAGTAGCGTCATCAAAATGCGCTTGAACCGATTATTCCCCATTGACTGTAATGTAATGGAATACTTTTGACTGTCCCTGTAAAAAAACTATAAGCGCTACACACTTCTGTTGAAATAGGGAACATGCTACAATAACGACAATAACATACAAAAATTTCAGAACAATCGAAGTATATTTACGGGAGTTAAAGCACGTACAGACGGACAGACGGCAGGCAAACCGAAGTCATAAACCCTTTTCAAACTAGGTTGGAAAGTGTTAAAAATCAGTGTTGAATGAATTTATATTTTGAAAAGGAACTCTTTTTAAACAAACCAAATGTTTGTCTTCGTCTGCGTACACCCTTGTATTTGTCTGATTTTATAAATTTCAAATTGAAAATCTACCCAAACGAATTTACAATTGGGCACCCGAATAGAATGTCCTCAACGCGCGTTTCCGAGTTTCTTCAAACAGAAGGGAGCAGATAACGAAAAAAAAAATCATTTGTTTCGTATTTTTAAACTGTCGCATCCGCTTTCTATGTAGAGATACGGAAAAAAATCCACTTATTTTGGATACGTATCCAGTCCTAATGGTGTTATTGATTTAATAAAATATTAATACTTAATGTTTCAAAATATATATTTTCCAAACATCGGTTTTGGGTTTTATTCTGAATATTTACAAATATGCTCGTTTTCCTGAAAGCAACACTTATTAATGGTACTTTTGCGATTCTAACGATGTCCCTTGTTTAAAAATTATTTTTAATGCTGATTTCGTATGTTACGTTTTTTCTGCAAATTTTTAAAACCCGCATCTGCTTTAAAAAAAGTCCTTCCGGCCTGTACCGGGAGGAAAAGGTAGCTTTCCTATATCTTCGTTTTAAAATTTTAGCTAATTTTACAACGAACACAGCAAGTTAAAATGCAAAGGAAATGCTTACAAAAGATTCGTTAATACTGAATTTGAATAAGAAATTCGCCAAATTATTGAGC
Source organism: Maratus michaelseni (assembly GCA_963931845.1). Classification (NCBI taxonomy): domain Eukaryota; kingdom Metazoa; phylum Arthropoda; class Arachnida; order Araneae; family Salticidae; genus Maratus; species Maratus michaelseni. The sequence continues at coordinate 149,811,446 of OZ007589.1, read as the reverse complement.
AATAGCCAAATTGGCTGCATTTATGAAGACTTATTTTGGTCGCCAAATTTAGCGATATTTCGCCAAATGTTGCCAAGTTTGGCGAGAATTTGGCGCTAACGGATATGAATATATATAGTTTTATGCGTATGATTGGGAAAATTATTAAAACAATGAAATTTTTTGTAATGTGCTGTCTTTTTTCAAAATGTCAGCCACCCTAGAATTTCAAACTGCTCTATCTCAGCCATTTTTTAAGATAGAGGTAAACCAAAAAATGCTCTGGAATCCTCGTATTAAGGCCTAACACTTAATTAAAAAATAAATTTGAATTTTTAACTTTTATGTATATTTATTTTAGTTTTAAATTTTTAAATGGCTGCCATCTTGAATTAAAATGGCGGACCAAGCTGGCCAACGAACTCGGTCGAGACATTGGTGAGCTTAATACACACAATTAGTTTAATCAAAATTGATTTATAAATACGAGTGTTATCGTATGACATAGGTCATATATATATATATATATATATATATATATATGGATATATCTATGTATATAAATCAACATTTGAACGGAGGGTGGTTTTGGGGTCTGGGGGTCATGATCGGTGAAAATATATCAAAATTTTCCGGAACTGCTTTCCTCCGAACGGCTGCAATAGGTAGCTTTATACTTTTTTGTATTGAAAGCTACCTAATAAATTAGTAAATAAAATAAAAGTCTTATTTATGGTATATTTTTGCCTTTCGAACTATATCGTTACTTTTTTTTAAATATTAATATTTACCTAAAAATATACTTTCTAACTGCCGATTTCATATTTTTCGTTTTTTTCTGCAATTTTTAAAAATCTGCATCTGTTTTTCAAATTCTGATTCTTTCGAACGAATCTAACGATTTCCATTTCAAATGATGTCTTGGATTTAAAAAAAATATTAATATTCGCTAGTTCAAAAAAAAAAAAAAAAATATATATCTGGAAGTTTTTTCGCAAATTCACCAGATTTTTTTTTCTTCGTACCTTCTAGAGATGAGTTCGGGCTCTCTTTTCGGAGCCCGAGCCCGATGATTTTAAATCCGAGCCCGCCGCAGCCCGAAACATTTTGTGCAATTAGAGCCCGAGCCCGCATGAGCCCGATACCGACAAAAATTGCATAATGTTTAAAAATTGTTTTAAAAGTAATATCTCATTTTTTAAAACTTCGTACACGAAAATAACTGTTCATCCCGTGCACATAATTAAAATAATGGAAATTTACATTCTATCTTATCAAAAGAGAAGTTTGGTATCAAATAAAATATACTTCCTTTCCTTAAAAGGATGTAAATATTTTTCTCTCCCAATAAGCAAATCTGATGGAAAGTTTAACGAAATGCGTTTTATAAATAGATGAATGAAATTTGTAGAAATTACTATTTCCATGCCGAAAAATCGAACAACGTTTTCTATTTCCTATAAAAGGTGTATTTCGTAACTTATAATTGATTCTTGAATTAAAACAATATTTCGTGTTCCAGAAAATCAGCTTAAATTAAAAATTTGTCACCGTTATCTGAAAGATCTTGTGCTTTTATAGAAAAAGTTGAAACACTCTTCGATTGCTTTCTATCGAAATAACAGTACATGACAATTATATCTACTTACGAATGAAAGTGACTTCGTAAATGTGCAGAGCAGAGCATAAGTTCATAATTAAATATCGAATCACTAACGTTGTTTTCATATGAAGAGCGAGTATGACACGCACACAATAGAAGACTAAAATTTGCAAACCTAAACTAAAGCTGATTGACTAAAAACGAAAAATATATATATTCATCTCGCATTAGATTTAAAAAAAAATAAAATACAATATTATTCGCGCCACTTCGCATTGGTGCCACATCACCCAGTCGCCAGTCTCGCAAATATCGTCGCAAAAGTAATATTCTAATACTAGAAAATAAAAATAAGTTTTCTGTTTCCCCTTCTATTCATTCGGCTCAAAATAACATTAAAATTACGTGAAATGGAATATGTAATTTTTTAGGGGAAAATGGTATTTTTTTTTTTTATATGAGAATAAATAAAATTGTCCGTTTCAGAAGGAATGATCCTGAGCCCGCCCGGGCCCGAAGGCTGGTATAAAAATCGAGCCCGTTTCATCTCTAGTACCTTCCCAGATATATCAATTCATGTTGCGCCAGAAACACATGTTGCAACTTTATCGTATCTGCGTTTTAAAAGAGTTAAGTGGGTGACGTTTTGAATTATTTAAATTTTTCAGTAACTTATGGTCAGAATTGAAAGTTTAATATATCTGAATATCAGAAAATCGGCAATCATTATACTGGGGAGCACTTTACTTCGTTTAGATAGATATTAGTTTATAAATATAAAATCATAGAAATTCAAGGTTTATATATACAAAAAAGAAAAAGAAAAGGGGAAACGCTATTGTTGCGAATCCTGACGTTATCTTGCAATTATGCTGCATTATCCTGCATTATTTTGACGAAACGGGGGTCATCTTGCTATGTTCATTGTGGTTTTTAATTAATACATCTGCTAATTATCAAAAAATGAAAAATCACTTCAGATACATTCAGGTATGCCTTTATCTATTCTCATCCAAATTTTCAGGTTTCTACGTGCGGTAGATTTTCCTAGCCATCGTGGACACACACACACACACACGGGCAAACATCTTTCTTTTATTAGTACACATTGACAAAATTTTAATTACGTTACAAAATATTAGCCGGTAACAAATGCCGAACTATTTATGTTGTTTTAAGTGTAAATGAGTAAACTGGCTGCACTCGATTGCGATTACATTAAAAAAAAATCTTGTTTTAAAAATATTTTAAAATCTTAAAAAAAAACATTAAATTGAATTACTGTTTTCAGAGAAATTTCATTTGAAAATACACCACCCCCGTCCCTATTAGACAATATAAATATATAAATTTTGTGATGGTTAGCAGTTAATAAATTTGCGGAAAATGCAATATAGATAGCTCAGGTCGTTGCCACTGTCGATATGATGTCAACATTTCTCATGTACATGTTTTTGCTTTATAATATAGATTATTAAATAAGAGATTAAATGGATTTGATCTTCTATCCGATATTAAAGATTCGAGACATTTACATAACTGAAGGCATTTAACAGAATATTCCAATTCCATTTTATTTTAACGTCCCATGCTGTACGTAAAATAGAAAAAAAATGTGAAATAATTTACGTTTTCGACAGGTGATTAGTAATGATAAATAACTTCGGTCAACTCCAATGCCATTGCTTAATTATTTAAACAATCTGTATATCCGGAGAAATTTTGTTAAATTAATGTTTAAGCAGAAGAAAATTTTTAATTTACTTCCTGATTGCTTAGAAGATTGGGATAAATTAGAATCAACGTTTTTGTTTGCATTAACAAGTTTTCTGTCATAGTAATGTTTATTTGCTATTTAATTCTGCTGCATTTTTCATAAGTTAGAAAGTAAATCTAGTGAGTTATTTCAAAGTCTCAACTGAAGTTTGAATTGTTGCTATTTTTATGATGTTGAAAATTCAATATACTGGTTGTAACTATTTTTGAAGATTTTTGTTCCTAGAGTTATATCAAATGCTTTATGTGCGTAAGAAAACTTTTAAAGAACTTCTACATCTAAAATCCTTCATAGGAAGAGTTGTACATGTACATGTATTTCATAACCTGTAATCTATTTCTTAAATACATACACAGTTGAACTAGTTTTGTATTAAATCTGCATCTAATTTACACTGTAAAAAAGACAAAGATTTCTTAATCTACGAAACTATTATATTATCATGAATGAAAATATACAATGACATCTTCCGACTTTCCCATGATTCCGAAAAACGTTCATTATCTTTAGAAACTTCAGAAACCAATATATTTATATATTTTCAAGTATAAAGATGCAATTATAATAATACGATTTTTTCAAATTTTAATATTTTAAGATTCATAGTAGGTATTCAGATATAAGTACACAAATTTTCATGTCTGTAAGTTATATAGTTTCTGAGAACCGACTCTGTGACAGACAGACAACAAAGCGGGAGTAATATGGTTTCGTGAGATGAACGAAATCCTAAAAACTACTTTTTATTACTTACCCATCATACGTAGTATAGGGTAAGTCTTGTAATCGTTTTGAAAATTAAAAAAAAAATTTTGACGGATTTACACGTTTCAGACACTGGAGATTCCGAAAAACATATTTTTAGAAAAAAATTTTTGCCGTCCGTCTGTGTGTCTATGTGTCTGTGTGTCTGTGTGTCTGTAAACGCTCTATCTCCCGAAAAAATTGAGATAGAGACTTGCAATTTGGTATGTACTTAGTATGTAATAACGGGAAGAAGCCTATTTCATTTCAATAACCTCGATTAACCGGAACTATTTTTTTCGGACTCTCGAAATATTAGTTCTGATAAAAGGTATATAAAAATTTTCGAAATTGTTTATTTTTAGAAATGAATATAAAAGACAATAAAAAAACATAAATTTTGCATTAAGCATGAAGTCGATCGGATAATTAGTTGCCGAGATATTTGGAATCCTATTTTCCACACTCTTCGATTTTTCATGACCCTGTATTTCATCCAAATTTCACTTCAAAGATATATTTTAATTGGAAATTTGGCGCTTAATCAGATGCAATAAACCGCTAGTTAATAGGATTATTATTTTTGGAGTTATAAGGAAAAACCTCTTTCAAGCAATTCAGTAATCGAGCCTTTAAAGTTTATGACGTCATCAAGCCACGATTTTATTTGAATTGCAATGCACTTTATAAGTAGTTTACACATTTTTATTTTAATATTTTACATTATGCATTTCCATGATGGGTAAGTATTACGGTGGCCCCCAACGGCTAGTTTCTTTGTTGCAACTGATTTTAAGAAAGTTTTCCATAAGTAGTTTTTTTAGTGTATTAATGAATTTTCTCAATCCGGAATGTACTGTTTTTACAATGCTATCAATTCTCAATTACATATTTTCAACTGCGTAATTCAATTTACACATGCAAGAGTAACAAAACAATAGTAGTTTTAATGTTAATGTTAATGCAGTTAATTTATCATGTGTGTCTGTAAAACACGTTTGCTGAGCAGGAAAATGTCTACTTGAAAATCTATAACGTATAAAAATTTTACATTCTGGGTTGAGAAAACTGGTTAGTACACTATAAAAACTGTTTCAAAACGTTTCCAAAAGTCAGTGGTAGCAAAATAATCTTTGTTTTTATAAATTATTTCTTAAATCTCGAAAATATATTGACTTCTGAGGTTTCTAAAGATAAAGCAAGTTTTTCGGAATCGTGGATAACAAGGAAAAGGTTATTGTTTAATTTCGTTCGTGGTTATATTATATTTTACTAATTTAAGAAAAAAATGTCTTTTTTTATGGTGTAGTAATTTATTTTTGTTTTAAAATATCAAGATTATTTTTTACATAGCTTTGTTTTTAATAAAATAATTTAAATTTTTATCGCAACAAGAAGTGTAATATAAATTAACTAAGCTTGAGATAAAAAAAATATATTTTTTTTTTGTCCTGACATTAAAGGTTCTTTTTAAGTTTATTTGATCATTAATGCTATATTTGATATTGTTTTCATATAGAGCTATGATAATTAAATTTGTCATTGAAAATAGGGCTATTCAAAGCGCCATCCGCGGACGCCATGACCCCTTTGAAGAATTTCATACAAATGCTTTTTTTAAAATAAAAATTCATTTTAAAGGATGGCTTTTTTCATAATCAATAATATTCATTTTCACAGTTGAAAGGTGTTTATGAATTCGGTTTGTCTGTTTTTCCGTTCTTTAAGCGGTTGTACATATATAACGTTATCCCTTTAGGGGGGAGAGTGGTCTGGTACTTGATATTATAAGATATCTCTTAGGGGGAGGGAGGTTTTGTCTTTTGATATCGTTATCATTTTTGACCCAACCAAAATTTTCTTTTCTTTTTCCTTTTCTCTTTCTTTCTTTCTTTCTTTTTTTGTAATTTTTCTTTTTTTTTTTACATAAAAATTGTCTGTTATCTTTTTTTTTTCTTTTTTGTGTTAGCTATTTTTATGATAATATTAAGTTACTAGCAAGCTACGCCCACTACGCTGGTCAATTTCTTTTAACGAACCTTTAATCAAACAAAATATTGACATTTCATAAATAACTTTTATATTTTAACAGAATAATAAGGCTACTATAATTTGTGACTCGTGCTATAGCCAATATACACGTCAGGACACGTCGCCCTTATCATTATCTTTTTACGCATGAAGGTTTCGCTATGGTACTCCATTGGAAAATTTGGTAATTTTTGAAATTCAATATTTGAAAAACGGCATAATCATTAGATTTGAAATTTATATCAAGAAAAATACAATTTTTTACCTTTCTAACGCAGTTTGTCTAACAATTTTCTGACAAATACTTTTTGAGCTATCATTTTTTTCAGTAACTTCAAATGTTTCATTTTCCGAGATTAATCTGTTGCAACAATTAGCAAAAAACCCAGTCGTCAGCAACGCATAGTTTTTTATTAAAGAGGCTGTTGGAGCAGGGATTGTCACCACCAATTTGCCACCATCACTTTTGAAATCGGTTCCGTGGTTCCAGAGATTCCATAGAAATTGTAATTTAGAATGACTTCAGAACGCTTTTCGCTCATTTCACCCATTTAAATTTCGATTTTTTTTAAAATTTATTCTTAGAGAGCATTTACATCTTATAAGTAACTACAATGCTAAATTTCAAATTTCTTGCCCCTTCAGTAAAAGAAAGTCGCAATTTTCGAACATTTTTTGATCCTGCACCCGATTGATGTTAGTGGCACCGACATAAAATATAACCTATGTTGGAGTAGGGATTCTCCCCATCAATTTGCCACCATTACTTTTGAAATCGGTTCTGTAGTTCCAGAGATTTCATAGAAATTGTAATTTAGACTGTTTTTAGAACGCTTTTCGCTCATTTCACCCTTTTAAATTTAAATTTCCTTTTTATTTTGTTCTTAGAGAGCATTTACATCTTATAAGTAACTACAATGACAAATTTAAAATTTCTAGCTCCTTCAGTATAAAAAATAAAAATAAAACTGCCCAGTTAAACTGAGGGCATTGAGTTCACAGGCTATTCACACTAATTGTATATTATACTCTTATTTCAAAGAATTTGAAATAAGTCCATCGAAAAATAAAGAAATAAACAATATATTAAGGGGGGGTCATCCCCCCGTTACCCCCCTCATAGTTAAGCAATGAACCCCTTAAACTAATCAGGTAAATCTCTAATTACAATGAATATATATACAAAATTTGAAGAAAATCGGATAATTCTGCATGAAAAACCCATTTATATAAATTAAGGCGGGATTAGCCCCCTCCGTTCCCCCCTCTTTATACTTAACCACTCAATCCCGAAAAACTAATCAGGGAAGCGTCTTAACCCAATGAACCTATAAACAAATTCTGAAGCAAATGGGATAATTCTGCATGAAAAACCCATTTATATAAATTAAGGGGGGGGATTAGGCCCCGTCCCCCCTCCCCTTTATACTTAACCAATCAATCCCGAAAACTACTCAGGGAAGTGCCTTATCACGGTGAACCTATAAACAAAATTTGAAGGAAAACGGAATAATTCTGCATAAAAAACCCATTTATAGAAAATAAGGGGGGTTTAGCCCTCCGTTCCCCCCTTTATACTTAACCAATCAATCCCGAAAACTACTCAGGGAAGTGCCTTATCACGGTGAACCTATAAACAAAATTTGAAGGAAAACGGAATAATTCTGCATAAAAAACCCATTTATATAAATTAAGGGGGGTATTAGCCCCCCGTTCCCCCCCTTTATTCTTAATCAATCAATCCCGAAAACTAATCAGGGAAGCGTCTTAACCCAATGAACCTATAAACAAATTTTGAAGCAAATAGAATAATTCTGCATGAAAAACCCATTTATATAAATTAAGGGGGATTATCCTCCCGTTCCCCCCCTTTATACTTAACCAATCAATCCCGAAAACTAATCAGGGAAGCGCCTTAACACAGTGAACCTATAAACAAAATTTGAAGGAAAACGGAATAATTCTGCATGAAAAACACATTTATATAAAATAAGGGGGGATATGCCCCCCGTTCCCTCCTTTATACTTAACCAATCAATCCCGAAAACTAATCAGGGAAACGCCTTAACACAGTGAACCTATAAACAAAATTTGAAGGAAACCCCCCTTTGAAGACTTTAAATAAAAATTTCTTTAAATAAAAATTCATTTTAAATGATTATTTTTATAATCAATAATATTCATTTTCACAGTTGAAAGGTGTTTATGAATTCGATTTGTCAGTTTGTCCGTTCTCTAACTCGTGCAAATACAGTCGGATGCAATTAGTATATGTCATTGGGAATTGCTTTGGCATATTTGGTATTGAAAATGAAGTGTGTAGCATGTATAGTTCGTTTGCAGGGACGCTCAAGATAATCCTCTCACAATACTGTCTATGGCAAAAAAAAAAATAAAAAAAAAAATAGGTTGCTGTGTACTTTAATAATGTTACGCTATTTCAAAAATATTGAATCTGATATATATGATTGAGGTCCACTACAATAACACATGGAACACAAAGTAATACAGGGTCATCGAAAAAGAATGCCGGGATTACAAATTTGTATTACGCAAATAAAGAAACGCATAGGAGCATAAATTTAGTATTAAAATATTAGGAAAAGTACCAAATTTTATATTTATATCAATAACTTTAGATATGTGTACAATTAGTCGCTCGACAGACGTCCAGACGATATCCAATCTCCTTCCCTGTCCTGTGCATCATCGAAAAAGAATGCCGGGATTTTGAAACCTTACAAAAAATTAATTCTTAAACGTACGGAAAAAATTCTTGTGTTGAAATGTTGTGAAAGAATGTAAGTTTTTCCTCCACTCATTAGATGATGTGCAAAATGGCCTTGAATGAAAAGTTTTCCAACTCATGCATTGGACGAGATGGCCCAATTCCGTGGTCTCCACTGCCTGGTGGCTATGAATCGACGTTTTAAATAACATATATCAGTAATTGTTTCACTGTACACAATGTTCTTAATGTATCCCTATAAAAAGAAGTCCACAAGCGTAAGGTCGGAGCTTCATGGAGGTCACGGAATTGGGCCATCTCGTGCAATGCTTGAGTTGGAAAACGTCTCCTTCAAGGCAGAAATCATAGATTAGATCTCTAATCCAGGACCTCTAGTTCAAGGCCATTTTGCACGACATCTAGTGAGCGGAGGAAAAACTTACATTCTTTCACAACATTTCAACGCAAGAATTATTTACGCGCGTTTAAGAATTAATTTTTTGTAAGGTTTTAAAATCCCGGCATTCCTTTTCGATGACCATATATATTGATATAATATTGTTGCATGTTAGAAAACAATGTGCGTGTGAATAATGTTTTTGTTCACTGATTGCCATCAATTGAAGTGTACCCTGCCTAATAAAAGATTGCAGAAACTTGATCTAAATCATGAACAAGGGCTGTTTAGGAATTAATGTAATTTTTTTTCTTTTTACCTCTTTTGGTGAACAAAAAATATTGAATCTGCCTAACCTTTTTAATTAAGCACAGAAACAGTTATTATAGAAGAACACATAATCAGCAAGACTGTGAATGGAATAAGGAATAAATTAGTTTAAACATATTTCATTTTTGATTCGTCTTCAAAGAATCAAGAAATTAGATAATTTTATACATTAACAAAACATTTCTGTTTAATTCTTTTTAACATCGTTTGCTACAATTGAAATAGATAAATGCGTTAATTTATCCTTCACACAGACGATTAATAATGGTATAAATAACGATGATCAACTTCAATGAAATTCTCTAAGTATTTAAATAAGCTGAATGAATGACTACTCAGAGAAGACTTGTTAAACTTAGAATCACTCAACCTTTAAAACTATTTTAAAAATGAAGCTAAACCGATAAAACAGAATTTTCAACATTTTATAATGTTTTTATTCGAAGGAATTTTATTAAATTAATTACTGAACACAAAAAAAAAATTGTTTTCAATTTTTCTCTGAACGTTTTTGAGGATAAATTAAAGTTATTTGTTATTTGTATGTATTAATAAGTTTTCGTTCTTAGCAATGAATGATAGTTATTATATTGGGTTTAATTTTTCAAAATACAAAATCTAGTGGATTCTATCAGTGTTTGCAATAAATTTTTAATTGTTACTATTTATATAAAACTAAAAAAATGTACTGCTGTCTATATTTTTTTTTATATTTACGTTTTTTAGAATTAAATGAATATAAATGTACTTTTACCAGGTGAACCAAGCCGGATTTTTCGGGTTGTTTGCACAAAACATAAGTGGAAATAATTTTTAATTGAGGATTCTAATAGAATTATCATATTTAATATATATATATATATATATATATATATATTTAGACTGCACACAAAAAAGCTGAAAAAGAAAATTTAAATGAAAAATATCAATTATGTATTGCAATAATAACTTTTATATTTTACTAAAAACGATATTACTTTCGTATTAATAACCAGCGGTTAATAGCCAAAGATTTCACTACTTATAGCAACTTTTTTTATTCTGATTATTTCAGTGTTTAAGTGCGTAGTTCGATTACACATTTGGTATATTTGTGTTTTATTTATTTATTAGCAAAATTTCAATTTTGTTATGGGATATTTGCTGAAAACAAATGCTGAGCAATATACATTGTTTGAAGAGCAAACTTGTTAATCAACAGTCATGTTAATTTTACTGAATGGATTGAAAAAAACCATCCTGAAAATTATATTAAAATTCTTACAAACTTCATAAATTGAGATACAGTTGTAAACCAAATTGCTGCTGAAAGTACATATTCCACAATGTTCGATGTCGTAAATTGTGCGATGTATGGAAGTTAATAATAATTTTGAGATAAAAACAAAATTGACTACCCAGGTTGTTGCTACCGTCGATATGACATCAGCTTTAATCACAGACTTGATTTTGCTTTATAACATACGAGGAGATTCAACCCGGGCTTTCGGGTTGGAGACTATACTGCCGGGTGTACGGAACACATGTAAAAAAAATTTTCAATTGAAAAATCTATTAGATTTTTTTTTTACATTTCAGTTATTTTTTTAGTTGTCCATTAGCAACACAAAAAATATTTTATATAAAAAAACAGTTATTCAAATGAAATTTTTAAATGTATTAAAAGCGATAGTTTCGCATTAACCTCATACCAGAAGTTAACAGTAGTAGAAATCGCCAACGATTTCACTATTTACAGCCGCCCTTTTGATTCTTATTATATAAGTGTTTAAGCACATAATTCGACATATATGTTCATGTTGTGTATTGTTTTATATATATATTGATGAAGTCTTAATTTCGTTATTGAATATTCACCAAAAACAAATGATGAAATATTTATATTGTTTTAAGTGGCAACGGATAAAACATGCGTAATTGAGCTACTTGCGATAGAAATACATTAAAAAATAAATCATACTTGGAAATTAATTTAAAAACAGTAAAAATTCAGTAAATTGATATACAGGTTTCAGACAAATTGCATTTTAATCTAAATTATCCCCCCCCCCCATTCGACAGTGAACAAATTGAAATTGTGCGATAGTTAGAAGTTAATAAATTTGTGCCAAATGCAAAATATATTAGGCAAGCAGTTCCCACCGTCGAGATGACGTCAGTTTTACTCACGGGAATGTTTTTGTTTATTATATAGATAGATATGCATTTATAAAAGGAGGAGATTCTTTGATAAGCGTTTGCATAGAAAATGTTTATAACAAGTGTTACATATATCGTTATACGGAATTAATTACATGATAAATCCCAATGGAGTTACACTAGGCTTTTATCTGCTCGCACATATCTTTTTCCTAAATTAGTTCTTAATTTTCGTTCCATTTGAGTAAACTATTTTAATAGAACTTGGGTTCTAGAAAGAACGTAAAATGTGCAATTAGCAATAAGATTCATGCGAATTACCTGCTACGGTTGAGAAAATAATAATAAAATACCATCGCATTCAGTTAATACGAGAAACAAGGGAATTATAAAAGTCCTCGTATTAACCGTTTCTCGTTACAAATGTTACAACTGTTAAGTGATCTAATTATCTAAATTATAAAATTAACTTAATATCATAAACTTAACATAAAATATTCAGCCTTACATTTGTGAGTGTTAATTTATTTAGACAAAAAAGAGTACTGAAGTTAAACCCTCTAAAGAACTAGTAATCCCAAAGGACATATAAACGAACTTTTACATTTAAGTTATTTTTTAGTTGCCCATTAACAACACACACAAAAAAATTTATATATAAAAAACAATTATTCAAATAACAGTTTGAAATGCATTAAAAGTGATACTTTCGTATTAACCGTTACTCGTAACACCGTGAAGATAGGTAAAATCTTAAACACACACACATAATTCAACTACTTTCTACTATTAAGTGATCTAATTAACTCAATGATAAATTTAACTTAGTTAACATCATGAAGTTAACATCAAATATTCAGTCTTACCTTTCTGAGTGTCATTTTTTTAATACAAAATCACAGTATTGATGTTAAAATCTCTAAAGAACTAGTAACTCCAAAGGATATAAACGAAATACAGTAATAAAATAATTTCAACAGTGCAATAAGAGACTCTCTTCGACGAGGTAAACTGTGAGATGTTTAGAAATTAATAATTTAGTGATAAAATCAAAAATGACTACCCAGATCGTTACTACCTCCATAGGTGCCAACCTCTCATTAATATTCCGTAATATACGGGTTAATTTGACCCAGGTTTAACACTTTTCACACCAGAAATTTTTTTAAGAAATGAAATTAAATAAATTCTACGTAGAAACCTGAAATTGAATAAATAAAGTTTCATCCAATAATTTTTCTGGTTTGAAACGTTGTTAAACTGGGTTAAATTAACCCGCATATTACGGAATATTAATGAGGGGTTGGCACCTATGTACCTCCGATATGACACCAGCGATAATCACGAACATATTTTTGTTTTCTAATATACCAGGAGATTCAACCCAAGATTTCGGGTTGCAGAACGTACTACCCGGTGTACCGAACATAGGTAAAAATACTTTTTAATTGAAAATTCTTTTACATTAAGTTACTCTCTTCTTAAAGTTATTATTTTACATTTAAGTTATTTTTTAGTTGCCCATTAACAACACAAAAAAAATGTATTAAAAAAACAATTATTCAAATAAAAGTTTGAAATGTATTAAAAGTGATACTTTCGTATTAACCATTACTCGTAATACCCGTGAAGATAAGATTAAGATTTCTTAAAGATAAAATTAACTTGTTAACATAAAATACTCAGTCTTAACTTTATGAGTGTCATTTTATTGAGATAAAATTACAGTACTAAAGTTAAACCCTTTAAATAACTAGAAATTGCAAAGGACATGAACGACGTACAGTAGTGCAATCATTTTAACAGTGCAATAAGAGACAGGAAAAGGTTGGTTAATATGGTCCAGATTCCAGATGTAAAATAAGAAGCAAATAAAGATTTTCTTCTATGCTCGTTCTTTCTGTGGCTCAATTAAAAATCTTACAAAGGTGTGGTATTTGAAATGCACTTATCTCTCTTCTTATCTGCACTTACCTCTCTCTTCTTTCTTTCTTTGACATTGCTTTGCATGTCTTTGTGTGGGGGTTTCCTTGAAGGCTGAAATTATGTGTCGTAAAGAGGATAAATTCATATATTTTGACATACAGTTGTCATGTATAAATATTATCGCTGCTAGAGAACATTGTTCGTTAAGAAAAGAATTTCTTTCCTAATGCAACCAACTTTTCGCCAACAATAATATTGAAATGAACGAATGTTGTGCTTGCATAGGCCGTGATTCTGCTTTTGTAGCTCGTGAAGAGAGCGGCAATTTTAATGTATTTAACATCTTCAGATTTGAAGTACAGAATTGTGAATCTCTATTATTTTCCTCATAAAAACAAAACTGTTTGACGTTTTTACGTTTTCTTTACGTCTATATACCTGAATGATTTTTGCTTTGAAACAAAACCAATAAATTGTAGCACTGCTTATTTTCTCATAAAATATTTGTTATTTTCTTCTGAGTTTGCAAAATGTCTTGAAGACAGAGTGGCCGAGAAAGTCAGAAATTTTCATAATTATTTAACTTAAACCATTTACAATAATAAAGTTTGAGGATTAATTGATAATTCACCTGTTTAACACTAGAACTACCGAGACGGGTAATCTATAACCCAAGACGAGATTTTTCGCTCGTAAAAAATTTGAAATTGCGTGCCTTTTCATAAAAACTCAGTAAAACGCTTTAACACGAATTTAGTTGAAATCTAACGAATACTTTTTTATCTACAGGTCTTTATCTGAAATTACCGTGCGTAAAATGTAATTAAAAATCATGGATCTATACATATTTAATTTTTATTCAGTTTTAATATCTTATTAATCTGTAAGAACATTATTACGAATTTCAAATTCATAATTAAATGTATATTATTTGAAAGATTTTCTTGTTTTACATTTCATACTAGCTGTCAAAATCCGAAAGTAAAGAAATTAAAAATCTTTTTGATGGTATCTGATTATTATATTTCATATTATGTATTATTATAGAAACTACATTTTATTAATCACTGATTAAAAATCATAGTAAACTCCAAATCTTATTGTGTGTCTGTATCTGACATACAAAACAAGAATAACATCACTGAAATCCATAGGTCAGCTATGACCCACACCGGTAGTTCTAGGTACACAAGAAGCACATTAGCTCTTGTGTTAAAGCCCTTAAATTTGCTATTGCGTAAAATTAGGTTATTGATAGTTAAATTGATATTTTAAAGGGGCTTCTAATTCTAGATCCATATTACTAATCCTAAATTGCTAGTCCCTTAAAGTATCGATTTCGGAAAAGGGGCTCTTTCTCTCATCTATGGTGTCAGTTTCTTTCTGCAAAAGAAATGAATATGTATTAAGAATGTGTGTTTGTAGTGTTAGCTTAACTTCAAGTCTCAAGAGGTGTTGTTGTTATTTCATATCCTTCATGTCCAGCGACAGCTCGACTTGTTCCATGAGGTTATAAACTTGCAAGAAGTCCAGAAACAATAGGAGATCTCTATTTATGTCATCGTGGGTGAATTGGAGGCAGTCCAAAATGTGGTCAGGAGAAGCATTCCCGGAAGCACACTTATTGCAAACCAGGAAAACTTTTTGTCCACCATAAAAAGCAAGTCCCCTCAAATGACCACTAGCAAATCTGGATAAGGTTGTCTGAGATTTTCGGTCGCAAGTGAAGCCCCTGGACACGATCTTGTGTACCATACGTTTGTTGGAGAGACCTGTCACTTAACATTGTTCCTATTTTTTCTAATTGATGGGATTTCATTGAAAGTCCAGACAGGGTCAGGGGGCGGGGCCTCTGAATCGCTCTTTGCAAGTTTATCTGCAGCCTCATTTCCTTGAATGTCCACATGTGAGGGTATCCGCTGCAGATGCATTACTCGAGTCAAGGAAATCCGTTTCAGAGTCTCAAAAGGTTAAATGATGAATCATTCTTAATGTGTAAATTGCTCGTTTTAATCGTGCCTTCGCTTTAGCCGTGCTCCTATTAAACGAGTTCGGTTGTATGTGATTTTACCTTAAAAGAAAACCTTTTTCTTGCACTTATTTGGAAATGCGAGGTATTGTTTATTTTATTTTTTATTTTACGCTTCTGTATTGGAGAAATAAGTAACATAATTATTTTAATTTGACAAGGATTATTAACTAAATTATATATTAAAACTACCTGCCCTTTTATCCATTCCTAAATATTCCAGTCAACTAGATAATAGGCATTTAGCTAAATTATTTCAGTTTCACCCTATTTAACATCTCTTAATGTAATTTAAATAGAGAATTGTGAATTAATTTACATTTCGCAAAATCAATTATTAATGATAAATAACCTCAGTCAACTTCAATGCAATTGTTTAAACAATTAAATAAGCTGAACTTATATACGAAGAAAACTTGTTAAATAAATCCTCTAATATATGAATAGTTTTAATTAAATTTCTGATTGTTTATCAGATCACAAAAATAAATGATAAACTAAAATATTTTTCCTTTGTGTGCGTTAATAAATTTAAAAATGCAAACTGGCGATTTAATTCTGCAGTATTTTTTACTTTCTGGGAAGTAAACCTTATTATATCAAAGTAGGAAATAAAGTTTGAATTGTGGCTATTTTTATGAAATTGAAATTTCAATATGCTGGTGATAACAACTTTTGGAGATTTATGTTACAAAATTAAATGAATAATAGTTTTTTTTTCTTTTTTTCGTTTAGAGATATGAAAAGAAGAAAGTTTCAAAGAACGGTAACGAAAACTGATTGTAAAAAGTGCTGTAGATTTATATTTCGTTACTCGAAATCTATTTAATTAATTCACAAACAGTATTATTAGATTTTAAACGCATTGTATTAAATCTCCACCTAAATTAGTTTTATGATATATCGCGATTTCCACTCATCTTTAAAGTTTTTGCCAAAGAATTTCAAATCTACTATTAACAAGAGGGGAATTATTAATTATCAATGTCTGAAAACAATATATGCATATCTATATTAATAAAAGAAGGTTTTTGTATCTATATGTGTGTTTCTGAATGTTTGTTGGTGATGGCTGAATCTATCACACGTAGAAGTCTACAAATCTGGTTCCGGATACATGAAGACAGGTCAGAATAAACTCACGACTCAGATTTTGGGTTTTTTTTTTAAATTAGATTTTTTGTTATTTTATACTGAACGGAAAAATCCGTGTGTTTCCCCGATTTTCTAGGTACGCCAGCAATTTTGATCCACTCATAGAAGCTATCCAAATTTAATCTTTTAGCTCAATATAGAAAATTTTGTCCTCTGTTCAGTAAAGTGTATTCGGAATTCGTACAGTGAATTTCGATTTTTTCGCGATTTTGTTTTTAAAATGCCCCATTTCCGCCGAAAATGAGGGCTTTTGTCTTTTATCAGCTGATTTCTACTTGATACTTTAGCCATCTAATGTTATATTTTATATCACTGTGTGGTGAAAACTTTCGGATATCATTAATGAAATAAAATAATAATAATAATTTGAAGTTATAGAAATTAAAAAAAAAATTAAAAAAAGTGTAAAAGATTCCGGCGGTTGAAATGCAGTTCCACAGAGAGATTTTTCTAGAATTCGGTTCTGACAGTAACCTTTTATCGTCGAAACGACTGTTGTTTTGACGGCAGTGCTCCTTCGTATGTCAGGGATAAATGATTTCGCCATTCGCAGCTAAAATTCGAGGTTATTTTTTCTTCTTTTTCGGAAGACATTTTTAATTGTTTATTTTTATAAAGTTATATTTTCAATTTCTGGTAACCAGCGAAAATGGAAGCTGTCTTCGTGTCTATGGCAAGCTTTTATCACCAAGGTCTTTTGACAACAGTACTCCTGTATTGCTCCCGTTTATTTTAAAACTATTAATCGTTCATAAATCGTTTAATTTTTTTTTTACACTAAAATAAATTATACTAGGGCCAGTCCCAGTCTTCTCGGGATTTTTTTCGGTAGACACAAGACGGGCGGGTCTGCAAGTACATAATAAAGCATCTGTTTTTACTGTTAAATTATTTGTTAATTGATTATTAAGAAATAATGATATTTTGGAATTTTTATTGTTACTTTACTCTATATTACAGTAATTTGATAAAAAATGCTTATGTACAATTGGTTAAAAATCCTTCCTCCACCTATTTTATCGCCAAATAGACTCAGAGGAAAACATAAAAAAGGCCATTTGGAATTGTGTCTTCTTTAAAAGTATGTTTAAAAAATAAGAGAAACATCATAAGAAAAATTGTTACAAATTTTACAATTTTCATAACGAACAATTTCGAAACCATATTTGGATTATTCGGTAAATTTTATCTTTGGATACCAAACGGGAAGTCATCCGGCAAAAAAGTCTAGGGTGTTTGTGGATATAAAATTAGGAACTCCTATTGTTAAATTCATTTTTAATCTTTACAAAACAACAAACTGCAATGAAGCAAATTTTTAAGCAGAACTAAAAAAGTACTTGGTGGAATGAGGTCTAATTTTGGATTCGTATCTAGAGTTTCTCGAAATGGATTAAGATACAAGGGTAAAATACATATTTTTTTAAAATAATTATTTCAAAATGTATATTTTAAGTAAATAAATTTGATACTTAATGTTACACAGCGACGTATCAATATTTCTAAAAAAAATGTATGTATTTGATTAGGACAATATGTGACGATAAATTTTCAAAAACATCAAATTGATTGATTGAATATTGGCTGATGTAAAGTAGCCATCGATTTTAAAAGTGCTGTTCTGAAAAAAAAAAATAAAAGGCAGAAAGAAAAATTGTGATAAAAATTTTCTTTAATGTTTACTCGTTGTGGTGCGCTCTAATTCTGTATCTCCAAAATTTGACACTTTAGATATGGATTTAAATATAGATAAAATATAATTTTCGTGCGTATAGAGTACTTTACGACAAAAAAAAAAAAGAAAAAGAAAAGAAAAAAAAGCAAGAAAAAGGAAAGAAAGAAAAAGAAAAAGAAAAAAAAACTCAATAATTTGCGAGGTTTTAAATGAGTAGACTTCTATAGGAATCCAACTTGCGTTTCTTTTACCATCGTAAATAATTCTCATGCAAATGAATCTTGTTTTGAGCTCACGTGACTTCTCCCGAAAAGCACTAAGACTTCTTAAACTTATGAAATTAAAGAAATTTTGCTTCAGCTATTACTATTACGACAGAATTTCTCACATAATTTTAAATTAATAAACTTTATATCTGTATTCTATAAGTAATTCCGAAGTTTTGTATGAAAGTAAAAATATTTAAATGGAACTTAGTGCCGTTTACAGCACCTTTAAAAAGAATGTATTGCAGTAATAATTATAATCCTATTATTCAATATACCAAAACCAGACCTCGGCTTTTATTCCTTAAATATTGATCATAGACATATATTATAAATTACAATGTTACGCAAAAAAAGGTACAAAATTCAGTACATTTATTCAAAGGTCAAATTTCACCACAGTTACAATTACAAATTGTAAAGTTACATAAAAAAGGTACAGAGTTTTATGAAATCGATTAAAATTTTGAGAGGATTAAATTTGAAGAAATATAAAATTTGAATTTTTTATACGGGCCCCTTACAAAAACTTTCCCAGTGAGTAAAATGTGCCCCATACACTAATAAGGTCATGTTCCAAAATTTCAGCATTTTTGAGACACCCTGTGTATATTTAAATATTTGAGAACATATTTAAATATAAATATTCGAATGTCTCGAAATATTTGATATATCTGAGACACCCTGTGTCTAATATGTAAGTATATAAATTCAATAAAACAAAAATAGTCGTAGTTTATCAATTAAATTTTTCATTTTTGTTGTTTTAAATCTATTTTATTTCTTTTTATTATGAGCCATATATATATTATATGACTATTAGAACAACTAGCTAGAATTATCACCATGAGGAACTTTGTCGTTTGAATGCTGAATATAAAACTTTGAGGCAAGGGTGTCAAACCTTTTAACTTTCTGGGTCGCATTCGAGGCGAAAAGTTTGCTTCGGGCCGAAATTGAGGGGAATTACTTTTTCCCGAAGAGCATATGCATTGTACTAAATCTGACGATAATTGTTAAACAAAAAAAGTTAGTAAAAGAACAATATTAACGCGATAAAAATGCAAAAATATCAAATAAAATAATGTTCGACTTCTTTTCTTTAAAAAACGCTTTTGAAATTATTGAATGCATCATCTGGGACACTTCTCACATAACATTCCGTTAACTTATTACATGTCCGAAGCATTTGCAATTCTGTTTGGAATGAAAGAAAGATATCTATAATAAATGGCCAAATATAGACGTATCTAAACATACACTGTAAAAAAAAAAAAATAGAAATGTTATTTATTCTACGGAAATATAATATAATCACGTACGAAAATATACAATAGGCTGTTCCGAGATGCCCACGAATCCGGAGAGCGTTCCTTACTTTTAGAAACCCCACAAACTAATATAGTTTCAAGATTTAAAAAAGCATTTATAAAACAAAGTTTCTTTAGCTGCCACCAATTTTTGGAAACGTTTCCGAAAGGGTTTTATAGTGTGTAACTTTGTTTTCTCAAACCATTTTAGGATTCTGTCGTTTCTCAATTAAGCATTTTCAGCTGCGTAATTGAATATATACATACAAGGGTAACACAATGATATTGATTTTAATGTTAATGATAATGCTGTTAATTTATCATGTTTGATTGTAAAACATGTTTGTTGAACATGAAAATGTTTAATTGACAATTAATAGCATCTTAAATACCAAGATTCTGGTTTGAGAAAACTAATTAATTCCATATAAAAACTATTAGGAAACGTTTCCGAAAATCATGGCAACATAATATACTTTGCTTTTATAAATGCTTCTTTAAATCGCGAAAAAATGTGGGTTTCTGAGGTTTCTATAGATAAAGAACACTTTTCGGAACTGTGCGTAACTCGGATGAGGTTATTGAATATTTTCGTTTGTGGTTATATTATATTTTTCTAGATTAAAAAACATTTCTCTTTTTTCACAGAGTAGTTCTGGAACGTTATTCCATTGTCTAGTAAATTAAAAGAACAGAGTAATTATTGAAAATCATTATAAAGCTTCTCAAACGGTTACAGTACATTTTTTAAAACTTTGTGCGGTGAAGCCATGAAGCATTGCCACATTTTAGAAGATTCCGTTTCCGTATGAATTTACTAAATTAACAATTAAAAAAATCATTAAAATACAATTTTTCTAAAGTAAATTTTCAATTCTTTACCAGGCCGCATTTATTGCTGTATTGAGACGCAAGTTCGACAACACTGTTTTAAAGCAAGACTTTATTAAGGAACATGTCCTGAAAAGAAATTTGCGTTTGGGAAAGAAATTTTATGCCAATCTAACATTATCAATACAAGAGAAAACCATCATTATTCTAAAAAAAAACTAGAGTTAAAAAAGTTAATGGGATTTTTAAAAGTTTAGTGCAACATCTCAGTTCTACATAATAGCAAGTTAGGAGACTTTATAGGAATTCAAGCTACATCCTTAATTGTTAAAGAAAAGTATTTGTGCCACGGTATTATACGGAGTAACATTGGGTCATACGGAAATTTCTGCTGTTTTTCAAAACATAGTGAAGTTACTATGATACAAATCATATATTTTAATTTAAAGTATTCGAAATTATATACTTTCGTTATATCACGTAATTAAAAGAAAATCCTCTTTATAATTTAATGCAGAAAGCTGGGTCATTTTCCCTTTTGTTATAAATAAATCTTTTTCTGTTTCTTAGGATCTTTTAGTCATTAGTGCATGATATAAGCAACATACAAAAAAATATTATTAAAAACCAATCTATGCACTTTCATTTTCATCTTAATTTCAAATGATGTATTGCATCGCGATATTATTAATTTTATAATGACTGCTTTAATTAAATCTGCGTAACTTCTACAATTAATTTCGGATTCATAGCTGTCAAATGCAGCTATATAACTCAAATTAATAATTTCCTTATTTATCTGAATTTTTACTTAATGGTCATGATAGCCTTTATGTCTTGCAACTCAAACTTAAATTATTATAGATTATTTGTGCTAAGATCATAATATAAAAAGGTTATAAATCTGTCAAGATATTTTCTTAATGATCGAATATAATTTTTTTTTTGTATTTCCCGTTGTTACGCAATTCTTTCTGAATCAATAGTACAGATTTGAGTAGATAATATTTATGTCGGAATGCAATTAATTTTTTTGTTTATGACAATTTCGATACAAATGTAATCTTTATTTCGTAGCTAAATGACTGCTTTGCACGGGTTTACCGTAATTTATTTCATCCTTAAGCTTGAGATAAAGTTTGCCAAATTGCAAAGCTGTATTTATTTGAAATATCTGTTGCTAGATCGTAACCGTTATTTTTATTGGCTCAGTATGGTTCAATAAAAATAATGTTGGAATTAAGATTAAAATGTTTTTTGCAATCACTTGAATTACGACGGTGCTGCTGTAAGGTTGTTTAAGAAATTCGATGAGGGCCATCCTTCTCTTTCCTTGCCTGAGATTTCTTCCCATTTACAATAAGTTTATGAACAATAAAAGTATTGGTTACTTCTAATATCTTTGAATTTTTGTTTTCTCGGACTATTATTCTCTAAGTACAGAAAACGGACAGGAGGCTGTTTGCATTAATAGTATACACAATGTCGTCATACGTTATGAATATCTCAAAAGTTTGTCATCACAGTTTCTCTTAAGATATGAGGAATCACCAATTAATCATTTGAGTTACTCATCTTTAACCTGCACAAATAACTTCACCTCATAATGGTGCTATAATTATCATAGAGAAATAATTTACTTTCAAAGACGGCCCTCCAGAACAGAAAAAACTTTAATATTTTTCCTGTTCGAAGTGATATATAAAACTATTTCACCACATTTACATCTAGTTATTTTGCTACTGCTGATAAGAAGTGACCTCGAAATACCCAAATATGTACATTCGGTCTTTTCTGCTATAATGTTCTTTTATTTCAGGAAAGGGAAAATGCTAGTCAGTCTGCTCGTAAAGTTTGTGCTGTATATAGAAAAAGTCCTGTTTCAGATGACACAGTTCATAGGTTGCTTGAGAAGTTTAAGCGCAGAAATTTCAAACTCGAAAATTATGCTTTCTCTGGATGACCGTTATCTGTAAAGGAGGACCTCTTAAAAGAAGTTATCGCTGAAAATCCACATTTCACAGTTCAGGAGTTATCACCCAGAATAAATATTCCAAAAAAGACAGTGCATGATCATTTGATAGCTTCTTTTATAAGAAGCCCTCTTATGCAAATGATGGTCGTCCAGAGCCGGCATCATCTTCGAGGCCAACATTTCCGTGCTTAAACTTGTCAATCAACCTTCGAACTGTGTAATCTGAAACAACACTTTGTTCATATACAGCACACTTTTTACGAGCAGTCTGACAAGTATTTTTATCTCTTTTGAATTAAAAGAGCATAATATGACGAAAATGGACCTTTTTTGGTTCTCCATTCTTAGTACTGTAATGAATCAAAGATTACGCCAGAATACAAGCGAGAATTAAGAAGAATGCGCAAGCAGAAAAGACCGAATGTACATAACTGGGTCATTCAATGTCACTCCTTATTAGCAGCAGTAAAATAACTAAAAAATATAAAAACGTGCTTTTGGAAAACCGCAGAACTTTCCGGATCATCCAATACATTCTAGTGCTGTATTTCCGGCGATATTGATTTATTAATGACACAGTGCTACTTCGAAAAAAAAAGGTCAGAATGTGAACCTGGATGATATAGCAAATATTATTATACAGCAAATGATATAGCAAATGTTATAATATATTAACACAGCAAATATTCGGGATATCGACAGCTCCATTATAAGTATAGTCGGAATTTGAAATATGTAAAATTATATGTTGGCACATAATACAGAGTTTAATTAAAATGTGCACAGCAATCAACTGAAACTAATATACGTTAAGCACAGGAAAATATTAAAGATCTTTCAAATATATTATCACATACGGTGACTGTTGTTAGAATATTGGTATAGCATATGATATTAACACTCGTGCTGATCTATGATTTAGTAACTATTCTCTTATATTATTTTGAGTAACTATAAACAATCATGCTATTATGGCATGAAAGCCAGCGTTCCAAATAAAAAATTGAGTTTCTGATAAAATGTAGTTTTAGAAAAAAATATTTCTACATAGGTACTTGTAATATATAAAACGCATTACTAAGCATGTCATAAAATGCCTAAACACATATCAATGCTGTATTTTTAAACTATCAATGATTTTTAAAAGAAATTTAGATGAAGACATCGAGAGTAATTACTTGTAATAATACGAAAGCGGCACGTGAAGTTCTTTTCCTACATCCTACCACAGGAAAAACTATTTTTCTTGAATATCTTATAAGAAAATATTTTCCTTATTGATTGCTTGTAAAGTATATGATAAGAAGTTCGAGATCCTAAAAATGTTTTTTGATTGACGATGTATTGCATATGATTGCACATATGAACGAAGAAATTTTTATATTCATGATCTATTTACCATATTTCAAAATAAGATTTATTTAGAATGAAGTATTTTCAATTTGATTTTGAATGAAACTGCGAATATAAAAATTTCGAACATTTAACTATTACTTTGATGACATTCCGAATGTATATGTATAATAGAATTTATTTAATAGTTAGCAGCGTATGTAAAGTTGTAGATAAAAGCATGTAAATTACAAAGTTTTAAAAGCAGGGAAAAAAGTAGAAAAATAAATAAATACCATTTTAATTGACGAGAAAGATATTTGCTCTTGCATAATGACTAAACAGCATTTCATTTTGCAATACATATATAGATATTTAAAATAAGAACAAAAAATCAGTCGTAGAGCATAGAGTATGAAATACTTTCCAACACGTCCAGAATACTTAAAAAAACTGCACCGTTTAATAAGGTGAAAGCGGTTAAGTAAATAATTTGGAAAACGCTTAACCCTTTCGGTACCGGCGGCTTTTACACAAATTTTATTCGGTTGTCACCACTTTTTAAAAAAAAGATACTTTTACTTAAACTATCACATGAATGCTCTAATTAGAGAAAGCAAATATCACTTTAATTCTTTACTGGTGCCTAAAACAAATTCTGTATGCTCTTTTTGAGGATGCATATATCCACCCATGGTCCCGAATGGGTTAACACATTTGAAAACCCAATTTTAGAAATTACCATCAATAGTCAGAAAAATATCCGAATTATTTTGTGCAGTCCTGTATAGAAGCTGTAGATTTGCATATATACTAAACAGTATGCTAAAAGCTAGTTCAGTTAGGAAATGCATATCACAGTTTTGAATCCCCCTTCAGAAATTTCCGTAAATAAATGGAAATGTATTCGAGATCTTTTGTGCTGCCCTGTATATCACATATAGAAATTATACACACCAAAAAAGAGGTAAAAAGTTACTTTAATTTAAAAACATACCACAACTTAAAAAATACTTCCAGCATTTATTGTTCTTAGATAGTATTCTAACTGAATTCTTTTGTGTGTCCTTATAAATGAATGATGAATGCTATGCTCACCCTGTTCTATAGAAACCTCTTGTAGTGCCCCTCAGTGATATATATTTTTTAAATGGACTTGAAACAGTGTAACATCATTAAAAAAATCACAGATAACGATTTTTTCCCATAGATTGTGAGGAAACGGAATTATTTTGTGTGTCCCTGTAAATGAACTATAAACGCTACGTACTTCATTATCAATACCGGACATGCCGCAGTAAACCTCATTATCATACATCAATTGCATGGCAATCCGAGTACAATTACCCGAGTTAGAAATCGGACAGACAAACAGACGGCAGACAGGCAGCAGGCAGACAGCAGACAGACGGCAGACATACAGTCAAACTGAATTCATAAACACTTTTCAAGTATGTTGAAAAATGGTAAAAAGAATATTAACTGTCAGAGGTCGTAGATAAACACTAAAATGTATTTATTGCACTTCATTTATTCACTCAAAAATACAGACTGTTTCACTCTTCGCTGAACACGGAATATTATTCATATCTCTAGCAGTAACGAAGATGTTTTCTAAAATTTTCAACAGACTAATTTTGACTTGTAAAAAAGGACACAATTGTGGGAAATTGTGAAAGTGAAACATAATTTCGTGAGTGACATCGTGCGTACTGTCAGCAACATTTCGAATTATGAAGAACCTAGCTCAGTGTTTTTTGGATGTTCAGTGCTGTCTCTCAGACAAAATTGTTTAACACTCGATTACTCTCCTCAAAAAACTTACATTATTGTTTTCGATGTATATGTGAAATACATGATGTAATTTCCATATTTATACAATTTATACATCGATAACTTGGTGGAAAATTAGTACTACTCATCAACTAGAAATTCATGTTATTTTGCCTTTTATCATAAGAACTAAAAAAATATATATCAACATAATTATGAAAAACCAGTGGACCAATGTGAGGATGTCGCAATGCAGTCTACTATTTTTTAGCAAAATCTAATATTTTTTAAATGCAGATTAAAACTTCTAAAGAAAAATTAAACATAAAGATATCTGCAAACAACATTAGTCAAGCCACAATATTATTCCATTATTTATTCCGTCAAAGTTATAGTAAAAACTGATTAAAGATAGCAAAAGGCACGTGCCAGAAAAAAAATAATAATCCTATTTTAACCGCAATAGAAGATAACGTCATTCGCTTCTTGAAAAATATGAAAGAGAGAAAAATAAATTGAATGCATCTAACATACAATTTCATCTAATATAACAAAGCATACCTTTTATTCTACACATGAAATACCACTGCTTCGATGCTGTCTTTTTCTTCTAACCATTTGAATTTGAATTTTGCTGTTTAACCATTAATATGAAATAAGCCCGTGCAGAGAAATCATGCATTATCTTTACTTTATCTTTTTTAAAAATTTTTAGCTTACCAAACACGTAACCTTTTGTCACAAATATGTTTTTAACACAACTTTATAAATGCAACGAAGAACGAAGTCATACATCTTTTCTTTTATATCTAGATGGGTTTTGTTGTTCTTTTCTAATTTATTTCAGTGTGTTATATAGTCTTCCTTTAGGTCTTCAAAAAATTTTCTTGACGAGGTTATCATATTTGAAATTAAATTTTAAAACGTTGATACATTTTACATTTAATTTTAGTACTTGATTAAGAACAAGTGGGATATTTTTAGACACTAGAATCTCTCTATAAATAACACAATATACAAAAAATAAATAAATTCTGGATTTTCGTCTTTATTAATTGAATTAGTCATTTTTCTTTCCTATCAAAATACACGTAGGGGAGACCGGAGCAAGATGAAGAGTAGGGTGAGATGACGAATGTCTTAATTTTTCCGTTTTCCGCTGGGTGGCAGCATCAACCGGACACTACTGGCTCTCCTATCGGCCGTTCGTTAAACAATACTATAGAGACGCTGAAATCGCCATTTTTGTGTCAGTTGTGAAGCTTTGTTTGTTTTCCGCTGCCACGTTATAACTTTTATGCATGTGTAAATAAGCTCTGCTACAGATACAGGTAAGATATATCGTTTCTGTTTAATATTTATGAGTAACTTAGTTTAAATACTACCTATTACCATGAATAAATGCCAATTAATCGCCTTCCTTCCTGGCAATGAAAACGAATGTTTTTAAACAGGCAGTCCGGGGCAAGATGACGAGCTGGTCATCTGACCCTGTGTTTCGGAATTTATTAAACTAACTATGTTGTCCATTCTATTTAAATCCTGTAAACGCTTGTTTGTCTGTGTGTTTGTTTGCACGACCTTTCGCTTTTATCTCCTCTGGTGCTAAGGGGCACATGGGATCGGGGGAAGTGTCGTTCGAAAGGGGGCGACCAGAGGAAGACATTTTTCCCATCCGCAAAGCCCCCCTAGCCTCCCAAAAGGAAAACCCTATCGGGGTCCGTATCTCCACTTCCAAGCGTCCGATCGGTACGAGGAGAGTACCGTTCGACGGGGTCAAGACCTCCCCCCTCCCCCGCTGGTCCCCCTCCTCCCAAAAAATTCAAAAAGCGTTTAAGGCCAACTTCCGGCATTGTGACCCACCAACAGAAGAATGGATCCAGTGCTGTAAATGCCAAGAGTGGTGGCATGAGGAATGTTCCAATTATGAAAATGGCATTTTTATTTGTGACTATTGTTAGCTGCACAACTAAACACTTCAAAATTACGTTACAATCAATGCATTATGCTTAGTTTGATACTTTGTAAGATGTAAAAACACAGTTATCATTTGTTAAACCATGTAACATATTCAAAAGATAAAATATGTTCAATCTTTTTCAGTGTTGTCATCTTGCCCCTTGGCCAAAGTCATCTTGCCCCAGTACTGGGGCAAGATGACGATTTGTTAATGTTATGAAAAAATAAAATTATCCTTTATTTTTTTTTATTTGAAAAATTAAATGGTAATGTATTTAATACTACAAAGGTATACTCTATCAGTTCAGTTCATGTAAAATTAATTTTACTATTACTTCAAAATAAATTAATAAACAACAAAAATTGTTAACATAGTCATCTTGCCCCGGTCTCCCCTATCTGTTAGTAGGATGTTCCCTTTCCCATTATCGACAGTTTATTAAGAAATAGAGGAAATTTATTAAGGTTAGTAGTATCTCATTTAGAAAATTAAAATATTTTTAGATTATATGTGTTGAAGCCAATCAATTTTATATGTTGCTTTAATTAGTTCAATGCACAAAAGTTCTTCATACGACATATTGCAGAGCGAATAGAAATGCATCATTCAATAAATACCAGTTTAGAAAGATTTATAAAAATTCTAAAACACAAATAATACCAGAAAAACAATAAAAGTATTTTAGTATAAAATAAAAGTCTACATTTCAATTTTTTTTTCGTAAAGTTTTTCTGTCTGGTCTTCTATTTTGAAATTTTGTACCAGAATTTTTTTCTTTTTAAATTGAGCAGAAAAATATGTTTTCATATTTTTAGTCTTACAACATTACTTTTCTAGAAAAAAAAAAAAAATCTGAGAGAGAACGTGTTAATAACAAATCTACAATTGTTCTCCGTAAAAGCCCAATTGTCCCCCTATGGAGCGTACGCCTCACTTTGGGAACCACTGATCTAAAGGAACGATCTCCTGTTATCCTTTGGTTCACAGAAAAGAAAATTTTTGACAGTACCCAGAAAAATATGTTTTCATATTTTTAGTCTTACAACATTACTTTTCTAAAAAAAAAAAAAAAAAAAAAAAAAAAAATATGAGAGAGAACGTGTTAATAACAAATCTACAATTGTTCCCCGTAAAAGCCCAATTGTCCCCCTATGGAGCGTACGCCTCACTTTGGGAACCACTGATCTAAAGGAACGATCGCCTGTTATCCTTTGGTTCACAGAAAAGAAAATTTTTGACAGTACCCAGAAAATTTCTGCGTCATTTTTTTGTATATAAAATTAGTTTATTTAATATTCAGGTTTTTTTTTCTGTTTACAAATTGAATGATCTTGGTAGTTTTCTCAGTACGATCTTTATTTTAGTTTTTTAAAGGCCCACGCACAATTCGTATGGAATTTTGGCGCGGTGGAAGTGACATAAATTTAGATGTATTGTTGCTCTTTCGATGCTGATCAAATACCTCAATGGCCACAATCTTGAAAATTATCTAGCAATAACCATTAATTCCTATTACATAGATGCCAACCTTCCTGTGTTTTTCCAAGTTAAAAAAAAACAAAACATAATTTGAACCAGAGAAAGTATTTAAGGCGAAGTTTCCTGTTTCCATGCTTTTTTATTATTTTATTACAATTCTGGTTTCATTTGATTTAAAAGTATATTTGCATTGTAATATCATAGCTGTCAATCTTCCAGATTTTCTCAAATAAAATAAAACCAGAATTTTTCAACTATACCTATAAGTGAATATGTTGTTTCCAAGTTCTATCTAATATAATGTTCATTTATCATCTTTTTTTTTTCTAAATTTAATTGTTGTACAAAAACTACTTCATGTGAAATATATTTACGACATTTGCGCTCTATCAAAATTTTCTTTTTCTTTTTAATTTCTCAAGAATAATTGCCAAAATTTAAATGATATTTATTGTTCCTACTGCCACGTCAACAGAGTTTGAATGCTTTGTTCTTGTAGTTCTGTTTATTGCAATTTACTTGCGAAAATTGGGCATTATTATATGTACTATGAATGATATTTAAATTATGATTAATTAAGCATAATTCCTCTAAACAAATAAAACGAAACATTATTTCATTATCACGTAACTTAGCGAAAGCTATTTGGTAAAGAAATTCTTTTATTTGAAAAAATAGTGTACCTATAAATAACAGCCAATGCTTTCAATCATTTACTTAACTTTTTCTTAAACATTCAATCATTTTTTTTGTCTTAACGAACCATGAAACAAGAATAAAGAAAATAACATGATTAATAATGGATGCAAATGACAATGCTTCAACTGACGACTATTTAAAAAAAATAAATTTTGTAGTATTTCTCATGCACATGTCGTGAAAGTGTATGTGAAAGATTTTTGTTTGAAAAAGTGGTACGAAATATAATTTAACCCTTTCACGCTCAAGGGAAATATTTTTCCCTTCTACAAAAATCGTTATCGATTGTCCAATTATTATTGAATCGATATTTTTTTTACTGAATGTCAAAATAAAGCGTATGTCCAAGGCGGCAAATGTGTTTCTGAACGAATAAAAAAAAAAGAACTGTCAAACTTTATTGCGCCAAAACCAAAACATTCGCGGGCTGAACTAATAATATCTTGAAAGTGTTTTGGACTTGAGAAAATTAGAATACCATAACTAACAATTTATTTTACTTTTCTGATAATTTTTATTATGTTTTTTGTATTACAAAGCAATAAATAAAATACTGATATAATAAACCTAACTCTTCGCTTATTTACTTTTATGGTCCATAGGGAAAAATATTTCCCATGAAATTATAGGAAACCTATACACCCTGCTATGTTTTTCTGGTGATATTCTCTTACTTTACACCCACAATAGCTAAAATATTGTGTTGTATTGGCATATTTAGCCTTGGACATCTTATGGTCCTGTAAGGGTTAATAGTCGCCAATGGTAGACCTGAAATCTTTATGTAGCTTCTAAACAACATTACTTCTAATTTCCTTAACTAATGTAATATGTGTATATGTTAATATACTGTACTAACAAATAACATTTTATTTGCAAGTATAGTCCCGAACAAAAAAATTCATTACTGTATGTGAATCATTTATACGCAAGAAAAATGTCATTATACTCCGTTTTTAACACTTTTCAACCTAGTTGAAAAGTATTTATGACTTCGGTTTGTCTGCCGTCTGCCGCCTGGCCGTCTGGCCGTCTGTCCGTGCTCTAACTCCCGTAAATATGCTCGGATCGATCTGCAATTTTTATATGTTATTGTCGTTATCTATAGCATGTTCCCTATTTCAACTCAAGCGTGTAGCACTTATAGTTTTTTTTACAGGGACACTCAAAAGAATTCCCTTAAATTACGGTCTATGGGGAAAAATCATTTGCGGTTTATTTTAATGATGTTACACAATTTCAAACACATTGTAATTCATATATATCACTAAGGTGCATTACAAGAAGCTTAATGTGGAATAGAGTGCGCATAGCACTTATAGTATGTTCCCTATTTCAACGGAAGTGTGTAGCACGTATTGTTTTTTTACAGGGACACTCAAAAGAATTCCGTTACATTGCGGTCTATGGGAAAAAATCATTTGCGGTTTATTTAAATATTGTTTCACTATTTTAAACGCATTGAAATTTAAATATCACTAAGGTGCATTAGACGAAGCTTAATATGGAATAGGGTGTGCATAGAACTTATATTTACTTTACAGGGACAGTCAAAAGAAATCCGTTACATTACGTTTATGGAGAAAAATCGTCTGCGGTTTATTTAAATAATGTTTCACTATTTTAAACGCATTGAAATTTATATATATCACTAAGGTGCTTTACAAGAGGCTTACTACAGAATAGTGTGTGTATAGCAGTCATCGTTCATTTACAGGGACACACAAAGAATTCTCTACTGTCTGTTAACAATAATTCCTGGAAGTGCATTTTATGTTGCTGAACGCGATTTTAAATTTAACTCACTTTTTGTCTATTACTTGGTGTGTATAAATTCTGTATTTCATATACAGGGCAGCACAAAAGTTCGCGAACACATTTCCGTTTATTGAAAGAAACTCCAGAAGGAGAATTTTAAACTGTGCTACGCGTTTCCTAACTAAACTAAAATTTACAATCGTATGTAGTATATATACAAATCAATATATCCTATACAGGGCTGAATAAAAGTATTCAGATATTTTTCCGAATATTGTATATGTTGGAAATATATGTTGGAAATTCCTGAAATTACGTTTTTAAAATATGTTATGTGTTTTCCAAATTGTTTACTTAGATGTTATCTTTCAGCTTATTAAATGGTATTTATTTGTAAAATTATTTTGGAAGCGTTGGAAAGTGTTACATAATCTATGCTTGACGCATGATTTTTCGTTCTTGTTATACATACGCTTTTTTGTATAAGAAACCGCTTACATATTAAAATTTGCAAAAACTAATTTTTTAAATTCATTTTTTCACCCTCATTGGAGGCTTTGTTTGAATTCTTTGATAAAATCAGACTGGAAAAAATGTATAATTTTTGCAGTTTTCGTATGCTACTTATCTAAAACACACATGAAACATGTTAATGTTTCACATTTAGCAAAGTCTGCGCAAATTTTTGTTGAAAGCTCAGACATTTGTAACAAATTAAAAAATTGTCAAACTATTTCTGGTTTAAAAATTAATAATATGTCAAGCGTAATACAACGTTACGAAATAAGATGCAAAAAATTTTAAAATAGTATGCATGCAATTTTATTATTTTTTTTAAAATTATTTTTTAAATGAATGCAGAAATATATGTCCGTGTTTGTAAAGAGAGAATGGGAAGGGGAACCAGCGGAGGAAGGAGGTTTCCTACTCTTAATTTATCCATTTTCTGAGGTACTATAATATGTTTTCTCGGGATCGATTTCAACAATTTGTGTGGAAATTCCCCTCCTTCTAAAGTAGGAATTTAATTCTAGAGCTACACTTAATACCGGTGGATTAAAAAAAAAGTTCTTGCACGAACTTTTTACAGTAAAATCATAGCAGATATGTTATTAGATGTTTAATAATGTCTTTTTCAGAATGCGCATGCAATGAAAACAACTACAATTTTGTTGTTCTTGTTTTTGTTGCATACGGAGTCGTATACCTTTAAAAAAAATTATTAACACATATTTTTATATTAGTAATACCCGCTTTGGAATCTGTATTTCAAATTTTTCGTTAAATCAGTCCAGCAATACAAACATATAGTAGATATACATTTCAAAAATATTACAAGAAGGTTTCGCCATTAAGAGCATGTTTTTTGGTTTGTCTGTATCTCTAAAATTGCGCCCTTGAGGTGTGTTACCGTAAAAGGGGGAAAACATCCACCCTGGAAAATTACCCTTTTTCCAAAATGTTTTTCAAAGGCTTAACATCTTTTTTTTTTTTTTTTTTTCATATTGATTGCGGCATTTGAAACGTAAAAGTGCGATTTTTCAGAATATGTTTTTCGTTTTTAAATAAACCAAACGGTTTAGTCGATAGAAGTTAAAACAGAATGGCGAAATAAAGGCATTCTTCATACAAATGGTTCTTCATTATTCTCCGTTGCGTAAATAGGGTTCTGGGCTTGCGGTAAAGCCTCCGCCGACTTGGAAAGAAAAAGATGAGCATTTGATGATTTTTTAATTAATATCTAAGTTAATTATCAAAATATTAATATTCTGAGCCTTAGTTGCAGTAGTACCTGCCTTGGACTAACCTAAATTCAAATTTTCAGACTTCTAGGTGCGCTAGATTTTCCAGGCTATCGCCGATGGACACACATTCACAGAGCGAAATTTTATTTTATTATTATAGATAATTCCAAGAAAGCTGTTTTCTAGACGAATTATATTTTTGTTTCACTATGAGGTATGTATGAAAAAATATACAAGGTGTTCCAATAACATTGACCTCGGCTTTTATTCCTTAAATATTGATCATAGACATATATTATAAATTAAAAAGTTACGTAAAAAATGTACATAATTTTATGAAATCGATTAAAATTTTTAGGGATTAAATTTGAAGAAATACAATTTTTAAATTTTTGACGACCTCCGTACAAAAAATTTCCCAATGAGTGAAATGTGTTCCTTACTCTACTAAGGTCATGTACAAAATTTCAACATTTTATCATAAAACGTCGCAGAGATATGTTTATAAAGTAGCCCTTTAAAGAACGCGTTTCGGAATCGTTGGTAACTTTGAAGACGTTATTGCATATTATCGTTCGTGATTATCTTGTGCTTTCGTAGAATAAGAAACTTTTGTTTTATTTTACAATATATGGTTAAATTTGATATATTTCTATAATAAGAAAGACGTTTCGATTTTGCCCGTGAACTATATTGCGATTCATTCAACAGGGAAAATTCGAGTACAAATGTCTAATATGAAGCATCTGTTGTATTTGAAAATTAATAAGTATTTATATATTCATTTTAATACAAATATATATCTTCTTAACATAGTAATAAAACAAAGTCGCTTTTTCTGTCCCTATATCCCTATGTACGCTTAAATCTTTAAAACTACGCAACGGATTTTGATGCGGTTTTTTTAATAGATAGAGTGATTCAAGAGGAAGGTTTATATGTATAATAACCATATGTTTTGCTTTGTAATTTCAGATAAATCACTACATAGTATAAAACAAAGTCGCTTTTTCTGTCCCTATATCCCTATGTACGCTTAAATCTTTAAAACTACGCAACGGATTTTGATGCGGTTTTTTTTAAATAGATAGAGTGATTCAAGAGGAAGGTTTATATGTATAATAACATCCATTAAATAGTGGAGAAATACTGCTATTTTTGAGGTTTTTAATGTGATGTCGTAAATAATTTCATTTTTTCCGCTTATGCATTGCAAACGCAGGCTGAACCCTACAAGATTTATCAAAATAATGTACTAATTATTGTACACATTAAGAAGGTCTACAGAAAACACAAAGAGATGAAGGTTTTCAAGGTTAACCCGAAGCAAAGCGAGGGAGGGCCGCTAGTTTTATATAAAAAATTAAACCTTACAAAAAGAATGCTGCAAGTTGCTGAATGAAAACAGCGAAGAATAAAGGGAATTAGGAATAAGACGAACCGTTATACTGATGGCACTGAATCTATATTCTAAATATTTTCTAATTATAATTATGTTTAAAAGTATGTGCATTGAGAAATGTTCTTTTATACAACATAATCATTTTATTATTTATTCGAAACAATATGTATTATCTAAAAGTATGTGTATATATTTTTTCCGTGAAAATACAGGAATTACTTTCTCTTCTTAAACATCTCCCTACATGAAATTAAAAACTCCCAGTAATGTGACAATATATATCTTGCATTTCAAATTCGATTAATAATATTTAAGCATTTTAGAAGAGACGTAAATGCAAAACATGCTTTAGCGTTTTTTTCTTCGAAAAATCTATTTATAGTAATTTTTATCTTCAACCCTTTCCCAAAGTTGGAGATTAAAATTATTTTTAATTTCTTGTTCTAAGAGAAACACGTTTTTAAAGCTGTACAATATAATCTTCTTACTTGTGTATGTATTTTACTTTCTTGGTAAATAACAGATTATAAACAAAATATATGAAACTTAATACTGAAAACTTTGGAAACAAATATGAGTACTTCAAAGAGAGTAAGTTTTATCGTTATGAAAAATTCATAAAATTTGCCTTAAAAATAGAAGCAAGTTTAATTTTCCTAAGGGGACTTAGGGCTTTTATAATATCGAAAACTGAAAAAAAAAATATCCTTTTATTTTCATTTTATATCAGGTATACATTGTATAAACAGAATTTTTAAAGGAGTAATATATACGCGTTTCTTCTTTCTTTTCCTATTTCTCATATAATAATGAGTAAAATTGTCTTATGTTTTATTTTTTTAATTTTATATATTTATCGAGTAGAAAATTAGAATCACAGGTTGCACCAATGATTACAAAAGAATTTCTGCATGAGACGAAAAATTTTGGTATCTAATTATACTTAAGAGACTTGTGCTTACACTCAACCTAAGAAATTGTTTATTTACAGCATTTTAATGTTTTAAAAACAAAATCGTGTCTTGCTTATATACATTTTTTAAAAATTTAGCAATATAACGCTAAGAAAAAAATATTTCAACAAAAAAGATGAAAATTTAGGTTCACTTTAAAAAGTCTGCCTTATATTATGTAGACTGAAGAAAATTTCATGAAAAATATTGAACAAATTTTTTAATTACCCTGCGCGCAATTCCCCAAATCCACATTTTGAAAAAAAAATTACTTTAAAGTTCTCTCTTTGAAAATATTTCATATTTAACAACTATCAAGAGTGTCATTCATTTTGTTTTAAAGTGTTCAGAAATTATTACTCTTTAAAAGACATTTTTACAAAGATTGAATTTTTTGAAAGTGTAAGAGTCCCAAATCGCAAAACTGCAGTTATTTTCTCATGTTTCATTAAAAAAGGCATATATAATCGTTTATCTGACTTGAAAATATTTCTACATGGTGACTCGCTACTGCATGTACAAACTTTGAAGGGTGGTACAGTTCATTAAAACAAACATTTGTTTAATAGGAAAACTGGGTCAAAATTCGCTTATTCAAACATAAATACAGGGTAACTCAATGAAAGTTGAATCTGAGTTTTCTTTCACAACTTTAACAGTAATGAAGATATTTTACTGCTTTATGCAACAGACTTACTTTACTTTGTGTGAAATACGATAGATATAATGGGAAGTTTACTGTAATTAGGTTAGTGTTCCATATGCACCATGAGTTACACTACGAATTGTCTAGATCAGTGTTGTTTCTACACAGATCGAACCATTTGCAGAAATTCTTGGTACGTTATCATTTTTATAGAAAAAAATATGTCTGTTGAAAATATTTAAATAATATTTTCATTGTTGTAAAAATTATAAACGGAAATCCGGGTTCGAATAAATGAAACTCCGTGTATTTATGACTGAAAAAGGTGGATCGCGACCCTAAATATTTATACAACACTGTAGCAAATAACCTCGTATATTTATTGTTAGTAAAGATATATATCAAAGTTATACATAAATGTTAATATACGTACATATATATATATATATATATATATAATTATATTATATATAGAGAGAGTATATCAAATAAGTATGTTTCAATTTAAACTTATGAATAACAAAATAATGTAATGAAAAAAAGTGACGCTGCAAATCCAAAATCCAATGCATGATATTCACTCAAACAAGCTCAAAACTTTGCACATGAACACCATTGAAGTCCTGATCTCAGTAAAAATCTGGACAATTACGTCAAGTAAAATATGTCAATTCGTCAAGTACGCTTTGTAAAATTTGAAATTCTGTGTTTGAAAAAGCAAGTTTAGTTATTCTTACACCTCATCAATGTTACAAACTATCGAAATTATCGAAGAAAACAGATAAATATCCCAAATTTTATCAACGTGTCAATCCCAGAGGAACTATATCTTTACCTTAAAACAGTGACATTTCAGAAAAGATACCTGCTATTTTCAAAAACGTGGACATTAGAACTGCATATTTACCTTACGCATTTGAATTTGACTATGTCCATAACTTTGAGAACGTGCAAATTGCTAAATCTAACTGTTGCGTATACAGCAGTCGTATATCTTCATGGAGGGTTGAATGACGGTTTTGCCTGAGTCTCGGAATAGTGAGTCTGCCCAGGACTCAGCAGAATACGATGTTTTAATTAAACTGTGACTTTAACTGATATTCTTATTTTCGTTCTCATGGATTTGTAATTGTGTACGTAATACTGATGAGATGTACGAAAAATACATGAAATGTCTGTGTATTTGTATTTTAATTGTTTAAAACATTAAATATCTGTAGTTTTATATTTAATTAATAATTTATGTTGGTTTATATATTTTCACACATATTAATAATTATTTTTTTCCTTAAATACAAAAAGAAACTTTAAAATTTTGTTTTTTGAATTTTTCAGCATCATCATTAAAGTAATTTACAATTTGGCTTTAGACACAATTAACTCGTGGCCGCTGTAGTTCGGTTCACCACCCGATTTAGGATTCCATTAATTCAACTGCATACAACTTTGTTAGGAAAAAAGTGATAATGAAATATAACATGATTCTTGTACAAAATTTTATGTGGAATCAAGTTGTGATATTTATTTTTATCAAAAATTTCATTTTGTTAATGGAAATTGGAAATTAATAAAAGCACGTTTTCTAAAAAACCCGACATTTGAAATTTTGGTCCATGCGAATTTGCACTAGTATGGAGTTCACGGGTTAAAAAAATAATAATTCCATTCGTAAAACTGTATACATTTTTGAAGTGCTTGAAACACATTTACGGTACACTTTTTAAGAAATGCAGCCTACATCGAAGTGATTTGTTTCTCTATTAGATGGATTATCAGGAACTATTTCCATTTAAAAGCCAACCAATTAAAAGAATACAATTATCCTTATTGCGACGAGCTTCGCGTTATAGATAACATATAAAACAGCGCCCATGATCCTTTACTATTCCTACCAGTAATTTTTAATGGAAAAGTTTGACAAATTTAATAAAAATGTTTTGCTATAAACTTGGACAAAAATTTCTTTATAAATAAAACAGTGAAACGTAATTAAAAATTTAGTAAAGCACGCTCGTCGCGAAAGAATTAAAAGGCTAATTAGATTCATGAATGTTAATTAACAGGAGGCGATAATAATGTACTACTATATGATGATTGACAAAAAAATAAAATGAAGTAAAATAAAGTCATTTTCGAAAATTATTTCCTAGTTAGATTGATTATGATTAGAACTTTTGATCTGAAAAAATTCATTAAATAGAAATATGTGTTCGTTATTTAGACACATTTTTCCTTATGAATTTAGTTGAAAATTAAGGTTTTAGAAAAATTTCGTTAAAAAAAGGATTTATAAAATAGAAATTCGTTAAACAGAAATTTTATTGTAATTAACTGAAATGTTGACGTAATACCGGTCCCGAAAATGACCATTATAACCAATATATATATTTATATATTGCTTCTGGGGCTTGCTAGAAATTAATTTACATAATACTACTAAATTTATCTTTCTAATTTTTTTATTTAAACTAAATTTTAAAATATATGGAGAACCTAAAAGTGTATTCATTTTTTTTTTCAATATTCATTATATTAATTCATTATATTAATTCATTATATATTAATTCATTTATGAAATTATTTTATGTAAAGATATACATGCTATGCCTTATGTTGTTAAAATTTAATTTTCAAAATAAATTGCATATATAAAGCTTTTTAAACATATTTTATGCATTTCATAGTAAAATTCCGTTAAAGCTGTATTGTTATTTCGTTTACTACTTCAACAAAAAACTAAACTTTTTATAAAGGAATTTTTTTAATTAATAATATCAAATGATAAATGAATTTTATCAAGAAAATAATCTTTATTCAAGAACTAAAAAAAATCTAGCACAAAATTAATAAAATTATATAATAAATTATTACGAAGGTTCCTGTTAAAATCTCATTATTAATGTTTTCAATATTCTTTTAATAACAGCGTTATAAAGTAAATTTCATTTTGAATTATTTTATAATTTTTTGTACTAAAGATTATAATAGGTTAAAAAATAGGAAAAAAATATTTAAGAGTATGTTAATTATTATCAAATATTTTGATAAATTTCCTAATATGTTTTCTTAAGTTATTCTACATTCTTTTACTGATAAAAAAAATTGAAGTACAGAACGGGAAAAACCATTATGTTGTAATACATTTATTAATAAATTAGGAAGATTAAGTAGAAAACAGCTAATCACATAATTATTTTACGATATAGCTTTCTCATGCTTAGGTTATTTTTATTACATACTAACTGTTTGAAGAAAAAATCTTATAATTGACACTGATTAATCAAATTTTTCTAATATTAGATTTGTTACCATAATCCGTGTAATGATGTTAAAGTGGTATGCGTTTGCCATTAAGTTTTATGTGTTTGACTTTATAAAAGTACATTTTTTTTATCATAACGTACAAGCAGCGTTTGTAAACTTAATTACCGATAACAACAACAACAAAAATGCAATGATTATCGAATGAATTTTCCATCTGCTAAATTTAAATAAAGCTTATCGATAGTTATCTATCGTATTTGTTATAACGTATTCTTTTAATGTTTGGTCACATAGCATTAATATATCATTAGTTCATTTGCGCTATTTTCATTTACTAAATATTTTTTTTATAAAGCATTTAGTGATATTTTTGCTATGCTATTGACATACAGGGTGATTATATAATTAAAGTTGCACCTTCAGAAGGCTGTAAAAAAAGAACCACTGGTCAGAATGACCTGATATTTCATCCAAGTATACGTGAAGCAATGGGAATTTGTTTTGCGAAAACAAAAGTTCGAAAGTGGATCGATAGAGGGCGCTGTACTCGTCATCAAATGCTAATTAAAATACATGAAATACATCTTATGACGAGTACAGCGCCACTTATCGGTCAGCATTTGAACCTTTTTTCTTTTGCAAAATAAATTCCCATTGCTTCACGTATACTCAGATGAAATATCAGGTCATTCTGACCAGTGGTTCTTTTTTTTACAGCTTTTTGAAAGTGCAACTTTAATTATAGTCACCCTGTATAAAAAATCTCCCCAAGAACATGAGTAAAGTTATTAAGTTATTATAATGGATAATATTATATTATAATGCTGAACATTATTAACAGAAACAAGTAAATTTTAAGAAAAAAACTAAACCGCTGGCATGTTATGTTACGTGAAATCTTTTTCGGAAAAAAAAATGGCACGAGGATATGAAAAGTTTCACCGTCCCTGGCTTACAGAGTATAAAAAGACAAGAAAAATGACAAACATAACATTTTTGATTTTGATGATATTTACACTGCTCAAAACAATTAAAGGATATTTGAAGTTTTATATAAAATAAAGATATAAACGAATTTTTTTTTTGCCGAAAATAGAAGAAGATAATCACAAATGCAAATTTTTCTGGTTTTCAAACTGTGGAGTATGCAAATTTTGAGTTCGACGTCAAAAACGTCGCTTCAGCGGCAGCGAATGAAATTTGACTTTCAACTGGATAAAAGAGAATGAAGACAAGGATGATCGGCATTCAGTGATTGTTTTTTTTCGATGAGTACGATGTCTCAGCGAAGTCATTTGACAGATTCAGAAGCTTGGAGAATTATTGTTAGGTTAGAAGGGGGCCAAACTCAAGCCGAAGTAGCGCAAGCCATTGGAGTGTCACAAAGTGTCATTTCCAGGATCTGGAACCGTTTTTTGGAGAGTGGATGTGCAGGCCGAAGACCAGGGCAAGGTCGTAGACGGGCAGCAACGCCCAATGAAGATCGGTATTTAGCGTTAACAGCTCGGATACACCGAAACATGAACGCTACTCTTCTCCAACCACACCTTCGCTCGGCTACAGGCACCACGATTTCAACTCAGACTGTCCGAAACCGGCTCCATGCTGTAGCTCGCCGACCGATGGTATGTGTTAGATTAACATCAAGGCATCGTCGCGACCGCAGGGAGTGGGCAACCGAGCATGTCAACTGGAGGAGAAATGAATGGAGCAATATTCTGTTTTCTGACGAGTCCCGTTTTTCTGTGCATCCGGATAATAGGCGTATTTTCATCTGGAGGGACCGTGGCAGTAGGAATAATCCTGCGTTCGTGCACCAAAGTGTCAGATTTGGCGGTGGAGGAGTGTTGGTGTATGGTGGCATCTCCATTGACGGGCGCACTGACGTCTACATCATTCGAGATGGAGCTCTGACTGGTCGCCGATATAGGGATGAGATCCTCAGACCTATTGTAGTCCCTTACGCTGCAGCAATCGGAGATAACTTCATTTTAATGGACGATAACTGCAGGCCACATCGTGCAAACCTGGTGGAGGATTTCCTTTTCGAGGAAGGAATCGTTCGAATGGAATGGCCAGCGTGTTCTCCAGACATGAATCCAATCGAGCACGTTTGGGACGCTCTAGGAAGACGAGTTTCTGGCCGCCAACAACCCCCACAAACTCTCCAAGAACTGGAAAGAGCTCTTCTGGAAGAGTGGGGCAGAATACCCCAACTCGTCATTAATAGCCTCATTGAGTCCATGCCTCAAAGGTGTTCAACGTTGCTGGCCGCCCGTGGAAACCATACCCCCTACTGAAAATGATTTTCTTTGAAGAAAACACCTTTTCTTATTCTTTTTTTCTCATATGCACAAATTGTGTTTTTTTCCTTTTGTACACAAATGCGCAATAAAATGCATTTTTTTCTGCCAAACATGTGTAATTTATTCTCATATAACCTACTATGTCTGTCGACCATGTATCAATCAGCTAAAAAGTTTCCCAGATACAAAATCCACCTAAAACTGCAATATCCTTTAATTGTTTTGAGCAGTGTATAAGAGGGCTTACACCAAAGCGAGCTCTTTCCAACAAAAATACAATTATCAAAGTCGGAGCATTCGTTTAAAAATTATGCGTAGACCTACATAAAACTAGTTGGATGTGTCAATCCCAAAACTTTCTTCTATCTCACACATGTTAATATTTCTAAAAGCGTAATTTTTTTAACTATGCATTTCAGAATCCGAAATTGCCGCATAGCAGCCCCACTGGTTATATGATTTACACGAAAAACCTAATCAACACCAATTTATATCAACGTTTAACGGAATCTGAAGTTTAATAAAATTCCATGCATTAGTTCAGGAAATAGACCTATTGCGAAAATCGTGCAAAATGGAACATATCAGCGCCACCTGTTGAACGATTTACACCAAAAATTAATCAGCACCAATTTATATCAAGTTCTAACAGAATCTAAAGTTTGGTGAAATTCTGTGCATTTGTTCTTGAGATAGAGTGCCAAAAATATTTTGTCACATACAGGTACACAGATAGACAGACAGACAGACTGACTCACAGACAGACATTTTCTAAAAACAGTCAAATCGTGTTCAGAGCATTCTAAAACGTATAAATCTTTCGAAAACCGGAAGTCGAAATTTTTAAATTAATCCAATGCTTTCTTCTTGTAAAGTTAGAAAAAATTAAAAATCATACAAACGCACACCTTGCTTGACGTCGGTTAATAAAAGCAAAACTTACATATCTGCTCGAATAATTCTTTATTACGAATTTCTTATTATTTTTAGCTTAAATATGAAATTTATTTTTATTATTTAAAACCAACTAATTATGTTCTTAGATTATGTTATCAAATCAAAGCCGTCTAACATCCACAGTAATATAATTTGCTACATATTAAATTTATCATAGCTCAATATTTGAAATATGACGAAAATTCTGTCATTAAGAATAAGTTAGTCTCGGAGTAAATTTAATGCCATAAAATACTTCAAAACGATTAGTGAAATGACGATGATACTTTAATGCTACTTTAAATTAGAACTATAATTAGAATAACTGTCATTAAATTATATCAGTAGATAGATATTTATGCAGTTTATAGAGTTGTACGAAAACATCTGGAAACTGATTTTGAAAGGCTTACATTGCGTTATACATTTATTTCCGGAAAAGTGAAGAATTCAATTTCATTGCCACCATATCTATTGAAACGTGTTGCAGCATGATAATATTTAATATGAATTTTCCATTTTGCGATGCGAAATAATTTGCAATTTAAGTAAGAGTTTTTGAATACTATACACTGTAAAAATAGTCAAATATTATGCTTAACC
Source organism: Maratus michaelseni (assembly GCA_963931845.1). Classification (NCBI taxonomy): domain Eukaryota; kingdom Metazoa; phylum Arthropoda; class Arachnida; order Araneae; family Salticidae; genus Maratus; species Maratus michaelseni. The sequence continues at coordinate 149,767,695 of OZ007589.1, read as the reverse complement.
TGCGAAAATATGTAATAACCACTGTCAAGTTACCCATGATTCAGAAAAGCGTCCTTTATCTTTAGAAACCCCCAAAACCAATATAATTTCGATATTTAAAGAAACATTTATAAAAACAAAATTCCTTTTGCTGTCACTGATTTTCGGAAACGTGTCTGAATAGTTTTATGGTGTATTAATCAGTTTTCTCAAACCGGAATATCGTTTTTAGGGTTTCGTTCATCTCACGAAACCCTATTACTCCCGCTCCGTTGTCTGTCCGTCACAGAGCTGGTTCTTAGAAACAATTTAACTTACAGAGTTTAAACTTTGTGTACTCATAGCTGGATATCTGCTATGAAGCTCAAAATCATAAAATTTGAAAAAATCGTATTATTTTAATATAGAGAGATAAAAAACCACAAATCTAACAGCCTTTTCCTATTAAATTTAAACATTTTTCGTTATAGCAGTTGCTAACAATTAAAAATCCACAATAAAATTCTTTCTACAGTAGTTAATTTTCTATTGAAAGATTTCCACGTGAAAAACGAAAATGAAATAAAAAGTTTCACCAATTGAAAAAAAGAATAATTTGACGTCATATTTGTAATAAAACGGAAAATTTCAAATATTAATCAATAATACAAGGAGTATGAGTATGTGTAAATACAGTAAGCAGATTCATATGACGTCTCTAGAGAATTAAAAAGAAAAATATTCTGACGTCATATTGGAAGTTTAATGGATTTTCCAAATGTTTGAGAATAATACAAAGAAAGTATCAATATGAGTAATAGATAATAGTAAATATATAAGTTTGAGGACCGTATTGAATCATGATAAAAACCCGATTATGGAAATATTAGCATATTTTAACATTTTGTAGGTCTCTATGCAACATGTTTATTTTTTAAATTGATTTTTTTAATATCGCATTTAGTCCACATGACAGATATTATTATGACAGCGTATAATTGCGGGACTCGTCCGCTATCGGACCGGTTCAAATTTTCGAAAAAACGAGAAAAATAGACCGGTAAATTTTTACTTTATAAAAACATGACTTTTTTTTTTTTTTGAAAAAGGAAATTTATTTGGATTTTTTAAAGAAAGGATAAAGTGTTTTGGAAGGAATATTAAAGGAAACACTATATGCGATCTTCGATCACAGTTACCCACTTGTTTAGGATGTTATTTATTTTCAATTAAACATTTTCATCTACGTAATTCAATTTATACATGCGAAAGTAACAAGATAATATTAATTTTAATATTATGTTAATGTTGTAAATTTATCATGTTTCCATGTAAAACGTGTTTGTTGAACATGGAAATGCTTACTTGAGAATTGATCGCATCTGGAAGACCTACACTGTTGAAAAGAGAAATATTTCTTAACCTTCGAAAATATAATAAACCATGAACAGAATATACAATAACATTTTCTCAGTTACTCATTATTTCGAAAAGCATTCTTTATCTTTAGAAACCTCAGAAACGAATATAGTTTCAAGATTTAAAGAAGCATATATAAAAACAAAGCTTCTTCTGCTGCCACAGATTTTCAGGAACGGTTTTTATAGTGTAATAATCAGTTTCTTAAACCGGAATACCGATTTTAGGATGCTAACAATTCTCAACTAAATATTTTCATCTGCGTAATTGAATTTATGTGCAAGAGTAACAGAATAATATTAATTTTAATGTTAATGTTAATGCTGATAATTTATCATGTTTGTGTGTAAAATATATTTATTCAACATGAAAATGTTTACTTGAGAACGTATAGCTTCTGAAAAACCTACATTTTGGGTTGAGAAAACTGATTAATACACTATAAAAACTACTCGGAAACGAAACATTTTTGAAAACCAGTGACAGCGAAAGAAACTTTGTTTTTTAAATGGTTCTTTAAATCTTGAAAATATATGCACGTCTTATTCTATAATAAGTATCTTGTAGAGCACCGCAGTGATATATATCAATTTCAATATGTTTGAGATAGTATAACGTCATTTAAATACATCACAAACTATTTTTCTGCATACACCATAATGTAACGGAATTATTTCGATTCTTCCTGAATAAGAACTATAACGCATTTCATTTTCAATACCGAACACGCCATAGTAAACCTCAATAACATATATCAATTGCATGGCAATGCAAGTATATTTATGCGAGTTACAGCACTGCCGGATGGCAGACAGACAGATAAACCGGATTTATAAACACATTTCAACTATGTTAGAATGTGTTAAAAATAAATTGTCATCAGTGTTAAGAAACATTTCTGAAATATAGAAAAATATTTATATTTTTTATCCTTTATATACACGTCATATATACTATGTGAATCACGTTGCAATTGAAATGCAAGTCATGAATGCTTACGTAATCCTGGCAAGTAAAAGATAATACATTAGTGTGATGAAATGATACAAAATTTTTTTATTCATGTATGTTACTAAAATTAAGGGGTTAAAGGAGATTTTCCGCTTTAAATTAAATATATTTTATGAAGTTGTTTGACATGTAGGCACGTTTTACAAATAGGTAGGTTTTTGCATTAAAAAGACAAATTTTTTGACTTTGAAACCACTTTTTACAAATGTTTATTTTAAAAAATACGCATTTTGGAATCGATTTTTCTAGATGTTGCGTGGTCGTTAGCGGTCCGTGGTACCCAAAATTGCACCGATGGGTTTCATATGAAACAAATAACACAAGCAACTCGTTAAAAATATATTGCCTACTTTTTGGCCGATGTTTTTTTTTAATTTTGCATCTATACTCTATACTAATGTAGGAAATTAGTGTAGGTGCAAAAGTTAATGTAAAATTAGATGTATGTAATTTTCAGAAAAAAAAAATATTTGTGAGTTCAATCGTTTATTTAGATGAGGTATGGACAAAAATAGCATTTAATTTTCTTTTTTTCTTTGTCTATTTGTCCGGAATAGGATCAGAAACGATTGCTTAACAAATGCTAAATTTATGAGGGGTAGATGAATATTTCTGGCTACAATCTTCTGTTTGTCGCATTCCAGTATCTACAATCTACAAAAACAACTTTTCAAAAGTAAAAAAAGCCAAGCAAAAAAAAAAAAAAAAAAAAAAAAAAAAAAAAAAGAGTTATCATATATATAAGTCGAGTGCCTACGTATATGTTAATAGAAATCGTTTTCTCCTGTACTAAATACATCCTAACGAGTTTCTGAAAATTCAATTTTTTTCAAATTATGCATGATGGGCTTGGCGGCCATCTTTCCATATTTCTAAGCACCCAAATTTCTAAAGTAAAAGCGTAATATGTTTGCAATGTAATATGCTTATAACAATTTCGAACTTCAGATTTTAACTACGGACAGATAAATTATATAAGACTGATATTTTGAGAAATTGAATTTTACTAGTTTGAAATTATTAATTACTCTAAAAAATAAATCATAAGATGAATCTTTGTAATAAGTCATCATTATCTTAAGACACAATTTTCAGAGCATACAAGTCTATAAATGAAACGCTTAAAATATTTGCTTAAATACCAATTTTGAACTTCGGATTTTAACTACGGATTTGGGTGCTTAGAATTTTGTGAATAATATGCAAAGATGGCCGCCAAGCCCATCATGCATAATTTGAAAAAAATTGAATTTTCAGAAACTCGTTAGGATGTATTTAGTACAGGAGAAAACGATTTCTATTAACATATACGTAGGCACTCGACTTATATATATGATAACTTATTTAATGGAAAAAAGTTAAAAAAGTAATATAATAGCTTGGAAATTTGATATCACACCATTTTTTAGCCACAACTTTTTTTTTTTTTTTTTTTTTTTTTTTTTTGCTTGGCTTTTTTTACTTTTGAAAAGTTGTTTTTGTAGATATCATTTCTTTTTTTAAAATAGATTAAACATAATTTAAATAATCTAAACATGAGAAATAATTTAAAATTACATTTTACTTTCAGTCATTGTTTAAAGGATCAACTAGAAATACCAGTAGATTTTTCAATTAAACTAATTACACTCTTAAAAACAACATACTAACTGTGGCTTGTTATAATACTTGTTATCCTCTGTTAAAAAATATCACTGACTTATCCCTGAAATGAATAACAAGTTGGAAATTGTACGTCAAACGTTACAAACGAGGTGCGTTCGTACGCACGTTTTAGAATTAAATTCATGATATCCCGTGCGTAGAACGGGTTAAACAGCTAGTTAAGTATATATTTTATGACACTGTTCATACAAATATCTTAACTAGTTATATAAATATTCAGATATATATGTATCAGCTAGTTATATAAATATTCAGATCTTGATGATTTTTAATTCTGTGAAATGAATTATATCGTCTGCAGATTAATTTCTGTCATAAAATAAGTATCTCGGTAGCTTGACGATTTAACATCCATCGGAAGCTCCTATAACAAAAAAGCACCGATTTAAAAAAAAAAAAATTCAAATTTCTTAATAAATATTTTTATTAATATCTCCTAAAGTTTTGATTCGATTTTAATAAAATTTGAAATGTCCCGACAAAATTCTGCAAAAATAATACATTTTAAATTGAAAACCATTTGGTTGGGTAGTTTTTGCGTTGTTATATGCGGACAGACAGACAGACGGACGGACAGACAGACGGACAGACAGACAGACAGACAGACGGACGGACAGACGGACGGACCAAACGACGACTATAGGTGCTACGTATTTATATAATTACGAACGCACCTAAAAATGGAATACGTACATAGCGTATCAGCGCTGCATTTGAAATCAAACGTGATATCACGCTCTTTTATTATTAGCACTAGCTGGCTTCGCCTGATAGCGGGCCCCTAATTTACATCGGAGCCTCGAATCTTGTAAAACCTCAAATAAGATAAACCTCGAACCGAACGAACCTCCGACCTGGTTCCCCTCTGCCTTCGGCACCGGATAATCCCTTAATTTGCACATCGAATAGTATAAACCTCTAATCAAACGAACCTCCGACACGGGTCCCCGCTGCCTTCGGCACCGTATAGCAGTCGTGCTGCGCACGCTCAAGTTCCATCTTCCACCAACAGGTAGCGCAATCTGTTCTACATGAACCTCGGGCACTGAAATCGATAAGGCTATAGATGTCGAGTCGAATGAGCTATACCCCGTCGTGATCCAGCTCATAGAACCAGATATAGGAAAGTGCGCCTGGTGGTGAAAAAACGAACTAAAATCGGAAAGCTCTATCGATGTCGAGTAGAAGGAGCCGTACCCCGTCGTGTTCCGACCCATAGAAACAGATATAGGAAAGCGCCCCCTGGTGGTGAAAGCTAATCGCGTTTGGGGGGCAAAGTGGGGGAATGAACACTGAAGATGCATAATAGGATTAAGCGGTCATAGACCTTTCCAACGATGTATCACTTGAGGGGTATGTGCAAAATTTAGAAAATACCCCCCTGCATAATATGATTAAGTGTTCACAGACCTTTCCAACGATATATCACATGAGAGGTGTCGGCAAAATTTAGAAAACTGCCCCTTTGGGGGGGGGGGTGAAAGTGGGAGGATGGACCCCGAAGATACATAATATGAATAAGCGGTCACAGTCCTTTCGAACAATATATCACATGAGTAGTGTCGGGGAGGGGGCGCAAAATGTGGGGGTGACACCTGTGGTGCATAACATGAATAAGTGGTCACAGCCCTTTGTAACGATATGTAACATGACGGATATCGTTAAAATTTAGAAAACTGCCCCCCCCCCTTCTGTAGGCAAAACGCGCTCCACCCCTGTCATATAATTTTTGACGCGACTTTATTTTTAAAATTTATGTTATGTGTTATAAAATATCGTAAAGTTTCAAACAGATAGCCTTATTATACTTCCTAATTTTGTTCACGCCCCTCCCTATCCCCTCCCCAAAATGTGACGCGCCATTCTTTTTTATAATTTTTTTATCATGTGTCATAAACTATCTTAAAGTTTAAAACTGATCGCATTGGAATTTATTATATTTGCTGAAATTACTATTATATATAGAATAATATTGAAATAAACCCTCCTTTAGCTTGTAATTAAGATATATGAACAATTTTCAGAATTTCTGAAAGCTGATTTTTATTTATTTATTTATCTATTTATTTATTTTTTGTTTATTTATTTATTTATCTTATTATTATTTTTAATTTTTTTGCGTTGCCCTGTGCATGTTTGGAATTTCTTAGCAATTTCTTAGATTTACATTATTTTATTCAATTAAACATTGTACTGTTACAATAAATTTAAATTGAAACTTCACTTCTAAAACAAAAATAATTTAACAACTGGATTTCATTAATTTATAAGAAAATTACGTGAAAGGTATTCCTGCAAACAAAATGCCTGTCCTTTTGTTTTTTTTAGGAATAAATGAATCACATTTAAGTAATTTCAAAAATTTTGTTTACGTTTGGAAAGAAATTTTAAATGCCGATAACTCTTAATGTATACATTTTAGAAGGTACAACTTCTTTCAAAAACTAATTTATTTTTAAGGATCTTTCTAAAAACGTAAATTATATATTTAAAATATTTTTTAAAGCATAAATACTACGTCTGAATACTTTATTTTACAATATTATAAGAACACGCATTTTACCAGACAATTAAATACACTAAACCAGACCTGCCAAGTCTCCGGCTTTTTGGAAACCAGTAATTTAGTACAGAAAATGTTGTTTTGTTGAATCGGAGCATTTTGCAATTTAAAAGAACAATATTTTCTCAAAAAAATTACTGGTGTTCAAAAAGCCGGAGACTTGGCAACTCTGCACTAAACAAACATGAATGAAAAATTGACCTGTGCCAGGACTCGAACCTGGGACCTTATGCGTTCCGTGCGGACGCTATGTGACTAAGCCACCCAGACAAAAACCGTTGACTGGCAATTTCTCATATTTATTCATGTAGGAAACAGTCATCTGCCACAGTTTGCAGTCATAGTTAATTGTCTGATAAAATGTGTGTTCTTATAATTATGAAGTTTTATTTAAAAAATATATCTTCGGAAGAAAATGGCTGACTTGCAGTTGAAATTTGATATGGTTATAACCTGTAACTGATTTGTGCTATTATAATAAAGACTAGCCGCCACTGGCGACCAGTTTGGTCCAATATTTTTTTGTTTGTTTGTTTGTTTCTCGCTACCTTTGGCTCTAGACTTGATTACGGGAGATTAGAAAATCTATCATTATTCTCATTTAAAACGTCTTGAATAATGTGACATAATCGGGGTGCATATTATAACACGTAATTTTCGAGTATGGTTTGGTGAAACATTGAACTTTTGGAAGCCAGTTTTGATAATCACATTTCTTTTAAACCATATTTGCTGTCAGCACTTTTGACCCGTGGCGTAGAATCTCATTAAAATTCACGAACTTCCTTCTAGATGCCTATCTCTGTTCGACTCTGTTTTTCTCTGCTCTCCTATTTTGATATAGTTCAGGAGTTTTCATAACTGCATAATTCCCTTACTTTGGCATTTCTGCTTAATGTCTACTGACTATTAAGATCCGTAACTTGTAAATACGCCACGCCAACATTACCGCCTATAATTCTAATTACAGCAACCCGTTTTTTCTCTGTTATATTGCAACTCAATAGTTAATATAGTGCCCCGGTGCGTCTACGACAGCTGTTCCATCAGAACATTTGATTTCAAAATCAAAGTATCGTTTCTAATTAGCACACGCGAAAAATAAAAGCTGGTATTGGCGATTTTAAATATGCTATTGGCGAGATTTGCGCCCAAATAACACAAAAGTACTGAATGATGTTATGTATTTTGTAAATGTATATTAAATTACTGTTTTGAAAGCGATTGGTCATTAATAATGGTAAATATGATTGGTGATTAACAATCATTTTCAGTGGTCTCTCTTCCTTGCACGTATAATACATAAATACCAAATTAACTGACAATTTGCTTCGAAATTTGATTCATTAAATATCATTACAGGAGTTGTATATGTTTACATTCAGCTTACATCAAGAAAAGATAAAGAATGAAGGTGAGTTGTATAGCACATAATTATGGTAAACTTTGATTGTGTCACTGGTACGAATTATGTTTTTGACACCAGGCAGCGCTCCAAAAAATCTTTCACGGAAAACTTACTTTACGAACGATTATCTCCGTGGTTTAATGGTTTAATATTTTAAACCTTCACGACGAATGAAACTTTTTTTTTTTTTGTTTACTTTCATGGATAGAGAATTTGAATTGCGAGGCTAATTTCAACAGAAGTTATGAAGAATATATACATAATTGAACGTAAGTCATCTCTCAAATATTAATTTATTTTGAACGATCTTTCTAAAAATGTAACATTTATTAAGTTTTATTCGAAAATATAATTTTGAATAAAAATGGCCGCCTGGCATATGAAAACGTGAAGCGGGCATTCCGGAATTGTTGATGACAGTCACAATTCCGGTTGACTGTCCGATTGACTTACGGTTTTATTATTATAGAGATTATAGAGATGGTACATGGTCGTTGGCGGGTTTTATCTCTGTTTTGGCATAATTTTTAAATCGTCAAGTTAATTAACAGTTTTTTGCTAATTAAAGATAGAAAATAATTTTTTTTACACTGGATCTTATAAAAGCACATAGATTACGTAATTACTTGTCCAAAAATGCAATCCTTTTTTTATTCTGCCCAATATTAAGGTCTGTAGCTTGTTTGAAAAAAAAAGTTTGACGAAGAAAAAAGTGATCATTTTACGTAACTCGACGTTTTTAAAAAAAATCTATATCTCTGTTTATAAATCACTTATGAAGATGAGTTTGGTCTTAAATTGAAGAAATTCTTCATTAGATTCTTCTAGTTTTCATTTTTGTTCCCTGCGACGCTTGGTTTATTTGATATCTGATATTTTAATATGGCATGTTTTGTCGATTTAACATTGCGAAGTCGCTTACTGTAAGTAAGCATCTACAAAAACAACTTTTCAAAAGTAAAAAAAAAGCCAAGCGTAAAAAAAAAAGTTGTGGCTAAAAAATGGTGTGATATCAAATTTCCAAGCTATTATATTACTTTTTTAACTTTTTTCCATTAAATAAGTTATCATATATATAAGTCGAGTGCCTACGTATATGTTAATAGAAATCGTTTTCTCCTGTACTAAATACATCCTAACGAGTTTCTGAAAATTCAATTTTTTTCAAATTATGCATGATGGGCTTGGCGGCCATCTTTGCATATTATTCACAAAATTCTAAGCATCCAAATCCGTAGTTAAAATCCGAAGTTCAAAATTGTTATTTAAGCAAATATTTTAAGCGTTTCATTTATAGATTTGTATGATATGAAAATTGTGTCTTAAGATAATGATGACTTATCTTAAAGATTCATCTTATGATTTATTTTTTACAGTAATTAATAATTTCAAACTAGTAAAAATCAATTTCTCAAAATATCAGTCTTATCTAATTTATCTGTCCGTAGTTAAAATCTGAAGTTCGAAATTGTTATAAACATATTACATTGCAAACATATTACGCTTTTACTTTAGAAATTTGGGTGCTTAGAAATATGAAAAGATGGCCGCCAAGCCCATCATGTATAATTTGAAAAAAATTGAATTTTCAGAAACTCGTTAGGATGTATTTAGTACAGGAGAAAACGATTTCTATTGACATATACGTAGGCACTCGACTTATATATATGATATACTTATATATATGATATATTTTCGCTAGCCTCGAATATATAGTAGATGACGTGAAAGGTATTCCTGCGAACGAAATGCCTGTCCTTTACCGTGTTTTTTTATTTTTAGAAATAAATGAATCACATTTAATTCATTTCAAAATTTTTGTTTACGTTTGGAAAGAAATTTTAAATGGCGATAACTCTTAATGAACATTTTAGAAGGTACATCTTCCCTCAAAAACTAATTTATTTTTAAAGATCTTTCTAAAAACGTAAATTATATATTTAAAATATTTTTAAAGCATAAACACTACGTCTGATTACTTTATTTTACAATATTTATAAGAACACGCATTTTATCAGACAATTAAATACACTAAACAAACATGAGTGAAAAATTGACCTGGGCCTGGACTCGAACCTGGGACCTTATGCGTACCATGCCGACGCTCTGCGACTGAGCTACCCAGATCCATATCCGTAACCGGCAATTTCTCATACTTATTCATGTTAGAAACAATCATCTGCCACAGTTTGCAGTCATATTTAATTATTTGATAAAATATGTGTTCTTATAATTGTGAAGTTTTATTTAAAAAAAAAATATCTTCAGAAGAAAATGGCTGACTTGCAGATGAAATTTGATGTGGTTATATTATAACCTGTAACTGATTTGTGCTATTTTAATACAGATGGTACATGGTCGTTGGCGGGTTTTATCTCTGTTTTGGCATAATTTTTTAATCGGCAAGTTAATTAACAGTTTTTTGCTAACTAAGGATAGAAAATATTTTTTTTTTTTTACACTGAATTTTATAAAAGCACATAGATTACGTAATTACTTGTTCAAAAATGCAATCCTTTTTTTATTCTGTCCAATATTAAGGCCTGTAGCTTGTTTGAAAAAAAAAGTTTGACGAAGAAAATAGTGATCATTTTAAGTAACTCGACGTTTTTTATAAAAAGCTATATCTCTGTTTATAAATCACTTATGAAGATGAGTTTGGTCTTAATTTGAAGAAATTCTTCCTTAGATTCTTCTAGTTTTCGTTTTTTTTTTCTACGACGCTTGGTTTGTTTGATATCTGATATTTTAATCTGGCATGTTTTGTCGATTTAACATTGCGAAGTTGCTTTCTGTATATAAGCATCTACAAAAACAACTTTTCAAAAGTAAAAAAAAAAGCCAAGCGTAAAAAAAAAAAAGTTGTGGCTAAAAAATGGTGTGATATCAAATTTCCAAGCTATTATATTACTTTTTTAACTTTTTTCCATTAAATAAGTTATCATATATATAAGTCGAGTGCCTACGTATATGTTAATAGAAATCGTTTTCTCCTGTACTAAATACATCCTAACGAGTTTCTGAAAATTCAATTTTTTTCAAATTATGCATGATGGGCTTGGCGGCCATCTTTGCATATTATTCACAAAATTCTAAGCATCCAAATCCGTAGTTAAAATCCGAAGTTCAAAATTGTTATTTAAGCAAATATTTTAAGCGTTTCATTTATAGATTTGTATGATCTGAAAATTGTGTCTTAAGATAATGATGACTTATCTTAAAGATTCATCTTATGATTTATTTTTTTACAGTAATTAATAATTTCAAACTAGTAAAAATCAATTTCTCAAAATATCAGTCTTATCTAATTTATCTGTCCGTAGTTAAAATCTGAAGTTCGAAATTGTTATAAACATATTACATTGCAAACATATTACGCTTTTACTTTAGAAATTTGGGTGCTTAGAAATATGAAAAGATGGCCGAAAAGCCCATCATGCATAATTTGAAAAAAATTGAATTTTCAGAAACTCGTTAGGATGTATTTAGTACAGGAGAAAACGATTTCTATTAACATATACGTAGGCACTCGACTTATATATATGATAACTTATTTAATGGAAAAAAGTTAAAAAAGTAATATAATAGCTTGGAAATTTGATATCACACCATTTTTTTGCAACAACTTTTTTTTTTTTTTACGCTTGGCTTTTTTTTTTACTTTTGAAAAGTTGTTTTTGTAGATGTCATTTCTTTTTTTTAAAACAGAATAAACATAATTTAAATAATCTAAACATGAGAAATAATTTAAAATTACATTTTACTTTCAGTCATTGTTTAAAAGGTTAACTAGAAATACCAGTAGATTTTTAAATTAAACTAATAACAACATACTAAATGTGGCTTGTTATAATACTTGTTATCCCCCGTTAAAAAATATCACTGACTTATCGATGAAATGAATAAAAATGCAATATGTACATAGCGTGTCAGCGCTGCATTTGAAATCAAACGTGATATCACGCTCTTTTATTATTAGCACTAGCTGGCTTCGCCCGCTAGCGGACCCCTAATTTATATCGGGGCCTCGAATCTTGTAAAACCTCTAACCAAACTAACTTCCGACACGGGTCCCCGCTGCCTTCGGCACCGTATAGCAGTCGTATAGCTCAAGTTCCATCTTCCACCACCAGGTAGTGCAATCTGTTCTGTATGAACCTCGGGCACTGAAATCGTTAAGGCTATAGATGTCGAGTCGAATGAACTGTACCCCGTCGTGATCTAGCCCATAGAACCAGAAATAGAAAAGTGCCCCCTGGTGGTGAAAAAACGAACTAAAATCGGAAAGCTCTATTGATGTCGAGTCGAATGAGCCATACCCCGTCGTGATCCGACTCGTAGGAACAGATATAGGAAAGCGTCCCCTGGTGGTGAAAGCTAATCGCGCTTGGGGGGAAAAGGGGGGATGAACACCGGAGATGCATAATAGGATTAAGCGGTCACAGACCTTTCCAACGATGTATCACATGAGGGGTATGTGCAAAATTTAGAAAATACCCCCCCCCCCCCCTGCATATTATGATTAAGCGTTCACAGACTTTTCCAACGATATATCACATGAGAGGTGTCGGCAAAATTTAGAAAAGTGCCCCCTTTGGGTGGGAGGGCTGAAAGTGGGAGGATGGACCCCGAAGATACATAATATGAATAGCGGAACAATTTTTAGAATTTCTGAAAGCTGATTTTTATTTATTTATTTATTTATTTATCTATTTTTTATTTTTTGTTTATTATTATTTTATTTTTTTTTGCGTTGCCCTGTGCATGTTTGGAATTTCTTAGCATTTTCTTAGATTTACCTTATTTTATTCAATTAAACATTGTACTGTTACAATAAATTTAAATGGAAACTTCACTTCTAAAACAAAAATAATTTAACAACTGGATTTCATTAATTTATAGGAAAACTAGCAAGCTACGCCCGCTGCGCTTGTCGGTTTCTACAAATGAACCCTGAATCAAACGAAATATATCGTTTAATTTGACCTTGTATTTGAAAGCAATCTGTATATTTACGTGGAATATCCTTCCACATTACTGAAAAATGACGCGATTGCGCTATTATATTTTCTAATGTGCAGTCAAAATTTTAGCTGTTAAGGACCAACTCTGTTATTTGGTCATTTACAGTTAGGGTTTGCTAAAGAATGATAAAACTATATGCAATATACTAAAACCATCACTAAAAATTATCGAAATAACAATGCAAACAAATTAACTAACAAAATCCATTCAGAAGAAGTTTTTATAAAGACTAATCTTTGATAATCTGATTATTGAACTTTTCCACATAATTCTAAAACAACAAAACGATATAAAATATACTAAAACAATCCTTACAAATTATCTACTTAACAATGCAAGTCGCAAAAAATACGCCCAGTAAAAACTATCAAAAAGGCTAATATTTCGGAATCGGGTTCACTTGACTATATAACCTTCACATATAACTGTTGGACTAAGCAACGTAGGACAATATATAGTACATTAACACCATTTCTGAAATAGCATCTAACTAACAATACAATTCTCATCAAAATCCGTTCAGTAGAACTTTTTTAGAAGGCTAATCTTTCATAATCGGAATCAAATATTGAAAAGGCTAATATTTGATAAAAAAAATGGTCACCCGATTTTCGAATTTCCCCCTATAATTCTAGAACTAAGCAACGTTATATAATAAAACGTTCCCTAGAAAATTATTTAACAGTATAGGTTCCATCGAAATACATTCGGCAAAATCTTTTAAAAAGGCTAATCTTTCATAATCGGATTGATCTGATTATAGAACTTCCCAGAATAATTATATAACTAAGCTACGTAGAACGATATGTTATACATTAAAACCTTCCCTTAAAAATTATCTTAGTTTAAGTTCTACGAAAATGCATTCAGCAGAACTCGAGTTATAAGCAGCCGGAACGAAATTTCATATATGTAGAAGTAAATAGAAGTATATTGCCATTAATATAGTTTGCATTTGAATAAAAAAAGGTACTTTTCGGTTAGCCGGGCATCAGTGATATATGAACACCCACCCACCCACCCACACACACACATATATATATATATATATATATATGTATGTATATACATGTATTTGTGTAGATATATGTGTATATATGTGTGTGTATATATATATATATATCACTGGCGCCCGGCTAACCAAAAAGTACAAAAAAAAAATACTGCAAAAATGCAGTTGTTCACTTGAAAAAAAAACACCTTTTGGCCTAAAATCTCTCATCAAAACTGTTTTTCTTTTTTTTCTTTTCTTTCTTTTTAAAAAAATAAAATTAGTAACAGTTTTTTCTTTTATTTTTCCAGATGTATAGCCATTTCAATTCTTTCTGCAACAAAAAAAGACACTTTTTGGCTTAAAATCAAATTGTTTGGGGTCAAAAGTAAAATCAAAATCGCCAAAAACAAAAGATAAATCGCCAAATTTGTTTCAATAGAAATCTTGCCCCTTGAATAATGTTTTAAGCATTATGAACATTTCTAATCATGTTTAAATTAAATATTTTCGTTTTATAATATTCTCTCATCAAAACTCTTTTTCTTTCTTTCTTTCTTTCTTTTTTTTTTTTTAAATAAAATTAGTAACAGTTTTTCTTTTATTTTTCGAGATGTATAGCCTTTTCATTTCTTTCTGCAACAGTAATGATCGCCAAAAAATTAGCAATGGTAACCTTTTCGGCCAAAATAACAGAACTTTCTATCATAATTCGATAGCTATTATACGTAGACCGTTGTGTTACATACTAAAACCTTCCCTGAAAAATTATCTCTCGAACAGTGTAAATTCCATCAAATTCCATTCAGCAGATCTCGAATTATAAAGGAACGGAACGAAATTTCCGTTTGTGTTTTATATATATAGCTAGCCTCGTATATATAGTAGATGACGTGAAAGGTATTCCTGCGAATGAAATGCCTGTCCTTTACCGTGTTTTTTTATTTTTAGAAATAAATGAATCACATTTAATTCATTTCAAAATTTTTGTTTACGTTTGGAAAGAAATTTTAAATGGCGATAAATCTTAATGTATACATTTTAGAAGATACATCTTCCCTCAAAAACTAATTTATTTTTAAAGATCTTTCTAAAAACGTAAATTATATATTTAAAATATTTTTAAAGCATAAACACTACGTCTGATTACTTTATTTTACAATATTTATAAGAACACGCATTTTATCAGACAATTAAATACACTAAACAAACATGAGTGAAAAATTGACCTGGGCCTGGACTCGAACCTGGGACCTTATGCGTACCATGCCGACGCTCTGCGACTGAGCTACCCAGACCCATATCCGTAACCGGCAATTTCTCATACTTATTCATGTTAGAAACAATCATCTGCCCTAAAAACGTAAATTATATATTTAAAATATTTTTAAAGCATAAACACTACGTCTGATTACTTTATTTTACAATATTTATAAGAACACGCATTTTATCAGACAATTAAATACACTAAACAAACATGAGTGAAAAATTGACCTGGGCCTGGACTCGACCCTGGGACCTTATGCGTACCATGCCGACGCTCTGCGACTGGGCTACCCAGATCCATATCCGTAACCGGCAATTTCTCATACTTATTCATGTTAGAAACAGTCATCTGCCACAGTTTGCAGTCATATTTAATTATTTGATAAAATATGTGGTCTTATAATTGTGAAGTTTTATTTTTAAAAAAAATATCTTCAGAAGAAAATGGCTGACTTGCAGATGAAATTTGATGTGGTTATATTATAACCTGTAACTGATTTGTGCTATTTTAATACAGATGGTACATGGTCGTTGGCGGGTTTTATCTCTGTTTTGGCATAATTTTTTAATCGCCAAGTTAATTAACAGTTTTTTGCTAATTAAGGATAGAAAATATTTTTTTTTAACACTGAATTTTATAAAAGCACATAGATTACGTAATTACTTGTCCAAAAATGCAATCCTTTTTTTATTCTGCCCAATATTAAGGCCTGTAGCTTGTTTGAAAAAAAAAAGTTTGACGAAGAAAATAGTGATCATTTTAAGTAACTCGACGTCTTTTAAAAAAAGCTATATCTCTGTTTATAAATAACTTATGAAGATGAGTTTGGTCTTAAATTGAAGAAATTCTTCCTTAGATTCTTCTAGTTTTCGTTTTTTTTTTCTACGACGCTTGGTTTGTTTGATATCTGATATTTTAATCTGGCATGTTTTGTCGATTTAATATTGCGAAGCTGCTTTCTGTATATAAGCATTAGCGGTCTTTATTCCAGTTCTTGGCGTTGTTTGTGTGGCGTTTTTTTTTTTTAAGCTTGGCTTGGCAGAGCGACCGCCCTGCTTGATTAGCGGTTTTTATTCCAGTTCTTGGCGTTGTTTGTGTGGCGTTTTTTTTTTTTAAGCTTGGCTTGGCAGAGCGACCGTCCTGCTTGATTAGCGGTCTTTAGTCCAGTTCTTGGCGTTGTTTGTGTGGCGATTTTTTTTTTCAGCTTGGCTTGGCAGAGCGACCGCCCTGCTTGATAATGTTTGAGAAAACTCTGAAAATCTGAGAGAATCAAAAATCAACAAATATTTCAGTACTCAAAAACTCAGGAACTAATTCATCAATTTTGAGAAATCTAACGGCGATTGAAAGGCCTAATTAAGATTTATAATTGATAATTCTGATTATAATCTGCATTTTGTAGCATTCTGATCAACAAATATTTCAGTACTCAAAAACTCAGGAACTAATTCATCAATTTTGAGAAATCTAACGGCGATTGAAAGGCCTAATTAAGATTTATAATTGATAATTCTGATTATAATCTGCATTTTGTAGCATTCTGATATCTAAACTAGCTTTTGAGTAAACAGGAAGTACCTGAAGAATCAATTAATAAACTATTCTTTCAATACTCAAAAACTCGGGGAACTAACTTGTCAATTTTAAGAAATCTTACGGTGAAACAAAAATCTAATTAAGATTTATAAATAATTATATATTTAGCTTATGACTTATACATTTTAATATAAAAACTAAATTGGAAAGCATTTATTTCTAAAAACTCGAGAGGTATTTTAAAATTCAAATGCAGCACATAGTGTTGCTACGCATTTAGTTTACAATAAAATGGCGGACCATGAAAGTTAATGTATCAATTAAAAAAAAATCGAATTTTGTTTTCTTTATAAAAATGAGCAACTTAAAATTAAACTGAAATGCTTAGGCTATCACAAAACTTCCTTCTATATTATTCTAATATATTATTTTAAATAACACTGCTGCACATTAACAATTACAAAATCCATCATTTCTTTAAATGAGATAAAATGATCAGTGAATAAAAAATGCGTTATTTTCTATGAAAATATTTTCAATGATTTGCGTGTAATTATACTGCAGATATAAGCATCGCATATTTCGAACAAAAATCATTGAATTTCGGCACCCGCAACCAAAATTAAATGACAATCTAATCCCCTGATGAGGAATATAATGGTAAATGTTCGTTGAATTGTGTGCATTTGAACTAGAGACATAAGCATCGTATTTTTCGAACAAATCATTGAGTTTCGTATATCTCAACATGCTTTTTCTGATAAAATTAAATACAAAATTACAATTTAATATTTCTAAGATAAAGCTCCTATTTTTTTCTTAGTTTGTAACTCTTCGAAATAAAATATTAATTATTAAAAGAATATTTTTTAAAATATTTAAAAAATACATCCAGAGGCGTCACCATGAGGAGGGGGGGGTATGGGGGTGAGCCGCCCCCCCCCCCCAATCTATGTGAAGGTGGGAAATTTGAGCTTAGAGTTGGGAAATTTTAGATTTTTGAAAGACTTTTCTTTATTAAAAATAATAGAATAAAAATATGAACTTTTTATTTTTTTTATCACTACGTTTCTGAGTGCAAAAACAGTAAATAAGAAAGCAGCCAGACTCAAGCCGTTATTGTGTTTCTCGGTTCTACGAAAATATCTACCATACCAGAATTTCTCTACTTCTGTCCATCCACAACTAACTGTAATTCACCTCCTTTATTTCCTCCGAAACTTTCTGAAAAATTTCAAAATAACATGCGTGATTTTTATTAAGAATCATTGACGTTATTTTCATATGAAAGGCGATTATGACTCGTACACAGCAGACAAAAAATCGCAAACCTTAAACTAATGCTGGTCGACTAAAAACAAAATACAGTATTCTTTTCGCGTTAGATCTCTAAAAATAAATAAATAAACGTTCTAATTAAAAAATATCCAACTGTCAGAAACGAAAATTGAACAACAAATTTCGTTT
Source organism: Maratus michaelseni (assembly GCA_963931845.1). Taxonomy (NCBI): domain Eukaryota; kingdom Metazoa; phylum Arthropoda; class Arachnida; order Araneae; family Salticidae; genus Maratus; species Maratus michaelseni. Next base: position 149,749,385 of record OZ007589.1, on the reverse strand, counting down.
CCGATTAGCGTCAAATCAACAGGTCGTCGCCAGATCAGTTATACAAAGGCTTTGGTTGTCGCTGTCAATGCCAGACATTAATCAGCAAATATTCCAAATTTTCTTTAAAAATAGCATTCTATTCTAATACTAAAAAAGAAAAACACGATTTCCGTTCTTAAATAGCATTAAAATAACTTGAAATGGAATAAGTAATTTTTTAGAGAAAAAAAAAGTTATTTTTCTTTATTTCTTTGCGTGAATAAATAAAATTTTCAGTTTCAGAAAGAATGATCCCGAGTCTATCTTATTTCTAGTAGCCACCTGCTTTGAAATGGAGCTGGGCAACGATCTAACAACTTTTCGCCATAAAAAATTTGGTAACCCTGTACTGTCAAGATAAAAGCGTTGTGTGAGGAAATGTGAATACAAAAGTTGTTGATTCCTTTAATTTATGTGCGGAAATATATCTTAGTCCTATTCAGTACTGTGCCTATATAATTGTATTTAATAATGACTATAAATCTCAGCACGAAAGAACCCTTCACAATGGGAATAGAGATTCTGTGTAGAAATTTGGAGCACCTAAATATCCAGTCGAGGATTCAGTTTGAAAAAAAAAAAAACTTTAATCAATTAAAAATTATAAAAAACGTATTGCGAACTACTATTGAGCTATATAATAGACGCAACAGTCTAATGCTTTTAGCATGTGAAAGTGAAATAGGGGATTTTATCAAACTGAATGATGTTATAATTAGGTGGTTTTTAGCACTTTCCAACCTAGTTGAAAAGTGCTTATGACTTCGGTTTGTCTGGCCGTATGGCCGGATGGCCGTCTGGCCGTCTGTCCGTGCTCTAACTCCCGTAAATATGCTCGGATTGCTCTGCAATTTTTATATGTTATTGTCGTTATCTATGGCACGTTCCCTATTTCAACTGAAGTGTGTACCACTTATAGTTTTCTTACAGGGACACTCAAAAGAATTCCGTTACATTATGGGGAAAAATCATTTGCGGTTTATTTTAAAAATGTTTCACTATTGTAAACGCATTGAAATTTATATAAATCACTAAGATGCATTAGAAGAAGCTTAATATGGAATAGTAGGTGTATAGCACTTAGAGTTACTTTACAGGGACAGTCAAAATAATTCCGTTACATTACGTCTATGGAGAAAAATCGTCTGCGGCTTATTTAAATAATGTTCCACTATTTTAAACGCATTGAAGTTTATATATATTACTAAGGTGCATTACAAGAGGCTTACTACAGAATAGTGTGTGTATAGCAGTCATCGTTCATTTACAGGGACACACAAAAGAATTCTCTACTGTCTGTTAACAATAATTCCTGGAAGTGCGTTTTAAGTTACTAAACGCGATTTTAATCTTAACTAGCTTTTTGTCCATTACGTGGTGTGTATAAATTCTGTAGATCCTATACAGGGCAGCACAAAAGTTCGCGAACACATTTCCGTTTATTGACAGAAACTCCAGAAGGAGAATTTAAACGGTGCTACGCGTTTCCTAACTAAACTAAAATTTAGCATCCTATGTATATATACAAATCTATAGATCATATACAGGGCTACATAAAAGTATTCGGATATTTTTCCGAATATTGTATATATTGAAAATTCCTGAAATTACGTTTTTAAATATGTTATGCGTTTTCCAAATTGTTTACTTAGATGTCATCTTTCAGCTTATTAAACGGTAATGATTTGTAAAATTATTTTAGAAGCGTTGGAAAGTGCTACATAATCTATGCTTGACGCATGATTTTTCGTTCTTGTTTTTTAAGACTAAAAGAATTAATGTTAAGTGAAACAAAAAGCAAAATGTAAGTTCACTAGCAATATTTTCTCTATATTACATTTTGCTCTACCTTATTTCACATATTTATATAGCTTTCTGTAAATATATGCAATGTTTTTTATTTAAAATCTTACATTTCTTGTATTGTTTGAAATTGCTTAATTAACTATTCATTTTGTAAATGGGTATTTTATCTTTTTACAAGGGCATATCAATAAATAACCCACATAATGTAAAAAAAGAAAAATAATGATGACAATATGAAACAGAAATGAAAGTATTGCCCATTTATTACTTTGCCACATAACTTCCATGCATGTGTCCCAACGATGGATCGGTTTGAAAATCCCGGTCTCATAGAACTCCGTCGGCTGCGAGAAGACCCATCTTCACATGGCCCGTTTGAGTTCGTCGTCCGAGTTAAACTTCTTACCGCCGAGGAACTTCTTCATGGGTCAAACAGATGGAAATTGGAGGGTGCCGAGTCCGTGCTTTATGGCGGGTGCTCCAAAACTTCCCAGTCGTATCCCTGCAATATTTCACGAACTGGGACAGACGAGCGTTTTCGTCCAATTTCCATCTGTTTGGACCCATGAAGAAGTTCCTCGGCTGTAAGAAGTTTGACTCTGACGACGAACGCAAACCGGCCGTGCGAAGGTGGCTCTTCTCGCAGCCGATGGAGTTATATGAGACCAAGATTTTCAAACTGATCCATCGTTGGGACAAATGCCTCAACATGCATGGAAGTTATGTCAGAAAGTAATAAATGGGTAATACCTTCATTTCTGTTTCATATTGTCATTAATTGTTTTTTCTTTTTCTTTTTTTACATTAGGTGCGTTACTCATTGATATATCATCGTATCTCTATTTTCATGCCTAATGATTTCAAGACAGGAAAATAGAAATTAATCTAGTTTTGATTTTAATTATTTAAATGAAAAAAGTGTATTTAATCTTTTATTAAACGAACCAATAATTACAGTTTTTATGCTTTTTGTTTCAGTATTTTTTTTTTTTGGAGGGGCATGAGTATCATTATTGTTATAGACACATTGAGCATATCATTTAAGTTGGAAATTAGAGCAATTTGTTTGAAACTGGGAAAGTTTTGAATTCTACCCCCCCAAAAAAATTATCTGTAGCTACGCCCCTGAATACGTCTTCAGAAATTATTTAAATTCAACACCGGAAATCTGTAATCTTGGTATTTTTACGATTTTATTTTCATAATTAATTACATGTTTAATGTGAGAGTTAATTAAGAAGAGAGAAGTTTTCTAAATGAGGTTCATTTATATATTTTTTTTCTTTCTCGAATTCGCATTTTTAATTATCGCTAGTTATGCAGTGAGTTAATTAAGAAGCAAGAAGTTTGTTAAAATAAACTTCATTATTCTGTTTATTGTTTTTTAGAAACGACATTCTTAATTATTGTTAGTATAGTTAGAAATTACAATATTTTGAGGTTTTATTTCGTTTTTATTTGAGTGTTAATTAAGAAACACGAAATTTATTAAATAAGCTTTATCTTTCGTCTTACTGATTCTTAGAAATTTCAGTCTTACAAGGAAGGTCTCCATAAGCGCATACTCAGAAAATTTTGAAAAAATTACAGAATATTCTTCTCATGAGGATATACACGTTTATAAAAAAAATTGCTGCGGAACCTCGATATAACGTCCGTAAAGAATTTATGAAAATTTCGTGTTTTGGCTATTTATCGCTAGGTTGGCGACACAATGAAAAAAAAAATATGCATTTTATGATAAATCATATTTTAGGAAAAACGCTTTCTACTCTTTATACTGAACTAGTTTAAGTTTGTTTAACTTAAATAAATTCACTTTTATAACTACGGTTTTGCCACATACATTTATATCTACATCTAAAGAAAATTAACGATCGTATTATACGGTTTAGAGTAAAATTTAAATTGATTAAAAATGTTTCAAACTAAAAATTAATTGTCCGATTCTGAGCACTATCAATTTGACCTCGATATTGTTAGTGCCGGAGACAACAAGAGAAAAGTCTTGTTGCCGTGGGAACAATGACTTATTCAAAATCGAAATGTATAATGGGAATGTTTTTAATCGGACAGTTACTGTTAAAATACACTTAAAACTTATCCAGCCGTCGAAACAATGTAAAATTAAACAACTTCAGCAGTACTTAACTTGTATATATATTATGTAAGTTTATAGAATCAATAATAAACTATTTAATCGTTTAAGTTTAAATTCATAAAGTACTACGCATTTAAACACTCATTTTACCAGGAATTTTCAAATACATTAAAATCGCTTGCATTTAGCGACGAAAAAGTGTTACTCGCCAAATCACTTTTTTTGCGCCAACTCGAAAGATTTTACTTTTTTTACAGATTTTCTACTGGGATTCCGCAGTTAAATTTGACTGATCCTTTATAACGTACATGAGTAAGTTCCATCAGCATTTTTTGTAAAAAATTTTGAGTATGCGCTTTAAGGAGACCTTCCTTGTTAGTTATTCTTTGTATTGTTAGAATTTGAACCATCTTTCAGAATCTGACTGAACTAACTTAAGTTTAAAATGATGAAAGTAGTTAAAGAAAATAAAGTTAAATCAAAAACTCATAATACTGGTTCAACAAATTCAAATAAAAATGTTTTTATTCGTATTTTAACTTGAAACTTTTTAAACAAAACCCTCTAAAAAATACTGTTACGAAGTCAGCGGGTATATTTAATTATGAACTATTCTAAATACAACTAACACATTTTACAGTTTCTAGTAATTTTCGTTTTTGAAAACGTTATTGTTATGTTAGTCGAAAAAATACATGATATGCCTTTAAAGTTGGGTAAATATTATGATAAAAAACAATAAGTTTTTCCCGTAAAATTAATTTCCGTTTATGTTCCATTTATTGTCATTTTGGCAAACAATGAGTTTTTAAAGCTTAATTTTTTTCAACAATGGATGTATAGTGATATAAATAGGGATTTTTTATTTTTTAATTTTTTATTTATATCTTTTTTTTTAATACAACGACATTTTTAAATTTTTTTATTCAGTTTATCGCTGTCTTATAAAGCGAGTATAAGTTTCGTTGGTTGGGGGAATAATAATTCAAATTAATTTCATTTAGGTGTAATATATTCTAGATAATTAAATAATTCTACAGAAACAACAAAAATCCTCAAATTATTTAAAGAATATATTCGCTAGATTATTTCTAGGTTATATGCATGACAGGTTTTATTAAATACTAGCCACTCTTCACCTGTTTAGCCGGTCGTTTCCGAGTGCGGACCAGATACATTCTGCAGCGTACCGCTTCAGCTTCGCTTGGGGGCCAGAAAATAGCCCATTTTACATGCAAACAAAAAAAATGTAAATCAAATACTTTATTTTAAACTATACTAAAATAACTAATAAAAATATATAAAAGCACGTAAATATTTCGCGACATTAATAATTTTTTTTCCATGACCTCCCTGATAAATTAATACTGGGCCATGCCGATGATTATATAGGGTAGGCGGAAAGCTTTCAGATAAAATAAATAAATATGGGATTACCTAAGATACATGGCGATCATTGTAAATGGATACTGTGGTTTCACGCCCATAAATTGTTAATGCTGTGATCAAAACAACGGGGTCCTGTGTATTTCTCAGCCATATATCTTTAATGCAGCGATCACTGTAAGGTGGTTCAGTCATTTTGCGAGCATAAATCGTTAAAATCAAATCGTTTTAACAGGGCCATTGGGTTGCACCCCTATAAACTGATTATTCGGCTATCATTCTAAGGAAGTCTTGTGCATACCCGAACCCATAAATATGGCTATCAGCATTTAAATCGCAAATCATTTCTTCCAAAAAATGTATTTTGAAAATAAGAGGAAATGTATTATATTTTCTATAAAAATTTAAATTAGATCACTAAAAGACAAAAAAGGCAAAAAACAATTTATAAAATATGAAAAAAAAAACTTTTCCTTGGAAAAATATCACGCAAAATATATAATAAAAAACCGCAATAGTTATCTTAATCGTCTAATCTTCTATAATCGAGTCATAGCCGATATTGCCCACAAACTCGCTTGCTCTAAAATCGCTGAAATACATGTTTAACTATTTTTTAGTAAATTTGTAATGCTGAATTTCATGCTCCTACTTAAAACTGCTGCTAAGATATGGCAAAATTTCCTTAAAACTTTCGACCCACATGTAATTCCCTAGGTGGATTAATATCTAAAATAGCTGAAATACCTATTTAACTATTTTTTTCTACATTTGTTATCCTGAATTTCATGCTCCTATCCATAACTTCTACTGAGATATGGCAACATGGCATAAAACATTCGACCCCCATTTAACACCCGCTCAGGGGCTGAATTTTTAAAATCGATGAAATACATGTTTAACTAATTTTTTAGTATTTTTTCTTTCTGAATTTCACGCTCCTACCTATAACTTCTACTGAGATATGGCAAAATGACCTAAAATATTGTACCCCTTATTTAACCCCTTTTAGTGGCAGAATTTCTAAAATTGCTGAAATACATATTTAACTATTTTTGTAGTAGATTTGTTATCCTGAATTTCACGCTCCTACCTAAAAATACTGCTGATATATTGCGAAAAGGCGATATGACCTAAAACTTTCGACACCCCATTTAACCACCTTAATGGGCGAATTTTTAAAATTGCTGAAATATGTGTTTAATTAATTTCTTAGTAGATTTGTTCTCCTGAATTCCACGCTCCTACCTAAAATTGCTGCTGAGATATGGCGAAAAAGGCGACATGACCAAAACGTTTCGATCCCCATTTAACCCCCTTAGATGTTGAATTTTAAAAAAAATGTGAAATACTTATTTAATAATCCTTTAGCAGATTTGTTATCCTGAATTTCACGCTCTTACCGAACACTGCTGATAAGGTATGGTAAAAAGGTGAAATCACCGAAAATTTTCGACCCCCATTTAACCCCCTTAGTGTTTGAATTTCTAAATTCGCCTGAAATACATGTTTAACTATTCTTTAGTAGATTTGTTTTCCCGAATTTCATGTTCCTACCTATAACTGCTGCTGAGATATGGTGAAAAGACGAAATGATCTAAAACTTTCGACCACCCCATTTAACCCACTTGTGTGAATTTTCAAAAATCCTTTCTTAGTGTGTGCCTACATTTTGTAAGTAACATGCCTGCCAAATTTCATTGCCGTAGGACCAACGGTTGAGGCTCGGCGTTGATTATGAGCCGGGATATACTCTTTTATAATTATAGGTAGAGTATATTCTAAGTAAACACTTTAAAAAAGGAAACTTACTCGAATAAAGTTTCTTTTTTTTGCGTAGATGTTGATGAAGGAAGACAAAAACGATTCTACGGAAAATAGTCACACTTAAAAGTATCTGTGACGGTGGTTACTATTGGATTGACAGATATGTAACATCTGATTGTATGTAATATTCTGTTAATGTGAATTTTGCAAATAAGCAGTTAATATAATATGTATTTAAATAATCGTCTCCCAAACACAAAATAAATAATCCTAATCCTAATCCTAATAATATTATAAATCCTAATCCGATTGTGTGCAAATGTTAGGCTGAAGCCAGTGTCAAAATGGAGAATTTAATGATCATGTATCTGTGCATATAGGTTGATTATAACACGTAAATGAACATAAGCTGGTTTTGTATATTTTATTCAAATATTTTTCTTAATAATTCAAAATTTCATTATTTTCACAGGGAATAAATGGACATTTTTTCGTATAATATTTTAAAATGGTTAAACTTACTTTACCGTTGCTAATACTTCATCGTTGCCAAAACTAAATCGAAATCTGGAATAATAATTTTTATTTAACAATTTATTTTCAAATGAAAAATTTCCACTTGAAAAATGAAAAGGAAATTAATTATTTAAGAAACAGAATATGAAATGATAGAAATAAAACTTCAGTTTTCAAATATTTTATAATAATACAAGGTGAATAAATATGAGTAAGTATGGAAAGCAAGCGAATAGGATGTTATATATCGAAAATAACACAGATTTGCTTTGATGTTGAAATAAAATGATCTTGGGTTATCAAATTATTTGTGATTAATTTCTCTATTTTTGTTCTTTTTCTATTTCACATGAAATGAATTATTTTAAATGTATGTGTTGTAAATTAAAGTTCTGTGTTTTAAATGAAATGAGTGAAAGATTTATATTTTAATACGAATTCAATACGAATGATGGTAATAAGAATAATACTTGGCGGTTTATCGTCTGCTCACAAGTAAGATAAAGGTACCATATTTTTAATTTAAATAAATAATTAAAAAAATTTTTGAAAAGATATTGGACGGCAAATGTCAATAACATGCACCGCAAAATTATCCGTATAGAAAATCAGAAAATCTGAATAAAAATAACTTTATTTTTAAAAAGAAACATGCATTTTTTCATAAAAGCTAAAGATTTAATATGATTGCATCGAAGTAATAGCATTTTTCCTCTATCATTTTCCCACAATCAAAACACATTTGTAAATGGTTGTTTCGAACCGGAATTTAATTTTACATTTCTTTTAGCTTTAAAATAGTAAAAACTTTGTTGTCATTTTTAAATATACCTTTTTTTAAAGTTCTGTTTCATAAGAGATTTTTGTAAAGTCTTGTAGGTTGAGAAAAATGGCATAGATTTTAAAGCAATGTTTAAGTAAAATTACAATATTTTTATAAACTTAAAAAACAACAACGTTATCGAAACGAAAATCAATTTTACCGACAAATTCGCGTAATGCAAAAGCAAAGAAGAAATCAAAAAGTAATGAAACTTTTCTTCCAGCCGAATTATGTAAACATGGACAAGCCGATCGTGCCAATTCATAATATTATAAACGTGAAAGCGCGTTGTATATAGTAGAAAAGGTTTTCACATATAGGTAGAAAATTTCCAAAAATAGGCAGGTTAGGAATCTGTAATCGGGTCCATAGCCAATTTACTTTTTCTTATCAAGTGAAATTTTTCTCAAAATTAAATACATTATTGTAACCAGATTTGTTTTTGCGTGGTAAACACTTAATGGTATTTTAGATGACCATTTCCTCGCTCACCTTTGATGCCAACTATGACAGTAAAACATATTAAAAAATATCAGACGATAATTTTCTAATTTTCTTATTACTTCATGATGTAAATTGACAAATAAATAGTTATTTGTTTAGAGTGTTTATTACGCGATAGAAAAAATATGGAGGTTAAATTTGGCAGAATTTAAAGTACTTTCGAGCAACGTTTATTTACATTTTAGAATCGCATCAGATTGTTTTATCTTTATGAAATTTCTTACAATGTATAAAATCCACAAGCAGTTTGTTCAATATTTACACCACATAGCGAGAAGCACTTTATTTAATATAGGGTAGACGTGCCAGTAATGGACACCCTTAAGGAATTTCTTTAAAAATTATTTTTTAATTAATAGTTATAATTGTTATATATTGCACAAGTTGTACAGGCACAAGTTGTGCAATTTGTGTTTTTAAAATATAATTGTTATATTCCACATTTTTTAATATTATATTAATCTACCAACAATATTTAACCATGCTCATAGTCACTTTTCCCAATGTGAATCGAAATTTAATTGTAAATAACATAAGTAAATCAAAACACCCTAAATTCTAGTAATGGACACCCCACAAAAAGTAATAGATAATTGATATTATGATTGTATTTAAAACTAGAATTTAAAGAAAGCATATTAATGAGATAAAAAAAGGCTGAATTTTTATTGGTTATTTTATTATAAACCAAAAATGTTGAAGGTGGCCCATTACTGGAAGGGGGTCCATTACTGGCACATTTACCCTATACATAAACAAGACATAAAATAATAATGTAGTAAGAAATATATATCACATGTCTATACAAATAAACAATATAATAATGCCTATTTAGAAATGAATACATATACAAATTTCACACCAAATACCACCTAAAATGCACTGTTGTATAGAAGAATTCTCTCATTGTTATTTTTCGTTTTACGAAGAGGGATTCGTCGATTTTCACGATTTTACTGGGCCCTTCTTTTTTCATTGGTTTCAGTTTCATTTTTGCGATTGTATATATTATTTGGCATGAAATTTCACTTTTTAAGACTGGGTTATGTTAAGGCCCCTATAGCAAAGAAATACCGTATTGTCTCCTATAAAATGTGATAAAGATTTGGTTAACTATATATGTTTTTAATTATCGAATGAAATGCTTTGCTAAATTAATGCATTTATTCTTTTTTTAATGTTACATGAACGAAGTCACGGGTAACAGCTAGTAATATTATAAATCCGATTGTGTACAAATGTAAGCTGAAGGCAGCGTCAAAATGGAGCATTTAAATATCCTGTATCTTTTCATATAGGTTTATTATAACCCTCGAATGAACATAGGCTGGTTTTTGTTCATTTTATTCAAATATTTTTCTTAATAATTCAAAATTTCGTTATTTTCATAGAGAATAAATGGACATTTTTTCGTATAATATTTTAAAATGGTTAAATTTACTTTACCGTTGCTAATACTTTATCGTTGCCAAAAACTAAATCAAAACCCGAAATAATAATTTTTACTCAACAATTTAGTCTCAATTGAAAAATTTTCACGTGAAAAATGAAAATGAAATAAAAAAAAATTAAAGAATTAAAAAGAAGATTAAATAATATTATTAGAAATAAAACGTACTTTTTTTAGTTTTTGATAATATTACAAGGTTTCAATATGCGTAACCATAGAAAACAGGCGAATTTGACGTCATACAAAATAAAGCGGATATGCTTTGATGGTCAAGTAAAATGATCTTGGGTTTTTTCTTTCTTTTTTTCTTTTTTATGTTAACAATACTTGACGTTTTACCGTTTGCGCACGGCTAACATAACTATACCGTATTTAAATTTTAAAAAAGTAAAAAGAAGTTTGAAAAGAAAATGGTTAGCAAATGCCAATAATATATAATATGCTCCACAAAATTATCCATGTCGAAAATGATGTCATGGATAGTGAGTATGGATAGTGAAAGGATAGTGAATAGTGGAATCATGGATAGTGAAAGTAGTTATTTCATTCTTAAAACTAAAAGAAATAACTCGATTACCTAAAAAAAAGACGAATGTTAATAGTTCCATTTTTGTTGATAAAACCTAAAGATTTAATATTATTTCGTTAAAGTAATATGATTTCTCCTATGCCAGTATTGAAATTAATTGCCTGGAAAAGAAAATTAACAAGAATTATGTCATTAAAAAGGGATTTCTCTGGGGAAAAAGAGACGTCATATTTGAAATAAAACGGGAATTTTTCAATATGTTTAAAAATGAGTGTGAATCAACTCCTTACATAATTAATACAAGGATCAGTAAGTATAGAAAGTAGATGAGTTTCACGCCATATTTATAAAGAATTTTTTTTTAATCTATACTGATTATTAAGCATGAGTATCCGTTATATACAGATGAGAGTTTTCTGCTAAAAATCACATCATAATTTTAAGAAATGGAAAATGAATACGAATCTATTATAATATATTAAAATCTGACCGTGTGTTTGTATCTTGCAACTACTCCTAGACTATAGAACGCAACGCGATTTACTTAATACCGGTTATCATTGATCCGAGGATGTCACACAAACTCTCAGAATTAAAAAAATTAAATTAGATGCCAAGATTTTTTTTTTTTTTTTTTTTTTTTTTTTTTTTTTTGTAAATTTTAACGAAGTTTTTCTAAAAACGGGAAGTAAATTACTCCATATTTGTGCATAAAAAGGGAAAAATAAAACAGATCAGTATATTTTTTACACCACATTTTCTCATTAAAATTGAAAAACAGAATTTATTTTCACTTTGAATAGATGGTGAAAACAAAATCTTGATTTCAGTAAATTATCCGAAAAATAAAAACATATTTTCACATATTCAAACTTCATGAATCAATTTATTCTGGAGAACAAAAATTGCCTGTCAACATACTTTCATTTAGAAAACAAGATTTGTTTCAGCTATACATTAAACCAAGGAGGCAGAATTGAATTTAAGGGAAAAGTATATACTATTTCCAATTAATGTTTTTTTGAAGGATGGCTGTTAAAACGTTTCACAAAGGCGTTAAAAGTAAAATTGTTTATCAGATAAAATTGAATTTTTTTTTTACCTAATTCGTCTATTTCCTCGATTTTATTTGGCCCACATTTCTGTATTGGTTGCAATTTAATTTTCGCGATTATTTGGCACAAAATTTCACATTTTTAAGACTGAGTTATGTCAAGGTCCCTGTAACAAAAAATACCGTATTGTCTCCTATGAAATGTGATAAAAAGTTAGTTAATTATTAACGTTTTTAATTATCGGGAGTGAAATATTTTGCTTAATTAATGTATTTATTCTTCTTTTAATGTTGCGTGAACAAAGTCACGGGTAACAGCTAGTGTAAAATAAATATTATTATTGAAAAACAAAATCATTTTATAACGATCTACAGCTACATTTTTCAATACCCATTTGCTTAGAATAAAAGAAAGATTATTATATTTTGGAAATAAGATAGTTATTTGTGAAACAATATCTTATTACATCAAAATCATAAAAATAGAATAATACCGGAAATAAACTATTTTTATTTATGCAATACTGAGACAACAAGAATTTCACGGAATGTTTTTAGCGCGTTATGAAACATTTCGATGTAGAATGTCTTATGGCATATGTTCACTTAATATTTTAACAAATTTAAGTTTAATTCTTTAATGAAGCAGTTTTTCATCAAGGAATTTTCTTATGATTTAAACTATAATTCTCTGCACTCTCCTGCAATTTTTTCTGTATTATTTTTAAATGTAACCTATACTACTTTATTGCTGATTCTGTTAAGTTGTTTATATCAGGATAAACAAAAGTACTCTTTAGCTCATGACAATAAATGACCTGACAAGCACATTTGTAAGCTAGGTAAGACAGTTTTAGTAGGAAGAAAAAAAGTTATTACAATTTTATGAATGAATCGGCAAATACTCTGATAAGAGACCTGAAGAAATATTCTGGAAAGTTTCAATTTGAACATTAATCAAACCAGTTAAGGTTAAAAGTGAGAGAATATATGTAAAACACAGTGTATGTACAATTTACTTTGCATTTTGATTTGTATTGTTTCATTTGTTGAATTCATATTATGTAAAGCTTTAATGTGAACGTTAATCATATTAGTTTGGGTTAAAAGTAAATGAATATATGTAAAACATAATGTATGTACAATTTACGTTACATTTTTAAAAGTGAGAAAATATATGTAAAACACAGTGTATGTACAATTTACTTTATATTTTGTTTTCTATAGTTTCATTGATTGAACTTATATTCCGTAACGAATCAATTCGAACATTTATTATATATCAGTTTGGGTTAAACGTGAAATAATATAACTAAAACATAGTGTATGTACAATTTACTTTGCATTTTACTTTGTATTGTTTCATTTGTTAAATGCAGTCACCAAAAAAACAGTGCTATGAATACGTTTTATAAATTATAGTCGAATATTTAAATATGATCATATTTAAACATATCTTCTTTGTATTCAGAAAAGTTCGATATTATTTTAATGGTGCTTAATTTAATATCTACTTCTCACTGTCCACAAGAAATCAACCTGCACAGTTTTTACATAATTTTTTAATTTTCTAAAGATAAAAATGGAAATACATCTGTAAACGTGATATGAAAATTAAAAAAAAAAATGTTTTAGATGATCTAGGAAAGAAAATACTCTCTTTTTATGAGCTTTTGTGAAAATTGTATTTTCAGTATTTTACTCAAACGGTTATGTGTTTCGTGGTTAATATAACGACGCAAGGCAGAAAAAATTGGAAAACCCATTTATGTACAATTAATTCAGATAAAGAGAATTAATCTAATTTACATTTGAAACTTACAGGTAGTCAGGTTTCTTTGTTAACTATTTTCCCCTCGGCAACATTTTATATTATTTATATAGTTTATAATATCTTATTGGCGTATTATATTATTAAAGGTATTTATGAAAAAAAAAATTTAATCAAGCAAAAAAGCAATTTTCTGTAGTAAAATTTAAAAAATATATATATTTAAACAAAAGTAAGAAAAATTTTAAACGACATTTTTCCTTTTATTATGCCTCAAATGCATACCAAAGTTTTAAAAATACATTATAAAGGGAATTAATATAAAATTTTACTTATGTATTCCGTATATAACTAATTTTAAGTAAAAATAAACTGTAGTTTAGACAAGTTATCAATCGTTAATGCGAAAAAAAATTACTTTTTTTATGAAATTAAAACATTCGGTGTTTTTTCATTAGAAAGATTTAATTAAAAAAATTCCTCATAAATGATTTAACACAATAAGCCCCTACTATAATACGCTGTTCCAATTTAATAATAAATTATCATCTTCTATTCTTGTTAAAATTCTGATGTATTTTAACTATTCAAACTATTTCGTATATATTACTGAAAATGACATTTCTGTTTATAAAAAATTAAAACTAATCATTTCATTAATAGAAGGAATGGAAATCACTAATTGAAATCTACTATGAATATAATAACGATAACTGTTGAACAGTGACAGTTCAGTCAACTCATCAGCTAATTTCATTTATAATTTGTAAATAGAACGCAATATTTTGATTAAAGTGAAGTATCAGTATCGAGAGCAATCAAACTCTTTAATACTTACTTGAAATAATCAAACTCTATGACATTACATGACACAATCAAACTGCATAACATTATTTGACAGAATCAAACTCTATAATAAAACAGCGAAAGATGAAATGTAATTAAAATTTTGCTGTATTTGTTTCTTTCTTTCAACTTTGCTTATTTCCGTTTTTGAACATATTAAGTGACATGCACAGACTATTTCAAATCTATAAATGCATAGGTTGAGGTTTGATGATACGTCAAGATAAACCTTTTTGTGTAGGAAAATAGAATCATAACCCACAGATTCTGTCGGAAATACATGGTATCTTCCGCCAAGTTGATTTTTTTTTCACAAGTTTACAATGCAAAGATATTTTAGCGAAACTTTCAAAAACTAACTCTGCTTTAGACAAAATGCGGTGGCATCACGGGAAATTACGAAAGTGCACTAATTTGGTCAGTAACAACATATGTGCATGTAGTTACTCTCTCAATCACGTAGCGTCTATATCGGCGCCATTTTGACCTAAATGGCGGATATTTGCATCATTTCTCACGATGTCATTATATTTCAGAAAAAACAAAATTAGTCTGTTCAAAAGTCTTTACAATATCTTTTTTATTGATAAACGAACAGACATCTGGAAAATTTTATGAACTGGAATCTGGGTTCTTCTTATAGTGAAACAACGTGCATTACTCGCAGAGAATGTGGATCGCGATTCTGACATCCTAATAAGGGACATAATGTGTTTACAGACAGATTTATGTAGTAAAAAAAATTTAATTTTCTATAACTTCATTATTAAAGAGTGCTATAAGGATAAAAATAATGATTTAAATTATTTTATGAAACAAGAATGGCTTCAGCTTCAATTACTGCTTCTATGCGAGACCCAAATTGTCTAAATTCTTGTTTCTGGTTCATATTAGTCGTTACACTAACTATGGTCGCGTTCAAAGAATCTTTGCTCTTATGGGGGTGTTCAATGAAATCTTTCACATCAATGCCACACACTTAGAAGTCCCATGGATTGAAGCATCGAGCATTAAGGGGCTAATTGTTAGAGGTCAGAGAGCCGAATAAATTTTAGGCTAACCATTCCTCCTTAATTTGAGCTTCGTGAAATGGGGCAGACTCTTGTTGAACACAGCAGAACTTCCATTTTGTGCACTCTAAATCGCATAGTATTTTGTATAATGTCAAAGGAAGAAATAGCCAGTGACTGACAGATAGAGAATGATATGTATTCAAACACTTTCCGTACCCCGCTAGTAATATAATTATTTATCTTGAAGTGTATTATCACCTCTAAATATTTGTACAAATAAATTCGAGCCACATACTTGTATACAAGCAGAAAAAAGTTTTTCTTGAAAACACATTCGATATAATAATTCTCAAATCAACACAAAATGCGAACAGAAAGAAAAATAAAAAAGAAACTGATAAAAGAAACGAAGTGATATAGGCTACATCATAAAAAAGACCGTAAGGGAATTATTCCCATAATGTAAGCTAAAAATGCGAAGTTTCTGTCATGAGACTAGCTACACTGGCCTCCAAAAGTTAAGGTACAACCGGTTTTTTGCGTCTAATTTGCAAATGAATGAATATAGAAACAACAAATTTGGAGGAAATGTGCGCTAAACTGTTATTTATTAAATGCGACATAGAAAATTACTTAAGGTAAACGTATAAATGAAATTACAACAAAAAAGCACTCATGGTGGAAAATTCCATTCTCGGAGAAATCAGTACATCGCAGTATTATGCAGTAAAATGTGACAGAAACATTAAAAAACTGGTTCTAATACGGAATATGTCCACCCCGGACTTGAATGCATTGGCGGCATCGATTTTCATGCTCTCAATTAAATTGCCGGACACCGAAATAGGTAACGCTGACCAGACTTGGAGTAAGCCTTGTTCCAGCTCATTTAATGATCTTGGAGGAGGACTAAAAGCCGCAACCTGTTTTCCAAGATAGTCCCGAAGATGTTATATCGGATTCAAGTCTGGAGAGTGATCGATCTGGCCATTCCATTCTTCCCAAACCGTGATCCTTAAGATAATCCTCAACAACCACAGCTCGGTGTGGTCTCGCATTATCATCCATTAGAATGAAACCATTGCCAATAGCACCGGCATATGGGCGCACATATGAATCAAGGATCTCATCTCGCTATCTCGCACCAGTCACAGTTCCTCCATGGAACACATGCAGATCAGTGTGGCCTCCGAGTGAGATCCCTGCCCAAACCATGATTCCACCGTTTCTGTACCTGTGTGTTTCGACAGTGTTTGATTGATGGTATCGAGTACATTGTTCTCTCCAGATCAGAAGACGTCCTGAATCACTCTCCAGTGTGAATCTGGACTCGTCTGTGAAGAGTACAGAAACCCACTGTTGTTTGGTCTAGTAAACATGTTCTCTTGCCCAACATAAGCGAGCCCTTCTCTGTCGTCTTTTGAGGGGGACACACACAACTGGTCGCCTTGCATAGAGACCTGCATTGTGAAGACGTCTTCGCACCGTAGTAGCGGAGATTCTTCTCCCTGATGCTGCAAAGTGGTCTGCAATGAGTTGCGGCACAGTAGTGCGTCTTCTCATTCGGGCCGAAAGAGCTAGAAACCGGTCTTCTGCAGGTGTTGTGTAACACGTGGGTGGCCTGGAACATGTCTTCTGGACACAGAATCTTCGGATTCATACTGATCCCAGAGTCGTTGGACTACACTGCGAGACATATTGAGCCGTCTAGCAGTATCGGCCTGTGACAACCCCATTTCCATCCATCCTATCGCCCGCCACCTTAATGAATCAGTCAAACGACTTCTTCTAGACATTTGTAGACTCTACTGGCTGTTGTGAATAAAACTGACAACGAGAGTTCGAATACAACAAAACTTACACGCGAAATTACGAAAGCTTCGTAATTGCATATTTTTCTGCATTCACAAATACCTATTCTTTTCTATAAAATAAAAGTGGTAGCTGTAATTTTTGCGTAAGTTTTTTAAAGCTTATTATTGTCATTCATATAAACTATGAAGTTTAATCTGACTGCCATTTTTTGTCTGGTGAGCTTCGAAAAACATGTTGTACCTTAACTTTTGGAGGCCAGTGTATTTTAGTTTCATGTCAGTCTCAGTTCCCCCCAACTTCATACAAAAATTTCAAATACTATGGGAGATTACATACACGTATCTTTTATTTTATATATATGTGTGTGTGTATAATGTATATATATATACTCATATATATATGAAGAAACTTCAAAAAGATAACTATTTTTTGTATTTTTGTTTTCTGTATGGGGTGTCCTCAAAATCACTAGTGGGAATTTAAATAATCCGTATGCTAGTAAGACAAGCCCAAAAGACGCTTTGTACAACTCTAGAGTTTGTTATTGGCCATTGACGTAGCAAACGACGTTCAGGCTAATGTCGAGGAACGCGTATATATATCAACATGATGTTTCTTCGGGAAGAGTGTTGTTACATTATCGGAGTTTAATTTTCTAAAAAGAAATCGCTCAAAGAAATAAGAAAACTGTTTCAAGAAAAGTTTTTTTCTATCTGACTCAACAATTAACCGAATAATGCAGCGATTTTGCACTGATTATACAATAACCTGACATGCTGCATCGAGACGTCGTGAACATGTTTAATCATGTACATGTTTGGCTAGAGGTTGTAGGAGAACAATTTGAACATCTACTTTCGTATAGATCAAATACATGGGTTTTTGGAATTTCTTTGTATTTTTTCGTATTTCACTAGCGGTTTTTTGAGGGCCAACCTTATATTGTCTTATACCAACTTTTCATAATATAATAATTAACTATTTTTTTTCAATCATTTGTTTTAAAGAAATTGGAAAAGACTCTCTGTAAAAGTAACGTCCATGAGCTGATGGAGAAATGTTGTTTTTTCAATAGTTCTCACAACTTTTTGCGATCACTTAAATAAAATCGCATCCCACACCTTTATGAAGCGCGAAAGTTTTGGTTATACAATAGAAAAAAAGAAGCTTCCTGTGCGAAGTTTTTCCTTTTTCTGAAAATTTAAACTTCAGGACAGATCGGATTTTAGTTTAGAGCCGTTCAGTTCCATTTAAATATTTTATGAGCATACTTTAAAGTATATACCAGATAAATTATTAAAGGTAGTGTTTTAAAATGAAACCGTCATAAAAAATCAAACGAATGCAACCGTACAAAGAATCCAGCATCGAATCTGCCAAAACGATTTTAACCGTGTTCGATTCAACACATGTTTAGGACTCCAGTTACTCTACTTTTGCTTCTGCTCGGATATACTTTCTGTTGTTTCGAATATAATTTATTTTCTATCGCGTTCATATCGGTTTAGCTTTTTTATTATTTTGATTTTGTTTTGATTCTGGTGTGTCGTTTTGTCAGTATACTCCCGTTTTTGTATAAAGAAAAATAATTATTTAGTTTGAGATCTGAAAATTTATGTACACGTAAGCGGAATAAATATAAAGGAGACTTTTTTAATGTCTAAAAATTTGTTTAGCATCGTTTTATACTTTGTACATGTATTTATTTAGTCGCTAACATTATAAATAAGCACAAAGCACCCAGTGCAGCTGCATAAAGTAAAATAAGAAAACTTTAAAAAAATTCAAAATTATTGAAATTTGGCGCTGATTGAATGTAAGTTCGGAAATGACACCATATTTTACTCTTAAACATGTAAACGGCTTGAGCTGTTTAAAAATGGCTGTGAGGAAGTTGAAACAAGGCGATCTAGTATGGATTACTGTACAAAAATGAAACAAGGATTCACCTCCTTTTTATTATACAAGAATTAAAAAAAATAACTCTCAGTATTTTGATGAAAGCGTGTAAATGTTAAAAAAAGCTATCTAGAAAAATAATATTGGCATAATCTTGGTAAATATCCTTTAAAAAGTAATCTATTAAAAAATAATTTTAGTGATGAACTACCTTCGTAGATTAATGAGAATTGGCTTATATGTGCAATTTACTTCATATTAGACTTTATTTTAGAGATTTGATGGTAGACCGTTTTTCTCCAATTGTATTTAAATAGGGAATATATGCTTAGGGAATAGCTATATATTTTTTATTGCTACTTTGTGTATAAAATTTTATGTATGGTTCGATTTTAAGGTTTTAGCGTTAAAATGATTTGGGTTCGAGACGAGATGGTGGCCGGTCTCATAAAAAAATCGATTATAACCTCGCATAAAATTCTATTTGAGCACTATGCCTTGTTTTGAAATGAGACATCACCTCTTATACACTGCTCAAAACAATTAAAGGATATTGCAGTTTTAGGTGGATTTTGTATCTGGGAAACTTTTTAGCTGATTGATACATGGTCGACAGACATAGTAGGTTATATGAGAATAAATTACACATGTTTGGCAGAAAAAAATGCATTTTATTGCGCATTTGTGTACAAAAGGAAAAAAACACAATTTGTGCATATGAGAAAAAAAGAATAAGAAAAGGTGTTTTCTTCAAAGAAAATCATTTTCAGTAGGGGGTATGGTTTCCACGGGCGGCCAGCAACGTTGAACACCTTTGAGGCATGGACTCAATGAGGCTATTAATGACGAGTTGGGGTATTCTGTCCCACTCTTCCAGAAGAGCTCTTTCCAGTTCTTGGAGAGTTTGTGGGGGTTGTTGGCGGCCAGAAACTCGTCTTCCTAGAGCGTCCCAAACGTGCTCGATTGGATTCATGTCTGGAGAACACGCTGGCCATTCCATTCGAACGATTCCTTCCTCGAAAAGGAAATCCTCCACCAGGTTTGCACGATGTGGCCTGCAGTTCTCGTTCATTAAAATGAAGTTATCTCCGATTGCTGCAGCGTAAGGGACTACAATAGGTCTGAGGATCTCATCCCTATATCGGCGACCAGTCAGAGCTCCATCTCGAATGATGTAGAGGTCAGTGCGCCCGTCAATGGAGATGCCACCATACACCAACACTCCTCCACCGCCAAATCTGACACTTTCGTGCACGAACGCAGGATTATTCCTACTGTCACGGTCCCTCCAGATGAAAATACGCCTATTATCCGGATGCACAGAAAAACGGGACTCGTCAGAAAACAGAATATTGCTCCATTCATTTCTCCTCCAGTTGACATGCTCGGTTGCCCACTCCCTGCGGTCGCGACGATGCCTTGATGTTAATCTAACACATACCATCGGTCGGCGAGCATACAGACCTACAGCATGGAGCCAGTTTCGGACAGTCAGAGTTGAAATCGTGGTGCCTGTAGCCGAGCGAAGGTGTTGTTTGAGAAGAGTAGCGTTCATGTTTCGGTGTCTCCGAGCTGTTAACGCTAAATACCGATCTTCATTGGGCGTTGTTGCCCGTCTACAACCTTGCCCTGGTCTTCGGCCTGCACATCCACTCTCCAAAAAACGGTTCCAGATCCTGGAAATGACACTTTGTGACACTCCAATGGCTTGCGCTACTTCGGCTTGAGTTTGGCCCCCCTTCTAACCTACCAACAATTCTCCAAGCTTCTGAATCTGTCAAATGACTTCGCTGAGACATCGTACTCATCGAAACAAAGCAATCACTGAATGCCGATCATCCTTGTCTTCATTATCTTTTATCCAGTTGAAAGTCAAATTTCATTCGCTGCCGCTGAAGCGACGTTTTTGACGTCGAACTCAAAATTTGCATACTCCACAGTTTGAAAACCAGAAAAATTTGCATTTGTGATTCTCTTCTTCTATTTTCGGCAAAAAAAATTTCGTTTATATCTTTATTTTATATAAAACTTCAAATATCCTTTAATTGTTTTGAGCAGTGTATTTAAGACGACATTGTGACATCCAATTTCTATTTACCAAAAACTGGAATTTTTAGGTTTATTCAAGTAAATATTACTAGTTCGAATTTACTTTTTACTTAAAATGAATATCTTATTAAACGTGACTATTCAAATTTAAATCTTAGACAAATGTCATTATCGCTTTGTACCTAAACTTGTCAAGTGTTTCTGAATAAACAAAGTTATAATGTAAATTACATTTAAAAGGGATTTTTGTAACTCAAAAATGAAATTCGTATCTAACTCGTGCTATTTATTTAATATTTTTGATGTATAGGTTCTTCATTGAAACAACAAATGATTATTTTGAAATAAATTGGCAATGCTTGTTTAGATGCAGCAGACATATTTGCATAAGTATTCATATTTACCAAACAAAATTGTTCCGTTTAAGTGACAACCACAATAGGCTTGGTGAAATTACCAATTTAAATATTTACGTTTTAAAATTAGTTTAGTGTTCGCTTTTATGCATCAGCATCTATACATCAATATTTATACACGAAGATCTAATTAGTCTATTATCATTAAATTTTACAAATTAGATATGCTTAATATTAAGTTATTTTATGTAACACTAAATAAAAATAATAATTATTCTATCATTATATTTGATATATACAACCACAGTTTTATTAAACAATAGAACTTAATTATTAGACAATATTATTTAACGAGTACCAAGTTTTGTGTTCAACTTCGTATAAAATAATAAAACTTAATTTCTGCTATTTATTTGTGTTTCTTATACTTAATTCACTTAATCCTTAAACAGAAGTATATTGAGTAAACCGTGCAGCATGTCTAGTATATTTTAAAGCAAAATCAACAGCACATATTATAATCTATTTAATACAATGTATTTTGATACGATGCATTTTGCACGATCCATATATATATATATATTATTTTTTTCAACTAGGATTTCTCTTTGCTAAATACATATGACATGTGTAAAACTTACATATGTCATTTATTTGTTTACTTGTACAATATGACAGCAGAAATATGTTAGCAAAACATCTGGTGAGCTGCATGTGAGAATGAACAATCACAGATCTGCCTCCAACAAAGATGACCCTTCTTCTTCTTTGGAAACTAAACATTTGTACTTACATGTATTTTACAATGTTAAAATTCAAGTATTGGAACAGATTATTGATGATCCTTTCCGGTTAAAAAGTGAAAGTTTTTATATACTATGTTTAAAAATCCTGTATCTTTATGGATTGAATACAAAGTTGAATTATGTATCTGGACATTCTACGTGTAATTATAATCTTTTTTCGTCAGTATCTATACCATTATTTCAATATAAAAGAGGTAAACGAGGAAGGCATAGGGAAGACTGGGGAGGGTTGACCATAAGGCAGGCTTGATCCACCATTCAGTTTTCATATTTAAAAGAATTTCAGAGTTTCATCACCAGATAGCAACCAAAGCTACTGGAATGTAGAGATACTACATTAGAGAGAGATTGGACATTGACGAAATGTTCGCCATGTAAGTTCCAAAGCAGGTAGAACGCAGTAGAACAGAATGTATTTTCATGACTCTCTGAAAGCATATAAAACGAATTTTCCATCATATTAATATAATAAAAAGTAGTAGACGGTCATGAAAATACATTGCGTTCTACTGCGTTCTACTGCGTTCTACTGCGTTCCACCTGCTTTGGAACTTACATGGCGGACATTTCGTCAATGTCCAATCTCTCTTTAATGTAGGATCTCTACTGGAATGCTCCAACAACAATCTTTGTTTCATGCAGATAGATGAAATGGGTGTTAAAAAATCAGTTGTGAAGAGTTTTGAACTTAAAAGGCGAGTTTTTTAGGAACATTTTGTAAGATTTTTCTATATAAAATATGTTATAGAAATTTAAATAAGTAGGTTTTAAGTAAAGCAGAAATATTGAGCTTTTATTCCAGGCATAAAGTTTAAATAGTAAATTACGCTTAACATAACCATGTGCTATTCTTTACAAAATGGCATAGTTTATTTTTTAATCTCTTTTACAGATGCCATTTTTATGAAAACTTGGTGAAAAGGAGATAATAAAGACATCTCCAGAAAGAATGAAAGCAGCAGTCTTAAAACTTGTAAATGATAAGGTAAGTTTTCGTACAGTTGCAAAAGAGCATAGCACTGATCGAAAAGCTTTAGGAAGGTATGTAGAAAAAGACAACACAGATATTAACAGATATATATATATATATATATATATATATATATATATATATATATATATACCTTACTTTATCAGCAAGGTTAAATTATGAATTCACTTCTAAACTAACTCGAAAATTTGCATTTGATTACGGCTTCACAGATAAGAAAACATTGCCAAAAGCTTGACATGTTACTAATTGCGCTTCATATGATTAGCTAAGAGGGTGTAGGTATCGACATAAGACACTGTCATTGAGAAGTGTTCAAGCTATCAGTTTAGGATGATCAACAGGTTTTAATTAAGCTACAGTTAAATAGTTTTTTTCCAAAATTAAAAACAGTAATATTGAAGTTTAAGTTTTTTCCAGACTGTATCTACAATGTAGAAGAGACAGGTGTAACAACTGTTCATAACCCTAAGAAAATCATTGTTCATAAAGGAGAAAAACAAGAGGCTAAAGTGACTTCTGGTGAAAGAGGGAAATCTATTACTATGTTCTCTACTGTAAATGCTGTGGAGAACATAGTAATAAGTTTTCCTCTGCTACCACTATTTTTAGTGTTTCCATGACAGCGTGTAAAATATAGTATGACAAAAGGAGCTGCCCCTGGTACACAAGCTGATGCACACCCAAGTTTGTGGATGACATCTAAAAATTGTGTGAATTTTTTAACACATTTCGTGAAATATGCGAAATGTACCAAGGAAAAAGAAGTTCTCATCATCCTAGATAATAATAAAAATCATGCCGGTCCAAATGGTTTACATTTTTGCAAATAAAATGGTATTGTTCTTTTTACATTACCACCACACACCACTCTCATATTTCAGCCCCTAGATCGTAGTGATTTTGGACAATTTGAAAACTTTTACAATGAAGCATGCGACAGTTTTATGATAATTAATCCAGGCAAATCAATAATTTTTTGTGATATTCTAGAACTGATTGGTAAAGCGAGTTTTTAAACCAGTTAAGATCCAGAAAATTTTTTAATGTTACTGGAATATATCCTTACGACTCCAGTATTTTTAAATAACAGATCGAGCTTGAACATGCCATTAAACAGCTTAAGAAAAAGTCACCGGTTATACAGATGACCAAAAAGCCTCCAGCGAAAAGAAAATTAATTCATATTCAGAACTCAGACAGTGAAGATGAAATGCTTAGACAAACTGTCAGTGAAAAATCACACATAACAACATGAAATTTTGTGTTAGTTAAGTTTGTCGCTAAAACTAACACTTTCCATTATGTAGGAAGAGTGATTCAGGAGGAAGCGGATAATAATTTGCTTATTATTTTTTTTTTTTACGTCGATACTAAATCACTTTCATTTATTTTGTTAGTAGAAGACATCACAAAATTACCAAATCCAAAATCAGTCGGTGAATCTAAAAGAGTGGCATCAAGAGAGTTTTTTGATTTTGACTTTTCGGAATATAAATGTCGCTAAAATGATGAATTAATATTATTTCTGTAAATTTATATGCTTTTTCATAATATTTTCAAAAATAATTTTAAATAATAGTTAAACCATGTACCCTAAAGTTATTATGCATTTGTTTAATTGATTTTATTTCTCTTAACAATTATTTCAATATAAAATTAAGTGGATCAAGCCTCCTATATAGTGGGTCCAACCTCCCATATGTGGAGAGTCTTAACCCATTATTTACTCATGATTAAAATTAAATATTTTTCAAGTTTTTTATATATTACATTTATGTTGCAATTTTATTTTGATGAGTGATTGCATAACGAATACAATGTTATATGAAATTTTATTCATCTAATTTTTATTCCAAAGCTAAATTCGCGCCACTCCTCTCAAAAACCTAAGCACTACAATTTTCTACTGCCGTAAAACATAGTTTCTACCTGCCTAAAGTCTCTGATTCGCTGTTCTTTGGACCCGCATTGCGTCGAAAACATGAGATGTGGAGAGTAGATTTCTGTGACAATGTTCTTGCTAAAAAAATCTGTTGCTGCCGGGAGAGAGTCATTTGAATATTTCGAAATGTGATATGAAATTAACATCGTATGTACTAAGTTTAAAGGCATAACATGACGGCTAAATTTTTATAGGTGAAAGTATTCATCGATATGAGAGAATCATGGCGAATGTTTTATTTAAGTGTCATCTATTAGCAAATATTAATAAATTTTCTTCTGCTTTTCGAAGTTTCGTTCTCTTATTGTAGGAAATGATCAATCTATTTCGACCAAAGCCAGAGGGAACCATAATGACGACTTTGTGGGCTTTATTATGCTAATGATCTAACAAAAATTCTTCGACATGAAGTTACCTAAAAATCATAACAGATTTTTAAAATGCAACAGGATTTTTCACGTTGTAACATATATATATTATATATATATATATATATACCCGTGAAAGAAATACTTTAATCCTATACCATTGTAGAACACAAAATAACCATGATTCATTTTCTATTCTATACACTATTGAATGCAATTCAATTTTATACAAATTAGTAAATTTATTGTAAAAGTAATAACTTAGTTTCTATTTTACTGAGTGGTTGACTAAAACGTTGATTCATATTTATTGCCCTCTATCTCTTTTTTTATACTAATTCTAATTCTAAACTACGGAAACTCTTTAACTACGAAGCCGTATGACCTTTCAGCTCAAAAGAAACTGTTCAAAGATATTACAGTTATTTTATAATTTATTTTACGAAAGATTAGCATTGCACGAAGACCAGTACTTACATTTTTTGAATCTGGCAACGAAAAAATAGCTGCTTACAGCGCAGGCGATTTTTATCAAACTTTGAGCAGTTACATGAATGTCTGCATTTACAGAACATCAAAAGTTATAAAATTCTATTTACTGTGATTTTTCGAAAATCAGAAGTGCTAAATAATTAAGGAGTTACGGCAACGGGATTTTAGAGCCATGATTTTGTAATGACTTTCGACTAGGTTTCACACAGAAATAGTGTAGCGATAGAATGAAATCGACGTTTGGTAACAAAGCACCATCTAATGCAACGATTTACAACTGGTTTAAAGAATTCTCCCGTGGTCGTAAGAACCTCAGTGACGAGATTTGTCAGGGCCGGCAAAGAGCTGCTGTGACTCTCGAAAACATTGATGCTATGAGAAAACTGCTCGCTTCTGATTGTCATGTGACGTATGATGAAATAGATGTATCTTTGAACATTTCAAGGATTCTCGTGCATTCAATTTTACATGACCATTTAAAAGTGAAAAAGGTGTGTTCCCGATGGATCCCCCACAATTTATCTCAAGCTAAAAAGGACGCTTGTGTGTGAAATGGTGCCAGAAAAGTCTAAACGAATTGAACTCCGGTATCTCAAAACTTGTGTACGACATCGTAACGTGTGTCGAATCCTGGGTTTATTCCTATGAACCCGAAACAAAACAACAATTGACTGTTTGGATGTTTCCAGATGGCCCTAGAGACCGACAAAAGTTGCCTGTGCAAGGAGTGCTTCCAAAAAAATGATTGCTGCGTTTTTCGGTAAATCTGGCTGTATTGCAACCGTTCCTTTGGACGATAGTAAAACAGTCAATGCTCCTTGGTATACCGCAATTTATTTGCCGAAAGTAGTTGCAGATCTAAGAAAAAAAATCAAAACGTCGCATCATTCTGAAACAGGACAACGCCAGCTCACACGCTGCTTCGCTAACTATTTATTATTTGAAGCATGAAAAAATCGAATTGATGACTGTTTGCCCATATTCACCGGACTTACCCCGTAATGGATACTTTTTTATTTCCGTTCATAAAAAATAAAATGCATGGTCAACGTTATAACAACTCGGAAGAAAAATTGATGCATACAAATGCCATGTTTCTACTTTGCCACTTTTAGAATGGCATAAATGTTTTGATGGTTGGTTTATTCAAATGCAAAAATGTATCGATGCTGCAGAAGAATATTTTGAGAAGATATAAAACATATATTCTTGGTAAGAAATTATTTCTTGTATTACTTTCTAAAAACTTAATTACTACCACTTATCCTTAAAATTTATTATCACTTTCTTGAAGAAATTGACCAATTTGATTTAGTATGCAAGTTCTCTTCAAGGTTCATTTCATATATAGCTACCAATAGTGCATGTAAAATCTTGTACCAAATTAAAGACAATATTATGCTGCTACTACTACTATTTATTTATAAAATGAATACATGAAATATGAATGCATATACAAAATGAATAAATATGGGGAAATATTTGTTTGCAAAATGTAGTAAATTTAGATCGAATGTTATTCTAATAGTGTAGTGCATGAAAACAAATCTGTCAATATATTTTTAAATGCAAATATAAAAATTTTAAATATACTGACAAACAAAATTTCCTCATTAGAGAATATCTAGTACGATTATGAATGACTGAATAACACACGTTGACTATGCTTATTAAACGGATATATAGTTATATAATTACTATTTCATATTCAGTGAGCTACAAAATTACCGGCTGAAACCTATTAAGCTATTCGCTGATCACGCTCTATCGGTTTTAATGTATTCTGTATATGCATTCATAATTATATCTACAATGCTTATATGTCCAGTACATTATTATTATTATTATTATTATTATTATTAGTGAGGCATTAAAATTTTTCATTGAATCGTTAAATTATATTCATTAAAAATGCAAAGGATTATCAAATACTCAAATTAGTTCATTCATCCATAAAGTGCAAATTAAGAATGATTTTGACATTTATAAAAATCTATCGATAAAAAATCCTATTTGTTGTTTGTATAATACGAATTTCTAAATTTTAAAGAATATTCATGCTAATATTATTAATATTTTTCATGCAAATGTAGCCATCAAGACACGGTAAGACAATGTAAACATCAAGACAATGTAAACATCAAGAAAAAAAGAAACAACTTTAAGTAAATATAAACATATAGTAATAAATTTAAAACAAGTACAAATATTTTATTAAAAGATGAAATATCATGCATTTAAATTTAATATTGATTAAAGGAGGTAGGAAGAGATATAAAAAAAATTATTATCCTTTAATGTTTTAAATTAATTGCATTTTCAGCGTTATTGACTATTTTATTCAGAATATTGAGATAAGAAAAAATAAAAAGAAAAAAGAAAAGGTAAGAAAAAGCATACTCAACAGGCTAAATTTCATTAACTTAAATGCATAGGTTAGGCTTATATTTTATTTTATGGAGTATACGAGTTCTGTAACTTCAAAAGGAAATAAATGTTTTATTCAAAAAATAAAAAAAAACAATATTCATAGGTAAGGTTCATTTGAAATTTCTGAATTAAAAAATGCTTTGTGACGAAACGTTGCAGTTGTCGGCGTTATAACTTTTATTAAGAAGCTTATCTTATTAATAATAACAAATCTTTCTTGAGTTTCATAATATGTAAAAAACAAATTGCTAAGAAGTGCTAACAACATCAATTAAATTAAAAAAATCTGTTTAAGTCTAGTAATGGTCTTATCTTATAATTGTAAATACGTAGTAACAATTTCATTATTTTCATTAGAATGTAATGAAATACATTTTCTACAGTTTGTTCATTTTAAAAGATTTTTAACAATTTATTTAGGTATCGATTCTTATTCGTTTGACGAAATAATCCGCTACAAAAAATAAATTCTAGAGAAGATGCACTACAGTTTACTTCAAAAAAGCTGCATAATCGTAATCGTAAATTGAAAATTTAGAATTAAAATACACTAGATGGAACCCGTCAAAATTTGACGGCAAAAAACTTGATAGTACCATAAAAATAAAATTCATAGCTGCTTTAAAATGTTTGAAACTTTTGCAGAATAATTCAAATAAATAAAAAACCCACTTTGAATTAAAGCTAGGTTGAAGAACAGCAATTGGCTAAGTTTCACTGGCACATGCACTCGCGGAATTTCTTTCATTTGACACATTTAGCGCTGTTGTGCAAGTAAATGGTAAGTGCCCCCTTGGGGAGGGGGAAATGGCAGGATGGACCAAGGAGATGCATAACATAAATAAGCAGTCAAAGACCTTTCAAACGATATGTAACATGAGGGGTGTGTGCAAAATTTAAAAAAGTACCCCCTTGGGGGGGGTAAAGTAGGGGATGGACACGGTACATGCATAATATGATTAAGTGGTCACAGACCTTTCCAACGATATATGACATGAGGGTTGTCTGCAAAATTTAGAAAAGTACCCCCTTGGGGGAGGGGGGGCAAAGTGGGGAAATGGACATTGGAGATATGCATATGATTAAGCAGTCACAGACCTTTCCAACGATATATGACATGAGGGTTGTCTGCAAAATTTAGAAAAGTACCCCCTTGGGGGAGGGGGAGGACAAATTGGGGAGATGGACATTGGAGATGCATAATATCATTAAGCGGTCACAGACCTTTCCAACAATATATGACATGAGGGGTGTCAACAAAATTTAGAAAATTGCCCCCTTGGGTGGGGGGGGGGCAAATTGGGGAGATGGACATTGGAGATGCATATGATTAAGCGGTCACAGATCTTTCCAACAATATATGACATGAGGGGTGTCAACAAAATTTAGAAAAGTGCCCCCCTTAAAAGGGGGGAAATGGCGGGATGGACCCCGGAGATGCATAACATGAATAAGCAGTCAAAGACCTTTCCAACAATACGTAACATGAAGGGTTTGTGCAAAATTTACAAAAGTACCCCCTTGGGGGGGGGGCAAAGTGGGGGATGGACACCGGAGATGCATATGATTAAGCGGTCACAGATCTTTTTAACGATATATAACATGAGTGGTATGTGCAAAATTGAAAAAAGAAAAGTGCCCCAATTGACGGGGGGGGGGGGGATGGACCACACAGATGCATAACATGAAAAGGCAGTCACAGGCCTTTCGAACGATATATCATATGAGTGGTGTCAGCAAAGAAAAGTCTCTGCCCCGTGTGGGCAAAACATACTCCCCCCCGCCGCCATAATTATTGATGCGGACTCATTTTTTAAATTCGTTCGCACCCCTCTTCTCCCGCAAAATGTGAATTTTAAAAACTCCCCTTCCGAATTTTTTTATACCAAAAGCACTTATGTCCATCGTCTGCATGCAGAGTTTTGTGCTTACAGACGCCAGACACAACAACACACACACAGACAGACGTTTACCGACATTAATAGCAGTGTTTCACCCAGACAGTTTCAGAAGGGTGCTGCACCCTGCCTGCCCTTTGGTTTGCAAAATAGCACCCTTCTTGCCCCTCATAAAAATAATTAGCACCCTTCTTGCCCCCTCCAGCAAAATAATTAGCACCCTTCTTGCCCCCTCCAGCAAAATAATTAGCACCCTTCTTGCTCTCAGTAAAAAAAGTGCCCTTTCTCCTTTTTGCATTAAAAAATTTGGTTTCATAATAAAAACTGACTCAATGTGGTCTTAAAAAGAGTGTTTTGACTTTGAAATATCAAAAGTGGCTTTAAAAACCAAAAGAATACCTTTAAGCTTTAACAATTAAAAAAGTGCCCTTAAGATTCTGAAAAGTGCCCTCAAAAATCCAAAAAGTGCCCTTAAGAATAAAAAAAGTGCCCTTTTTCTCACCAGCAGCACCTTGCCCCTTTTTAAACCTGGGGGAAACTCTGTTAATAGTATAGATGATACTCAGTGCCTACACATTTCACCCTTTATAATTCAGCCAATGAGTTGACAGTCGTTCATTTCCAGAAACGAAACAATAATTCTTTAGGATGAATTTTGTTTGTTTGGCGTCACAAACTTTTTAGGACACTTGCAGACTAAAAACATATAATCAATCTTCGCGGGAAAAAAATCCTAGATTTCGTCAAATGATCACAGGAAAAACACTAATTTCATCAAAGGATCATGTAAAACGTGAATTTTGTTAAAAGGCCACAGAAAAACGTGATTTACGCAAAAGATGAGCAAATTTTGTCAAAGAATCGCAAAACAGGAAATTCCACCAAAACATAGCGCTTTCTTGCCAAATTTCGTCTAAAAATTTGCGGAATAAAATGTATTTTATCAAAAAATCGCTGGAAAACGCACATTTCGTTAAAGTATCGCGAGAAAAATGCGAATTACTTCAAAGATTGCTGAAAAAACGCGAATTTCATCGAAGGATTGCTGAAAATTCATGAATCTTATCAAAAGGCAGCAGAGAAAATGTGATTATTATCAAAGCATTGCGAAAAAAGAAAATTTCGTCTAAGGATCACAGAAAAACACAAATTTCATAAAAGAATCATGGAAAATAACGCAAATTTCGTGAAAAAAAAAAATCGCAGAAAAAACACAAATTTCGTCAAATTATCGCTGAAAAAAAACACGAATTACGTCATAGGATAGCTGAAAAAATTGTGAATCTCGACAAAAAAAAGATACAGAAAAAAATGCGAATTTCATTAAAGAATCACGAAAAAAAATGCAAATTTTGTTAAAGGATTGCGCAAAGAATGTGAATTTTTTGAAAGGTTCTTGTGAAAAATGAAACTGTCTTTATTAAAAACAGCACACACACAAACATCTATACAAACCTCAATACACACAAACATATTATAGGCAGGGCTTGAAATTCAATTTTTCCAAGGACGGGAGTCTCCCTACCAACATTTTTAAATGGAGGGGAGTTGTAATGTTTGGGAGGGAGAAAAAAAAATTTTAAACCCCACTATTATTTTACGTGTTATTTAAAGAATTACATTAATGCAGACATGACAAAATACCATTGAAAAAATTAAGTCAACTGAGAATGATTATGTAAAATGTTTATTTTTATTATAAAAAAGGGAAGAATGTTAAGTTTTATATATGCAGTGTATTTTTCAAGTTCCATTAAATGTGTTAGGGACCCTTAACAATTAGGTTGTTAAATAAATTTCTGACTTTAGATTTTACTTGATTGAGATTCACCGATCGTTCGTGGAAAAGACGCAAAGTTCATCGATCTGTCGTAGAAAAAACGCTAAGTTTGTCGATCAGTCGGGGGAAAAAAGCAAATTTCGTCGATCGATTGCAGAATAAACACAAAGTTCGTCGATCTGTCCCCAAAAAACGCAAGGTTCGTCGATCAGTCGCTTAAAAAACGCAATGTTCGTCTATCTGTCTCAGAAAAAACGCAAAGTTCGTTGATCTGTCGCGGAAAAAACGCAAAGTTCATCGATCAGTTGCGGAAAAAGCAAATTTCGTCGATCGATTGCGGAATAAATGCAAAGTTCGTCGATCAGTCAGGGAAAAAAGAAAAATTTTATCGATCGATTGTGGAATAAACGCAAACTTCGTCGATATGTCCCCAAAAAACGCAAGGTTCGTCGATCAGTCACTTAAAAAACGCAATGTTCGTCGATCTGTCGCGTTCGTTTGATGTCGTTGTTGAAAATTTATGAATTTCTATTATTAAAGTAATTTTTTCATTTTACCGTATTTATTTTATTTTTGTGTTGTATGTATTTTGCTACTTTGAATTTTTTTAAACTAACCCTTTTTTTTTTGGAGAGTGAGAGAGAGAGATTTAGTAATTTGGTGACACGAAGTTCCGCAAATTCTTAAAATCCACAAATCGTTTCCAATGTAAACAATGAAATTTACAATTAAGTTGCAAGTGCAAAATTTCAGTTTTTTAAAATTTTCATGTCATTCTGTACACATTTTAATATGTCATTCTGATCATTATACATATTTAGTTACGCATTATTAATTATTTACTTGACCTTTACTTTTAAT
The DNA here is from genome assembly GCA_963931845.1 of Maratus michaelseni. Lineage (NCBI taxonomy): Eukaryota > Metazoa > Arthropoda > Arachnida > Araneae > Salticidae > Maratus > Maratus michaelseni. The sequence goes on along the minus strand of OZ007589.1, from coordinate 149,716,108 downwards.
ATTTTAAATATTTCAAACTTACAGCTGAATGTAATTATTAAAACATTTGAAATACTGCATTCGAAAAATGAAATTTCAGCTTAGAAACGCGACAATTACTATTAGGTTAAAAAAATTTAAAGTAGAAAAGTACTTATGATATAAAAAGAAGAAAAAAAAATACACCAGAATTTATCTGTATTACGAAAGCGGGAGAAATGATTTTCTGTGCTATACGAAAAGATATCCAAATAACTCAATCATAAACATAGAAATAGGTATCGGTTTCTATGTTCATGTGCACTCAATCCAAACTTGAAACTTTTAAAAAGGTCATTGAATGAATGAAATTCATCTCCGCCTTTCACATCCAGAAAACTTGCTGTGTCGCCAATTATGTTTATATTTTATATATATATATAAAAAAATAATAATTCAGGCACTTTTCCGTTATACGGACACCATTGTCGCCAAACATACATACATACATTTTGGCATAGTGTCCGTATAACAGAAAAGTACTAAAGTTCATGGTTTAAAATCACAATAAAATATCATGAAATTTATTGATTAGTTGTGGGAAAATATCGGGGAAATAATGTGTTTTTCGTGAATTTTTTGTTTTGTTAACAATGTGGTTAGAGAGCCAGGGAGAAATCCAGAAAACTTGCTGTGTCGCCAATTATGTTCATATTTTATATATATATATATATATAAAAATAATAATTCAGGCACTTTTCCGTTATACGTACACTATTGTCGCCAAACATACATACATACATTTACATACATTTTGGCATAGTGTCCGTAAAACAGAAAAGTACTAAAGTTCATGGTTTAAAATCGCAATAAAATATCATGAAATTTATTGATTAGTTGTGGGAAAATATCCGGGAAATAATGTGTTTTTGTGAAATTTTTTGTTTTCTGTTGTTGTGTTTAATTGTAAGCATTCATTATAATTTTCAGTGCATTATTAAATTGAAATTTTTGTTTAAAATATGTAAACAAAACAGTGACCAGAAACCTGCACAATTTCTAATATAGATAGATAGATAGATAGATAGATGCATGCATGTAGTACTTTTAATTATTTGGTAAAAATACTGTGATCGTCACTGAAAAAACCTTAATTTAACCTAAAAGTAATTGTCGAGTGTTTAAGCTGAAATTTCATTTTACGAATACAGTATTTCAAATGTTTTAATAATTACATTCAGCTGTAAGTTTGAAATATTAAAAGTAAAGGCCAAGTAAATAATTAATAATGCATAACTAAAAGTAATTGTCGAGTGTTTAAGCTGAAATTTCATTTTACGAATACAATATTTCAAATGTTTTAATAGTTACATTCAACTGTAAGTTTGAAATATTAAAAGTAAAGGCCAAGTAAATAATTAATAATGCATAACTAAAAGTAATTGTCGAGTGTTTAAGCTAATTTCATTTTACGAATACAGTATTTCAAATGTTTTAATAGTTACATTCAGCTGTAAGTTTGAAATATTAAAATTAAAGGCCAAGTAAATAATTAATAATGCATAAGTAAAAGTAATTGTCGAGTGTTTAAGCTGAAATTTCATTTTACGAATACAGTATTTCAAATGTTTTAATAGTTACATTCAGCTGTAAGTTTGAAATATTAAAAGTAAAGGCCAAGTAAATAATTAATAATGCGTAACTAAATATGTATAATGATGAGATTTTTTTTTCTTGAATTATTCAGTGAAACTCGCCTTATAAATGTACGCAAATAATTCACATCAAAATCTTAAAATAACAAAGTTTTCTTTCGTGTTTAGCTATGCTTAATAACCAAAAAAGCTTGATTAATACAAAAATTTTTTCGTAAAAATACTGTGATCGTCGCTGAGAAAACCTGAATTTAATCATATCACACAGAATTACATATTAAAAGTTTAAAAAACTGAAATTTTACACTTGTTTACATCGGAAACGATTCGCGGAATTTCGTGCCACGAAATCTCTCTCTCTCTCTCAAAAAAAGGGTTAGTTATAAAAAATTCAAAGTAATAAAATACATACGACTTAAAAAGAAAATAAATACGGTAAAATGAAAAAATACCTTAATAAAAGAAATCCATAAAGTTTCAACAACCGAACAACCAAATGGAGTCGTAGTAATCCACATACGCTTCTAGAGAGAGGAAAAAGCCTTCACCTCATTGGCTGAAATATCGCGTCTGAAGATAGTAAAAGCCTCTAGCTGATTAGCTGAATGCTCGCGCATGCCTATAAAAGGCATTTTTGCACGAAAAACTAAAAAGCAGGTTAGCTTTAAGTATATGGATGACAATAATCCTGAGATGCATAGCGGTTATACGATTTTATTTTTTCCGGTACTATACATTTTTTTAATAAGATATGCATTAAGTATTATTTATTTATGTTTTTTATGTCACTTAAAATTTTAGTTTTCATATTACTATAAAATGCTTCTTTATTTTAATTTTCTTTCTTTAATTGCTTAGGTAGGTGAAAGAATTTACATAAGAGTTAACTTTGTGACAAAATGCTATGCAAATTAAAGAAATATTTCTTTTATATGCACAGTAAAGTTTTATAAAGTTTTATAATTTTGACCTTTTATATCGGATAATGTTTATAAAGTAATATTCAGATTTTAAAATTCATAAAAGCTTGATTTTTCTGAAAAAGAGTGCTGATATACACCCTCAAAAAATTTCGTCCAAACACCCAAAAAGGTAGAAGCAGTAAGTTGCCGGAATACCCGCTGTGATTTGGAGAGATTTTCTTTTATTTAAAGAAATTTCCATCTTTTCTCAAAATTTCCGAAAATTTTGAACTTCAGTTCGGGATTGTTTTGTGTTTTGAGGGATACTTGTGAAAAAAGTAACAGAAAGTACAGTTACCGGATAACTTTCGTGATTTCACGAAATTGCTGCGGTAGATTGCAATATTTCAAGTAATTGTTGCGCCAGATTGGTAAAAGTTCTCTATTTTGAGAGAAAATGGCAAATCAAAGTGGAAATATTCGTGTTTCAAAGAATAATAATAATAAATAATCTACGGAAGAAAACTTTTAATTTATGGATTCCCTGTAAAGTGTAGAATTTAAAGTTCTCTTATATATAGTGTACCAAGATCATTGGAAGTTAGTACATCGTCAAGATGTATAGTGCAAAGCAGTTTATAGCGAACTAGCAATCCGTTCCGGCTTCTCACTGGTGCCATGATGTTTTAAAGATACCTCAGAATACATTTATCTGTAAAGTTTAAACTCGACATCATTTTTAATTTGCAAAAAATTACAGATTACTTTTGAATTTGAATTGTCATTCTATCAAGTAAAGACCGACAGGCTACCGCGGTGCATTCCACTTATCTTTTTTTACAGACCGCTAGAGTGACGTAAAGCTCTTTTCGTACACTTGCATTGGTGCAATCGAGTATCACGTGACTCCCGCGGTCTGGAAAAAAAGATTCGCGTAAAGCATCACGGTAGCCTGTCTTTTTCGTTATCCTCGGTAAAAACACTGTTGACGTCATACATAAAAATTCAACTGGAGATGCAAAAATAGTCTGTCAATGAGAGATAAAACTTATAACACATATAAAAAATATATATTTAAAAAAATTATCTGTTGCGATTTTCAACGTAATAATATATATCATAGCCCTAAAAGCACATTTTTTCTTATCCAGGCGCCAAATATAGCAACAAAAGTGATAAATTGCCAAATATTGTTTTAATGGCAGCCTTTGACATTAAATACTTCTTTTAAGCTGTACAAATATTCATTTCATATTTAAATTAAATATCTTCGTTTTATAATATTATTTCTCATTAAGACTTTTTTGTTTTATTTTAAATAAAACCAGTAATAGTTTTTATTCTATTTTTCGAGGTGTTTGTATTTATTTATTTTTTTAAATCTCTGATATAGCCATTTCCCAAAGACCGTTACCTTATCTAAAGCATAATATACCGTCGCCAAGATGAAAAACATATACCAATGACAACCTCTTCGTCCAAAATAAGGATAAAATACCAAATTCTTTTATAAAAAATCATGGTTATATCAATATAGTATCCATCATAATGAGCACGGGAATTTTCTCTATCCGATGTTGCAAACCGCAATAAAATCCATCGGATAGTTTTGAAATTACACCGGACATAAACTTTTAGGGCTTCATGCTTTATAATATATATGATATGATATGATAAGAAATATTAATATAAATATATATAGATATATATGACTGTTTTCTAAGAAAATGTATTGTACTTAATAGAAACGAAGTTAATTTTTAATCTCGAAAATATATTAGTTTCTGAGGTTTCTGTAGATAAAGAACGCTTTTTGGAATCGTTTGTAACGCGAAAGAGGTTATTGTTTAGCTTTGTTCGGGGTTATATTATAGTTTCCTTGATTAAGAAACATCTGTCTTTTCTACAAGGTCAGATGTCATCGACCAATGAACATATCAGTTTAGCCATAGCAGAACATATTGTGGTGTGCATTACGAATAGAATATATTTGCTTCAATTCATACTAATTAATTTAGTGACTAACAATAAATTAGATAGCTCTAACTACTTATAATACATACCGAGATATGGTGGAAGTTAGTTTATGATTAGCGCATATCTCGCATTTAACTTGTGCATCATCGTATCATATGTCTTGTTTCCAATTTACAACAGTCAGCTTGATAGTAACATTTATTACGCAAGTTTGGAAACTGTTTCTGATGTATTTTGAGGTGTTTATTAGCACAAAGGAAGACATTACATGTAATTAATATGTGGCATGTTACAGAAACTAAAGTGCGAGTTTTTTTAAAATTTCATTTGTATTTTTATGTGCGTTCGTGATTATATACGTAGCATCGATAGTCGTCTTCTGTTCCGTCCATCTGTTCGTCTGTCCGCATATCACAGCGCAAAAACTACCTAAACGAATGGTTTGAAATATATACAATCGTTGCAGAATTTTGTCGAGTCATTTCAAATTTTATGAAAATCGAATCAAAAGTAAAAGATATTAATAAAAGTTTTCTTCATTCTATTAAATCCTATCATACGTAATTAATTCAATGATATCCAATGATAGGTAATGATTCTAGGTTGCCATGGTGATTACGTTATAATTGAGATGGAGTCATGCTATTTCCGTATTACTGAATTTAAAAACCGAATTTGTATTCTAAAATTGTTTAATTATTGCAATCATATAACCACTCAATCATATCTACGGACAGTTTTTTCGATAAAAATTTCCGGAGAAATAGATATTAAATAAAAAACAAGTCTAAATATGGATTTCAAATTCTGAAAATTTCAAAGCTAGCCTTAAGTTTCCCATTGGAATTTTCAGTAAATGTCAACAAAAGATAAAATGTTGCCAACTTAAAATGTACTTATTTTAAGAAAATAAGCTGAAACTGGTGTGAAACAATAAGAACTTAAAGATCTTCTTAATAAAGCGTCTTTTTTGCGCCTGATGAAGAAAGACTCAGATCTTTCGAAAGGCCTAGCGCATTTAAAAGTTTTTGATGGTGTTTTAAAAAGATCGTTTAGTTCTTATGTACTTATTTTAATACAGAAATTAATCATATCATAATAACGGACGATATAATTCATTTCTCTGAAACAATAACGAGGATTTTTTTTTTTTTTACATCGTCTTGTATTGGATATTTGCGCATAGTATAATTTTAATGGTACATAATTGTAATCAATTGTTTGTAAAGGTGTATTGAAACTTAATTTCATAAAATAAAATTAATATCTCTGATATGAAAATCTGCACATAAAATAAATTTTGTATTCATGTATTTTTGCATAAGAATGCAACAGCTATTGCCAAGATCTGAATATTTATAAAACTAGTTATAGTACGACCGCACCTCATTTGTCACATTTGACGTACAATTTTCAAATTGTTTAAATTTGAAAATGATTGCATGCGTCAAATTATTAATGTTACAAAAAAATTAGATTTATCAAAAAGGTGAAAATTTTTATACTCTTTATATTTAAACGTCGAGATTTTTTCTTAAATTAATTCTGAACTACGAAAATGAAATATTAGAGTGAAATTTAAAGGTAAACATGTAAAGATTGCTTCAAAAAATCTACAGATTTACAACCTAGTTTAAAACATTTGTAACAAAAATAATAATTTATCAAGAATTTAATATCTTCGTAATGGAGATTTTAAGTTACAATGTAAAAAAGACAGATGTTTCTTAATCTCGGAGAGTATAATATAACCACGAACGGAAAAAAACAGTAACCTCTTTTGAGTTACTAAGAATTCCGAAATATTTTGAGACCCCAGAAACCAATATATTTTCGATATTTATTGAATCATATATGACAACAATGTTTCTTTTGTTGCCACTGATTTTCAGAAATTTTTCGAATAGTTTTTATAGCGTGTTATTAATCAGTTTTCTGAACCCGGAATATGGGTTTTTTGGATGCTATCAATTCTCAAGTACACATCTTCATGTTCAACAATCATGTTTTACAGACAAACATGATAAATTAAGAGTATTACCCTTAACATAAGAATTAATATTATTTTGTTTTTCTTGCATATGTAAGTTCAATTATGTAACTGAAAAGTGTGCGACATGCTTTGTGTTCAAAATAAAATCGTAGTGATCATGAAATTTTCTACTCGGAGTTTGACTAAGTCGTTTACATAATTAAATTTAATACAGAGAAAAACGTAACGGTCCTTAATTTATAAAGAGACATTTATAAATATTCATTAAATAATAAATTATTAATCATAGAAACACTCTTTTTAAATTCCGGTGTTAGCTGGAATATTTTGTTATTTATAATGAAAACCCATAATTTTCTTTTAACTGCAGACATCCTAATGTATAGAAAAAATCGATGATATATTTGTATACGTTCATGTTTCAATTAATCAGTCGATTTCTAATTCATTTTATTTTGATTTTTTGAAAACACTCAACCTACATTTTAGTTTTTAAACTCAAAATTTTATGGTTCCACGTCTTTGAATTTAAATCACGTCTTTGATACTATCAAAGATCACGTCTTTGCTATATCGTCTATATAGATCACGTCTTTGATACTATCTGAGTTTTTATGAAATAAACTATTCACATTGAAAGTCTTTTATTCGAGATTTTAAATTTTGTTTCTGGATTTGTATTATTGCATATTATATGAATGCAGTTTCAAATTGATGCCCTTTTTGTTTACATCAACAATAGATGCTGTTTTACAAAATAAAAAATACAGATAAAGTGATAATAAGTTGTTATAATATTTTTTAAAAATTTAAAAATATGTGGAGAATTAGTTATATTTTTTTAAACATACTCAAACTACATTTTACTTTTCAAACTCAAAATTAAATAGTGTCACATCTTTGAATTTAAATCTAAAGTCCTTTCTTCCTCTTTTGAAAAAATGCAATCAAAAGAGGGAAAATGTGCGGAGGAATTCGATTTTTAACGATAATCGTAAGGCAGCATGCTTACTGGTGTATTTCGTTTAATTTCATTTTCCTTTCTTGGAAAAAAATGCTCAGATATTCACAGTAGCACATACAAAAATTTTATTTAAGTGACTTTTCTTTAGTAGCACATTTGAAAGGGGGACACTATCTGGATTTTTATGAAATAAACTGTTTACATTGTATGCGGTTCAGTCAAGATTTTTAATTTCGTTTCTGGATTTGTATTGTTGTATATATGTTACGGTCAATATGATTAATCCGGTCATTATTAATAATAACCGATTATTATTAATAATGACCGGTTTAATGATATTGACCTTAACATATATACAAATTCAGTTTTGAAATTGAAACGATGCTCTCTTTGTTTACATCAACAATATATACTGTTTTGAAAAATAAAGTACAGAATTTATTCATAATAAGTTTTTACGATATTTTTAAATTGTTTTACTGTTTAAAAGTGTGCGGAGATTCAGAATTTACATTTTTAAGTAATACAAATATTTGTATTTGCTTGTCCTAAGATCCTACATTACATTTGAAATTTTTTTATACAATCTTGTTTTTTAATTGTTTACCTAGTTCTGATTTTTATACTTCAATTTTTTCAAACATACTCATACTTTAATTTTACGTTTTAAACTGCATTTTTATATCTTTGAGAAAAAATTCTTTTAAACAAGGGTTGCTTTTTGAAACCTGCAGCTACAAGGCTATTGTCTCTAATAATTTATACATTTTTTATTCACAGAAACACATACAGGACTTCGACAAATTGCATAAATCTTTTTCTTGGGACGGGATGGACACAAAGAAGTAAACAGCACTGAAGAATACAGCCGAGAACTCTGCAAAGAGTGTGTAACGGAGTCAGCTGGTGTCGGACTCGCCGCCTGCCCCTACGCTCTCAAGCAATTAGCGGAGTGGTGTCTTAACCACTCGGCCACGGAGGACCCCTTTTATCCTATTTTAAAATGGAACAATCGAAAAAAGGTAAAAAATACAAAGCAACAAGATTTTTAACGATAACCGTAAGACAGCACGTACTAACATTTTTGCTTTCATTTCAATTTCCTTTCGTGCAAAAAAATACCTTGATATTCATAGCAATACATACAAAGAATCTATTAAAGTTACATTTCTTTAATAACACTTTGGAAATGAAGAAAAACAACTGATTTTTTATGAAATAACATACCGTTACTCAATGATGTTCAGTCAAGAATTTATTTTTTGTTGTGGTATCTGGTTTTTTATTACCGCATATATATTAATGAACTTTTGAATTTGATAATAATGATCGCTAGACATTGATCAATAACATAATTTATTTTTTTTTTTTGTACAAAATAAAATACATAACTTGTTGATAATATTTTTGGAATTCTTGAATTTTTTATAAGAATAATGAGGATTTTTCCTTTTTAAGTTCTTATAAATAGTTTTTTTTCCTTCAGAAGAAGAAAAAAAATACACACTTAAATTTTTCAGTTATATGTCGATTTTTGATTCTTTATACTTCAATTCTTACAATACACGCAAACTTTGGAATTTTCTTTTAACATTGTAGTAACTCAAAATTGCATATTTTAATATATTATAATGTAAATATAGTCCCCCCTTCTTTTGAATAAAAGTCATGCATAAAAAGAAAACATGCAAGATAATTTGATTTTTAACGATAACCGTAGGCAAAACGTTTTCTGGTGTTTTTAACTACATTTCATTTCATTTTCTTTAAAAATGCCCTATAATCACAGCAGTTTAATACAAAGAGTCTGTTTAAGTGAGTTTTCTGTGATAGCACACATGAAAGAAAAAATCTCTCTCTCTTTTTTTTTTTCCTTTTTTTGTTCTGTATGATTGTTCAGTCGAGCTTTTCAATTCCGTTTTTGGTTTTGACATTGGATATAAATGCGGTTTTGAATTTGGAATGAATCTATGAATCTCTCAATACAAGATGACAAAAAATAAACCGGACAAACTTCAAATGGAAATTAAGAATAATAATAAACTACTAAACTACACCACAAATTTTATTATCTCTACATAAGAATTATTCCTCGCACCTTATTGATGTAGATTGCTTAAGCTTTCTGACAAATGTCTCCAATAAGCGTTTCATCCAATATATGCTGAAGGTATAAGGCAATGAGAGTTCGTTCGGGTGCTAAATGTTCCAAGTTAGGCTGTGTTGGAAGCCATAAAAGAATTACAACAGCTTCTCCATAATAAGGATAGACCAAACTGGGTAAAAAAAATGCAGAATACGAAAACGTTTCCAAAAAAGTAAAGTAGCAGCATTGAGAACAGTATGCAATCCGAACGTTTCGAAGCAAACTCGCCAACGAAATGGACAACAATCGGGAGACAAAGTGTGAAAGCGTTCCTGTGTGAGAAAGCGTAGAGAGCATCAATAAAATGGGCCGTTGTTGAAAAGTGGCAAAAAGATTTTTCAAAATGTTTACAGTTGTCAAATTGGGCTCTTATCAATACAACAATCGAATTCAGTTGAAGAATACTCTCAGTTCAGAGCCGTTATCAGCAGACGGCAAAACTCACTATCCTTTATATTTCTGGGTGGAATTTGTTCAACAGGTAAAACACCGCTCCTTTTGAAGAAGGCACCAGACCCAACCATCAAGAACGTACTGTTGAATCATCTTGAGAGTCTCTAGTCCCAAACAGGAGCACCATTTGGAGGAGGCTAAGAGGGACAGTTGCTCCCCCAAGGAATTTGATATTTCAGAAAATTTATCAGTCGTCACAAGTCAGACACACAAAAAAAAATAATAAAATAAAAAATAAATAAAAATTTTAAAATTGCTGAAAAGCTAAAATAACTTGTCATATTTGATTACAATAGAACTATAAGCATTAATGAACACTTTAAGCGCAGAAACTAATAATTATGAAACATGTTTTCTAAAAACTTGCTAGTCCAACACTCTCAAAGAAGTGAGACATTGAGTATGTTGGCTAATTTAACCATAACTTCACCGTTGGCTATGTCATTGCCCTCAAACACAACTTTGCCCTCCCCCCACCCCCCCAAGAAAGTTCTAAAATGGTTTACCTGGTCCCAAGAGCATTTCGAAAATTAAAAATGAACTCAGGAAGACTCCGATAAACACACAGAACAAGAAGATCCCGGGAATGGTAAAAGTTACATCAGTAAAAGACTTCTTCAGAGATCGAAAATGACACCCGTACTTTCTAGATTTCAACCAGATGGGTTATTCTGCTCGATAACCTTGCAGAGAACAGTTTGCTTTAAGCCTTTAGATGTTTGAAGTCCCTGAAAAAATATCTGCGGGAGGAACGGATGAAAATATTGAGGGATGAGTTGCGATCCATTTCTGAAACTTTTGTTAAAATGTTTATCTTCTACTTAAAACCAAAAGACAACCCTTTCCGAAACTTATAATTTTTATGCAAGTCACATTCTATTAGTAAACAAATTCTCTATTAGCAAACTGATTTTGATTTCTGGGTTTATTCAATGAATTATAACGTAAAACGCGTATTATTTTATGAGTTTCTGTCATCCTGTATATAACCTAAAAAGAAATAGTGTTATGCAACACAACTCAGAAAGCCTATTGATACACATTTCAGGCAGTTTTTGATTTAGAATCTTTATTATTTTTTAAGAAGTGATAAATTTGTGGTGTTAAACAAGCTTCGGTATAAAATAACTTCCCGTTGGAGGCATCTGTAGTACGACACTCTCCAAATTTGGGGACTGTAGTTGATGCATCTCACGCAGGTTTTGAATAAAACAGCTATTAAATTTTAAGAGAATAGTTACACATTATTGAATGAATAATACATTTATCACATTCACAAAATAAGTGACGATGCTGATAAAGCAAATTAGATGTAACATTTGACGGTCAAGTATGCCTCTATTCATAAAAAGTAAAAAATTTACTAATCATCAGTTTTTGTCAAATATATATTTTTAATGTGCAGCGTCTAATGTATATTTTTGATCTGTAATTACCTTGGGCCGAAGAAAATAGTATTTTTCAGTTATGTAAAGATATAGGTGTTGGGAAAGTATCAACCAATAATTTCCAAAATCCCTATTTTGAATAATATATTTTTTTATTTGTAATATTATATAAATTTGCCACTATAATATTTGATATCATTGTATTCAATGTGATGTGTACTTTAGGAAAATGAAAATGTTTTATGCAATTTTGAATTTGAAAAGATGACATCTATATATACTGATGTGCAAAACTTAAGCAACAAGCATAGAATGCTAGTTTTCGAACATGTGTGTACTCAAAAGAAAATATCATAAACTTCAGGTGTATCAAATAAGTGCTATCCCTACAGCACAGCTAGTCGATGAGACATCTTTTTCACGTCTCAAATGGTTACAAGTGCCACACAGTCACTATGGTGAAGCAAAATATGGTATATTTTATTCCTCTCAAATGGTCGGCATTTGGTGATTCCACTGTAAAATCACCGTGAATGTTGCTTTGTGACGAGTAACCAGGTGATGTTACAATAAAGTCGCCTTGTGATTCTCATGTGACCGTCATTTGAAAACTTAATTTTGAAGTTATCGTGGCGTTGCATTGTGACTAGTCAATAAATGATGTCACAATGAAGTCACATAGTGACATTCAGGTGACCGAAACTCTACTGTGGCGTTACCATTACGCACCTTTGTGAATAGTTACCAGATGATTTCATTTTTCTGCCACTTGTGGACTCGTCGCAAAACAACGATCGTGGTGACTTTACAATGGAATCTTCAAATTAATGTTACATGAGAGTCACAAGATGACTTCATTGTAAAGTCACCTGGTGACTCGTCACAAAGCATCAGTCATAGTGACTTCTCTGTGGAAAGACCAAATGAGAGTAACAATGTGACGAATGAAAGATATATCATTTTAGTTCACTGTAGTGACCGTGACATTTGTGACCATTTATGACGTCAAGAAGACGTCACATAGACGGGCTGTGCTGTTAGAGTAGTGCCTATTTCCTACACTTACAGTTTATATAATTTTCTTTTGAGCACTCACAAGTTTTCGGAAATTAGCATTTTGTGTTTGTTGCTTGAGTTTTGCACGCAAGTGTATATTGCAACATCAGATACTATTTACAAAATAAAATATAAAGTATACTAACAGTATCTTTTTGCAATATTTCTCAACACATAAAATTTGTAAAAGAATATGGCAAATCCGAAATTTTATTTTCAAATGCTGTGTACATTGTAAGTATATACACTGGCGGAAAAAAAAATCCCAACACCAAGAAAAAATTATTGTTGAGTAATGAAATTTGGACAATGCATTTGTCTAGTTAACATGTTTAATTGATTAGATTTTCAATATCACAGGTTAATTTAAGCTCAAGAAAATGCATTTCAAATGCGAAATGCTGTTACATTAATAGCCGGTGTAACCTCCAGAATTTTGAATGCAAACCTGCAAACGTGCATGCATTGTGTCATACAGGTGCCGAATGTCACTTTGTGGTATAGAGTTCCATGATTGTTGTACTTGTTGTGTCAATACTAGGACGGTCAGTGCTGGCTGTGTATGATGCTGGAGTTGTCGTCCAATGATATCCCATACGTGCTCAATTGGAGACAGATCTGGTGATCTCGCAGGCCAAGGTAACATGTCGACACTCTATAGAGCAAGTTGTGTTACAACAGCGGTATGAGGGCGAGCGTTACCATGTTAGAAAACTCCGCGTTGAATGTTGTTCATGAATGGCAGCACTACAGGTTGAATTACCAAACTGACGTACAAATTTGCATTCAATATGTTTGGGATAACCACTACAGTGCTCCTGCTGTCATAGGAAATTGATCCCCAGAATATGACTCCAGGTGTAGGTCCAGTGTGTCTAGGGTGCAGACAGTTTGGTTGTAGGCGTTCCCCTGACCTCCTTCTGACCAACACACGGCCATCACTGGCACCAAGGCAGAATCTACTTTCATTAGAAAACACAACAGTTCTCCACTTCGTCCTCCAATGAGCTTTGGCTTGCACCACTGGCGACGCAAACGACAATGACTTGGAGTCAGTGGAATGCACGCTATAGAACGCCTGGCTCGGAGCTTCCCTTGAAGTAACTGGTTTCTAACAGTTCGTTGTGTCACTGTGGTACCAACTGCAGCTCGAATTTCGCAGACGCAGTAAGATGCGCCACAGACGCACGCCGAATACGGCAGTCTTCCCTCTCAGTAGTGCCACGTGGCCGCCCGGAACCCGGTCTTCTTGAGCCTGTACCATCCCTTGACCACTACTCCCAACAATCATGCACAGTGGATACATTCCGGCCAAGTCTTTCTGAAATATCGCGGAAAGAAAATCCAGCTTCTCGTAGCCCTATTATACGACCTCGTTCAACTTCGGTGAGTTGTTGATAATGGCTTCTTCGTCTTCTTAAAGGCATTTTTGGCTAACATCAACTCAATACGTGAAATTTCGAAGATAAATAACGCTCACGAACTTTACAGCACGCATTTAAAGCAAACCTGATTTGCAAGTTCTGAGTGGCGCTACTAGCACCACACTTATGCGCGAAGACCGAAATTTGAATCAATGTCATCTTTCAGATGTATAAACACGCCTACCAAATTTCGTTTATCTAACACAAGTCTTTCTTGGTGTTGGGATTTTTTTTCCGCCAGTGTATGTCAGGAAAGATGCTTGCAAGTAGGGAGTTAATATATTGAATATACAACACAAAGACAACTTTAAATTCTAAAAGTATCTATGAATTTTAAGCGCACAGGCATGTAAATAAAATCGGTGAATATGGGAGATTTAAAGAAAAATTCTTATTATATATTTTCAATTATTTCTCGATTTGTGATTCATTATATTTAAAATTTTTCAAATACACTTACACTTTATTTTTAGCTTTTAAACTCAAAATTATGTATTTTCATTGGTTTTCTAAAGTTCTTTTATCCTTTTTTGAAAAGAGGTAATCGAAAAAATGTAAAACATGCGAAGCAATTCGATTTTTATCAATAACCATAAGGCAACATTCCTTCTGGTATTTTCACTTTAATTTCGTTTTCTTATGAAATATGCTTTGATATTCATAGCATTATATAACAAAGAGTCTATTGGAGGGTTCTTTGATAGTGCATTTAAAAGTAATAAAAATATGTGGCTTTTTTATAAAATATAAAGCTAATACAGAATGCTGATCGGTTGGGTTTTATTATTTTTTTCCTGGATTTGAATCACGGTATGTGAATGTAGTTTCCAATTTTGAATGACGCTCTTTGTTGTATATAAATCAAAACCAGATACTGTTTTATAAAATAAGATACAAAACATATTGATACTGTGTTTTTACAGTGTTTTTGAATTCTTCAGCTGTCTAAAAGAATATGGCAATTTAATATTTCCATTTTTAAGTGCGTATAAATATATCTACTTTTGTGTTTTTAGGCATCTAGGCTAATTTTGAATAATAAATGTCAGAGAGACAAAAGTAATAGATAGTATATATTACACGCATTTAAAAAATAAGAATTTAACAAAGTCTTCTTGTGAAGAGTATTTCCACCTTTATGCTAAAAGCACATTAATAATTTCCTTTAAAACAGTCTGTAAATTTAAAATATTTAAAATTCGCTTTTGAAAATATAGGGTTTATTTCAGAAATGACATTTAGAAGATAATTACTTTTCTGCGTATTACAAAAATATCACATCATTTCATTATGTCTTCGTTTGTTATGTGCTATGTTTACCTGTAGTTGCAATGAAAATAAATTTAAACTTTAAAAATGTATAAACGAACTGCATAGGTATGTGTTATTTGAAATGTCTGAATATTAATAATTAAAAAATGCCTTGTAACAAAACATTTCTTTCTTGCGGTATGGAGTTTTGCTCAAAGGAGTAATTTTATTAAGGAGATAAATGTACGACTTATTAATAATAATAATAAAAAACTTTTTCATGTTTGAAATGTTGTAAAAATGCAAGGAAACATTGAGAATATCAATAAAACTAAAATAATTATATCTAAGGTTCTAGAATTTAATAACAATAAATCTTTTTTAAGTTATACATTCATAAAAAAAACATTAAAAATATCGAAAAAATTAAAATAATCACATGTAAGTTTATAGCATTTATATTCAGGTGTTTAGGGTTTCTAAACACTTGAATCTCTAAATAATTGAAATCTCTAAATTTAGATCTATTTTTAGATCTATTTTAGATCTAATTTTAGATCTCTAAATTGAATCTTTAAATTTAGAAATGGTTCTTCTAAATAATTAGATCTAAGGTTCTAGATTTTAATAACAATAAATCTTTTTTAAGTTATTCATTCATAAAAAACCCCATTAAAAATATCGAAAAAATTAAAATAATCACATGTAAGTTTATAGCATTCAAGTGTTTAGGGTTTCTAGATTCAATAGTCTAGTAATCTTATCTTATAATTGTAAATGAGATTACCAGACAATATATATTAACAATTAAATGTAACAAAAATGTAATTTAAAGTAAACTCTTGTTAGGAAATGTATTTCCATTTTTTAATTCCCAAAGCATTATTAATTTTCTTTGAGACAGTTTGTAAATTTAAAACAATTTAAAACGAGATTTTAAAAAGTTAAGGTTTGTTTTAGAAACAGTATTTAAGAAAAAAAAAATAAAAATAAAAAGAAGATAACTTTCTCAAAATTATAAACTGAAGGATAAATATTTTTCTTCATGTAACAAAAATATCGCACGGTTTTATTTTGACTTCTTTTATAATGTGCTATGTTTATTGTGCAAGAATTTGGAATTCATCTGTAAAATATCAGTCCAAATGGTTCTAATTAAAAAATAATCTTAAATAAAAGCAACATTTCTCTTGCTATACTTGTTATACAGTGTATTTTCGGCGAGAGGGCAGATCGTACGTGTCTAGTGTGGCTTGGGCGAATAGCTCTGACATATTTTCGGGGGTCTGTCTTTAATTTAAAATTTAAGACGAAAATATTTTTATTTATAAAATTTTCGATGAACAAGAAACATATAATAAAAATTTATATAAATTTTTCTTCGAACTTTGTTTTTTAATACTTTTTTACTAAAGGGCGACCATTTGTTTAATTGATGTGCCACGTAAAAAAAAAAAAAAAAAAAAAAAAACAGATGAAAAGACATGTTTATTTTCATCCATTTTCTGAGGATATAAAAAATATGTACATGAAGATAATCTGAAATGTATAGACTTTTGCTTTGAAATCATCAAAAATGAGCTCCATATAGTGCACAGGTAAGGTAATATCTGCAATTATGACTGGGTTGTCTTTTTTAAAATTGTTTACTCGTAAAATTTATAACCGGGATAAAACTGTATATTAAATAGACAATCTGTTTTCTGATCTGGAACGCTGAAGTGCCAAGGACTTGAACAACGTAGATAAAATGTTGAATTTTTATTTACTAATTATATATTTTTATATTTATGAAACAATTTTCCATGTATTTATTCAGATTTTTTTGTAAGTATCAGCTAATTTCATTTTAATCTAGACCTATTTGTTTTTTCATTAATGATATTTTTTTGAGAAATTATTTCTGATACAAGAGGAGTTTAAATCTTTCATTAATAAAGAAAAATAAGAAAAATAAATTTAGGATTAAGATAACGACGCTAGAGACTAAAATTTAAATCAGGGAATAACTTTATTTGATAAAGGTTAAGTTTCAACAATCTTTATAGACTTTTTTTTTCAAATATGTATAATAGTAACTTTAAAATCAGATCTTCAACAGTCCTAAACTTAATTTAATATACTTGTACTGTTTACTCTGAGGCGCAGCCTTTTGTTTTAATTCAAAATAATAATAGGAGACTTGCTCTTTCTGTGCACAATAAACTGCGAATGAATGATGTGTTGTATACTATCCAACTTAACTGTCAAGTCACAATATTTCAGAAAAATAATGACATACCAGAATTTCTTTGGAGCGTTAGACAACATGAATATTAGATGTCAAAGGAGTATTGCATTTCAACTGTGAATTTAGAGGTTTAACAACAAAAACAACAAAATAATTTTAATGATACGAAATATTTTATTCTTGTGTTTTTGATGCTTTTAAAACTAGATAATTAATTAAACATTTTCTAAACACGTATAACTTAAATATAAATACGCTAAATTTAAATCTTAACTTATTCCTATATAGTTTGACACTTAAAAAAAATCAATTAATTTTGAAAAAGTAACCAAAAATATAATAAAGTTAAAAAACACATGAAAAAAATAAGTAAAAAGACTTAACAAGAATTATTCTAAATATCTTATTCATGTGTCAATTATTTTATCTAGAAAAATGCAAGGGAACAGCGCTTTCAAAAATGTCTCTTCTATAACTAAGGGTCTTCGTCACCTGCCAGTTGTGTTTCTAATCCCCGTTCAGAACACATGGGCTAAAAAAAAAACGCTAGTTTGATATGTTTTAACAGGATAAAAAGAAAAACAAACCTAAGAACAAAACTTAATTAGAAAATAAATATAAATAAATAAATAAAAGTAACCCGCGGCATTTATTATTGTATGAGAAATATCACCAAGCTTGCCAATCATTTCGGACAGAAAATTTTGGATTAAGAAAATTACATTACTAATTATTTCACGTGTCTTCTATAGTAATTAAAGTTTCAAAGCATACGATATTTTTTTTTCAATTGCATTAAATAAGCGGATATTTACCCCTCTTATTTTAAAAGAAATTTTAGGTACAAATCGCATAAAATCGCTTTACTGTAATTTTGTTTTCTTGAACAAGGTAGCAAGTATTTGTCCGTGTTCTAAGAGTATTTCAGAGAATTGTTTTAATTACTTTTCAAGGTATCAGAATTTGAAAACGAAAATTGCCCGGACACGTTCTATGTACGCTTTGAAATTAAAAATAGAAAAAAAATATTGGACATACCACACTACAATTTCATCAAGTAAATACCTTAAAAAATGTGGTTAAAATGATATGGATAGCTTTCGATCCTATAAATATTTTGTAACTGAACTTTCTTGACCGATTTAACTATGGAATAGCACTTAAAAGAATTCTACTTAAAAATATTTAAAAATTCATTTTGCATGTCTACCATACATTTATATATAAAACTACTATATTTTTATGCAATATATTTTGTAGTACATTAAAATTCGACAGCGGTTGTAATCTTTATTAGAATATAGGGACAATATATCCTAATTTTATGAATTTAATGTTTTGGAAAGCTAATGCAATTACAATAATACAATCATAATGAACAGTCGGCCAATTAACTGCGATAAGGTACAGCTAGGATAGTCTGCGCCTTTCAAAAGAATAGCAATAAAAAATCTAAATATTATTTTTTTGCTAAACTATTCATGAATAATTTATACTTCAATTATTTTTTATGCATTTCCATTGCTATTTTGTTGTTATGTTGCAATTTAATAGAACAGTTGCAATAAAACAAGGAAAGTTATTTTGCGCAATCTGTCCTTACAGAGTTGGTGGGATTGCGCACATGGGTAGCAGAGATTGTTACTAATAATAACTACAATTAAATTGTTAACAATAATAATTACACTTAAATGACATTGCTGTAAGGTTTTTGTGAACAAATATTATTGTATTAGGAGTGACTATTGCAACCTAATGATTAAAGAATCAGAAAAAGGAAATAATTTTAAAAACGATTAAAAAATTTTAATTAAAGGAAAAAAAATAAAGAATCAGAAAAAACAAGTCCAGATAAGATTACAAAATAAAATTATGTAACTTAATAACACGTTTAACTTAAAATTAGTCCATTTTCATTATTTATTTTTTATGCAAATTTAGCAATAAGCTGCGTAATCTCTCCTAGCATTTAAACTAATGGGAACAATGCGCCATCTCTCCTAAGGAGCAGATGCGCAAACTCTCCAATTTCGGTAGGAGAGATTGCGCGGCCTTTTATTTAAACATGGCCGCTACTAAAACGAACCATTGATGTTCACATTGTTAGTCTAGATTAGTAGCTTATGAGAAATCATTTAAGTTTAAAATATTTTGTACTATTGACATTGTATAGAAATTCTGATGAACAGCTATGGAAATTTAAGCACTTACTTTGAGAAAACAAAAGAAAATAGCAATACTTTACCTTAGACGCTCAAAGCAATCAACGTGCACTTTCAAGTAGACACTCCAGTACTGTTGTTGTACAACTACCTGGAGTCACTGCGCTCTCACGCTACTCCTTCCCCCCGAACCTCTATGTGCGCAATCTGTTCGACTGCGTCATCTCTCCTGGCTTTACCTTATATATGTTTTAGATAATGTTTAAATCCTCTTTTCAAATATAGATTTAATTAAATCAAAGCAACTGCCAAAATTTTTATAAAATTATAAAAAAATATCTGTTTCCAATTAGCCTTTCCAATTCCCATAAAAATATTCATTAAGTTCATTCAGTCAGTTAATTACAAAATATATTTAAATTAAAACTTGAATGCATTTTCACAGCAATCTGAAGCTTATGGAATGAAAATCAATGAAAATATTAGTATACATAGTTATTTACTATTCCAAACATCTTGTTCAATAACATAATTAATAGGGTGGGTTGAAAAAACCGAAATTTATATAATCGAAACGTAATAGTGCGGGAAAGTTGCTATTGGTAATAAGGAATAAATTCACAAAATATTACACCAAATGGTTAATATATTTTACCGCCGCAAAGAGGGCAAAGTTTAAAAAAATCGCAAAAAAAAAAAAAAAAAAAAAAAAAAAAAAAAAAAAAAAAATTATTCAACCATACCAATACAATTTCTAATAGAATGCAAAAGTTACATCAAGATGTTAGTAATGTTCCAATAAAATTTCATTATGGTGAAATCATTTCTATTACCACTGCAGGGGCGGCCAAAATTTTGAAAGAAAACGGCAAAAATTTCAATTTTCCGTTCATTACAATTTTTCCAACTTTTATTATATGTCTACTATTAAAAAAGTTTACATTATATCTAGTAAGAAATAATAAATGTCTAGTAATTTTGATGATGGGGATTGCCAACCAAAGGCGAAAGGGGCCCGCCCCTGCTAAATTTGGGAAAAAGGGGCTTTTTGAAGAAATTTTTGCGATTTTACGGTAAATTTTAGTGATTTTTTTGGTAGGGGGGGGGGCTTTTACATAAATTCCCCTCAATTTTCACTTTTCCCCCTCCCCCCTCCCAACAAAAAATCCCTAAAAAGTTCCAGAAAATCCCCAAAATCCCTTCAAAAAGCCCCTTTTTCTGATATTTAGGGGGGGGGGCGGGCCCCTCTCACCCCTAGTTGGCAATGCCCATGATCAAAATTACTAGACATTTATAAGTTATTATAAGCTATAATGTAAATTTATTTACTTGTAGACATATAATAAAAATTAAAAAATTTAGAAAAAACGAAAAATTGAAATTTTTGCCGTTTTTTTTTTCAAAATTTTGACCGCCCCTGCGGCGGTAATAGAAATGATTTCACCGTAATGAAATTTTACTGGAACATTACTAACATCTTGATGTAGCTGTTGCATTCTGTCCGAAATTGTATTGTTATGGTTGGATAATTTAATTTTTTTTTTTTTTTTGAAAAAAAAAAAAAAAATTGCGATTTTTTTAAATTTTGCCCCTCTTGCGGCGGTGAAAGATATTAACCATTTGGTGTAATATTTTGTGAATTTATTCCTTATTACCAATGGCAACTTTCCCGCACTATTACGTTTCGATTATATAAATTTCGGTTTTTTCGACCCACCCTAATAATTAATCATATTTAATTATGTAACTGCATAATGTACGTAAAATAAAAATTGAATGAATTAAATACATATATGACTTTAAAAGTAAAATCTGGAATGTTTTGTAATGTTTGTAATGCGACAAAATATATTAAAAGTAGCCTGTATTTCTAATTAAAAATATTCATAAATTATTTAATTAAAAATGTGTTCAGATAAGTGTCTCTTTCGGTTACTTTTTTATCATTTATTTTTATGTAAATTATAGTAAAAGAACAAAATAATTAAATAGAATAATTAATTTAAGAAAATAAACAAAATAAGTAATTTAATAAAATATTAATACTTTAAAAGAAGTTAAATGCTACCATAGTTAGATATAAAAAATATTAGTGTATAGCAAAATAAGTATATACGAAAAGAACAATTAAAAAGTAAGTTAAAATGCATTTCATTTTCTTTAACCTTCTATAATACAAATAAAAATCTAATACGAACTTCATTATGTTCGAAATAGTATTAATCCTATATCTTTTGTAATCTTCAAGAAAAAATACAATGAATTGATCTTTTGTTTCACTTTTTTTAGTCATTTCATACATACATTTTTTTAAAATAAAAAATACAGCAGGATTAGAAAAAATATTCTTACTACATTTTTTGATATGTAATATTTTAAACAAGATTATTTTTTTAATAGATTGTTTATGACAATATTTTTTGTGTTTTTTTAATGCAAAGAAAATATGACATTTTTACATTCTATTGTGTGTTTATCTATATGGAGCCTTTAAAAAAATAAACTAAATAAACTCCGTGTCACTTTAATTGAATATGACAAACATTTTAATTCAAATAATTAAAAGAATCACTCTTTTTTTTTATTCATGGATTCATTTTTTTTATCTGTCTAAACATAAATACGTCAAATAGTTTTAATATGAAAAAAATAATCATAAAGAAAATGGTAATTAAAAAGAGTATAATTGATATGCATAAAATGTTTATCTTGTTAAAGTTATTAAAGCTATTTGTTTAAAATTTCAATTGTATTACATTTTATTTTTTTTAATCCTTAAAATATTTTTCTATTGTTTGTATAATATACCCGTTTGGAATTTCGGAGCTAACTTCTTGAAGATAAATTAGAAAATATATCTAAATTGCAAAATTGTTTTACATTGCGAGAATGATCTGGGAATTTTGCATTTAATATTTAAAAAATAAATCATTTATAAGTGTAAGAAACATGTCAGTTTTAATATATTCTTTAAATTATACTGAGTTTTGTAAAATATCTAAAACAAAAAATGAAAAGAAAAAATAAGAAGTACGGAAACAAACAAAAAATATTTTAGGCACGTAGGACGTGTCTTTCACGCATGATTCGATTACTTCGATTGCTTCTTAGATGATTCGATTATTTGGTCGGAAATGCAGGAAGTTTTATTCAAAGTGAAACCAGAACTTTAAGATTAACAAATAGATCTTAATTTTTTCAACATGTTTGTGAGAAATTTTATGATACCAAATGGCATGCTGGAAAAACACAATTATTCGGTCAGTGACACCGCACATGCTCTCAAATTAAATTATTAAATATAGCGTGTTTTGTCGGTGCAGTTTGGACACGGAATGTGATGACATCTAACACTTTTGGTGAGGTCATCACTTTTGACACAAAATAAGATAAGTCTGCTGAAATATTTGTTAATTTATTATTAATATTTAAAGTTAACAATGGATATATTCTTTAAAAAAAAAAAAAAAAAAAAAAAAAAAAAATGGAATGCTTCATTAACAAAGTTGTCGGAAATTCAAGGTGATTTAAAGAAATATTCATCAAACCACGGAACTTAGATCGAATACTTTCAGGTAAATTTTAGCCTAAAGAATTTTTCGTAATTTAAGGAGAAATGGATAAATGAGAATTTCTATCAAAGAAACGTAAAAATTACTGTCAGTACAGTTGTCGGAAATCCAACGTGATTTCATGGCAATGCAGCTTAGGTTGGATAATTTCTAGTAATCTTTAGTTTAGGTTGGATAATTTCTAGTAATCTTTAGTTTAGGTTGGATAACTTCGAGTTAATCTTTAGCTTAGGTTGGATAATTTCTGGTGATTTGAAGAAAAGAGGGGAAAATAAAACGTGTTCTGTCACAATTAACGGATATATGACTACTGGCGGTTTTTTTTGGAATGTTTTCACGTTTGGCGTAGAATGAGTCCTCAAAAATTTTATTAAATAATGGGATTGCTACTCTATATTCCCATGTGATTTTTGTTTGCTTGTTTACATCATTTGTTTTTAATTTTATTAATACTTCTACTAATAGAATACAGCGTGACCCTTCTCATCGTTGTACAATAGCTAATTCATAAATTATTAGTTTTAGGAATATAGTTCTAGTTGCAAAAATGCTCCAAATGTTGTTTTACATCCCACGAAAACCATTTACGTCAAAGTAGTTACTGATAAAAAGTTGCGAAATATGAACTTTTATAAAGTTCTTGAATTTTATATTATACATTTAGAAAAACATTCTTTGCGTTCTAATAAGTAAAATAGTAAAAATATCATCCTTCTACGACTTCATCCACCAGAACAGCTTCAGCAAATGCATATTACATGTCACGCACTCGCACGAAATTTTAATATAACCAAGAACAAAAATTTACATTAACCTCTTTCGAATTACTGACGATTCCGAAAAATATTTTTATCTCTTTAGAAACCTCAAAAATCAATTTATTTTCGAGGTTTAAAGAATTATTTTTAAAAACAAAGTTTCTTTTGCTGGCACTTGTTTTCGGAAACGTTTACGAGTAGTTTTTATAGTGTATTAGTCAATTTTATCAAACCGGAATATCGTTTTTTTAATGCTACACTGTAAAACAAAAAGGTAAATTTCACAACACAAATTGCTGGCACCCACAATATATTTAAAGCAGTTTGTATATTTTGTCAAATTTTCCAGAAATATTCGACCCAATACGCATGCGTCAAAAAAATCTTCCGGTAGGACTGGCCAATGAGGTGAGGGTCTATTGCTGTCTTTAGAAACGTATTTGGGATCATCCATCTCCTGTTTTTTTTTTTTCTTGCACGTTGCGGTAAGCCTAGGAAGGTAATTTTATAGGAACTCACTGTGGAGTGTTTAGAAGGTATTTATTTTATTTATTTATTTTATTTATTGTAATTTGTATGAATACTTAGGTGTCCATTTCGGATTTACTGTTTAAAAATGAATTTAGGCTCATTTAACGTTCGCGAAATCAATCCTGATGGAAATTGTCTTTTTAGATCTCTATCATTTTGTTTATATAGTACAGAATATAATTATTCAAAGTTGTAGAACACGTAATACAAAATTGGACCACTTATAGTCCGTTTATTATCGGGGATGAATCTTATGGTGTTCCGATTGCTAATGAAAACGATTATGTAAATATAATGTCAAAAGACAGTACGCACGGTAGTAATATTTTTATTATTATGTGTTCGAAAAAAGCAGGATCTGAGCGTCTGAATATAAATTATAAAATATTATTTCTGTATTTAGCAACTAAATATTTAATAAATATGCAGGAATGTGACTAGCTTTATGTGAATGTATAATATATATAAGTTAAAAGAGTTTCTGAACTTTAGCATTATTTTTTAACAGAAATATATTATCTCTATTCGATTTAAAAGTTTTGTCATTACATAAGTGTGCTATTTTATTTGTAAAGAGTATGAATGCATTATATTGTTTGTATGTATACAAATCTTTAGAATGTTTTGATTTGTAAACTCTTAATATTTGAATAATGTTTACATTATATTTGTATGTATACAAACAATATATGTATACAAAGAAGTATATATACAAACAATGTATAATGTATCATGTAACAATATTAATATTTACATTGTATTGTTTGTATGTATACAAATCTTGAATGTTTTAATTTATTACATTAATTTTTTACCAGTTTGCATGTCCGTTCTTGGGCGATTCATATGAAACTCATAATTTGTCACAAATTGGTGATTTTATTGATTTCGTGCTTTGCCCAAAAATGTGGAAAAAAAACTATTTTTGACGTCAAGCGAAATGAATGAGGTTATTTCGGTTTTTCTTTTGTATATAAAAAATGTTATATGTAAAAAAACCTGGCCATTAATCACATTGTTTTTTGTATATTTAAAGACGATTAATTATTCTTTGTAATTATTTGTTTGTTGGGGGTTTTTGGGCAAAATAATATACTTCATAGCTAGAACAGAACCAGTTTCGCTAATCATTAATATTTACTTAATCCTTTGACCGCTGAGCAAATGGGCAAATTTGTAATGTTTTTTTCTGTTATTTTTTTTAAATGTCAAAAAAAGATAAATTTTCAAACTTGGTATAAAAAACCTAGGTACTTCTCTATTATCCCATCGACCACTTCTCATAACAAAATACTATCGCCAAACTGTATGATTAAATGCCAAAAATGCAGTCCTATTTACTTGATGTTGGAAGCATTATATGTGTTTGTTATGTCATCAAGTGGTTTTTAATTCAACATTTGAATGTATTTTTCATTATGTTTATTGGATTTATTAGTTATTTCATTAATTAAAATAACAATTGTATCCTTAAATTCTTATATTTTATTTATTTATTTTGATATTCCAATGACAACGTTCTCCTATTTATTTGGCGTTACAGTTTGGCGATAGTTTTTTGTTATGAAAAGTGATCGACGAGATAATAGAGAAGTACCAAAACTTAATTACGTATATGAGTATATTCCTTGACAGTATTAATCATTACTCGATATTTTAAAACTGCATCATATTTGTAGAATTATATTAATTTAAACAATGCTTTCATCAATCAGTGGTCCAATTTTGTATTACGTCTTCTACGATATTTTTACGTACGTTTGAATAATTATTTTCTGTACTATATAAACAAAATGATAGAGATCTAAAAAGACAATTTCCATCGGGATTGATTTCGCGAACGTTAAATGAGCCTAAATTCATTTTTAAACAGTAAATCCGAAATGGACACCTAAGTATTCATACAAATTACAATAATAAAATAAATAAATAAAATAAATGCCTTCTAAACACTTCACAGTGAGTTCTATATAAATACCTTCCTAGGTTTAACGCAATGTGAAAAAAAAAAAAAAACAATAGGAGATGATCCCAAACACGTTTCTAGAGACAGTAATAGACCCTCACCTCATTGGCCGGTCCTACCAAAATTTTTTTTTTACGCATGCGTATTGGGTCGAATATTGTTGAAAAATTTGACAAAATAAGCAAACTGCTTCCACCTAGGTATTTATACACAATACAACAAATAAAATAAATACCTTCAAAACCCTTTTGATCATCACATCAGCGTGCAGGACATTTTTTTTACCGGAAACCATTTGATGAATTTCATGATTTTTCCATTATCGATTCACGAATTTTACGATTTTACCGCTAACGATTGTTGAATTTCGCAATTTATCGACTATTGATTAACGAATTTCAGGATTTTTTCCATGAACATTTATCGAATTGCACAAAAAAATATAGAATATTGTCAAATTGCCTCGGGTAAAAAAATTTTGAATATTGTCAAATGCCTTCGAGAAAAAAGTCTCTTCGTCAAATGATTTTGAAGAAAAAATCGGGAAATTCACAAAATGGTTTCGGGAAAAACTTCACAATTCTTTGAGTGACAGCGGGAAAAAAAATTTCATTTTACATTCAATCATTGCAATTGGCGAGTGTGACTATTAAGTTTAGCTAGTGGTGGCAATAACATCAATCACCAATTTTCAGTATTACTCGCCGATTGGTGAGTGCTAATTTTGCCTTATATCACAAACTGTATTACATATACTAGATATAATGATTATGAACCATGATTTTTCTGTTATTGCGCGAGATTCGTGTTTTTTCAGGAATTCTTTGACGAAATTCGTGTTTTTTTCAGCGATCCTTTGAAGAATTTCGCATTTTTCTCGTGATCCTTAATGAAATTCACATTTTCCAGCGATTCTTTGATAAAATACATTTTATTCCGCAATTTTTAGACGAAATTTAGTAAAAAAAGCGTGATCTTTTGGTGAAATATCTTTTTTTGCGATTCTTTGACAAAATTTGCTTATCTTTCGCGATCCTTTTGCATACGTCATGTTTTCCCATGATCCTTTGATGAAATTAGTGTTTTTTCCTCAATCATTTGACGAGATTTGTGATTTTTCCCTCGCGAAGATTGGTTATATGTTTTTAGTCTGCAGGTGCCCTAAAAAGTCTGTGACGCCCGTTGCTGCATCGCACACATTCTTCCATGGAGCATCGAACGAAGGAAATTCATTCTAAAGAATCATTGTTTCATTCCTGACATTTCTGGAAAGAAACAACGTTCAACTCATTAGCTGAATTGTAAAGGGCGAAATGTGTCAAACATTAGCGGAAAGAAAGTGTGCAACTTGTTCGTTCATGGAAAAAATCGTGAAATTCGATAAATTGTGAAATTCGTCAATCGATCGCGGAAAAATCACAAAATTCATTAATCAACAGAGGAAAAATCACAAAATTCATCAACTGGTTTCGGGGGAAAAAGTTTCCGAATATCGTCGAATGGCTTCGAGAAAAAAAATCTTAATCCGTCAATTTCGGGGAAAAAATCGTGAAATTCGCCAAATGGTTTCGAAATTTGTCGAGCGACAGCAGAGAAAAAAAATATTTTTCCATTCAATCATCGCAATTGGTGAGTGTGACTATTATGTTTGACCAGTGGTGGCAATAAAGTCCATTGCCAAATTTTCAGTATTACTCACTCTTTGGCAAGTGCTAATTTTGTCCTATACTTCAAAACCCTTTTGATCATCACATCAGTGTGCAGGACAATTTTTTTACGGGAGACCATTTGATGAATTTCGTGATTTTTCCGTTATCGATTGACCAATTTTACTGCTACCGATTGTTGAATTTTATAATTTATCAACTATTGATTAGCGAATTTCATGATTTTTTCCATGAACGTTTAACGAATTATGCAAAAAAATTAAGAATATCGTTAAATTGTCTTGGGTAAAAAAAATTAATATTGTCAAATGCCTTCGAGAAAAAAGTTGCAAGTTGAAACGCCTGTGACCTTTTTTTATGTTATGCATCTCTGGGGTCCATCGCCCCACTCCCCCCGCAAGGGGGACACTTTTCTAAATTTTGCACACAACCCTCATGTTATATATCATTGGTAAGGTCTGTGACCACTTAATCATATTATGCATCTTCCATGTCCATCCTCCTACTTTGACCCCCCAAGGGGGTACTTTTCTAAATTTTGCACACACCCCTCATGTGATATATCGATGGAAAGGTCTGTGACCGCTTAATCATATTATGCTCCCAACAATGAAATTTGTCACGTTAAAGCAACTATAAATTTTATTTTTATGGTACTGTCAAGTTGTTTGCCGTCAAATTTTTACGGGTTCCATCTAGTATTAAAATAAAAAAAAATTATATTATTTTGTTACACTCTCATCTATAAATTCAATTACGCAGCTGAAAATGTTTAACTGAGAAATGATATCATACCAAGAACCAATATTTCGGTTTGAGAAAATTGATTAACAAACAATAAAAAAGACTCGGAAACATTTCCGAAAATCAGTGGCAGCAAAAGAAACTTTGTTTTAATAACTCATTCTATGAATCTCAAAAATATATTGGGTTCTGAGGTTTCTAATTATAAAAAGAATCATGGGTAACTCGGAATTGGTTACTGTATAATTTAGATCGTGGTTATATTATATTTCCATAGTTTAAGAAACATTTGTCTTTTTTTTTTTCAATTCATAATTACATTTAATAAAAAATATTCCACAATGTAGATATTTTTTGTCTGGTATTATTGAATTGGAGTATTTTCTTCTTTTCTTTTTTTACTCTGTGTTGAATAACAGATAAATTTATAAAAAATAATGCAAAAAAACCGAGACTCTTTTTCTTTTAACTCAGACTAATATTGTTGCGAAATAAAACTTGTAAAAAATACCTAATCCACTTCGCTTAGAAAACAGATAAAATAAAAGTAAAGGACTAATTATATTAATCAACCACTCAAATAGTTAATTTAGCTTTTACTTTTTTTTTTCTGGAATAAATGCACATTTAGCTAAAGAAGCAAACAATTTTTCTTCTGTAACAAGAATAAATATAAATAAAATTCCCCTTTTTTGTGAGAAAATAAATTCCATTGAGATATTCCAGTTTCATCCGCTTTTTCCTTCTTCTCCTGGGTAAAGGCTTTGTTATTGTTGTCGATGTTCAGTTCATTTTAAGTAATAAATATTGCATTTCAGAGTATTTTAGAGTCATTGCCATTACTAACTAAAAAATATAACATTAAAATATTCTTTGATATTTGTTTATTTAACTAAGGCAAGAGAGATGCGTTTTTGAGCGCTGGGAAAACACTGATATTGTTATGAATTTATTAAGTTCAAATTATCATTACTCGTTAAGTTATGAAATAACGTAAAATAAAATAAAAAAAATAAATGCGTTTTTCTTAATGTCCTTTTCAAACGCAATGCAGAGCAAGAAGGATCGTTTAAAATAATATTTTGTATTTTAATATGCACATCATGAAAAACAAATGTCGTACCTAAAAGCTACAGTTGATTCGTATACTTTTTGTAATTGAATGTATATTGTTTCATCTGAGATAATTGCAACTTCATCTATTTTAAGGTTGTATTCAAATCCAAACTGCTTATTTTGAGACACATTTGTAAATTCATTTTGCTCTAAAATGCATCCAATTGGCAGGTTCTCTCATTCAGAAACTTTATAATGTCCGTATTGTCTCGATTTTTTGATAAAGGCAGAATATATTTCAAAAAATGCTGTCAAAGTGGACATTTTGAACCGAATTTCCCAAAGCGACAGCGCTCGAAACCAAAAAAAAAAAATGATCGTACTGTGAAAATAATTGTCTGTAAATCAATTTCTAATTAATTGAACGAAAAATAAAACATGGGGCCCTTATAAATGTCTTTATAAATCACGCCGCCAAGTTTCCTGTTGTTACTTTTTAAAATGAGTCTGAGAATGTGTCTCAAAATTTTGAGTTGTTGAGCGTGGAAAAATATTTTTTTTTAATACCGCCTTAAATCATCTAGTATACCAAAATAGAATATTAAATTTTATTGATTTCCAAATTTTTGTCATATATCAGATACAATTCAAATAAAAATAAGTATAAAAAGTTGATGAAAAAACAAGTAAAACAAAAAAAAAATATTTTTTAGAAACACTTCACAATACACATAAGATATACATTAAACAAATGGAATTCAAATTTGCTTAAGGTTCATAAATCGTGCTGGCAAACGAAAATAGGAAAAACAATTTTAATATTCTCAAAATTCCTTAACCCGCATATATTTTCTGTCTATAATTTATGAAATGTATACAAATTCGATAGACCAAGAACAAAGTATTTTTATCTAAAAAAATAAAAGGATTTGTAGGCACGCATTGTTAAAAATAAAAACTAACAAAACATTTATTTTGACTGGTTATTTCGTTTGTGACATTTTCAATTTGGCCATGAAAAATTTTTTATTGAAAATACATTGCAGATTACTTCACAAAATATTATTTTCTGTAAAAATGTGGGAACATGCATGGCAATTATCTACATGATTATTTTATGAGGATTAGATAAAGAGTTGTGAATATAGAATTTTATCCTTAAATTAAATAACATGCATTATTTTATTTTATTTTATTCTTTTATCAATATCGTGTTCAATGTTTCATAAAATACAAAAATGGTAAAAAAGTTTGTTTTATGGAGTAAATATTTATTTGCATTTTCCAATTAAATTCTTCCGAAGATAAAAAAGTCCTTCCTGCCTGTACCGAGAGGAAAATGTAGCTTCCATATTCCAAGTTTTAAAAATTCAACTCATTTTACTCAAACAGCCGTAGCTAAAATGGTTGGAACCCGATTATAGACGATTCAATCCTGGTTTTCGTTAATACTGAATTTGAATTCGAATTTCAACATGAGAGTTACAGCATAACAAATATCAGATTCTAAATATTAGCCAACCTAGAATTTCAAACAGCTATATCTCAGCCATTTTTAAAAGATAAACTAAATAACACTTAACGGAAACAATGTTTTAAATTTATAAATTTTGTACATCTTTTTGAATTTAAAAAATTTAAAATTTTTTTAACTGGCCGCCATTTTGAAACAAGATGGCGGATGAAGCAGGCCAACGATATCGGCCGAGACCTGTATGAAGCAGTATTAGGAAACAATGTAGAAAAAAACCAGGACAAATGTCTCTAAGACAAATTGCTTTTTAGTCTGAAAGTAAAGTTACTCTTCATTTTATGCTAGCTTTCAGGTTAGCGTAAGATTGCGAGGCACTGAAATATGATTTACGCTTTGTTTACATCGTAAGACAGGCTTACGTTCTAAGTTGATCTTAAGCGAAGCACCGTAATACCAGCTCAAATGTTTCAATAAAATGAGTAAAATATCTTTAACTAATTCTGCTTTTCTGCACATAATAGATGCCCCCTTAAACCAACATCCTGACGTTTTTAAGCATAATTTGAAAACTACTTCTAAAGAAATGAAATTTTGGTACGCATAAAGGACATTAAAAAGATAAATCCAACAAAATATTATAGGTTACAATTCATAGTTCTTTTTCAAATATTAATTTCATAATTCATAATTCATATTATAAAATTATAAAAATTACAAATTCAATTGATTTATATTTGGATATTTTGGTATTTTAACCAAACAAAATTTTAGCACATTAGGATTATAATTTCAGAAGATATATAAATAAAAAGTGTGAAAATTTAATTTAACATTAGAAGCTCTAAATTTTGAATGTTTATAATTTAAACACTTACTATCTAAATGTCTTGAAATTTGGTATATAATCATAGTTTGAAACGAAAATTTAAAATATCCTATCAAAATTGGGTGTTGTCAGAGATAAAACAAAATTCGGGCTGGTTTTGATATGTAGATGGCCCCCCTAAGCATATTTTATATACTTCATTTAAAAGTAGACTTTATTTCTAATCGTTTCTTACCAGTAACTTTCCTCTACGATAATTGTTGCAAAGTTAGTAGGGGGTGTTTACTTCTTTTCCACGACTGTACTGTACATGCCAGGAAATTGTCTGCCAGAAAAAGACGTTATTATACGTACTTTAAAGTTTTATGTGTTTTTCATATTAACGTATAGCATATTTGACACTGTATAAAGAGAAACTTATGCGGTGCAATACAATGTATAATTGAATAAAAATTTTCAAAATTCCTAATTACACTAAAGCCAAGAAAATAACATCTTAGAAATCTATGCATTTTAAAGTTTCAATTAATGTACTTAGCAATTCAAATAATCTCTAAAGTCTGCTTCTTGAAACTGTATCTTCGATAATTCTGTTTTAATCTATTATAGTGAAAGTCTATTATTCATTAGATCCAGCTGTTGCTATGATTGAAAACTAAACTCTGCAGGCCAAGAAGATGACTTGGACGACCAAAATATTATTTACAAAATTATACACATTTATTCACAGTGCTTACATGTATAGTATAAAAACTTACTTTTCAGTGACATTACTTGAAAAACAAAAAACGTATACTGTGGAGAATTTTAGATGTTGCAATGCCACATCCGGCCGTAACATCCAAAGAAATGACTTTTCTTACATTTAAAACAGTAATTTTATATGTTTTCTGTAAATAAAGCTAATATTACACAGATATATTTTTCTTCACATATGAGAGGGGTTAGAATGACAGTGGAGTAAGTCAATATTTAGTAATTTTAAAAATGAAGGGTTTTGTGAAGCTCGTCATATTGCCGTTGCATTAAATGGTCCAACTTGTTTAGCTCTCTAGCGAATTCCTAAGTGAACTATGACTTATTTGACTGTCATACGGAACTGAAATTAATATACGTTCAATGAAAATATCACTATCTAGATTTTGAAAATTTTTTACTTACTCCACTGTTATCCTAACCCCTTCATATAGAGAAATGTATGCTAAATTCGATAAGTTTAAGACAACGATCAGTGAGTTCGTGCGGGTCGAGGCGTTTAATTTGCCCGACGATATTATTATAGCTCTATAATTATTTAAGATCGTACTGTGCATTTATTGTAATATTATATTAATATTAATTGTATAGTTGTATTTCTTAATACTATTGTTTTCATCATTACTTTTCAAAATTGTCTGTAACATTCCCATCAAAAACATTATGGTTTTTCCTATATTTTCAATTATTTCATTCGGTTGCTGTTTTTTCATTAAAAATAAACTACACTAAAAACCTTATCATAACAGAAAATTTGAGATAATGCTGACACATAAATAACCTACAAAAGGAGTAAAGAAATCTCGTGATAACGCTGATATAGAATGAGACAATTTAAAGAGGCTCCTTTAAGAGTTGATTCAACAATAATTAGTTGTAAAAAATAATAAGGTAAAAAGTACCAGTAATTAAGTTAGTAATATCAATGACTCGAAATACTTAATGCAATATTTATTACTTAAAATGAACTGGGCATCAACAACAATAACAAAGATTTTACCCAAGGGAAGAAGAAAAAAGTGGATGAAACTAGAATATCTCAATGGGATTTATTTTCTCACACAAAAGGGGGATTTTATTTATAGTTATTGTTGTTACAGAAGAAAATTTGTTTGCTTCTTTAGCTAAGTGTGCATTTATTCCAGAAAAAAAGTAAAAGCTAAATTAACTATTTGAGTGGTTGATTAATAGAATTATTCCTTTACTTTTATTTTATTTGTTTTCTAAGCGAAGTGGATTAGGTGTTTTTTATAGGTTTTATTTCTCAACAATATTAGTCTGAGTTAAAAGAAAGAGAGTTTCGATTTTTTTACATTGTTTTTAATAAGTTTATCTGTTATTCAACAAAGAGTAAAAAAAGAAAAGAAGAAAACACCCAGATTTATGTCTACATTGTGGAATATTTTTATTAAATGTAACTATGCATTTATAAAAAGGCAAATGTTTCTTAATTTATGAAAATATAATATATCCACGAACGAAATTATACAATAACCAATTCTGAGTTATCCGTGATTCAGAAAAGCTCTTTTTATAATTAGAAACCTCAGAACCCAATTTATTTTTGAGATTCATAGAATGGGTTTTTAAAATTTTTACAATTGTGATGAGATAAGGGACATGCTGGAAAATGTTTTCTTATATTTCGTGGGAAAAAACTGAAACTGTTATGAATCTGCTTTATATCACCTTCCTTAGCTGAACAAATTATACATGCGAACATAAGTGTTAATTTATCCATATTTAGAGCTTGTAGAAATTTCATATTTAAATAAAATAAACTAACATTACATTGATTTAAGAAAAGCTGTAAGCAATCCATCCATCACACCTAATTAAGGAAAAAAGGGAATCAAACACATGCAATTGGCATTTTTAATAAGGATCACTCTACTACTAAAATATCTAAAATAATGAAAATTCACTTCTATTAAAAAAATAGTGAAAATACGATCTTCAACCACTTGGGCTGGAAAGATGTGCCACTCACGTCGAGATGTTTTTGTGAATTGCAGAGCTGCTAATTCTCAATCCACAATCTTTTATTAGCAACCTTCATCTTACTTGATGACAGAAATTCTGAGTTTAAATTACTGTTAAAAAATATGAGCATGAGATTTGGCAGATATGCAAATAGATCACAAAAGCATTTTAACGTGCGTGGCCCATCTTTTAGCACAAGTGGTTAGTATTTATAAAAAATATTTTTCAACGTACTAAAACTTAAAAAAGTCCAGATTCAAGATTTCGTATAAATTGTAGAAATGCAATAATCAATATAAAATTTAATACCGAGAAATCTATATTATTTTACGATTACGTTAGTTTAGCCAATACCGGAGTATATTTATTATTTTTTACTTTATGAGTTACTTATACAACAAACTTAATTTATCAAGATTACATATTATTTTCAATAGATAAAACAGAAGGCATTAGTTAAGAATGAAGGATTACTGCATTGTAATAACATGGAAAATGAGGGTTTCTGTGAGTATTTGATTAGATATATTGCTAAACATGGTAATATAATCTGAAAACTAATTGTTTCTGTAGTTTTATTAAGTTATTAAATGCAGTTTGTTCTAGAAAGGAATTAGTTTGTTCTTGCGTATAGAAACTTAAGAAATTTATCTTGTATGGGTAACTTCTGAAGTGATCTTGTCTTTTTTTTCTAATTTAACTTAGAACAGAACAACTGATACTAAATTTGAGAAACTTAAGCTTTAATTTTATCCGTCTGATTATCAGAATCGAAACATTTGCTACATATTTATCTTGATTTTACACAATGGCAAGTTCTAGAAATGATTATTTAATTTTTTTTTCACAAATTACCTATATCATATAAAGTTCAATAAAACTTATAGCCACGAACTTGCATTAAATTTAATATTATACTTATAATTCAGGAAAACATTTTTAAAGGGGGCTCGGGAGTCAGAATTTTCTTTTCTTGATTTATAGGCATTTTTTAATGATTTTTTTTCCTCTAATGTGTCTTTCTATAAAAATTACTTTTCAGGTAAAAAAAGTTTTTAAAAACTTTGAAATTATTTTTCAAATTTAACAATTTAAACTTATTTAATTTTTAATATAACTCCTGAACCACTTTCCCGATATCATTATATATTTCACTGTTGTGTGCAAAAGAGGTTCTTTGTTATTTTGTCTTCAGGATTTATAAAAATATAACTTGCAAAATTTTTATAAATTTAACAGCAAAAAAGGATTTTTGATAGTGATTTTTACTTCAAAAAATATATTTTCAAAATGTTCACACGAAATTAAAAATTCTAAAGACAATTTATTAGAAACATAACATGAAAACTCTGTATAAAATTTCATACGCATATCTTGGTAGAAAATTTAGATATAACCTTTTAAACATAACAAATAAAAAACAATCAAATTTGAAAGTCTTAATTACGGTTGGGACTGGAATGATGGTATAACAGAAATAACGTTATATTTGCTGCCACCCACTCACCTTCAACCGCCGCTGAGAGCTGTAATGATCTCGAAGCCGTTGTGATCATCAAACGTATTAAATGTCCCGACTCACTGGATCGCACTGGTTGATGTCTTAAACTTATTGAATTTAACTTTTAGCTTTTTTCGGTGGCGATCTTTCGCAATCGGGCTTACAACCGTTCCGGGTATTGTTGAAAGGGAGAAGCCATCGATGGCCGCGTGACGAGCCTCTTCCGTGAAGTAGCGGCGGTTTGCCTAACCCACTGCTGTAGATACACCAACCACACAGTAGACCGATGCTGCTTCACCGAAAAGGAGGCGCGCGCGACCATCGAGGACCCTTTCCTTTCAACACTAACCAGAACGGTAGTAAGCCCGATTGTGGACGATCGCCATCGGAAAAATCTGAAGACTAATTTCAATAAGTATAAGACCATCGAACAGTGGGATCGGGCAATTTAATACTTCGGACAGCCGCGGTGGCTTCGAGATCATTACAGCTATCATCGTCGTAGAAATAGGGGATTTGCTTTATTTAATTTATTTAACTTTGTAGTGTTTTATAAGAAAGAAATACATTTTTTGGGGAGAATTTTGACCTCCGGACCCCAATAACAGGAAGTTTTATTGATGTTTAATCCATCATCGGTCGCGTCTGTTTGAACGACGGCGTGTGAGCGTTTTTCACCCATTACCTTCTTCAATTGCATAAGCATTTTTCGTAATGAAAATAGTAGTTTTAAAAAATTATTCAGGTGAAATAAACTATGATGTATATTTAAACAAAAACAAGGGAATTTGAATATTTTTTTGCCATTTTTTTTTTAATGAAGATGCCAAAGTTATTTATAAATTAAATACGCTCTTTTTAGGCGTAGCGTCAGAGAAACGCTCATAGTGCGATGAATGATGGATTAAAATATCCTTTTTAGGTGCGTTCGTAATTATATAAATACGTAGCACCTATTGTCGTCGCTTGGTCCGCCCGTCTGTCTGTCCGTCCATCCGTCCGTCCGCATATAACAACACAAAAACTACCCAACCGAATGGTTTGAAATTTAAGATATATTATCTTTGCAGAATTTTGTCGAGACATTTCAAATTTTATAAAAATCGAATCAAAACTTTAGGAGATATTAATAAAAATATTTATTAAGAAATTTGAATTTTTTAAAAAAAAATCGGTGCTTTTTGTTATAGGAGCTTCCGAAGTTTAATCGTCAAGCGACCGAGATACTTATTTTATGACAGAAATGAATCTGCAGACGATATAATTCATTTCACAGAATAAAAAATCATAAAGATCTGAATATTTATATAACTAGCTATAGTACGAACTCACCTCATTTGTCACGTTTGACGTACAATTTCCAACTTGTTTGTATTTTAAATGGCTTTATTTTATTCAGTTGTCGTAACTCGAAAACATAACGTAAACAGTCTTTTTTTTTAATTAGAACATA
This sequence comes from Maratus michaelseni, assembly GCA_963931845.1. Taxonomy (NCBI): domain Eukaryota; kingdom Metazoa; phylum Arthropoda; class Arachnida; order Araneae; family Salticidae; genus Maratus; species Maratus michaelseni. The sequence continues at coordinate 149,678,262 of OZ007589.1, read as the reverse complement.
ATCTTTTTTTAAATTCTAATCTTGAAGTTTTTTAAACAATAAAAACAGTATATAATGGATCTAGAAACAAATGTAGACAGATTTACAGGAATTGATCATTTGTCGGCCAATTTAATCATGGTTTAAGTCAGGCAAAGTTTCAAATATTTTTTTCTAATTTTAGCGCAGTTTAAATAATATTATATGTCAAATAATGTAATAAGCTCTTACATCAAATTTAAGATTCCATTTCACTACATGTCCAATTGTCAAAGTAATACTTTTACTTGTAATTGGAAATTTAAATAAAGAATCTTATAACTAACCCATTTACAAGTTCATATTTAAAGGATAATTTCATAAAGTTTCAATTTCAGCGGTAAGTGTTGGATATTTTGTAAATGGAGATATTTTGTCAAAACGAGCAAGAATATAGTGAAATAAACTTTTTATTTTATTTTTTACAGTAGCATTGCAAATGTATCAAATGATTCTTTATTTTCAAAATTATTTAAACATTGTTTTAAAAAATACATTTATATTTTGTTTATATTAAAGTGTTAAAATTATTGGTTTGTTCGGAAAGTTCCTTCCGTTTGGGAAAACCAATTTGTACCGGAAAATTCTGCCCGTCAGTTATTATACATTAGCTATCGGAATGAATGTCTAATAATTAAATGATAGGATTTTCCGGTACGATCCAACTTTTCCAAACGGAAAGAACTTTCCAAACAACCCAATACTTTGCATTTAAATTACTTTCAGGCTCACTAAAATATTTACATACTAGAAATTTTGTACTATAATTTCTTTTGTGTATAGAGCCAGTATTATTATCACTGTGTTTGTCAAGAATTGTTAAAAATTGCACCTGGTAAAATCTTCAAGATTAAGTTTTTTTCGCGAAATGAGTACCGTGGAATCGAGGTTTTTTGTATTTTTCTCAAAGTTGTACATCAACCTGAAAACTTGGGAACTGCAACATCGCTACATGCTAAGCAAGTTTGAAACATATTTTTAATAATTGCCAATTTTAAATTATTGACAGCAGTTGTATTTCAAGTACAACGTACATATATGTTTTTGCTTCTTTTACAGTAAATAAGGAAAACTTATACATACGGATATTCTTCCTGGGTCACAAATAAAACGTACGTATAGTGCACTACTGAAAAGGTTAAATGAACAAGTAATTTTTAAGGGGAAAAATAAAGCTGACTTCATGAAATTGTTTCTTGTCTTCGTGTTCTTATGGCAATACGTTATTGTTACCCTTATTAAAGGGGGTCGGTTTACATGCGACACGAACCTGAAAATTCTACCTGAAGATAACTCGAATCCGAAGTCAAAAATTTCGTTGACTCGAACCTGACGCAATTCAACCCATATCAACACGAAATGAAAGAACGTTAATCCATATTTTAATTCAATTAATGAAAAATTGCTCTATAATTACAACTTTAATATCAATAATATCCTTTATATAGAAAAATGAACATATAGTCTAAATTAATTTATATTGAAGTATATACTTTTTTACATTTGAAACAACATTCTGGAATTTCTTTTAAAAATCAGACTAACAAGTTTGACCCACAAGAGTTAAAATCTAACCCAAAATAGACACAAATCCAAATCAATCAGAGTCAACCAGATTCACACGAAACCCAACAAGAACCGGAATTTCGATCGCGTTTGGATAGAATCGAGTTACCGAAATAATGTAAGACTCTAATCCAAATTCATTTTAAATCTTTTTGTTGAAAATACACCTCATTTTGACCTGCAGTTGACGATGACATGTTAAAATATTTGACGCGTTCCTGTAATAAAAACCATACATGATAAGACGCCTATTTTAAAAATGTAATACAATACTGTGTACCTTAACACCATATTACAATATGTTTGAAAACGATACCTCTGGTGCTGCAATCCAGGTTCTGGTCTCTCATCTGGAATTGGTTCAAAAATTAGGAGACCAGCTCTAGAAGTCAAACCTCTCTTGAGGCTCTGGCACCCCTTCTTTCAGAGAAGTCCCATGGCACTTTCTCTGACACGACAACAACAACAACAACATGGCAACTGGCAAATTTGTATGAAATCTAAAGTTTATAAAGTAAAATAAAAGATAAGAAAACAGACTAACCCACAAATACATTCTTGTTAGATCCTGATGATACCGTAACGGGACCAGCTGCAGACTGAGACCTTTCCAATAAAAATAAACTGGATATCGGAACATCCGTTGAAAAGTTTTTTGAAGACATACACAGGGAAAAATGTTACAAACAATTGTATAACAACCACCTTTGTTGGAAGTCAATTAAAATGCCAATGCTTTGTAAATAAGACATTAAGTCCCATTAATCCGCATAATATTTAATTTCGGGAAAAGCAAGTGAAATTATGGTGCTTTAATATGAGAGTGCCGACATACGCATAGGGCGCATGCTGAGACTGTGCTCAGACATAAAGGTTTGTCCAAACTATGACAAGTTACTCGCCTTGACGAGTCAGACAAGTTTAAAATCATTATATAAGTAATTTTGTTAAGTAAAAGTTATGCTGTTTACAAACATAAAATTTTATAACCTGTATGTTGTCACTCTCATGCCCCAATGTACCCAAAGTGCATAATCTTTTGATAAAGACCCTCTGTGGTCGAATGGTTATGGCACCACTCGGCTAATCACTTGTGAGGGCAGGAGAAGGCGCTGGATTCGATTCCTGTTGAATCCGTTGCACACTCTTTGTGAAGTTCCCGACTGTTCTTCAGTGATGCCTATTTCCTTGTGACTATACAGTACTATCTCGAAGAAGGCTGATAAGCGGTGATAAGTGTCAAGCAAACAAGTCTGATTAACGAGCCCTGTAATTCGGGGAACGTTCCGGGGGAGGCGCCAAAGCTCCACCTCTAGTGAAACCTCAATGGACTGCACCTTTTACTTTTTCACGTACTTTTTAAAAATTACGCACGTTATTTTTATTTTTTACTTCGATGTTTATTTCCATATTTTTGACCATGGAGTAACTCGAGCCACAATTTTGGTAAATTAAATGCTGCTGCATCGCTACGTATTGTATTTTTACTTGTTACACACTCTATGGTTTCTCTTATAATGAATTGATAGTATAGTTTGCAGCGGAAAATTATTTTATTTTCATTCAAATTTATTTGGATGGTTTCTTCTTGATATAATCTTATCAGGGCTGTGGTTTTTCTATTATACTTAATATCAGCTATATGCTCCTTTTTTCTGTAACTGAATTTCCTGTTCGTCATGCCAATATAGTAATTCTTTGATCCGTCTTCTTTAATAAAAGGTATTTCATATACTCCTGAATAATTCTCAAAATTAATTGGGTTAATTTTTCTGCAAATGATATTCTTTAATTTATGAGGGGGTTTGGATATTAAACAGATATTGTATCGTTTAAGGTTCTATTTTAATTTTTCAAAAAAGGTTGGATAATATTGGAGAGTATAAAGTTTACATTTGGACCCAATTAATTTTGAGAATTATTCACTAGTATATGAAATACCATTTATTAAAAAAGACGGATCAAAGAATGACTATATTGGAATGACAATCAGGAAATTGAGTTACAGAAAAAAGGAGCATATAGCAGATTTTAAGTATAATAGAAAAACCACATCACTAGCAAGATTATACCAAGAAGAAACCATCCAAATAAATTTCAATGAAAGTAAAAGAATTTCCCCCTGCAATCTATACTATGAATCCATTATAAGAGAAACCATAAAGAATATAATGCGTAAAAATACAATATGTAACGCTGCAGCATAATTTAATTTACCAAAATTGTGGCTCGAGTTACTCCATGGTTAAAAATATGGAAATAAATATCCAAGTAAAAAATAAAAAAAAAAACCTGCGTAATTCTTAAAAAAGTACGTGAAAAATTAAATGATTGCGTTTCAAATAACTTCATACACCGTGCATTTATAGAATATTTTTGTTTGTTTTGATAATGGCTCATATTGAAGTGAAACATATGTCAACAGACTAATAAAACCTATTTTACTGTTTATAATATTTTTATTTTACATCTTTTAGCAATTAAAAAGAAGTATATAATTACAAGGTGTTATGAAATTTTTCATTATAAATTTCTGAAAATATCAAATAAAATAATTTAGAGAAACAATAGAAAGCTGACATTTTAAATTCACTGTAAAAAATTTCGCAGCAAAGTAACCGGTCATTCGACCGTTTTATACACATCCGTAACGCTATTTTGACCATAATATTGCTCATATTAGGGTCAGAACACTGTTAAATTACGGTTATGTAACCGTTTTTTACAAAAACGGTCGACTGACCAGTTACTCTGCTGAAAATTTTTTACAGTGTAGTAAAAGTTTTATCTTAATTTATAAAAAGCATTAATTCTTAAAATAGCATTAATTTAGAGAAAACGGTAAGCGCACTAGATATCGAGAATACTACAAATACATGAGCGATTCTCCCATAAGTTTGACTTTTAAGTCCCTTCATAATATTTTTTTAGTTTAGTACATATTCTTGGCTTTCTTTTATTACCTATATTATAAAACATGCCATTGCATAATTATATAACAGTATTAACGAGGTAAACAAGTGTCGGACGATTTTGAGGATCCAAATGTAGCATTAAATTCCTTATCGTCCACGCTAATTTTTATGTTTGATGTTGTTCGGATAAAATTGTTCCAAGAAAATTAGTTCTACTGAATTTTTTTAAACAAAAAGGGAACTATTGTTTTATATAAATATGTAAAATAAATTAGACTGCGCACAATTTTTTACTGATATTATTATTTTTTAACTCTGTCCCGAGATTTTAGATTTCTTACAGTTCCTCTTGCTGAAATAATGGAGAAAATCACTCCAGATGCAGTCACCGAGTCTTTTTCAACTTTCCTCATACATAACTATATGCTAGAGAAAAAATGGGAGAATGCCTCATACATATGTTTACTTAATGTGATACTGAAATATAAAATTTCATGTAAATAATTGTATTTTAAATAATTCCAAATTACATGAAATGTCTGTTACAAATTATCAGACTGAGTTGTGAATTCTATAAATTCACAACACTCATAAGATATTCATCACTATTGTTGCCAGGTCGACAGCTACAAAACGCGGGACAGCGGCCTCAAATGGGAACATAAATATAGAGTAAATCCTATGAAAACGGAACCTTTCTGTAACCAAATTGTTTTAAGCTTTAAAAATGTATGGTTCCTACATAAGGAATACCGTACAATAATAACTACTAAGACGAATACCTGTCTAAAACTAAATCCCTCTCCCGTCATTTGAGATTTCATTTTAGTAGGCTTTATTGTAATAAATAAATACAAAATCCTTATACAGTAAATCGCGAGGAATCGAAACAATATTCTGTTTTGTAGAGACTTCGGATTGAGCTGTTATAATTGTATGGTATTCCTTCTGTAGGGACAATATAATTTTTACGTTTAACATAAGATTCCGTTATAAATAGGTTCTGTTTTCACATGTTTATTGAACAGATTAAAATCTATAAAATTAGAATCGCTAGAAACCGTAAACCTATTCCGTTTAACACAGGCTTTTGTTTTATCAGATAGTATTTTACGGTACTCGTATCGTCTTATCGACGGGACCATAAACATTTTCCGTTATAGACAACTTCTTTTTTCACAGATTTTACTTTTTAAAAATTCACCCGATCCAGACTAACAATTAGTATGAGTATGCTACTAAAATGAATTTAAAATAATTTATGTCTCGTGAAAAACTGGACTTTGGTACCACACAGGTACCACTGGGACTGGTCTTGTAACCCTTAAATATCGGAACGCCCATAGTAAATCGATATTCCTGGCATCACAAGTTATCACTGATGCTACGAGCAATATGATGTTCAGAACGACTGCTGTGTCTATAATTAGAAATGCGAATATTTCGTCTCATAAATTTAATCAATGGCTTCTAGACATATGTTGTGGTGCACTATTGAGAGGCGAGTAATTGTTTAATATAGTCTTTAATTAAGTTTCTTGAATAAATAAGATTTGCATCGTATAGTTTATTATTAAAAAGATAAAATGAAATTTGCATATTTTCTTCATGAGAGGATTTAATTAAAGATTCCAAAACTTTCGTGGATTATCATGTTTAACAGTTGTGTTCGAACAAAGAACATAAAATCTATTAACCAAAAATGAAGTGTAAACTCCTTAATTTTATATGTAAATAATACTTCTTTACTGATTTGTAAAGTAAAGATAAGTGTAATTATTTAATTTAAGTAATATATCATTTATTAAAAACATTTCTTTTATACTACCATATTCTTTTTAAGTTAAATATTTTTAGTATGAAATTTTATAGAATTATTTGATGAAATTAATTGTAGTTATAAACTACGCAAGTACTTACATACATTCGTAAACATCTTTCGAGTTACCCAGGATTCCGAAAACCGCTCTTTATCTAAATATATAAATGCCAATATATTTTCAAGATTTTAAGAAGAATTTATAAACGCAAAGTTTATTTTGCTACCAAGGATTATCCTAAACGTTTCCGAGTATTTTTTATAGTGTATTAATCAGTTTTCTCAACCCATTATATAGGTTTTAGGATTTTTGAATGTTATCGATTCTGAAGTAAACATTTTCTTGATCAACAAATATAATTCACCGACAAATATTAAAAATTAACAGTATTAACATTAATATTAAAATTCATTTTATTTTGTTAGTTTTGCATGTATAAATTCAGTTACGGCGCTGAAAATGTGTAACTGAGAATTGATAGCATCCTAAAACCCGATATTCCGGTTTGAAAAAAACTGATTAATACGCTACAAAAATTACTAGTTAATGTTTCATAAAATCGGTGGCAGCAAAAACGAACTTTGTTTTTATAAATACTTCTTTAAATCTCCAAAATAAATTGGCTTTTAAGGTGTCTAAAAGTAAAGTATGCCCTTCAAAATCATAAGTAACTCGGAAGTGGATATTGCATACTTTCGTTCGCGGCTATATTATATTTTCGTAAAGTAAGTAACGTTTTTCTTTTTTTACAGTGCATAAGAGTGATGTGTAAAACATTCTTAAAAATTTTTATTCAATACCCCACACTATAAAAAAAGTCCTTCCGGCCTGTACCGAGAAGAAAATGTAGCTTTCCTATATCTTTGTTTTGAAATTTTAGCTAATGTTACTGAAAACAGCAAGCTAAAATGCAAAGAACACGTTTACAGAAGATTCGTTAATAGTGAATTTGAATAAGAAATTTGCCAAATTAGTCAACTATAGCCAAGTTGGCTTCATTTATGAAGACTTATTTTTGGTCGCCATATTTGGCGATATTTCACCTAGTGTCGCCAAGTTTGGTGACAATTTAGCGCTAACGGATATGAATATATAGTTTTAATGCGTATGATTGGGAAAATGATTACAACAATGAAAGGTAATAATTTGCGAGCAATCACGTTTTCCAAAACTCAAAAATTAATAGTTGGTTTTTTGTAATGCGCTGTCTTGTTTCAAAATGTCAGCCACCCTAGAATTTCAACCTGCTCTATATTAGCCATTTTTTAAGATAGAGGTAAAACAAAAAATGCTCCGGAATCCTTGGAGCAAAGCCTAATACTTAAGAAAAAATATATTTGAATTTTTAACTTTTTTTATATTTATTTTAGTTTTAAATCTTTCAGTGACAGCCATTTTTCAACAAGATGGCGGACCAAGCTGGCCAACGATCTCGGTCAAGACACTGGTGAGTTTAATACACACAATTAGTTTCAACCAAATTGATTTATAAATACGAGTGTTATGGTATGACACAGATCATATATATATATATATGGATATATACGTATATATGGATATATATAGATATCAACATTTAAACGGAGGGTAATTTTGGGGTCTGGGGGTCATAATCGGTGAAAATATACCGAAATTTTCCAGAATTGCTTTCCTCCGAACGGCTGCAATAGGTAGTTTTATACTTTTTTGTATTGAAAGCTACCCAATACAGATGTTTCTTAATATAAGGAAGTATAATATAGCCAAGAATGAAAATATGCAATAATATCTTCCGAGTTTCTATCGATTCCGAAAAGCGTTCATTATCTTTAGAAACCAAAGAAACCAATACATTTCGGAAATTTAAATAGGCATTTATAAAACCAAAACTACTGCGGCTCCTACGATTTCCGGAAATGTTTCCGAGTAGTTTTTATAGTGTATTAATCATTTTTTCAATATAGGTTTTCGGAGGCTATTAATTTTTACTTAAACATATTATGTTTAACTAACATGTTTTACCAAGAAACAGGATAAATTAGCAGCATGAACATTAACATTAAAATTAACATCATTTTGTTACACTTGCCTGCAGATAATCAACTACGCAGCTGAAAATGTTTAATTGTGAATTGACAGCATCCGAAGAACCAGTAGGCCGGTTTCAGAAAACTGATTAATACACTATTAAAGCTACTTGGAAACATTTCCGAAAATCAGTGGCAGCAAACATTGTTTTCATAAATTCTTCTTAAAAGCTGAAAAATGTTTTAGTCTCTGAGATTTCTAAAGATAAATAACGCTTTTCGGAATCGTGGTTAGCCCAAAGAGGTTATTGCACATATCCGTTGCTTATATTATATTTTCGAAGATAAACAAACATTTCTCTTTTTTTACAGTGCAGGTATTACTGTTTTCTAGCGGTAGAAACATTAATTTATGATAACTCACCAGTAAAATAAAAGTTTTCAATAAAAATTTATTTACATTATATGTATGTTACTGATAGTTCCCAATTCTCATACTGAGAAGTAAAATTGCAAATTTGAACGACACTCTGTTAAATAGGAATCACTGATGCAAAAGATTAATATGGTGTTCAGAACTATTGTTTCGTCTATAATTGCAAATTCCAATATTAAGTTTCGTAAATTTTATGAATAGTGCCTGGAGATAGTGTTAAGGTGCTTTATTGAGAGACAGGTGATTGTTTAATATATTTTTTAATTAAGTTCCTAGTTTAAATTAAGTAAAGAATGTATTTATCGTAGAATTTTTTATGAAAGGATAGAAGATAATTTGCATATTTTCTTCATAACAGGTTTTAATAAGATTCTAAAATTTTCAAGAATTTCTTTACTTCACCTTCGTAAAAAATAACGCTAGTGTTGGAGGAAAGGAAATAAAATCTATGAACCAAAAATGAACTCCATTTAAAATGCAATTAAATTTTCATTACTTATTTGCAACTCATTTAGAAGTACAGTTAAAAACGATATCATTTATTAAAAATATTTTCTTTGCAATAACTTATTGGTATATGTCAATATTTTCATCTAATAAATTGTATAGATATACTAGGGTGCCTACCCCCTGCGAGCTACGCTCGCCAACCCCCGCTCAGACTTCGAGGCCTCTAAAAACATGACAGCGTGCTTTGTTTTAAAAAATATTGATAAATCTGTAATTGGGTTGTCATGCTTTTAACGTTTTAATGGGGGCATTTTTTTATTATCATGGCCTCATACACAGCTGTTGCGACAACATTAAGAACCACGGTATTGAAAAGTACTATGTTATAGACATTTTCAGTAACAGGTTTTAATTTTCTCTCTATTTTAGTGCACCATCATGCATATTTTCATGTTATTTTAAATATGTAAATTATTTATTTTAATTAATATGTATATACGAATTTTCTAATAATTATTTATCATACAAAATTAATTAAATACCAGAGGGCCCGTGCGAAGATTTCGCACTGAAATCTAATATTTTTTAGGTACTTCTCTATTATCTCGTCGATCACTTTTCATAACAAAAAATTACCGCCAAACAGTAAGATTAAACGCCAAAAATGCAGTCGCATTTACTTGATGTCAGAATAATTATGCGTGTTTGTTACGTCATCTAGTGGTTTTACATTCGACATTTGCGTGTATTTTTCATTATGTTTTACTGATTTGGTAGTTATTTTATTAATTAAAATAACAATTGTGTCCTTAAATTCTTATATATATATTTTTTTTATATTCCAATGGCAACGTTCTCCCGTTTATTTGGCGATAGTTTTTTGTTATGAAAAGTGGTCGACGGGATAATAGAGAAGTATCATTTTTTATCAATATGTAATATTTATTAGATGCAGGTTTAAACTTTTAAAGAAAAAGCGAGGATAAAAATATCTGCAAACAACATTTAGTTGTTAGTCAAGCCAGAATATCATCTAATTTATTCCATCAAAGTTAGACTGAAAACTGATCCAAGATTGCTAAAGGCACGCGCGAGGAAAAAAAAATAACAATCGTATTTTGACTGCATTAGAGGATGACGTCATCCGCTTCGAGAAAAACATGGGACTTAGAAATATAAATCTAAACATTTCAATTTCAATTTCGCTTTTTAATCATAAGTATATAAAATAAACCCGTGCGGTGTTTTTTATAATAATTGCTGAGCATCATATAATGTGGTATTTTATTTTTTTGGCAACAATAATTTCAGGTAAACCTTTCATTTCATTTATGAAAAATATGCCGAATTAATTTTTAATTTTCAGAAAATTTTAATCAAAAACATGTTTTAACGAATTGTTAAGTGGGCTATGTCAGAAGCCGGTTCTAAAACCTTTCATATGGTATCTCATTCGTTGTTCTGCGTTTCATATTTTCTTAGAAAAAGGGATGTTGACAGGAGAAATAATATATAAGGATTTTGTGCATGCATGCCTGCATTTATTCGGCATCAATTGATGGGATATTTAAACAAATTTGCTATCCGCGATAATTTTACACCATGTTATGTCACTTGAATATTGTCCATAAGAAAATCGAGTACTTTTCCAGTATAGGATCCTTTGCTTTTAGGTTTGGCGTAATTTGAGTTTAAAAAATGAATAGATTCGTTAATATACATATATTTGTTGCCAAAAGTTATGAAAACAAACCCAATGAACTTTTGGTGCTTTTCTATTATAGGGGTCTTGACGCTTTTTTAAAAAGCTTGGCGCAATTCGGACATCAGAAAGTGAGATTTGGTGCCAAATGACATACACAGCCATGGAAACAAATTCGACGATTTTTTTGTTTATATGCGTATTTTAATTATACGTATATATATATATATATATATATATATATATATATATATATATATATATATATATATATATATATATATATATATATATTACTTCTGATTATATATAAAATAGGATAAGTGACATTTTACGCTAAGCAAATTGTATAAATATTGAAAAATTGCTTCTGCATACGAAATGACAAAGTGAATAGGTTGACAGAAAGTATGTTGCCAAATTTCCTTTTCCGCCAAGGCTATTTTCTCTGTTTCGTCAAGGCCCCATATACTGGAAAAGCACCGAACTTTTATGCTTGTTTATACATGTATTTATACATGTATATATACAATTTATTTATAATTGTCTTTCAATTTACCTCTTTTTGTACATAAAAATAGATAAATGGCTTCTTTATATTAAATAAATTGTATAAATATCGAAATAATTGCTTGTGTATATCAAAAAGCGAATAGATTGTTAGAAAACATGTTGCCGAATTTCAATTCATTGCCAAGGTCACTTTCTATATCTCGCGAAGGCCCCTAAATTGGAAAAGTAACGAAAATCATTTTAATATATAACGTAATTTACACCTTAAGTGTGTTTCGAGTATAGTAATTTAATTATTTGTAGTTTTTTCTTCTCTTTGTTATTTATGTGTAAACATATAATTCATTATTAAAAAAAGTAATGCTAATGAAATAGTCATTTGTTTTAAACTTTAATAGCATTTCTCTAATATATAGAGAGCATTTTTTCCTTGCTGCCAATAAAAGAGAGAAAGGAATAAATGTCATTTTACCATAATTGATGTCATATTCTCATTCAAATTGGAAAGAAAACCAAGCAGGATATTTTATTCTCCTTGCGTTCAGTTGGGCAATTATTATTTTATATATTCGTTTCAAATATCCGAATTAGTGATTTTATAAATTCGTTTAATTAAATTTTACAAAAAAAATAACAAAATGATATCAATAAATAATAATTACTATTAATTCCTTTTTGCCCCTTTCTTTTGCGTTTACATTGCGTCATTTGGACGAATTTATTCAAAATATTTTCAGTATATAAATTAAATTAAATGCTGACAGACAATTGAATCCTGACGATAGAAATGTGATTTTTTTTCCAAATTTTCCTGAAAAACATAATTTAATCACAATCTTGTCTTCATTATCGATTGAAATAAAAGATAAATTCAATTTCAGTTTGAAAATGACGAATAAAAAGAAATCAATAATCCCTATCGTGATCCTTTTCAATTTTTCCCCCTTTTTTGTCACAAAAAAACTGAGTAATTAGTTGCCATCATTACAGAAATGTCATTAAAATTAGAAAAAAATTAATATCTCGAAAACTAATTCCACTTTCAAAATTATATTACCAGTTTTGATATCATATGATTTTTATGGACAATTGGTATTAATTTCACCATCAAGCGTTTAATATTGTATTAAAAATAGCCCTGAAACATAATCATCGTTTAATCAGTCGTTTCATAAAATCGTTTCATAAATTCGTTTCATAAAATCGTTTCACAAATTCGTTTCATTAGGATTTTATATATATAGGGTAGATTTGACGAAAAAAAAAAACTTACGTTAAACAGGTCTGTGATATGATTGGCTTACGTCGTCTGGCGATAACTGCTACGACAAAAATGTTGTGGTAGATTGGTAGACAGAAGTATTTGTTTGTAAATATGCCCTTTTCTTATAGAACAAGCCTATACAAATACACACAGCGCAATCGCGTGTACGTTGACTATATCTCTAACAGTTATAACATCGACTGCATTCAAAAGCACTGCTGTGATTGTCCTAATGGTAGCAGGACTGTTGGGTGTTGCTCCCATGTGGCAAGTGTAATATATTACCTTTCTCATGGAAGATATTTGTCACGAATAATACGCCCTGCTGAAATATTTTCGAAAGGGCTCTTTTTCTGAAATGTTCTATAATTATCTCATTTATAGTTACAAGTAAACTCTTAATCATAACTGATTAAAAGTATACTGTTATATGAACAATATTAGTTAATATTGTAATGTTTAATCCATTGTTAAAAAATGGCCTCTAGACATCGCTCCTTTAATAGAAAAGTGACACTACTTAAAAATCCCGGTTTTTGAGATAAGACAGTTTTTAAGTCCTAAGCACTAATATTTTTATCTGGAAAAACGGCACAGTGGCAGTTGTTCTATTATGCCGTCAGGGGGCAAAAGTGTCCCTATGCTTTTCCAACGTATTTCGTTATTATTTGTGATAAAGCGACACTTTTGAGTTTATATTGTTATAGGAATAACCTAAATAAATCTATTAACCTAAAAAAATCACAGGAAAAAAGTATACTTAAGAATCTTTTATTAGTGAACAAAATATTGCTTAATTAAAAAATTTTAAAACAGTTGTACTAGAAATTTGTTATTTTTGAGTTATGTCATTTTCTATTAAACGAGCGAGATATCTAATTATTTACAGGCTATTACGTATGTACTTTTCACCCACTTATTGTATTTGTTTTGCAGTAACAATAATACGCGCGTAATTGTACAAATTCAAACAGGAAAAGATAGGAAAAGTGTAATACGTTGTTAGCATTATTTTTGTTATAACTCAAAAAGCGCATCTTCGATTTTAACGTTTTTTTTTTTTACTTAAAGTACCTTGAGCATTACCTTGAGCATTATCCTGTAGTTTTTTAGTTGGTATAAATATAATATTACTGTATTAATAATCTACAAAAACAACTTTTCAAAAGTAAAAAAAGGCCAAGCGTTAAAAAAAAAAAAAAAGTTGTGGCTAAAAAATGGTGTGATATCAAATTTCCAAGCTATTATATTGCTTATTTAACTTTTTTCCATTAAATAAGTTATATATATAAGTCGAGTGCCTACGTATATGTTAATAGAAAATGTTTTCTCCTGTACTAAATACATCCTAATGAGTTTTTGAAAATTCAATTTTTTTCAAATTATGCATGATGGGCTTGGCGGCCATCTTTCCACATTTCTAAGCACCCAAATTTCTAAAGTACAAGCGTAATATGTTTGCAATGTAATATGTTTATAAAAATTTCGAACTTCAGATTCTAACTACGGACAGATAAATTAGATAAGACTGATATTTTGATAAATTGATTTTTACAAGTTTGAAATTAATAATTACTCTAAAAAATAAATCATAAGATGAATCTTTAAGATAAGTCATCATTATCTTAAGACACAATTTTCAGAGCATACAAGTCTATAAATGAAACTCTTAAATATTTGCTTAAATAACAATTTTGAACTTCGGATTTTAACTACGGATTTGGGTGCTTAGAATTTTGTGAATAATATGCAAAGATGGCCGCCAAGCCCATCATGCATAATTTGAAAAAAATTGAATTTTCAGAAACTCATTAGGATGTATTTAGTACAGGAGAAAACGATTTCTATTAACATATACGTAGGCACTCGACTTATATATATGATAACTTATTTAATGGAAAAAAGTTAAATAAGCAATATAATAGCTTGGAAATTTGATATCACACCATTTTTTAGCCACAACTTTTTTTTTTTACGCTTGGCCTTTTTTTACTTTTGAAAAGTTGTTTTTGTAGATATCATTTCTTTTTTTTTAAATATATTGAACATAATTTAAATAATCTAAACATGAGAAATAAGTTAAAATTACATTTTACTTTCAGTCATTGTTTAAAGGGTTAACTAGAAATACCAGTATATTTTTCAATTAAATTAATTACACTCTTAAAAACAACATACTAAATGTGGCTTGTTATAATACTTGTTATCCTCCGTTAAAAAATATCACTGACTAATCCATTAAATGAATAAAAATGGAATATGTACATAGCGTGTCAGCGCTGCATTTGAAATCAAACGTGATATCACGCTCTTTTATTATTAGCACTAGCTGGCCTCCCCCGCTAGCGGGCCCCTAATTTACACCGGGGCCTCAATCCTTTTAAAACCTCGAATAAGATCAACCACGAACCTCCGACCTGGTTCCACGCTGCCTTCGGCACCGGATAATCCCTTAATTTGCACATCGAATTGTATAAACCTGTAAACAAACGATCTTCCGACACGGGTCCCAGCTGCCTTCGGCACCGTATAGCAGTCGTGCTGCGCACGCTCAAGTTCTATCTTCCACGACCAGGTAGCGCAATCTGTTCTATACGAACCTCGGGCACTGAAATCGTTAAGGCTATAGATGTCGAGTCGAATGAGCTATACCCCGTCGTGATCTAGCCCATAGAACCAGAGATAAGAAAGTGCCCCCTGGTGGTGAAAAAACGAACTAAAATCGGAAATTTCTATAGATGTCGAGTCGAATGAGCCATAACCCGTCGTGATCTGACCCATAGAAACAGAGATAGGAAAGCGCTCACTGGTGGTGAAAGCTAATCGCGTTTGGGGGGCAAAGTGGGGGGATGAACACCGGAGATGCATAATAAGATTAGGCAGTCACAGACTTTTCCAACGATGTATCACATGAGGGATATGTGCAAAATTCAGAAAATACCCCCCCCCCTTCACACCTGCATAATTTGATTAAGCGTTCACAGACCTTTCCAACGATATAAAACTATCAAGCGCCACCGGCGCCATCACGGCGCCGAGCGAGCCCTTCTCCTCGTCGTGCCCAAGTTCTGAGGAACTTTTAATGCTGACCATGACTTTGTCTCGCCAGGTCGCTACGACCGATTCAGAGGGTTCGCGTTCCAGCGAGGTCTCTTCATCTTGCCCTGGTGTCGACGACAGGTCGTTGCGATCCGGCGGAAGTTCCCACCATCAAAGGAGACTTCCCCACATGACACCTGATGAACCGTAGAGACTGTCGGACGGCTTCATCGCCGAGCACCCATAAGGGAGTCGGGTCATCCACCATATGTCCGGCATCCCTACGGCCCTTGCTTTCCCGCAGAGTCCGATCGTGAACATGTATGGAAGGACAAGCCACTGGTCTCATCTTCCGCGGGCGACACTACGGGTGTCGGAAGGCGCCTCTGGCCGACCCAAGACCACGAGGAAACTTGGTCTTTGTCTCATAGACGAGACTCGGCTAGGTTGCCCTCGGTGAACGGCGCGAGTTTGAACCTGACTAGGCAGAACTAGCCAGTAAACCAGCGACTGAGTCCCTGACAAGTCAAAGACTCCCGTTACACCGAGTATGGCGACAAGCATATATCACAGAAACAAATATCACAAAAACATGCACAAACAAATTAAAAATCTAAAAACACAACAAAGAAGGAATCAAGAGGCCGCTATCGGACTCTGGAGGTCGCGGAAAGCTCCTCCAAACGCGCCAAAGAGGCGGGCCCGATCGAGGTTAGTGATTGGTTGAAACTCAGAAGGCGAGCCACTCATCCGGCCGCCAGACGTGGAAATTCCTGGCTGCACGAGAGACGTGCTGGACTAGGTTTCGGCCCATGATTTGATTTCGAGCCCAGACATCGTCGTTTTACCGACGAGCCTCCGGTCCGCACTCCGTGGCTCTATCTCGAGAAAGGTCCCCCCTCCCAGAAACCTTGCAAGACACATATCGCAGGCTGAGTGCCGTGCTCCTGTGTCGTTGCTTGTTCTGGTCGGGCAATCTCGAACCAGGCTTCGAAGGCGACTCCCAACTGATCCTGCCGCAGAGGACTCGCAAGGCGGCCTACGGGGTCCCAAACCCGCTTCGGTCGCGAAGTTCTTCACTGGGAACCATGCAAGTCGTGCTCAACAGATCCTGCCTGTGCTCTCGTCTCCAAATAGACAAGTTTTGCAGCCGCCCGATCCGATTTAGTCAACCTTTGCCCTCGCGTCACCCCCCGGCAGCTCAATGCTCCGGGCACGAGGGATTGGTCTATGCAGTGTCCTTTCGCCACCTTTGCCGTCCCGAAAGTTCCGCGGGCCTTTTGGCCTCCCGTGAACCTGACGCCTCTCGGCGACTGCGACACGGGTTGTTCTACACATAGGACTCTCAAGAGACGGCATCGGCCTTCCTCCTGGAACACGAAAACCGCACCAATATGGAAGAGAGAGATTTCACTCCGGCTAGACAGACACCGCTTTCAAGCTGTCCCACCACGGCAAGGAGATCGGATTCGTCGGCTACTGCTCCCCTCGTGTCGACTTCAGCTTCGTGTGTCGGGCACCTGGTCATCTTCCTGACTGAACAGGCTGATTCGGAGAAACCCGACGAAGCTTCCGCGCAATGCTCGGCTTCCGGTCACCTCCCCTACCAAAAGGGTCGGGTCAGAATCACCGAGAGGGAGCTCGGGACAGCCTTTCCAACGATATATCACATGAGAGGTGTCGGCAAAATTTAGAAAAGTGCCCCCTTTGGGAGGGGGGTGAAAGCGGGAGGATGGACCCCGAAGATACATAATATGAATAAGCGGCCACAGGCCTTTCGAACAATATATCACATGAGTAGTGTCGGGGGGGGGGGGCGCAAAATGTGGGGGTTTTACCTGTGGTGCATAACATGAATAAGTGGTCACAGCCCTTTGTAACGATATGTGACATGACGGATATCGTTAAAATTTAGAAAAGTGTCCCCCCCCCTTGTGTAGGCAAAACGCGCTCCGCCCCTCCCTATAATTTTTGACGCAGCTTTATTTTTAAATTTTATGTTATGTGTTATAAAATATCGTAAAGTTTCAAACAAATAGCCTTATTATACTTCCTAATTTTGTTCACGCTCCTCCCCATCCTCTCCCCGAACTGTGACGCGCCATTCTTTTTCATAATTTTTTTATCATGTGTTATAAACCATCTTAAAGTTTAAAACAGATCGCATTGGAATTTAATATATTTGCTGAAATTACTATTATATGTAGAATAATATAGAAATAAACCCTCCTTTAGATTGTAATTGAGATATATGAACAATTTTTAGAATTTATGAAAGCTGATTTTTATTTATTTATTTATTTATCTATTTATTTATTTTTTGTTTATTTTATTTATTTATTTTTTTTTTGCACTGCCCTGTGCATGTTTGGAATTTCTTAGCAATTTCTTAGATTTACATTATTTTATTCAATTAAACATTGTACTGTTACAATAAATTTAAATGGAAACTTCACTTCTAAAACAAAAATAATTTAACAACTGGATTTCATTAATTTATAGAAAAATGACGTGAAAGGTATTCCTGCGAACGAAATGCCTGTCCTTTACCGTTTTTTTTTTCTTTCTTTTTTTTTTTTAAGAAATAAATGAATCACCTTTAATTCATTTCAAAAATTTTGTTTACGCTTGGAAAGAAATTTTAAATGCCGATAACTCTTAATGTATACATTTTAGAAGGTACATCTTCCCTCAAAAACTAATTTATTTTTAAAGATCTTTCAAAAACGTATATTATATATTTAAAATATTTTTTAAAGCATAAACACTACGTCTGATTACTTTATTTTACAATATTTTAAGAACACGCATTTTATCAGACAATTAAATGCACTAAACAAACACGAGTGAAAAATTGACCTGGGCCAGGACTCGAACCTGGGACCTTACGCATACCATGCCGACGCTCTGCGACTGAGCCAACCAGATCGATACGCTTGACGGGAATTTCTCATACTTATTCATGTTGGAAACAGTCATCTGCCACAGTTTGCAGTCATATTTAGTTGTTTGATAAAATGTGTGTTCTTATAATTATGAAGTTTTATTTTTTTTTTAAATATCTTCAGAAGAAAATGGCTGACTTGCAGATGAAATTGGATGTTGTTATAACTTGTAACTGATTTGTGCTATTATAATACAGACTAGCCGCCACTGGCGACCAGTTTGGTCTCCCTTAAATGTATGTTAAGCACTGTAACACGTTACTTTTATCCATAATTTATTTTTTTCCGTAATCCTTCGCCAAAACGGAAGATTCTAATAGACAAATCAAAAACTTTTTCGATTATGGTAGCATTTCGCATATTTTTTGTTGTTATGTATTTCATCTTTCTTGACAAAAACCGTTTAACCAACTTAAGCATTTATGCTTCATATCCGTTTGCTTATCAGTTGCAATATTCTTGCTAATGAGGAGATTCTTAAACATATTAAGTAGTTTTCCGTAATTGGATCCATTGCCAAATGGCGTATTTTAGTTAATACGATTTGGTGCAATGAAGTCTATTTTGTGAAAGTCTTTAATGATATCCACCATTTACACTGAACCATATTGTTGCCAATATTTTTTTGTTTGTTTGTTTGTTTCTCGCTAACTTTGGCTGTAGACTTGATTACGGGAGAATCAAGAAGAAAATCTATCATTATTCTCATTTAAAACGTCTTGAATAATGTGACATAATCGGAGTGCATATTATAACACGTAATTTTCGAGTATGGTTTGGTGAAACATTGAACTTTTGGAAGCCAGTTTTGATAATCACGTAAATATGTCACACCAACATTACCGCCTATAATTCTAATTACAGCAACCCGTTTTTTCTCTGTTATATTGCAACTCAATAGTTAATATAGTGCCCCGGTGCGTCTACGACAGCTGTTCCATCAGAACATTTGATTTCAAAATAAAAGTATCGTTTCTAATTTGCACACGCAAAAAATAAAAGCTGGTATTGGCGATTTTAAAAATTCTATTGGCGAGATTTGCGCCCAAATAACACAAAAGTACTTAATGATGTTATGTATTTTGTAAATGTATATTAAATTATTGTTTTGAAAACGATTGGTCATTAATAATGGTAAATATGACTGGTGATTAACAATCATTTTCGGTGGTCTCTCTTCCTTTCACGTATAATACATAAATACCAAATTAACTGACAATTTGTTCCGAAATTTGATTCATTAAATATCATTACATGAGTTGCATTTGTTTACATTCAGCTTACATCAAGAAAAGATAAAGAATGAAGTTGAGTTGTATAGCACATAATTATGGTAAACTTTGATTGTGTCACTGGTACGAATTATTTTTTTGACACCAGGCAGCGCTCCAAAAAGTCTTTCATGGAAAACTAACTTTACGAACGATTATCTCCATGGTTTAATGGTTTAATATTTTAAACCTTCACGACGAATGAATCTTTTTTTTTTTTTTGTTTACTTTCATGGATAGAGAATTTGAACTGCGAAGCTAATTTCAACTGAAGTTATTGGAGAATATATACATAATTGAACGTAAGTCATCTCTCAAATATTAATTTATTTTGAACGATCTTTCTAAAAATGTCACATTTATGAAGTTTTATTCGAAAAAATAATTTTTAATAAAAATGGCCGCCTGGCATATGAAAAAGTGAAACGGACATTCCGGAACTGTTGATGACAGTCACATGACTTACGGTTTTATTATAGAGATGGTACATGGTCGTTGGCATGTTTTATCTCTGTTTTGGCATAATTTTTTAATCGCCAAGTTAATTAACAGTTTTTTGCTAATTAAGGATAGAAAATAATATTTTTTTACACTGAATTTTATAAAAGCACATAGATTACGTAATTACTTGTCCAAAAATGCAATCCTTTTTTTATTCTGCCGAATATTAAGGTCTGTAGGTTGTTTGAAAAAAAAAGTTTGACGAAAAAAAAAGTGATCATTTTAAGTAACTCGACGTTTTTTTTAAAAATCTACATCTCTGTTTATAAATCACTTATGAAGATCAGTTTGGTCTTAAATTGAAGAAATTCTTCATTAGATTCTTCTAGTTTTCGTTTTTTTTTCTGCGACGCTTGGTTTATTTGTTATCTGATATTTTAATCTGGCATGTTTTGTCGATTTAACATTGCGAAGTTGATTTCTGTATATAAGCAGTAGCGGTCTAGTTTAGTTCTTGGCGTTGTTTGTGTGGCGTTTTTTTTTTTTTTTTTAAGCTTGGCTTGGCAGAGCGACCGCTCTGCTTGATTAAAAAAAATACTTTTTTGTTTACTTTTCTATGTTAAAAATTGTGTAAAAATATGAAAAAAATATATAATATAAACTAATAGATTTTTCGATAATTGGTGTTGGTTTCATTTTTTTTAACTTTTATACTTTTTGAGAAAAACGCATTTGAAAAATAGTGGCGCCGGCTCATACTTCCACGATTATCTCAAGGACAGTTCAAGATCAGTGGCTAAAAACACTATATTATATTCTCGTGGTATGCTTTATTACCATACCTGTTATTTCAAACATCGGCCGTGGAGGCTATTTTGCTATGCTTATCCAGCGAGACTCTTTCTTAGTATGTTCTTTACAGCAAATTACAACATTTTTATTTTTTTTAACGGACTTCGAAAACGAAGGAGGTGATACAATTCATCTGCGTATACATTCACTTCTTCATAGATTTCTTAAAATGTAATCTCATTTATCGATTTTTAACTAAGTGACTTACCTTTTATCGTACGTTTAGGAATAAAAGTTATTCATACCATTTCTAGATGACAACACATGCTCTTTTATCTATATCATTTTTTACTATTTCTCCAATGATAACATGCTTGTTCATGATTTATAGAGTCGATCTGATTCTGGTTGAATCTTTGATTATTCTGTTTTACTTGGTAAGTTGTTCGATATATCTTTAAGTTTATTATGTCCTTTTGTTGAATTCTTAATTATTTCTTGGTTATCTTAATTTCTTACCATCATTAGTTTTCGATTTGTTATAGGGAGCTTAATATTGTCATTTTTAGGCTTAATGCTGACAATACACTCTAAAAAAAATCCGTGAAAATACAAGAGATTTTCCGTAAAATTTTACGGAGAAGTTTCATTTTTCCAAAACAACAGTACAATTTCCGTAAATGACATTAGTTCCGTAAAGGAGAATTCAAATCCGTAGAAATGCAGAAAGTTTTCCGTAAATTTGATGGATTTTTTTCAAAATAGTACAATGTCCGTATTTCCCCATTTTCGTAAATAACGTTCAGAGGTTTGCATACAGATATCGTCTTGTTTGAAATGCGAATTAAGATTGTTGTATTTATTAGGGTCCAGGATCTTCTAGGATCCAGGCCTGTACCGGTCCTACCCGTGGGCCTATTTTCTGTCATTAGACACGGGCCAATCCTGGAGCTCATTCTAACCGGGCCCGTGTCTGGACGGTAATTTTTTGTAAAAATAATAATGATATTTTTTATTTTTTAGTGAAATCTTTAGAAATTTACTTTATTTATATAAATTACAGAAAAATATTTTTTTTAATCTACTTTTTTTCTGTATAGTGCTTCAAATTATGACTTTTTTCACTGACATTCTAAAATTTTATTTTAATTTTATTAACGTGAGGCAATATTAGGTTATTAAAGGTTTCGTAAAATAATATCTTTGCAAATTATTGGTATTGAACAAAACTGATTTGTCTTATAAATTTGAGAATTAAACTAAAATTTATTATTTTATAAAATATAATTTTAGAAAGTTTATATTTTTTTCTTTAAATTTATAAAAATAATGAATGATTTTTTCTTTACTTTTATAAAAATGAAGTTTATAATTTTATAAAGTTTATAATATATTTAGTTAGTTTATAATTATATAAATTAAAATAAATTAATTTAGACTAAATTAATAAATCTAAATTTAAGCATACCTATCCCAAGGTCATTAATTTCAAAATTTTCGCTTTTTTTTTTTAAATATTGTTAAGGATTTATAAAATAATATTTTTGCAAATTATCGGTATGTAGGTGTTAAACTAAGCTGATTTGTCTTATAAATTTGTGAATTAAACAAAAATTTATTATTTTATAAATTATAATTTTACGAAGTTCATATTTTTGACTTTAAATTTATAAAAAATAATTAATAACTTTTCGTTTACTTTTATAAAAATGAAGTTTATAATTTATTTCGTTAGTTTATAATTTTATAAATTAAACTAAATTAATTTAAACTAAATTATCAAGTCCAAATTTAAACTTACCTATCCTAAGGTCATTAATTTCAAAATTTTCTCTAAAAATCTATTTTTTTGTTTTGATTTTTTAAAATTATTCAGTTTAACAGAATCGTACACAAAAGCTCTCAGCAAAGATTAAATATAATAATTTAATTTATTATAAAATTGTTTATTCACATAAGTTTTTAAAATAAGAGATAAAGAAAATTTACTTTAATAGCATGTAATAAATACGTCTACTTAAGATAATATTGTTTTTACTGGAGTTGATAGAGAGATCAATAGACATAATTTTAAAAAGTATATGTACTATTGCAAAAAGAAACAATCATTCGTCTTAATGCAATGTTTTACGCATATAATACGTAAAAAATTAAAATTTATCTGTTATAAAGCATCAAATAATAAAGCAAGATATTACAAATTATGAAAATAAAATATTGAAAAAATCCATCTATGAAACCTTCGTTTTTGCATCCTTTAGAATAAATAACAACAATCGAGGCGACGAAGTGTCCGTTCGTAGCGTAACGGTACAGCTCGCCAGTTTAGTACACAGAACTTTACGCGTTCAAACCCCTTCCAAGTAAATAGTTGGTTATTTGCGTAAAAACTCGCACAGAAGTGAATGAAAAGTGAAAGAAAAAATTAAAAAGTGTTATGAGATGTTCCTTGAGAAATACTTTTTTTTTTTTTTTGGTCCTATAAAATTTATTTTAACGATATAAAAATATCTAAAAAATATGGAAGATATCTGTTAAAAATCGGAAATTTAAAAACGGATATTTCAGAAATCACGGAAAATTTCCTGGAATTTACGAAATTTTTTTATCCGTTAAAATACGGAAATAGTACTGGCATCTCGATTGCCAGTACAATTTCCGTTTTTTCCAGGAAATTTTTTTTACAGTGTATTTGACGAAATAATACATCTTTACTATGAATTATTCTTATGAATCACAAATAATACATCTTTACTATAAATTATTCTTATGAAGCTCCTTTGAAAAATCCATAAGATATTCATAGTTTCTCATATTTTCATCTTCAATTTACTGTGTTTTATTTTTGTATTATCTTTTCCTTTGATTTTTAGACATGTGATTTCATTTTAAGTATAGAATACCTTTTCTATAGAAAATATTTCTATAGAATTCTTGGAAGTTCTGTAGAACTTTTTTTTCTATAGAACAGTTTTTCTATATAGTACTATAAACCTTATAGAATTAAGTTCTATGGACTAATGACTCTATAGTTTTTATTTATTTATTTATTTATTTTATAAGAAAAATATATCTTAGTCTTTTAAAATTTATGTGTGTAGTAATTTAAATTATTTTTTAATTTTAATGTATATATAAATAAATTTATTTCTAACTATACTGGGTTATTCTAAATTATGGACCCATTTTCAAAAAATTGTATTTATTAAAGTACAAATCCAAAATGAACAATCTTTATACCAATGAAAAGAGGGAGTTTCAAAGTTTTTTTAAAGACATTATAAATGTTCAATGTGTCCACAGTTTGCTGCACGGCAAACATCTATACGATAGCCAAACTCGTCCCACACACGAGAAAGCGTATCTGCTGTTACTGAGTGCACGACTTTCAGAGCGGTGATAGTTCCAGAGACATCCGGTAGAGGTCGCGCGGCAATAGGCCGCGATTTCGTTTCACTGTCAGTTGTGAGTGAGATGGCTACTGTGGAGCACAAGGTTTTCTGCGTTCTTGAGTTCGAAAGAAGTGAGCAAACGGTGGACACAATGAATATTTATAATATCTTTAAAAAAAAACTTTGAAACTTCCTCTTTTCATTGGTATAAAGATTGTTCATTTTGGATTCGTACTTTAATAAATACAATTTTTGGAAAATGGGTCCATCATTTAGAATAACCATGTACATTAAAATTAAAAAATAATATTCAATTTTGTAATACATCAGTTTAATATATAATAGTACTCCATAGATTTAATATGATTATATTTATATAATTCAATTCTAATACATTGTGGTTTAATTGTCAATGTAATAATACACTATATTTCCAATGATGACTGGTCACTTGTGAATTTAGACGTTTTGTTAAATATCTGAAAAGATACATGAGGAGAGGAATTATCCCGAAACTTCAGGAGTGTAAACAACATGATAGACGTCATATATTTCCGCGAAGATTTTTTTCCGAAGCTCCGTAAGGGGACGTCAACAAATTGAAGAAAAACGAATATACTTTGGATAACCCTGTAAAAACTAATATTGCAAAAGCATTCAAACTGTAGATTATGATTAAGTAGATTATTGTAATAATTTGGGTTCATTTTTATGAAGATAGCATGTATACTCGAAAAGAAATTCAGGTTTTTATAAAAACAGTCCCAAATTTTATCAAGTTTTTTGCTTATAATTTGCAGAGTTTTTAATATAAAAACAAGTTATTTTCAGAAAATATGAAAAACAAAATTGTACACAAAACCCTGCAATCAGAATTAAAAAATAATAAAAATTGTATGAAAAATGAGCAGGTTTACTAAATATTGTTTCACTGCGCATGCGCGAATTCAATCAAAATATACTGTGCATAATATATTAGCTACATGTATAGACCAACTTTTATGAAAGTCTCAAAAACATAGCTTGAAAATTCTGATAGTAATCGTCGATAGAATAATCTCGAATTTCGCTGTTCCCAAAAGGAAGCAAAAAGATGAGGGGTTGTATCAAATGTAGAATGAGAGACACTTCATTCTTATTATGTCAACTTTCATAAGCTAGTATATTTGGATACAACCCCTCATATTTTTGCTTCCTTTTGGGAACAGCGAAATTCGAGATTATTCTATCGACGATTACTATCAGAATTTTCAAGCTATATTTTTGAGACTTTCATAAAAGTTGGTCTATACATGTAGCTAATATATTATGCACAGTATATTTTGATTGAATTCGCGCATGCGCAGTGAAACAATATTTAGTAAACCTGCTCATTTTTCATACAATTTTTATTATTTTTTTTTAATTCTGATTGCAGGGTGTTGTGTACAATTTTGTTTTTCATATTTTCTGAAAATAACTTGTTTTTATATTAAAAACTCTGCAAATTATAAGCAAAAAAACTTGATAAAATTTGGGACTGTTTTTATATAAAACTGAATTTCTCTTCGAGTATACATGCTATCTTCATAAAAATGAACCCAAATTATTACAATAAGCCACTTAATCATAATCTACAGTTTGAATGCTTTTGCAATATTAGTTTCTACAGGGTTATCCAAAAGATATTCGTTTTTCTTCAATTTGTTGATGGCCCCTTATGGGGTTCCGGGAAAAAATCTTCACGGAAATATATGACGTTTATCATGTTGTTTACACTCCTGAAGTTTCAGGATAATTCCTCATGTACTTTCCAGATATTTAACAAAACGTCTAAAATCGCAAGTGACCGATCATCATTGGAAATATAGTGTATATCAGTCGAACTACTGAATTAAATCATGATTAATTAATAGCTTTATAATTCCTTAATTTGTTGGTTAATTTTATAATAATTCATTAAATTGTTGTTAAATTTATAAAACCATCCATCTAATTTAATAAACTTTATTCACTTTAATAGTGTTGTAATTTTTATTCAAATATTTTAATCTGAAGTATAAATATTTAAACAATTGTTTCAGTTTTAACAAATAATTTTTTAGACTTTTAAATATTTTTAGAAGTCTATATATGATTGGGAATGTAAACCATAAAAGAAATAATGTTTAAATAGTGTAATAAGAGTTTCGGAACTGTCAATGGTTGTATCATACTAAAAGTATTGGCTCTTCGACCGATCACTAAAGTCAAGCAGCATCGAGTGGCATTACTGCTTGGGAGGGTGACCACCTGGATTCTATAGATTTTTTTTTTTATAGAAGCTCTATTTTATTTCCATAGATATTTTTACAGAAGCTCTATAGACATTTCTATTGAACTTCTACAGACATTTCTATTGAACTTCTACAGATATTTCTATAGCTTTAGATTAAACAAGCTTATAGATAAACGTGCCATAATTCTATAGGATTCTATAACGCATTTTCTATAAATATTTTTTATAGAATTCTATAAGAAATTTTTGTAAGGGTATGTAAAATATATGTTCACGCGGAAATTTTTTATTTCAATTAAAAAAAAAATACATATTTAATTTGTTAGAAAAGTTTCAGTCTGCAGCTTATCTCGTTTCATTATTTCCAGGATCTAACAATGTTATATTAGTCTGTTTTCTTCGTTTTTATTAGCACTTTCCAACCTAGTTGAAAAGTGCTTATGACTTCGGTTTGTCTGGCCGTCTGGCCGGATGACCGTCTGTCCGTGCTCTAACTCCCGTAAATATGCTCGGATTGCTCTGCAATTTTTATATGTTATTGTCGTTATCTATAGCATGTGCCCTATTTCAACGAAAGTGTGTAGCACTTGTAGTTTTTTTACAGTGACACTCAAAAGAATTCCGTTACATTGCGGTCTATGGGAAAAAATTATTTGCGGTTTATTTAAATAATGTTTCACTATTTTAAACGCATTGAAATTTATATATATCACTAAGGTGCATTAGAAGAAGCTTAATATGGAATAGGGTGTGTATACCACTTATAGTTACTATACAGGGACAGTCAAAAGAATTCCGTTACATTACGTCTATGGAGAAAAATCGTCTGCGGTTTATTTAAATAATGTTTCACTATTTTAAACGCATTGAAATTTATATATATTACTAAGGTACATTACAAGAGGCTTACTACAGAATAGTGTGGGTACAGCAGTCATCGTTCATTTACAGGGACACACAAAAGAATTCTCTACTGTCTGTTATAACAATAATTCCTGGAAGTGCGTTTTAAGTTGCTAAATGCGATTTTAAATTGAACTCACTTTTTGTCTATTACTGGGTGTGTATAAATTCTGTATTTCATATACAGGGCAGCACAAAAGTTCGAGAACACATTTCCGTTTATTGACAGAAACTCCAGAAGGAGAATTTTAAACTGTGCTACGCGTTTCCTAACTAAACTAAAATTTATCATCCTATATAGTATATATACAAATCTATAGATCATATACAGGGTTGAATAAAAGTACTCGGATACTTTTCCGAATATTATATCTGTTCGAAATTCCTGAAATTATGTTTTTAAATATGTTATGCGTTTTCCAAATTGTTTACTTAGATGTTATCTTTTAGCTTATTAAACGGTATGTTTTGTAAAATTATTTTGGAAGCGTTGTAAAGTGCTACATAATCTATGCTTGGCGCATGATTTTTCGTTCTTGTTATATGTATGTACACGCATAACTTTTTAACGCATGCTCTGATTTTCATACCCTTTTTTTGCTGCAAATTTCTCGGTCTGCAGATGAATCCCGTTCCAATATCATTAGGATTTAAAAATAGTATGTCTGCCTGTCTGTGTGTTTCCATGTCTTTTTTTACTTTGTAGGCTTTAACTTTCGTAAAAATTGACCAATCGTCACGATTTAACTTATCCATCATACGTAGTATAGGGGTAAGTCTTATAATCGTTCTGAAAATCGAAATAAAAAAATTTGACGATTTACACGTTTCAGACACTGGAGATTCCGGAAAACATATTTTTTTTTTTTTTTAAAGTTGTCGTCCGTCTGTCTGTGTGTCTGTAAACGCTCTAACTCTCGCACAAATTGAGATAGAGACTTGAAATTTGGTATGTACTTCGTATGTAATAATGAGAAGAAGCTTATTGAGTTTCAGTAACCTCGATTATCCGGAACTATTTTTTTTCGGACTCTCGAAATATTTTTTCTGATAAAAGGTATATAAAAATTTGCGAAATTGTTTATTTTAAGAAATGAATATAAAAGACAATAAATAAACATAAATTTTGCATAAAGAATGAAGTCGATCGGATAATTAGTTGCCGAGATATATGTAATCCTATTTCCCACACTCTTCGATTTTTCACGACCCTGTATTTCATTCAATTTTCAATTCAAAGATATATTTTAATTGGAAAAGGGACGCTTAATCCGACGCAGTAAACCGTTAGTTAATATGATTATCAATTTTGGCGTTATAAGGATGTTTCTTTTTCGCAATTCAATAATGGAGCATTTAAAGTGTATGGCGTCATCAAGCCACGATTGTATCCGAATTGCAATGCATTTTATAAATAGTTTACCCATGTTTTATTTTCATATTCTATATTATGCATATTCATGATGAGTAAGTATTACGGTGGCCCCCAACGACTAGTTTTAATTTGCTATAAGGTACACAGCTATAAGGTACTATAAGGTACTATAAGGTACTATTTAAAAATTTAAAAATAGTTTTATATTGGGACGCCTCAAAATTTTTCATATTTTATCAACTAAAGCGTAACAAAATAAGTAATATTAGCAACAATGAGATTTAAAAATGTAGATTAGAGGCCTGCATATGATTGGGTAACCCAATTTTACCTCAATAAAATACGAGCCATGGGTCGGGCAGGTCAGGTTGGCAAAAATGTTTTCGTTGCGTGTCAGAATCGGGTGCGGATTATTTTATCAAGAAAGGGGAGAAAAGATAAAAACAAATGACATAAAATGTCGTTTAGAGTGAATGCGGTTATCATCAAATGGCTTCAAAATATTTTTTTTTGTTTCGACAATCCATTACTCGATAAAGTGATTTAATCAGTGTGCAGTCAGATTATTAATGATTAACCCGAAAATTAGGTACAATCAGGTCCAAGGCCAAGGTTGGCTTGAAATATGAAACATGTTAGCAACAATGTGATTTAATATGAATATATAGATATCATTAAATGGCTGTCTTCTATCAAAAACCACTCTCTTGTTCCAAACCATATTCGCAAAAATCCTCTAATTAGCAGTGGATCCTAATTACGGAAGATGGCTAGATAAGTTTAAAAGTCTCTACAGAAAGGAATATATTGCAACTGAAAAGCAAATGGATATGAAGCAAAATTGTCGAAGTGAATGAATTAAACAGTTATGAAAACTCCCGAACTGTAATAGCAAAAGAAAGCAAAGATAAAATGGTACTCCTCTGTTATACGGGACTTAGAGCTTAAAAAAAAAAAAAAAAAAAAAAAAAAAAAAAAGCTTGGCGCGATTCTAGTTTCATGACTGCAATTTATGCTGCTCGGAAACATTGCCGATCACAATACACGATTTTGATCTGGAACCCGGTAATAAAAAATTCACCGCAGAGTTGATTAAAGTTGATCAAGTAAATTAATCTCTCTTGAACTTCACATAAGCTTCAAATAGAATTAACGGGTCGTGTATAAGCAAGACTCCAATGTAGAAAACAATAAATTGTGCCCACAAAAGCACGAAGATAAGAAACGATCCCTTGAAGTCGGTTTTATTTTTTGTTAAAAATTACCTGTATGGCCAAAACTATGAGATTCAACTCGGGCTTCCCGTGTTACAGGATGTAGGTGGAACCCATCTTTTTTTTTAATTTAAAAACTCTAATAATTTTTTTTATATTTAATTTTTTAGATTGCCTACTAACAACAACAGAAAGCAAGTTTTATATGAAAAATACGAATTATGTATTCAAATAAAGTTTTCAAATGTATTATAAACGATATTTTCGTATTAACCGCATACCTGAAGTTAATAACCGAAGAAACCGCCAAAGATTTCCCTACTTACAGCAGCCTTTTTGAGTCTGATAATTTCAGTAGTTTAAGCGCGTAGTTCGATTACATGTCTGTTAAATTTGTGTTTTATTCATATTATGTTATTTATGTATTGATTAAATTTTAATTTTGTTATGGAATTTTAGCCGGAAACAAATGCTGAACTAATTATATTGTTTTATGTGCGAACGGATTAGTCTTTTGTAACTGGGCAGTACGCGATAGCGATGTATTTTTAAAATACCATGTTGGAAAATTATTTTAAAACCATAAAATATCAGTAAATTGAAATACTGTTTACAAACAAATTGCATTTGAAGGAAAATTTTTTTACCTTATTAGACGATGTAAAAATTGGAAATATGTCATGTATTATTAAAAAAAAATGCAGTAAAAGTGAAATTTATTGGTCAGGTATTGTCACCGTCAATATGACGTCACAGGTTCTCACAAACATATTTTTGATTTATAATATAGATGTAAGTATGCTTCGAAAGTAACTGTATGTCCAAGTGTTCCATGAGGCCTAAAAGCTTGAAAAATGATGTATTAGAACGCTACCTTCGTTATATACGTTATATTACGGAGGTAGTGATTAGAAAGCCGAGTAAAATAACAATGCGAATTTATTTTTTTAGCTACAAAGTAGTAATATTTTCCGGTTGCAGTAACGTTAATTTATCTTTATTCTTATATATCTTTACTTATTAGTAGAATAATAGTGTTCGTGATAAATTAATTTATATTAATTGTCTATTGTGGATAGTTAATAATTGTAATACTCAGAACTAAAAGTACATAAATTAACAACTCTCTGTTATATTATGAGATAGGCAATACTGATGCAAAAGTTCAACATGATGTTCAGAACTATTGTTGCGTCTGTAATTAGAAATGCGAATATTAAATCTCGTAAATTTAATCAATATAGTCTAGGTTTAGTGATTGAGCTAAGGTGCTTTATTAAGAGGCAGGTGATTGTTTATTATAGTTCTTAATTAAGTTTCTTGAGTAAAGAAGGTATTTATCGTAGAATTTATTATTAAGCAGGCAAAAGAAGTATTGCATATTTTCTTCATAATAGATGTAATGAGGATTGCAATTTTTTTGAAAATTTCGAACACTACTGTTCGAGCAAAATAATTGAAATCTATTAACAGAAAAGGAGTTACAAAAGCCTTGATTAAAAATATTAATACAAACTATAAAATATTACTACAGTTTCATTACTCAATTGGAAAGAAAGCAAAAATACAATTAAGTAAGGTATCATTTAGTAAATATACAGGGTGGTCCTTAGGACTTTCACACTTTTTAAAATTCAATAAAAAATAATATAATTTGTGTATGATAGTACGATTTGTACAGATATGCTTCTGGTGACCAAAAGTTATTTTTTAAGTTATATTGAAAAAAAAGTTAAAAATTTAGTTCTAACCGAAGTAGTGAAGTAGTTACCTAACTTTAGTTCTAACCGAAACTTATCTAACCTTACCTAACCTCACGTAACCTTACGTACCTTCCTAACCTAACTAAACTAACTAACTTTATCTAACCTTAACTAACTATTTAGCCTTACTTTACCTGACCCTAGTTATTACCTAATGTTAGTTCTAACCTGAATTCTCACCGAATTTAGTTCTAGACGTTTAGTTTTTAACTGAAACATTTAATTCTAAAAATACCCCTTACATGGCACCAAATCTGCAAAAGATATCAAAAACTCAAGATAAGCAGTTACAGAACGTTTATGCGTAACACACTACCGTATTTAAACGATTGGAATGAAATTGAGTACTAGCAGGATGTGGCTCAAACTCAAAATAGTGCACACTTTGAAATATTGTAACTGGATTGTAGAAAATACTAGATGGCCTGTAACTGCTTGATAATTTTATGTATTTTGCAGCTTTCAAGGAATAGTGCCACCCATGGATGATTTTTTGAACTAAATATTTCTGAAACAATGCTTTTAATCACAAGAAGCATTTGTCGTTTCAACTGCATTCTTAAGCGCAAATTACATTCTTTTAAAAATTAAATTTTAAAATATGTCAAGGACCTTTTTCTCTGATATCATTTTCCTTGAAATAACTTATTAAAGTTAATTTTTTTCTTATAATAAGTTTTATTGAATAATATGATGGAAAAAAATCTAGTTATTGTTTCTGCATTACATAAATTAGATCAGCCATGGGAAACTCAATTATTTTAAGTAGGTCGATTGGGATGTTGTTTATTATGTACTTTTTAATTTTTAATCGAATGATACCATCCCTAAGTCGATATGATCATTTGTTACAGTGTTACGCCACGTTGTATGAATGAAAGTCGACAATTATACTTCATGCAGATAAAATATGGTTTTACAGCAACAACTAGTGGCCATTCACGAAAATTTGAGAACAACTTCGTTTTGGCACTAGAAATGAAGATACGATGAGTTCCCAAAAATAAAGTTGTTTCATTATGTTGTAGGACAACTTATCAGCAAATTCCCATCAACTCTTAGGAGAAAACAGAAATACACATCTTCGTGCTCGCGAAAAACATTTCTCGCTTCCAACCACGAACTGTAAATAATCCAAAAATTTTCTCCATCATTGTATATAACATTATAGACTATCTTCATCATCGAATAGCATACATAATTAAAAAAGTTCATCACTTTATAGTATTTTCTTATGTATTGTAAATAATCAAAACTGCAGTGTCAAATATGTATTTTTAAAAAAATAAACTTGCCAAGCAGGGCTTGCACAGGCTAAAGCCATATGGTAGGCCTCCCTTCTTGGTTGAATCTGAATCTGCTGTAGGAAAAAATGGGGCGCTGTAACTCAAGGGAAGGGAGATTCCATTTTTCAAAAATTGTTTGAGTGTGGTATTGTTTACCATATATTTTTTAATTATGAATCGAAGAACACCATTCGCCAAAACAATACAATCACTTGTTACAAAGTTACGGCCAGTTCTATGTATAAAAACTCCAAAATTACACTTTATGAGAGAGCGCAACTTTATTACATTTATGTTAGGTCCACAACTCCGACGAGCTACAAAAAGACTTATATAACCCCGATTTTGATTATTGCTATTTTTAGAACATTTAATAAGTTTAAGATTATTCAAAATGATATAAAGAACATGTTTTAATCCATTGGATCTTCATTTCAAATACCAAAACAAATTTCTTACCCAATTTTCGTAAATGGCCACCAGTTGCCGTCTTATCCAATTTTTGGTCTGTTTTACCTATATTATAAATGATTGTGCATCTCGGGCAATACATAATAGTTCAGCAGGCCATATACGAAACGCAGGCAGCAGGTTGAATATGGCTACATTAGATTCATACGTGTAAAAATTATGTGATATTTTTTACTCAGAATCCTCAAATATCACATTTTCCCGTTGCAAAAAAACATTAATTTAATCTGAAGCTTATTGGTAGAAATAAATTTTCAGTTATGGAAAATCATTAAATTAAGGAAGTTTTTAGCTTTTATCAATTTCAATTTCAATTTTTATATTTCTAATACTGTTTTTTCTCTAAAAATATTGATCGTAGTGTCATTTACCATATGCGAGATAAAGGTTGAAAGTAATGTCTTTTTGTAAATATATCCATTTTAAAATGCATTATGAATAATTTATTTTCGTTAAAATAACTTTATCTGTCAAATATTATGTTAAACACTTTTTTACTTGCCATAGTTACAAATTTAATAAAACGTTTTACGAATAATCTTACAGAATGGAAACTGTCGTTTACACTATTGTATAGAAGTATATCACTTTAAAATTTAAATTAAAACTTTGGTTCATTTGTTATTTAACTTAGTAATATTGTTAATAAAGTTCGTTTTTGAAAAGAAAAAAAAAGAGTTAATTAAGTTTCAATTTACTCCTTGTCTAATATTAAATTTACTGTGTGATTAAATTGAAATATGATTTAGTTATTAACTATGATTAAAGTTTCACATGGATGGGTACTATCACCTCTCTTATTTTGTAAAAGATGTTTACGAACAACCTGTACATATCAATCAAGGCCTAATATACTATTCTGTAAAAAGTAAGAAATGTTTCTTTATCTAGCAAAGCTTTACGAATGTATAACATAAACTACTCCTAGTTTTATACGATTTCCAAAACATTTCTTTCTTTTCAGAAACCTTAGAAAACAAAAGATTTCGGAAATTTAGAGAAGCATTTCTGAAGCAAACATTTCGTTTGCTTCCCGTTACAAAAACAAAGAAATGTTTTCGAGTACTTTTAACAGTGTATTAATCAGTTTTCCCTATACGAAACATCCTTTTTTTTATACTATCCAATGCCAAACAAAAATTTTCATCTGCATCACAGATTTCAAACATGCAAGAGTAATAAAATAATGTTAATTTTAATATTAATGCTATTGCTGTAATTTAGTATGTTTGTATGTTGAACATTAGGGTGGGTCGATTTTTTTTTTTTTTTTAATTTGCTATACCACAGAAAACTTGGCTTTAGGGTTGCTTAGTAAAAATAAAATAAAAATAATAATAATTAAATTTTAAGTTTTGCGGCAGCGCAATGCAAATGAATTTATTGAAAAACAATAGTTTTCTTTCTTTTTTAAAGATATAAAAGGAAAAACATCGCTATAGTGAAAAAAAATTTAAAGAAAGATATAAAAATACATTATAATAACAAAAGAAGCAAAATTACTTCATTTGAGGTAGCACAAAGCATTTAAAAAATCCTTAAATTAACGCAATCAAGTTGTATTCACTCAGTGAATGTTGGCCGGATTGTGGGCAGGGTCTTTTTTTTCTGTTTTGATTCGCTATACCGAAAAAGACGTGTCTAGAGTAGCTTAGTAAAATGCAAAAACAAAATAAATAAAATTTTACTGCTGGTGGTAGGCAAAAGGCCTAAAATTTGAGAAAATTTGGCCTAAAACTCGTGTTTTTTTCTCAAATTTTAGGCCTTTTGCACTACTACCAGAAGTAAAATTTTATTTATTTTGTTTTTGCATTTTACTTAGCTACCCTTGACACAAGTCTTTTTCGGTATAACGAATCAAAAAAGAAAAAAAGACCCGGCCAACATTCACTGAGTGAATACAACTTGATTGCGTTAATTTAAGGTATTTTTAAATGCTTTGCGCTACCTCAAATGAAGTAATTTTGCTTCTTTTTTTATTATAATGTATTTTTATATCTTTCTTTTAAAGATTTTTCACTATAGCGGTTTTTTTCTTTTATAGCTTTAAAAAAAGGAAAGATAAACTTAAAATTAATTTTTTTTTTCTTTTATTTTACTAAGCAACCCTAAAGCCAAGTTTTCCGCTGTATAGCGAATCAAGAAAAAAAAAATCGGCCCACGCTGTTGAACATGTTTGTGTAACAGGAAAATTTTATTTGAGAATTTATAGCGTCCGAATAACCAATATTTCGTGTTGAGGAAACTGAAATAATGAATGCAGTGTACAAACTACTCGGAAACTTTTTTTAAGACGGGCACACACACAAAAAAAAAAAAGAAAAAAATTAATAATAATTCAGAATCGTGTATAACTAAGAAGATGTTATGTTACATTTCGTAAAGTTTTGCTACTTTCAGAAACTTTTTTTTTTTTTAACCGCGTAGTGTTTGTTGACAAAATGTATGATTGATTGACATGTAATAGAAAACTTATAAAACAATTATACTTATTGTTAACAAGAGAAATATCAAGAATATTTCAATCTAATAATGTACATAAATATAAGTGCGTTCAGCTGTCTTTTGTAGACAGAGGTTTTGTTAATATTTTGTAATTTAAAACAATATTTTCAGTACTTTCAATGAATTTTATAAATATATTTTTTTAAATACAACGACATAATTGAAGAAAACACATAATTATTGATATATGTATTTTGTTCGTGCATTTCAAATAAAAGTTCGCATACTCCATATTACGTGAAAAGTTTTAAACAAATTTGAATGACCAAGTAATCAGTCAGTATAAAAGAATTTAAATGAATGACTTTTAATGTAAAATTAAATAATATTTTGTGGAAATATTATTAAGACAAAATTCAGATAATATGAAATGAAAAATAACTAATTTCAGATCATTAATGTAAATAACAATAAGTGTAAAAATATTTTATCTTTCGAACAGACTAAATAAGTAACTTTACGTAAACTTTCAATTTCATTTCAATAAAATTAAACTGAAGCAAACTATCATAAAAATTTTAAATAAAAAAATTCATTTTTACAAAAAATACATTTTACTTAGAAATCGCTAAAATAGTTTAAAAATAGTCTAACTATGTAATGATAGGTATTTGGATTATCCTTCAAGCAACAGAACATTTCTTTCTTTCTAAATGAATTTTTATTGTAAAAAGCAAACAAATATTCAAGCCGCTTGAAATCGATTTAATATATTAAATAGTATGAATTTTTCCGATTTGTTTATTAATAAAAAAATATGTTTACTGTAATAGATTCGTTTCATGCTACTTTATTCATCATTATTTTAAGACTTTAAGTGTTATTTTTTATATTTATTTCTTATATTATAATTATTATTATTATTATTGCAGTGAATTATTTAAGCTTATTGAAAATGATCTAATCATACGATCAGTTTTTGTACTTGTGTCTTTTGACAATGTTGTGCATTCAGTTTCGCGAAAATAAAGGATCAGATTATTAACATGCATTGATATAATTAAAATTTACTTATTGTTACAACAGATTTCAATTTATTGAAAGAAAAAAAATGTCCTATTTGTAGGTTTTACTTACGCGCTAAAGTCTCTAATAAATATATTTGTAAAATGTTTGCTTTCAAAGTACGTTGCGCCACATTTTTTCCGTCTAGTACCTAAATAAAATTTGCAGTTGAAGCATAGTTTTATGTATTTTTCAAATACAAATGGCTTTCTAATTTTTCCTCGGCTACTTCTACTATCGCGATGCCTAATCATTTTCGCCAAATTAGAGTTCCTTCTCGTCCTTTGAAGTCTCAAGAAAAGTATAACTTCTAGCATAAAAATAAAATGAAATAAAATAAAAGTGCACAATAAATTTAGCTTATTTACATAACATACAAAACGTAATTCGGTATTATTTTATAAACATAAATTTTTATACTGGTATCAGCAAATTAAAGTACCAACGAGCTTTCTTTGTTTTTTGTTTTTTGTTTTTGTTTTTTGGTTCGCAGATAATTTTTAGGGTATGAAACATTGTCAGAAACTCAAGGAGGTAGAAGAAAATAATGTTTTCAGACAGAAGAAAATAAAGTTGGCATTCATGGATAAGCTAATTAAGTGAAAACCAAACTGATAGAATGAAACATAAGCTGCCCAGGAAAGTACACAGAAAGGAGAGTCGTGACAATTCCTCATTATCCGGACTTTAATAAGTCCAATTAAATCTAATCTCACTCATACTTAGACATCTGAAGTGGAAAGACCATATGTGAGCAGTAATCCCATCAGAAGAAACCGCGACCATATGTTAGGCGTAAAAATTCGTCTG
Source organism: Maratus michaelseni (assembly GCA_963931845.1). Taxonomy (NCBI): domain Eukaryota; kingdom Metazoa; phylum Arthropoda; class Arachnida; order Araneae; family Salticidae; genus Maratus; species Maratus michaelseni. The sequence continues at coordinate 149,640,103 of OZ007589.1, read as the reverse complement.
TTCAGACCGCCAGATCTCTTCCAGATGAAATTACAAACAAACTTGAGGATCATTGCATTTTCATGTAGTTATAAATTTTTATTGCTCCCTAAGAAGTGACGTTACACGGACTTAAAGGATCTAATATATTCTGTCCGCTTGAGCCCAGATTGCTACGTCTTTCAAACACTTCAGAAACCGCCATCTACTCACCTCTAAGAGACTAAACATTCATGAACACTTAAATTTTCACCGAACAGATATACCCAACGGGCGACAGGCCTTAAGAAAGAACTCTGATTCCTGCAGTGAAAGAGCGAATAGCTCTGAAAATCTCTCATTTGTGAGACGGTAAATTTTCCGACTGCCCTCTGCGCCGTGTATATGTATGTAAGAATCTGCCTGGAAGTATTCGGGTGTCTTGACGAAAAATCCCATAGGAAGCCTACATGTTCTGCTTTACGTAATTGTCTTAAGTGTACTGTTAAGTATCGTAATTAAAGTCTGTGTTGCTTAAACAAAGTAGAATAATGAATGAAGATTTAGAGGAAAGTCTGCCGAAGTGGGACGGTAGGAAGAGTGGGAAAACACTACTTTTGCTGAAACGACACATTGTTATTTATCTTTATTTCTATACAAGGTGGAGTATGCATTAAGCCATTTACATATGCTACAGGTTTTATAGTAGCAAAATATTAAATATTTTTTGTAGAAAAGTTTAATTTTTACATATCAAAAATAAATTTTGATTTTTTTTTTTTAAATTGATTTTGACACTTATAAAATTAAAAAAAAATAACAGTAAATTTTAGCATAATTTCTATATACAGTCTTTGGAAGTCAATATTTAAGTCAAACTCAAAAAACAATATGGCTAATGTGATAAACCATATCCTTCGTACAATATTTGGAGAGAAAAAAGGTTTACTTAGAGAAAGGAAAAGGGGAGTTCCTTTCTTCTATGTTCTGAAACATCTTTAGATAATTAATTTCAATATTTTAAATTGTTTTTGGACTATTGAACATTTTTTTTTTATGTTTGTTTTGTAGTAACTGTCAAAATACGTTTCAAAATACTAAGTAGGAGGAATAAAATAAATAGGTTATAGGCTATTAAGAAGATTATTTATTTCGCGTTTGAAAAAAGCACCCAAGTTAACCAAGTGCAACGCAGAAAGAAGTAAGAGAGTATGAAAGGTGAATAACGGAATTTTTAATTACTATTTCGCAAACTTATAGTCAGAATGCTTATAATGTAAAAGAAATAAGACGCAATAGCCACTTTTTACATAAATTCTTGATTTTTTAATTATTAAACGAAATACAATTACGAATAATTCATTGAAGAACTGTATAAACTCATAAAATAAAAGTCCATTAGTAAAATATAAAGTATTTCTAATTACATTTTTCCGGATTTCTTTAATCATTTCAAAATTTAAAAAAAATTCAATAGCAAATCTTTCTTATAAAAATCAGATATTACATAAACTTTTGTATATTTCAAGAAATTAAAACCCGGAATGACATGAAAATATTAAAGACAGACGCTTTAAACGTAATTTACGTTATCTAGATAGATTGAAATTTAGTAGATGTTATTTACAATATTTAGAAAAGAAAACCATAAGAAAGAATACGAAATGAAAAACATTTCTCATTCATACAAAAATCTTTTCATCTAAAATATGTTTTTACGATAACCATTGGAAATCGAATTTCATTTGCAAATATATTTTTTTGATCCGAAAGTTTTATAACACATCAAACATAAAGCAAAATTTCATTAAATTTTGATGTGGCAACATGCCGCATATATTAATGCCGATTTCTGGAGAAATAATATATTGTTGATTTTTAGTTAAGAAAGTCTAATTTTCTAATAATTGCATAATAATTGATTATTTAAATTTTAAAGCAAAAAAAAATAAAATAATTGCAGTGTTAAAATGCTTTTAACAACACAAATTAGAATATTTCTAACCTAAAATATTCCGAGATACAGCATTTTCAATATGAAATTTTTACTTTATTTTATAACTTTCAGTTAATAAAGATTTTGCGAATAGGTATATAGTTTTATATTGTAAAATAAAATTAAAAAAATATATGCAACTTTTTTTCAAGCAAAATTCTTAAGATAATTATAGATTTTAAAGATAGGGAAAAAAGTAAATAAATAAATTCAATTGAATAAAAAGAAAGCAAAATTTCATGTTTGGTTGAAATGATTTCATAAATTATCTGCAAAAGAAATCTGTCTTTAAATCAGCCTTAGTGATCTACCCGAGTAATTTTTTATGAGCTTAGAACAGATTCAAAACTCATTTGTTTAATCAATGATTAAAACATATCATGCGAACTATTTTTCTTTGAATCTCTTTCGAACTTCCCAAGCGCATCAAGATTTTTATTTTCCAAATAAATGGGTATCCGTAGGTAAAGATGTATAATTACCAACCTTATAATTATCAAAGGCAATATTAAAGGGAAACAAATCGGAAAGGGTTGCCCAATATGCGGAAAATACTTGTATAAGTTTAATAATAATCGGTGTATATCAAATACACAAGTATGTGCACTTTTAGGAGTTGAACATATATAGGTATGCGGATAAAATAGTTAAAAAAAAAACTAACATATAACAATGATCTACTTTGGTTTGTATTATTTTTCCATATTCATAACTTTATTTTTGTTGTACAAATAAACGTGTGTAATAAAATTTCGCATTTGGCTTTACGTTTAAGTTATTTCCTGAGTATTTCATTTTACCCAACCAGTTGTCCAAAACGGGGACTTTGGAACGTGTTCAATTGACATATTTTTCCCATCTACCCTAATGATTTTTTTCTAACAAACAGCCTTGCATTCTGATGGTTTAGGACTTACTTTAAAAGTAATAAGCTTCACCATTTTTTTTTATTTACATATATTTTTTGGTAGGTCAAAATACGTTAGCGTCCCCATTTTAGTCAACTTTCCCATACACTCTTTATTAGCTACACACAGGGTGGCTTATTCTTTCAGGCAACAGTAAAATTGATGTTTATGAAAAGTCACTGTTATCCATCGTTGCTACAGGCTAATCTCGGAAAATGAAACATTTGAAGTTACTGAAAAAATTATTAGCTCGAAAAGTATTTGTCACAAAATTGTAAAGACAAACTGCGTTAGAAAGGTAAAAATTGTATTTTTCTTGATATAAATTTCAAATCTAATGATTATGCCGTTTTCAAATATTGAATTAAAAAAATTACCAAACTTGAAGTACCATAGCGAAACCTTCACGCGTAAAAAGATAATGGGGCTGTTCACGGACGAAGATCAGGCGGCGTGCGGGCACAGGAGACTAAAATATTGAGTGAGTCTATACTGTGAATGTATGCATAGTGAAACTGAAAGGCCTGCGTTCGAAACATTGATTTGACTAATTTGCCTATTTTAATAATATTTTGTTAGTCTAGAAGTGAATTCGATGGCCTAATGGTTAGAGCACTGATCTTGATTCTGGAGGTTGCGGCTTCGATTCCCCTAAATTTCTGTTTGATTTTTCTACTTTTTTATTTAAAAATGTTTTATCGATTGCTTTGTATTTTTCATGATGGATGAAATATATTTCATAAAAGTAAAATTTGATATTAATATCAATTATTTATTTAAATACGACAAATTCAGCTATTTCACGATTAAAATTTTACATTACATATTATTATTAGCCACACACAGGGCTAATTCTTTCAGTCTACAGTAAAATTCATGTTTATGAAAAGTCACAGCCACTCCATATATAAAGGAGGACACACTTTATTCATAGCTATACAAATAGTTCTTACTGACGATATTAAAAATCAAATTGTCTCGCTTTATTATACCGATACTTCCGCTTGTATTTCCTTTCTCAGTCCCTAATTGCCCTACAGCGGGCGCAGACCCCATTTAAAGGATCAAACGAAGTTAAACCCGTCGTGGTGGACATTTCTAAGGGGGTCCCATGGCCCTATCTCCCATAGGAACGAAGTTACCCCCGCCGGGGGGAGACGTTTTTGGTGCTCAAACCCCTCCATGTAACATATCAATAGATAGATCTCGTCAAGTACTATGGTCTAGTTCTACTATCTCCCCATTTTTCTCTGTTTCAACTCCTTTTAAATTTTAGTTTTTTCCATCTTTCTCAGCCCTTTAAAGCCCCACAGAGGGCATAGGCCTCTTCTAAAGGATCCAACGAAGTTAAATTCGTCGAGGCCGACATTTCTAAGAGGGTCCCCAGGCCCTATCACCCATAGTAACGGTATTACCAATTCAGGGGAGGGAGACATTAAAGGTGTTCAAACCCCATTATGTAACATATCAAAATTTTGGTCTCGTCAAGCACTTTTGTATGGTCCTACTCTTCCTCCTCCCGTCAGGAGCACTTTTCTTATTTAATTTTTTTAATTTCTCATAATTATTTTAGTTTTTCCCATTCTTCTCTGTCCCCATGGGCCGGACAGCTCCAAAATTTCACCAAAATTAACGGCAAACCACCTAAAGGTGTTTTCTCTCCGCTGCTTTTGGAGCCCTCGGTTTTCACCTATCTCTCGAGGGGGGGCCCGACAGAGGGGCGCAAAAGGGGCATCCCTTTTAAAGTCCCATCTCTCAATTACAAGTGAGGATTCATTTTAAATGTCTCGTAGAGCACTTATGTTTTTTATACTTCCCCCCCCCCTTTCCCCCCCCCCCTTTCCCCCCCACCGCTCTCCAAGACCCCGTCAATTAATGTTAACTCATCATTTGTTAAGCAACTTCTGTTAGCTGTATCCATCATAAAAGCTGCTATCATAGAACTTTTCATTACTTTTTTTAAGTTATCTATTGTGTTAAAGTGTCTTAAACCATTAAAAATAGTTTAAAGGGTGTCATTAAGCCAGCAAATTTGTAAACAATATCTACCTCACCACGTCTCAGCCCATTGGAGCCATATCTTTTCACTATTATATTTATTAAAAATACTTCTAGTCACTGAATCTTTTTGAAACTTGGTGTATTCGTTCCTAATATATTCCGCCAGCCTCACAAAAAATCTTAGAGCGCTAACTAAATTTTAAGTGGAGAAGCTGGCTTTTGCTAATAAACACGTTATGTTTTTTTTTTTTTTTTTTTTTTTTTGATGAGTTAGATTTGGTTGGAAAAATCTCAATGATAAAAGCCGTGGGTGGCCAATCTATATTCTGCAGTAAGGTAGCATTTTTCCTGCTTGTTATTATTATTTTTTTTTTATATTATCTACTTTTTCATTTTTAAGACATTTCGTTGTTGTACTTTCATTGCCAGTTGGCTTATTTTGGCCAGCGTGTTTTGCGCATAATTAAATCCATTGTTGCGGTAACTCTTATATAATTGTAACCAGGAAGAATATTTGGATATTTTGTGATTTGTTACCTGTGGCAAACTAAAGGAAAAATTCCTTAAAATTTATGTAAAAATTCCTAATTAAGTTCTAAAAATATTAAAATGTTGACTTGTAATCAAAAACACACATGTGAACACATTTTTTTAATATTTTTATCACATCAGGAAGTGAGTGAAAAATCGATTAAAAAATTCCGTCTTTTCATACAAAACTCACGTTGAGTTAAATAAAAGAGTGTAATATAAACTGTAAGTAATGATTGTTTCTCAATTAATTGAAAATCGCATGGAAAATCTTTAAGTATGTATTTTTATGTGTTATTTTATTTAATAAATCTTTTTTTCCTACAGAATTTTTTTATATTTTATTTCGAAACGTGCTACATGCACTTAGAAAAGGCTAGTTAAATGTCAGTCATAATATATAGAGTTGTTGAACGAAAAGTGAAAATTAAATGTCCACAGTTCCCTTAAAATAAGAAATTATTTTACAAAGAATAATAGCTTTTAATGCATTTATTACATTAATTTATTTTATTTAATAAGTGACAAGACATAAATTAAGATCCATCATCATGTGAACGACATGCAAGCATTATTTCAGAAACCTTAAGCTCTTTTTAATTGAGGAGTTAAATATGAGACCAGAATTTCTGCAATTAAAAAGAATTTGAAGCATAGAAATTCAGTTTAGGCAGTATCTCTCACGATAATTCAATTGAAAATTCTGTGTCTCTATAAACAGGTTAGTCCTGATGACAGCACGAAGTTAAATAATCTTCGAATCCAAATTTTTGGAAAGATGAGAAATTGAATTGTGTTGTCAGATTTATATAATCAGTGCAACCCGCAGGAATTAATATGCCATGACTAAAATTCAATATTAAATATATATAAATAAACTACTCAGTCTATTTAATATGTCATGGCATTATTTCACGTCATATTAGCGGCAAAATAAATACCATGAAGCCATCTATTTCCCTTTAAGTGCAGAATGCAAGGTATTCTGCAGATAATAATCAGTTTAGCATTTCCCTCATATTAATGTTAGCTGTTCATCATTACGTAAGATTTTATGTAGTTCAAGAATACTTCAGATTAAATTTAGAATACCTTACAGATTGAAAGTAGGCATAAGATAGATGTTTTATCTTTAATTCTGAATATTTCGCTAATGAAATTATAAAACATATAAATATAAATTTATATATTTTGTAACTTTATTAAAAAAATTAAAAAGTATATAAAAATTAATGCAAAACACATATTTGCTTGCTAGCAATTATTTCTCTCTATGCACTGATATGAATATACTTATTCGGATTCCATGTCGTATTTTATGTACTTTACGTACACTTTAAAACATTTCCATTAAACGTAAAAAAATATGATAGTGCTAAAAGCAGAAAAGTCAAAACGTGATTCATTTGAATTTTCTAAACTCCTGATGAAGTTAAGAATTAAACGAACGCAAATAATTTCACCATCCTATGACTGTATATACCAGCTAATAAGAAAAATTCGTTCTACGTACTCTTTTGAGCGCCATAATATCCACCTGCTTGTTTGGTATCAGTTTTGGTTCAGATTGGGATGTCGATGTCCGTAGTGTGTTTGTTGGTTTGCACTTTAACAGATCCCTCTCTATGATTATCCGATGATAACGGTATACAGTTCATGGTTCAACGTTTTATATCTCACTTACAGGGACATTCAAAAGAATTCTGTTACATTGTGGTCTATGGGGGAAAATCGTTTGCGTTGCTATTAATTAGAGATGATAACTAAAGTAGCGAAAAGTAGCGAAGTAGTGACTACTTTTGAAAAGTAGTTTGTAGTCGCTACTTTTTAAAACAAGTAGTTGTAGTTGTAGTTAACTACATTTTTCATAAAGTAGTTGTAGTTGTAGTTCGCTACAAATAAAAAGTAGTTTTTCCGACCCCTGGTCACAGCATATACAGTGTGCCCCAGTTAAGATGTTAGAAACTTCGACGGAAGGTAGGGTACACCTAGACGACTCGGAATCACATAGGAATACCGGGTAGGAAACGGCTTCCTGTCGCAGTAAGATCATTGAATAGGTTGGACCACACACAGCTGATCCTTGGACCCTCAGCTTTGCGAGAGTGGTGCCAGTGGATAAGAAGGGCAGGGTTCTCGGCACAAAGTTTCTCAAGAGAGTGTTAAAGGGACATTATGCAAATTTCTTGGTGGAGAGTTGAAGTAGCCGCCAGAGGGAATCTACGATAAGAAAGAGTCGCGCTGAAATGAAATCATTTCGCACGCAGACAGAACAGAAACAGAAACCTCCCACTCGTGGCAGCAGACCTCTCAGCATAGGAACTATAGTCCACGAGGGGAAAACCTATATCTACCAGGAACCCCAATGTCCAAGGACCCGGAGTCACCAGCAAGTTAAAAAAACAATCACACGAGCTACCCAATATTGCTTATTGCTGGGTGAGCCCAAAGTTATTACATGTATATAAGTTCTATATGAATATACTGATAAGATTACATAATATTAAAGATAAATATTTACAGATATTTACAATAATAATATTGTACTGAAAATTTTCAATTGTATTATGCACTAGTCTATTAAGTCTTTTAAAGCATAGTTTTTAAAATCTATAGATCTAGAATTTTATAAAGGTTATAATAGTTCTTTGATATATGAAAAGTTTTTATTTAGGACATTATAGTTTTTATCTAACTTTTCATAATTGGAAGCGTCTAATAACACACGTTGTAGGTTTCTCTTTAATGTTTTATTTTTATTGAAGTGAAAATGGTATTCCATAAGAGGACAGTTACCGAAGATGTAGTGTATAGGAGTTCCAGGGTTTTTGCCACAAGGACATCTATCCGTGGTTCTTTTACCAATTTTATATAAAAAGCTTGGGAAGCTTCCATGGCCGCTAAGATAATATGCTGCTGATTTCTGAACACATAAAAATTTAACATCTACCTTATTAAGAATTTTATACGTTTCTCTTCCTTTCGTTGAGTTGATCCCATCATTTTGCCAATCTGTGATGATTTTGTTTTTAAAATAACTCTTTAGAATGGATTCTGGAAATGGTAAGACAAAGATGTCATCATAATGGTCTTCTGTAATTGCATTTTAGAAGGTCTGCTCGCTCGTTACCAGTAGTGCCTACATGTGCTCTAATCCAGGCTATTTTGATGAATTTATTGGGGTTTTGTAGTAAACTATTGTAGATATTTCAAATTATGAAGTTTCGAGGGAAAATTATCTTGAGTGCATCTAAGGAAGAGCGACTATCTGTCAAAATAAGGGCTGATATAAATTGTGATTGTGTTAACCAAACTATTGCTTCCTGGATCGCATATAATTCGGCTTGGTAAATGGAGTTAATTGGGTGTAGTCTTACTGCATGATCATGGATGAAGTTATTATTAAGAGAGACTGTATATGCACTTGCCACTCCATTTCCCATAGATGGATCCTTCTGTAAAAATTTGTTGATGATTTTCCAATATTATGTTTTCTGTCAGGTTATCTATAATTTCTATATTTTTCAACTTGTAATATTCTGGAAATTTATAAGTTGCTTCCCGTTGCATAATATTATTGTATATTATTGTATTGTTGATGTTAAGTAATCTGTTTCTTTGCTTTATCTCATAGACTTGGAATTCATTCGGTATTTTGATGGTAATTAGAGGCACTCCAGTTAAAATATTTAATGCGTCATTTGAAACACTTCGGTAAGTTCTTATGATGTTTAACAATGCTATTCTCTGAATTGATCTAAGGATTCTGATGCCGTGGCAATTCAAGTTTGTATACCAGAATTCGAAGCCATAAAGAATCTGTCTTTCAATAACTGTTTGATATCAGATCTTCTTGAGGAAGGGACTGATTCCCTTGTTGTAATTGTGGAAACTTTTAAAGCCCGAAACAAATTGGGCGATCTTAGCTTTTAACATACTTAGGTGCGATTGAAATTTCAATTTTTGGTGTAGTGTAATTCCTAAATTTGTAGAATTTTAACAATTTTTATAGATTTTTGTTTTATTTTGAAAATTGGCTTTCGATTATTAAGGAGGTTCCTTCCAAATAGGAGTGCTTGGGTTTTTTCTTCTGAGATAGTTAGATTAAGCTCTGAACATATATTGACGAATGTTTCTATACGACTGTTAGCAGTTTGTTCCATGATGATCTTTTATTGCCTTCAGTGAGTACGACGAAGAAGCTGTAGGATAGCAGACTACACGAACTCAGAGAAAGCAGATATGCTTCTGGCATACGGGACCACAGACTGTAATGATAGAGCCGCTCAGTGGCTGTACGCCCAGAGGCATCCGTTGAGTCGAACTCCTACTCTTACCATGTTTTCGCGCTAAACCAGCAATTATGTGACATTGGTTCTTTCCATAAGGCCACACGTAATCGTGATCGTACGACACGTACGCCAGCCAACGAGGAAACTGTGCTAGATCTAGTAGAGAGCACTCCCAGTAGAAATACACGAGGTATCGCTAATGAAATCGGGATTTTACGCAATAGCGTGTAGAGGTAACGGTATAAAAATATTCTTTATTTTTAAATTACAGTTGAAAATAATTAAATTAAAAGAAACTGGGAATGTACATCATAGTAGATACAAGTGGGAAATGTACGAGTAATGGACCACTTAAGCACATTATGTCAGTTATAATAAATTGTAATGAAAACTCCATCCCAGCAATCTCTTTTTCTCAATAAATGCATCGAATTTAATAAACCATGTTACTCATAACACGATGTTTTACATAAAATAAAAATAATAAAAAGAAAACTGCCCAGTTAAACTGAGGTCATTGAGCTCACAGGCTATTCACACTAATTGTATATTATACTCTTATTTCAAAGAATTTGAAATAAGCCCCTCGAAAAATAAATGAATCAACAATATATATAGAGGGGAGGGGTCATCCCCCCGTTACCTCCCTCCTAGTTAACTAATGAACACCTTAAACTAATCAGGGAAGCCTCTAATTACAATGAATATATATACAAAATTTGAAGAAAATCGGATAATTCTGCATGAAAAACCCATTTATCTAAATTAAGAGGGGATTAGCCCCTCCTTTCCCCATTTATACTTAACCAATGAACACCAAAATAGATTCAGAGAAGCGCATTATTACAACGAACCTATATACAAAATTTGAAGAAAATCGTATAATTTTGCATGAAAAACTCATTTATCTAAATTAAGGGGGGGATTACCCCCCTTTCCCCTTTATACTTAACGAATGAACCCCCAAAACTATTCACAGAAGCGCATTATCAAAATGAACCTATATACAAAATTTGAAGAAAATGGGGTAATTCTGCATGAAAAACCCATTTATCTATATTAAGAGGGGTTAGCCCCCCGTTTCCCTCTTTTATACTTAACCAATGAACCCCCAAAACTAATCAGGGAAGCGCCTTATCACAAGGAACCTATAAACAAAGTTTGAAGCTAAACGGTTATTTCTATCAAGAGTTATCGCATTACGTACATACGTACATACATACATACATACATACAAAACGGGCGGGCACATTAGCTCTCAGGCTTTGATAGCCTGTGAGCTAAAAAATTGCTACCTTCTCCATGTTCCAGTTAAATGGCAGTTAAATGGGATATTTTGCATATGCACCAGTAATGGACCCCCCCCCCCCCTAGTGAGTCACCCTAATACCTAGTATTTTTAGAGAAAAGAAAATATTTGTACCAAAATAATTTTAAATATAACTGAGATAAAATATTAATGATGTTAAAAAGAACTTTTAATAATACAATACTGGATTATAAATATAGACGAAATAACGATCAATTTACGTTCTATTCTATTTATAATTCTTCTTTTGCACTTTTTGTATTACCAAATATGTTTGTGTAGGTTAATGATCTGTCATTTTATGCTGTGGTTGTACAACCAGTCGAAAAATACGTGAAAGAGATAAGTTAAATACCTCATTTTCTTTTATGATAAAATGATTTTTTTTTTAGAAGTTGATCTCAGATCTTGAAAACGCATCCCATTCTTTTTTTATTTATTATATCTTGGTGGAAAAACGATTACCCATATGTTTAATACTTTCCTCACCAAAATATAAACCAATATAAAATATCCATCTGTCAATATAATTACTTCTAGTACAGGGTCTTGTTTATTTTTACTTTTTAAAAAACTTGAAAGTATTGCTGCTTATCTATTAATTATAATTCTGAGTTACAACTTTCACAATTACGTTTTCAGTTTCCATGGAATTAATTACACGCCTTAAACTCATTAACTACTGTAAGTTTTACGCTTAATTTCTACAAGTAGGATTTGGAAAAATTAACATTTCTAAATTTACAACACCTTGTTAGCCATCCGGAATTTAATTTCCAAGTAGTTTTAATGGGTGGAAAACAGCCACATCCGTTAGTTGTATTCAGTGTGTGTCATTTGCTAACAAAGTTACCATTTCAATACCTTGGTTCATACAAAAAAGGGGAAAAGGGCACAGATAAACTTGAAAAATGACCATCCACTAATAGTATTACATATCGCTGTATATGACTTGGTTAGTTAAATATCGCTGTATACGACTTGGTTAGTTAAATATCGCTGTATATGACTTGAATAGTAAAATTGTAATGTACTCATGAAAAATCATTTGAGTCATATATACAATTTCTGATTTCCTGGTGCATCAAATTCTAGGCAGAGCTGCAACCAGTTGTAAACATATAATAGTAATAGTACATTCATCGGACTGTTAAACTAGTTTCATCTTGAAAATATTGCTAATTCAATCGCTGCTAAATAGCATACATAAAGCATTCAAATATCTAATGGCATTTGAGTCTCAATTATATGTATAACAATATATTTAGGAAGATTTTTATAACAACATTTCTCAGAAAAATTCTTCAAATATTATAAAAAAAGCTGAAGAGATTTTTTCTTAAAGGTCCGATTATATTTCCCAGTAAAAGAAGATATCTTTTACAACCTCAAGAGTTAAGTCTCATCTATGCAGTAATACATTCAAATTCCGTTGTTCATATAAAATTTAAACTGGCATTACGAACTAAATGAACTTTATTAACTTAATGAACTGATTTTTTTTTATTTCATCTAAATTTAAAATATATACATATTATTAATGTAAATGATTAAAAAAATTATATTTCTGAAATCAGGACATTAAAAATTCTATAAACTCAGAAATTGTAATTGTCATTGCAAAATAATGTAATATTTCTTCTGAAAAGCTAGAATAAATAGGGATTTTTTCCTGGTTGTTGACTCACTGTGTTTGCTGAGAATAGATAGAGATCTTTTCGCCTGGCTTTGGAAATGTTCCCGGCTTTAAACTCAATCGTTTAGCCTTCTTCAAACTTGCCCCTGTGTCCTGCAATCAGTTGTTGTGGAATTCTGCTGTATCTGTAAAAAAAATAAATTATATAATAAACTGTATATTTCTTCATTATTTTCATGCTTTTTAACACTTTCCAACCTAGTTGAAAAGTGTTTATGACTTCGGTTTGTCTGCTGTCTGGCCGTCTGCCGTTTGCCGTCTGTCCGTGCTCTAACTCCCGTAAATATGCTCGGATTGTCCTGCAATTTTTATATGTTATTGTCGTCATCTATAGAATGTTCCCTATTTCAACTGAAGTGTATAGCACTTATAGTGTTTTTACAGGGACACTCAAAAGAATTTCGTTACATTACGGTCTATGGGGAAAAATCATTTGCGGCTTATTTTGACGATGTTATACAATTTCAAATACATTGTAATTGATAAATATCACTAAGGTGCATTACAAGAAGCTTAATATGGAATACGGTGTGCATAGCACTTATAGTTACTTTACAGGGTCAGTCAAAAGAATTCCGTTACATTACGTCTATGGAGAAAAATCGTCTGCGGTTTAATTAAATAATGTTTCACTATTTCAAACGCATTGAAATTTATATATATCACTAAGGTGCATTACAAGAGGCTTACTACAGAACATTGTGTATAAAGCAGTCATCGTTCATTTACAGGGACACACAAAAAATTCTCTACTGTCTGTTAACAATAATTCCTGGAAGTGCGTTTTAAGTTGCTGAACGCGATTTTAAATTTAACTCACTTTTTGTCTATTACTTGGTGAGTAGAAATTCTGTATTTCATATACAGGGCAGCACAAAAGTTCGCGAACACATTTCCGTTTATTGACAGAAACTCCAGAAGGAGAATTTTAAACTGTGCTACGCATTTCCTAACTAAACTAAAATTTATATAGTATATATACAATTCTATAGATCATATACAGGGCTGAATAAAAGTATTCGGATATTTTTCTGAATATTGTATATGTTGGAAATTCCTGAAATTATGTTTTTAAATATGTTATGCGTTTTCCAGATTGTTTACTTAGATGTTATCTGTCAGCTTATTAAACGGTAATGATTTTTAAAATTATTTTGGAAGCGTTGGAAAGTGTTACATAATCTATGCTTGACGCATGCTTTTTCTTTCTTGTTTGTTATTTAACAACTGCGTAAATCAACATATGCATTCAGTAATATGTTTTAATAAATATTATTTAAATGTAAATTATTATTGATTGTGCAAATTTTTCAGAAGCATTTAATGTTAACAGGACAGTAAATTTGAATTTTCATCTGTATATACAGCTGTATGTATTTGTGTTGAACATTTTTAGCAGATACTTATCCTAGTTTTGTGTCAAAAAAATCGTTTCATTATAATTAAAAAAAACCTTCGTGGATTATATAAAACTTCATCAGATATCTTAGTTTTTACACAATTCTTCGCCTCTAAAACCATTCTAAATATTTTCTTGTGAAATATTGAATATATAATTGGCGAGAGTCTGGCTAAATCCTAATATAATCTAAGGCTGACCCTTAAAAAGCTTCATACCACTTTCATTAAGAAACGTTCCATGTAACGTATATATGTTTTTCTAATTTTCGCATATTGTATTTTTTTCTTCACGAATGCTAGCATTTGCGATATATTTTCATTCTTAAAGTAATAATATTATATTTTTTTGTACTGAAAATTTTGTTCTTGGATATCATAAGTAGCTTCTTTCACTCACTTTTTTAAATTAATTTATTTTTTTTTAATTTATGCAAATTAGTTAGTTCACAAATGTTGATTTCCTTCTGAATATCTACACAATAACTTTTCATATTTGCTCTTCAAAGTAATTGAGGTATTTTCTTTCCTCCACAATTCTATTAAACAACGTAACTGCAAATTTCAATAGTTTATAATTTAGTAGTAGTAGATTTTAATTGAAGTTTTACAAGTGTTACAGTAATAGGCCACAAAACCAACGGATCCATAATGCGCCAGATGGCCCATTATTGATTTTATCTATAATATAAAAGAGTAAGATACATATAACGTCCAATTAAATATAAAATAACGTAAAGAAAATAATAAATTGTTAAAGTATAAAGAAGCTTTTGTTCTAGTTATGAACAATTATTTCCTATTACTGGAAGAACCATAAAAATTATGACCCTACAATTGGGAACCCTCTAAATGCAATAATATGCGTTTCTTTCTCTTTTAAGAATTTATATTTTATGCTTTAATAATATGCTTTTTTTATCTTTTTCAAGTTATTAAATACCCAATGAAATATTAAAATGTCATTTTCATAAGATATTACATATACCTTTGTATGGAAAATATACGAACTTAAAATTCACCTCGCATTCATTGTCTGTTCTAACACTGTTCTATAAAAATACTTCTTTAGCATGAATAACTGATAGCATTTGATTTGAAATTTACTTCTTTGTGTATTAGAACAGAAGGTTTCAAGAAGTCATTAACATTTTATTTCCTTATTTGTGTGATATATAAAGGCTTATTTTTCGCTTCTCAAAGCAGTATTGCTCATTATAAATATGTGAGTCATTACTGTACATTAACAGTTGATAAAAAAAATCTGATGTGACTCATGGACGTGCATTTTTTGCTTCATATGAATCTCTCGGCTTTGAAGATAATTAAATGCATTCTATTACCTTCATTTTAACACATTAAATATGCAATATCGATATAACGCTACAAGTACTTATATTAAATTTGTATACACCTGGTACACCTAGTTATTGGTTAACCTCGTTTCAGCCACGATGGTTTTCTGTTTCTTTCAATATGCTTCTATACTTAACCATTACAAAGGAGGGTGTGCTACGAATGCAGCCAATTAAAATTTATTCTGATGCACAACGGGGCAAGTAGGTGATAAATCTGTTAATTATTTTATTTATATACAATAGAATTTGCCCCCCGGTATTTCACTTCAGTTGAAAAGCGAAAGCTAAGTTCTCTTGTTTGAATGATTGGGTGTTCATCTTCGTCATATTTATATACAATAGAAAGAACAGAAAGCACTTCAACTTTCATTAAATATTATTATTGAAATTTCAAAAGTTAAAACAAACAACTTCTCAAAACAGTTTTTTCCCAACTGAACACATAATAAAAGTTTAAAATTGATGTATAGTTTATTATCACGGGTTATTTATAAAAATACTCAAAAAAATGTAAAATTTAATATCCCTTAAAAGCAAATCTTATGACGACATTAACTACGCCATGAAAATAAAAATCGGTTTCGCAGTATTACATAGCATTAAATTTTACCTGATCATAAAAGTTTAAAGTTTAAATGAAACAGGGCATTTCAAATTCTATTAGTAAAATAAATACTTAATTGTACCATTTTATTGAAAGTGCCTTATGGAAATATTTTATATTTTTGAACAAATTTTTAGTAGATGTTATATTTACTAAAAAATATTATTATATGTCTTTAAAAAATATTTATTTATCTGTTTTTCTTCAAGAAAATAAAAAAATAATAATATGGTTCTTAAATTTCATGCTTCCAGACAAATAAAATACTGAACTACCAATAATAGTATTTTATATCTCTATCTATGCTTATTTTTTTTTTACCATTTTTCATTTACTTTGCTTAAGGAACATTTTTTTGCCTAGTGTACATTTATTCATAGTTACCATGCTTTTAAAGCAAAAAGTTACAAGAAAATTAGCCAATAAAATTATAATATATGCGTATGGGGTTTACTTCGAGCTTTAAAAAACTATTGTACTATAAATAGCACTCCATACAGAAAAAAGATGTATTAGTGTCTAGCAAGATGTGCATGATTTTTTTCCTTGCTTTAAGTATGTAACAAATTTTAGTGCATTTACTTAGCAAATAAAAATGCAAATTTATTGCACGCCAAATCCATAGAAAAGTGGACAGCAGACGGAAAATCTAAATTTCCTTTAAAAAAACCGAAATTACTTATAAGAAATTCGTAAAGGAGAAACATTTATTTCTATTTTAAGAAACTAATTAAAAAAAAATATTAAAAATACTAGTTTATTTAGGAAATTCATAACATGTGCGCTATAAAATATTTCTCTCAATTCTATTAAATTTCAAGCTTTCGTATGGCTATATATTTAATTTTATGAAGCTCCACTTTTAGCTAGATAATCTACACTATTAATAAAGAGAATTTCACTTGTGAATAAAAAAAAATCACTTCATTAGCAAAAGTATGTGTATTTAATTTATATTTATTTTTGTGTTTCACCCGCAACAGAAAGGTGATGTTTATATTTCTCACCATTGAATGGCTGAACAATTTATAATGACACTTGATCTAAAAATAGTTTAGCAAAATGTAATCATTTCCACTAAACAGTTTGTTTTAAATAGATAATTAAAATATTCTTATTTTATGTCGCGGGTGTGACATATTATGAATGTGAATTGTTGCGGGCGGGACATTGATTAAAAGTTACACCCGCAACATTAAGTAATCTACCTTATATATATTAAATTCTAATGAAACGAATTTATAAAGTAAATTTATGAAACAATTTTATGAAACAATTTTATGAAACAATTTTATGAAACAAATAATTCGGATATATAAAATTAATCCCGAATGCGCCATAAATTCGTTAAAACTTTAAAAATTACTAAAGAGGAACAAAGGATGCTAAACAAATGTGGGTTGCACGAATGGGATTAAAAGAAGATCGAATTTTTTTTAATAACAAATGGAATATGAAACAGATTTATGCAAATCAGGCTGTCAATAAAATGCATTGATGCACATAGATCCTTCATGCAATGCACGGAGTATGCTATCTTTACCAGATCAAGCGTTGTTGGTTAAGCTCTTTTTCAAGAACAGGGAATCAGCAACCGTTGCATTTCAAAAATACGTTCTAGAAAAGTACCCATGGCAAAGAAAAGGACCTATTTAATGTTCTGGGGTACTGAAGCTTGTCAGATGCTTCGAAGTCTTTTACTATAAATCTGCATGCACTAGCTTCATATTATGCATGCCAGCGACTTCTATCGGTAATTTTTGAAGAACAACTGTTTTGTTAATTAAAAAAAATCCGAATTTTTTCTAATGCCATTCGTGCAAACCGCAATTTTTTACCATTGTTTTTTAATTGTTAATGATTTTTTATAGTTTTAACGAATTTATGGAGCACCGATATATGAAATAGTAATTGTCCAATTGAATGCAACGAGGTTAAAATTTCCTCCTTGGTTTTCTTTTAAATTTTAATGAGAATATGGCATTAATATAATGAGAAAATGACATCATTTACCAATTTCTCTCTCTCAACTCATCCTGTTTCTTCTCTTTCATTATGTTCCTTTCATCATGCTTCTAATGCACAACGGGACAGATAGATGGTAAAGCTACTATATATAAATAAATGACATATATTATACCTATTAGAAAGAACAGGAGACAATTCAGCCTTAATGGAATATTATTATTGAAATTTCAAAAGTTAAAAGAAACAGTTTGTCAAAATAGTTTTCCCCAAACTAGAAACACATTAAAAATTTTAAATTGATGTATGGTTTATTATCATAGCTTATTTCGAAATATTCCAAAAAATTTAGAATAATAAATAACTCTTAAAAACAAATTTTATGAAGACAATAACAAAGAACCTTGAAATTAAAAATCCATTTCTCACTATTATATTGCTTTCAGTTTTATCTGATCATAAAAGTGTTGAATCTTCTCCAACGATGCCGAAATTTTGGAAAATGAAGGATTATTATTTAAAATGTTAATAATTGTGCTACACAATATTGCGTATCCGACTCAATTTTTATGTCATGTGAAGACAGTGCATACAACATAAGTTACTTTTTGGTAACAATACTTTCACCCTTTGGTTACATTTGGGCGATTATGCTTTCTGGTATTCTCTCATTTTTCCATTAAGTTTCTATTTATAATATTCACGCCCTATAAAAGAAGAAATCCTATAGTATTTATATGCATAAGACATTGATAATTCTTTCAAGATAAATCACATTTCAAAATATTTACGTTTGTCATTTTTAAGAAAATGTAAACAAATTATATTATTTTCATAAAACTGTGTTTTTACAAAAATACTTTGCAGTTTATTTATATTGAAATGTTTAAGAACAATTTTCTGATCCGTTATCATTTTATTTCCTCTTTATGTCCACATATAAAATGTTTCTTTCTCAGGGGTTGAGTAGTATCGTGCTACAAGTAGCGAAACTACAGTAGTATCTACTTTTTGCAGTAGTTTGTAGTGTAGTGCACTACATTTTGAACAATGTAGTGCAGTGAGTAGCGCGATACAAAAAATCAGTAGTTTGTAGCGAGAACCGGCGCTACTTTTAACGCTAGTTTTAACGCTACTTCAGGGGACAGGGATGTGTCATTCTGAAAGTCAAAACTTTCCGAAACTTTCTTCTTTTATGCAAAATTTGTTCTGCTCAACAATTTGCGAATATCAACGGCAAATCTCATCTGCAGTATACAGCAACGCATAGCATGAAGTCATAGATTTTTCCCATTGAGACTTGCTGCTAAAATAGAGGATCAGACAACCAAAGGAGTTAATTTTCTTTCTGGTAGCACTAGTCTATTTACTCATTATTAGGTATTCATGTTTTAACGCTCGGTCTCTTGTTATTCGGAATTGCTTTATTTACAGATTTATTTATTGTTTGGATATAGAGCTGTTTTTCTGTAATTTTCTATATTATAATATCTCTTTTAGTTTTGCTACGAAATATGTAACGTGTTTATAAAATAACATTTTGGTGATAGACACAAAGCATTTTCTTGTATGTTACCTTTCTTAATTTTTTAATGTCATCGGCTATGTCGCTTTTAAATAATTGTATCCCGACAGATGCGATATAACGAGGGGTCGCTTTATTATTTTATCCGTGTCTTCAATTGCTAGTTTAAATTGAATCCTTTGACAAAATCTGTCAGTAGCGAAATAATGACTACTTTTGAAATGTAGTTTATAGTTGTTACTTTTTAAAACAAGTAGTTGTAGTTGTAGTTAATTACATTGTCGATAAAATAGATGTAATCGCTTCAATGAAAAAGCTGTTTTCCGACCCCTGTCATCTATATATTTAAAAACAAATGCTTTTTTTTGTCAAATTTACACGAAATCATATCCAATACGCATGCGTAAACTTAACCAGTTTTAGAGCACACTGAAATACGAGAACGGTGATCGAGTGGTATAAGGCGTGTTTCTTCACTGCTCCTATTACTGTGTGGGTTCGATCCCCGCTATGGACAGAAAATGATTTTTCTTTCTTTATGGCTGTAATTCCTTTTAATAATGCCACATTTAATTCAGGAGAAAAAGTTATATAATTTGTATATTTTTTATTAGAATGCTTTATATTTAAGTAAAATTTAACACCCAAAAATATTTTGTTTTAATTACTAAATAAAAAATATGTATTATTAATCGCTAGCTGTAAACAGAAAATTTTAAATTCGGAGATTTAGAATCAGACTGATAAAAAATAATTTAATGAAAGTTTTTAAAAGTCGTGTAGTAAAAAAAAAAAAAAAAAAAAACAGAAATACTAAATATTGTAATTTTTCCATAATATTAGGACTGTGGTAAATAAAATAAGAAAAATATATGATTATTCTCCTTAAAAAATGAAAAGAAAAGAAGAGAAAAAAGAAAGAAGCAAAAATATGCATATATGAATCATAAAAAACAAGAACGAAAAATCGTGCGTCAAGCATAGATTATGTAACACTTTCCAATGCTTCCAAAATAATTTTACAAATCATTACCGTTTAATAAGGTGAAAGATACAATCTAAGTAAAAATTTGGAAAACGCATAATATATTTAAAAACGTAATTTCAGGAATTTCTAATGTACACAATATTCGGAAATTTTTCCGAATACTTTAATTCAGCCCTGTATAGGATCTATAGATTTGTATATATACTACATAGGATGCTACATTTTAGTTTATTTAGAAAACGTGTAGCACAGTTTAAAATTCTCCTTCTGGAGTTTCTGTCAATAAACGGAAATGTGTTCGCGAACTTTTGTGCTGCCCTGTATATGAAATACAGAATTTATACACACCAAGTAATAGACAAAAGGTGAGTTAAATTTAAAATCGCGTTCAGCAACTTAAAACGCACTTCCAGGAATTATTTTTAACAGACAGTAGAGAATTCTTTTGTGTGTCCTTGTAAATGAACAATGACTGCTATACACACAATATTCTGTAGTAAATCTCTTGTAATGCACCTTAGTGATACATATAAATTTCAATGCGTTTAAAATAGTGAAACATTATTTAATTAAATCGCAAACGATTTTTCTCCATAGACGTAATGTAACGAAATTGTTTTTTTAAGTAATGGCATTTTCATTTTCTTTGTATATTCTCTTTTTAGCTCTACACTTGTAATTGATTAATATTCAATTAAAAACTCCATTGTTTTAAAATAGCTCTCTAAAATATGTGGAACAACGTATTTACAAATTCCTTTAATTTTTCCAAAGGATATATGATAATAAGACTTTTGCTTTGAAAATTCGCAAAGTAAGCTGGATATCTAATTATTGCAGAATAGGGCTATGTGTTCATGTGTTTGATTTTCTTATCTTGAAACAGATGGCGCCATTAACGCTATCGGGGTAATAACATCCTAAACATCTATATATTTAAAAGCAAAGGTTTTTTTGCCAAATTCACATGAAATCGTACCCAATACGCATGCGTAAACTTAAATCTAGAGCCTAACCAGTTTTAGAGCACACTCAAGTGCGAAAACGTTCGTCGAGTAGTATAAGGCGCGTTTCTTCCCTCTTCCGATTATCGTGTGGGATCGATCCCTGTTGTGGACAGAATATTTTTTCTTATTTTATTCGAATTATTCTTCAAAAATTTCAAACTTTTAAAAACAGCTATGAATTTTATTTTTATGGTACTATCAAGTTGTTGGCCGTCAAGTTTTGACGGGTTCCATCTATTTTTTTTTAAAACAATATAAAGACAGAAATCATTTAGATTTTACCTGAGATGATCAACCATGACATTAGCAATTCTATTAGTAAAATAAATACTTAATGTTACCTTTTACATGTTTTAAGGAAAGATTTTATCTTTTTGAACAATCTTTTACCAAATGATATATTTACCTACCAAAAAATATTATTACACTTTTTTTTAAAATCTTTATTTATATGTTTTTCTTGTGGAGAATAAAAAATATTAATATGATTCTTAAATTTAATGATTCGAAACGAATAAAATAGTTAATTACTATTAGTGTTTTACATCTCTATGCTTATTTTTATGACCGTGTTTCATTTATTTTGTGTAAAGAGTTTTTTCTATTTTGCTTAGAGTAATTTTATTCATAATTACCATGCTTTTAAAGCAAAAAGTTACAAGTAAATTAATCAATAGAGGTATAATGTAAGCATATGGGGTTTACTACGAGTTTGTCATTTCTTATATTGCTTTATAGTACATTTTCTTGTTAGTTACAGTTTTAGAAAAAAAAATCATTTGTTTTATTCTTTCTACCTTTAATTCATGCTATATTTGTCCATTCTGATCTAGCATAATTAATCTTAAAATATAAGAAGTTTAATTTTTTCTTAAAACATGTTATCTTTGAATTCATAAATATGTGTCTTTTATTACTTTAAGAAACATGTTTAAGAGTTGCTACATATTTCTTATACTTTTTCAACAAAACTATTTCTTAGAAAATCCGATATTCACAGTATTTCATGTAAAAAAGTCTATTGGATTAAACTATATCTGAGAGTACAATTGAAAAGAAGGCGGAAGCTGTTTTCTGACAATGCTAAAGGCGATTTGTACAATACTTCGTTTTTCATTATGTATCATTGTGCATGAATAAAGTTGTTAAATTAGAAGTTCTGATTTTGATATAGAAACTAAAACAGTTCTAACTTTTAAGTTCTAATATTTTTGGACTAAAATCAATCTCTTTCAATCAATTTTCTACATATTTTAAAAGTTTTTGTTCATTGAATAGAAAATTCTCTGCAAATCGATATTTTAAGAGGAAGTTAAAATATGTTAAGCAGATTTGAGTATGCAGCTGCTAGTGTAAATATAAAAATTCAATGAATAATTTTTCAAAATTACCAACTTTTAAAAATTTTGGTAAAATATAAATAAATTGTTATTTCTTTTCTTACTTAGTTGTTTTGTATCAAAATTTAACTATTAATCAATTCTTTTTTCCCCAATATTTTGCGTTTCTATCTATTCTTAAAAAAAAAAAAAAAAAAAAAAAAAAAAAAAAAAAAAAACTACGCTGTTGACGCTGCCAAAGCAAATCAATTTTTGTGACCGGAGGTCTTTCTCGGCTAATATTAAGCAAACTATTGCACATAAAAATACGAAAATTGGTAGTTTTTGTTGTAAAATGTTCAATTAACACGCTGAAGTAGACAGTTTTCAAACAGAAGAATTATTTAAAAAGCTATTTAATGTGGAAGTCAGTTAAATAATTCCGTTAAAAAAGTAATTTAACCAGCTTCAGTAAGCGGCACACTTGACAAGCTTGCGGTGCGCAGTGTGCAACTATTTTTTTAATTTTTACGAATTTTTTATTTCCTTTTTCAATTTTTTATTCTTTTTTTATTATTTTAATAAAGATTTATTTCATATTTATAAAAGGCCATTTTTTATATTTTTGCCAAATTGTAAAGCAGTGCAAATAATAATATTTCCTTACAATTAAAGAATGTATTTGCACGTGATTATTAAAAAAAAAAAGGAAAACTTTTAAAAAGTAATGAAATGATCACGTATTTAAAGCAGGAAATGAGGAAAATTACGTCACAAAACTATATTTACACGTGAATATTAATAAAGAGAAAGAAAACTTTAAAATAATAATTAAAGTATTACTCTTTAAAAGCAGTAAATGGGTAAAATTACGCCATATTTAAAATGAATGCAAAAATAATAATATTGCCGAACAGTGTCATTTCAAAAATATATTTACATGAACGATTTATCTCATATTTTGAAAAGACTTTTTACCTACTGTTGCCAATTTTAAAGTAGCGCAAGTAATAATATTTCATTCAAATTAAAACAAATAATGTATTTTTACGTGAATTTTAAAAAGAGAGAGAGAACTTTGGTGAAAATTACGTCATATTTAAAACGATAAATTTAAAATGTCTCATTTAAAACTAGTTTCTTATAGCGTCGTTATTAAATTCTGGGAGGGAGCGACATTGTTTACTTAGCCATTTTATGCAAACTGATTTTAAAATATTTATATGACCTTATTTAAATAATTGCAAAAACAGCCGTTAGCTGTCGCGGCAGCAGTTGATTCGGTCTTAAAATCCCTCAGTTAAAGGGAAATTAGTGGAAACCCGATTACAGAAGATCGACACTGGTCGTTTTGTTATAATTCAATCTTTCTTAATATTTTAAAAACAGAGCAAATAGCGTGTTTTTAGAGTCAGTGGTGTCTGGACGGGGGTTGGAGAGCGTAGCTTCCAGGGGACGGACCCCCCCTCGTTTTTAGGTGCGTTCGTAATTATATAAATACGTAGCTATTGTCGTCGTCTGGTCCGTCCGTCTGTCCGAATATAACAGCGCAAAACTACCCAAACGAATGGTTTGAATTTGTAATATATATAATCGTTTCAGAATTTTGTCTAGTCATTTAAAATTTTATGAAAACGGAATCAAAACTTAAAAAGGTATTAATAAAAAGTTTTCTTTATTCAATTAAATCCTATATCATACGTAATTAATTCAATGATATCCCATGACAGGTAATGATTATAGGTTGCCATGGTAATTATGTCATATTTAAGATGGAGTCATATTATTCCCGTATTATTGAATTTAAAAACCGAATTTGTATACCGACAATTTTTTGTATAGATGTTTCCGGAGAAATAGATACTAAATGCAAAAAGAGTCTAAATATGGATTTCAAGTAGTGACATTTTCAAAAATAGGCTTAAGTTTCCCATCGGAATTTTCAGTGAATGTTAACAACAGACGAAATATTGCCAACATAAAATGTACTTATTTTATTACGGAAATTAATCATAGCATAATAACAAACGATATAATTATTTTTTTCAGTGGAATAATAACGATGATTTTTTTACATTGCCTTGTATTGAATATTTGCGCATAGTATAATTTTAACTTAACAGAATTATAATCTTAATTGTTTGTAAAAGTGTATTGAAACTTAATTTCATAAAATAAAATTAATATCTGTAATATGAAAATCTGCACATAAAATAGATTTTGCACTCATGCATTTTCGCATAAGAGTTGCAACAGCTATTGCTCCAAGATCTGAATATTTATAAAACTAGTTGTAGCACGAGCACATGTCATTTGTCACGTTTGATGTACAATTTTCAACTTGTTTTAAATACGCCGAATGTTGGCAGCTTTTTCAAAACAAATATTAAAATCAATAATTAGATTTGTTATAAGTTTTGTTTCAAAATATGTAAAATAGTATTTTGTGCGAAATATTTCTTGATAGCTGAATGCCTTTATTTAAAAAACCACTTATATGTCTTTATTAAAAGAAATATGTATACTAGCTTACCCGCCTTGCGTTGCACGTGCCAACAACCTTAAATGTACCTGAAATCAGTGTTGAACAATTTTTTTATTTTTAAACAAATCTAATGTTGGGGGCCCCACTACCTTAGACAGCATACACTGGGCGTGCCATGCACACTTCCATATGTTACTGTAAGTCGAGTCGAAAGAGCCATACCCCGTCGTGATCGAGCCCACAGAACAAGAGATAGGAAAGCGCCCCCAGGTGGTGAAAATCGATAAGCGCTATCGATATCGAGTCGAATGAGAGATACCCCGTCGTTATTCAGCCCGTAGAAACAGAGATAGAAAAGCGCCAACTGGTGGTGAAACTCAGAACTAAAATCGGAAAGCTCTATTCATGTCGAGTCGAATGAGCCAAACCGTGTAGTGATTTATTTTTTCAAAATTTAATTGTTTATTACACTCTTGCTACATTTTCCATGCTGATTCTGCATTATTAATATTAAAACAAGATGAATTAATTTTTTTCTATGAATGTATTTTATCGCTTTATGAAAAGAAGCAGTAATAAAAAATACCGTAAAACAAGCCAAGCAGTTTTATTCACTACGGCAAAGATAAAAGCAACGTGTGTGAAGCCTCTTTTATATTTCCTGAAAAAACTCCAACAAAAAAAGAAAAAAAATCAAAGAAAAGACGATATTCACAGTATTGTATAAGAAATCTATTCGAATAAACTTTGCTTGATAGTGCAATTGAAAAGAAGACAGATGGCTGAATTTTTTCCCAAATAAAAGAATGCTAAAGGCGATTTATGCGCTGCTTCGTTTTTTTTTAATTTTGTATTACTGCGTCTAAATAAAGTTGCGAAATTTGAAGTTCTGATTTTGACAGTATTAACGGAAACTATTTTACAATTTAAAACATGGATATCGACCAGCAGTCTTGTATCTTATCAGAAATTAAAAATATTTTATTTTAACTTATTTTAATTTTATTTTAACTTATATTTTATTGATGTCTTTTAATTTAAGACATTAATGTTAGTGTCATTAATTACATCAAATGATTTTTTTGCCTTAAAAGTACACAAACATATGTGTATATTTAACACCAAATTATCAATTAAATTTATGGATTAAATAAATGCATCTAATAATAGTAAATGTAAAAGGAAAATTTAAAGAAATTTATTTCTCGTGTAAACAATTAAAAGTATGTGGCAGTTGTCCACGTTGCTCTTTCATAAAGGTACTCAGGTGGGCCACATAACTTGAAATGTGCTTATGTTGTCATTCAATTTAACCTTTTTTGCGTAAATGTGACTCTCCGTGACGTTCTGTCTCCTGTGTAGTTTTACAAAGTATGGAACGACTTTGGTGGAATTAGAATGTTTCTTTTAGTGGTTGACAAATTAGTGCTAATTAATTTTGGTATGTAAGATAATTTTTTCTTTGTCAAAATCGGGTTATTGCAGTGAACTTGGCTGTAATCTCTTGATGGTAAACTTACTACAAAGCTAAGTCTCGTTAGACTCTACAGTTAGACGCGATTTCGTTGGATTTCTGAAATATGTGATTAGCTATCATTGATATGATTAGAACTTTATCTATTTGAATAAAGCTTGAAGATCTCGTTAAAAATAGACATTTTGTTTCGTGATATTTTTATATGCTGTATTAATATTAGCACACAGAATGGGTTATTTCTGTGTAGTTTTCAACTTCCGCAGTTCTTTAAACAGAAAATGAGCCTATTGACTAGTGGTACACAGAAATATTTCCATAACAGCCAAAAGTTAGTATAGAATTGAGCCTTGAGTATTATTCTTTTGCAGCTTTATGTCTATGTACGGTAAATACTTACTAATATATAATAGTTATTAATACATAATTATTAATTTTAGTTAATGTTAACAATTTGATATTAAGTTCGAGAGTTAAATTTATTAAATGTCAATAGTTGAAGTATTTATTATTTGCCTACATTGCATAATTATTACAAAATTTAAACACGTACAAACTTTTCTGAGTTAAACGATTTTTTAGGTAGAAAGCCGTTACAGCCAGAATTTCTTGTAGTTTTATCAATTTTTTTAGATATCTTGGCAACAACGATTATTTGATTTTTATAACTTTTCTTTTGGCAGGCGAAACCTGCATCTTTTTTAAATCATTTTCTGTTGACTGTATTCTATATTACATATTTTTAGCACGTTGAACTAAATATTTTTAGTACGAGATGTAAAAAATCTGAACATATTCTGCAGCTAAGTTCTAAAAGTCTGCATAATAGCGAGCTTTCATTTTCTGTTCCAAAATTTTTTTTAGTTCCATAAATTGTTGGAGATCAATTTGTTAATGGGGCCCGCATGAAATGAAGACGCATTGAAACAGACGCATTGAAAACGTTTAGTGTAAGGGATGGACTTCTTTTAAAACAATCCAAGTTGGATATTGAAAGTTGTTTTTTCTCCCCTCCAGTTTAATTAATCCACTTGCATCATTAGAGTGAAAATCTGAATTCATACCAGAAATTTTGAATAGCAAATTTTGCTTTTTATTTTAATGACAGACGATTTGTGATTACATAAATTAAAAATCCGTCAATCGAAATTTTTGATATGGACTCGGAATTTTTGCATAAAAGAGAAATTCCTTAAATGGACGCATATATGGAATAATGACGTAAAAAGATTAAGGGGCCGATTCACTGAAACTCCCTGATCGTGAAATCATACGTTTACCTATGGGAAAACTTATAAGCGGGATTACTTCATATTAATAAAAGAAAGTTCTTTGTCTGTGTGTCTGTGTGCGATGGCTAGCAATATTTACTGCACGTAGAAATTTGAAAATTTGGGTGTGGATAGTCCAAGGCAGATTCTTATGCACCTGTGGTTCAGACTTTCAGTTTTATAAGACCCGGTCTCCCTGGTGCCCTTTTAATATTTTTGCCCTAAATTGTTAATAATTTGCAACATTTTCATCCGATTGTCTTCGTCTTTGTGGCCCTTTCTACATTTAACTTTCCCCCCCCATTTCTACGTTCCAGTTAAGACCCGGCCCTCTGGAGCCCGGTACGGATCCCCTTGAAGTTTTTGTTTTTTAAATTGTTAATAACTTGCCTCCTTTTAATACGATCTTCAGATCAAATCGGAAAACATGAAAACCAACATGAAATCGAACTTCAGAAATTATATTTTTTTGAAATAGTAAATATTATTATTTTTTTGTTAAATAATATCCTTAGAAACGGAAATATTCCCCGAATAAGTAAGTGTTTTTTCTTCCCCCCTCCTTTAAAAAAAAATTCTACCATGTACTTGCGAATGGCAATATAAAACTGCAGGAAAAAGGCAAAAAAGTGAAAACTAACATGTAATCAAGCTCCAGAATTTTTTTTCATGGTGTAAATATTAATATTTTTTTAAACGAAAGATAATGTTAAACCTGAAAGGTACAGCAAACAGTTTCCGTTTTCATTTATTTTTTGTAACTTCACGGAGGACCCGGCGATTTCAAAATTCCCTTTATCTGCTTTTAGGACCAAGGATTACCCGAACAGTCACAAACCAGTCGGCGGCATAATGGAAAAGAGCCATTTTGTGATTTTAATTAATTTATTATTATTATCTCGGCTAATAATTAAAAAATGAAAAATCTGAGCTTCAGGTGCAGTCGAACCTGTCTTTGTACATTCTTATACAAATTTATGGACCTCTGCCTGCTATACATTTATCTAGTCATCGCCAACAAACACAGAGAGAGAGAGAGACAAAAACTTTCTTTTGATAATATAGATATACACGTATTTATTTTCATGCAATTTATTAACAAAAATGTAAACATGTTTAGTGCATATATGTCCAATTTATTACCAAATTTTGAGTGTTACTGGAAATATTATAGAATTCTGTGAAAACTTATATATTAAAAATAAAAAAATTTAAAATTAAGGAACTTGAAATAATTAATATTTCATTGTATTCAACAATTTTAAATTCGCTCACGTATTGAAATATTTACATTATACAAACAAAACGAATAGTTTCATCTTTTATAAAACTAAAATTTGTATAATAAAGAAAATGTTTTGCAAACACTATAAATTTCATTCTTTTATTCTTTCATTTTACAAATTGATAACAAAATGGAGTCAGGATTTACATGTACTTATTGAAAAATCAAATGAGGCTTACTTCACTTCTACGTTCTTCGCAATTTCAAATGTTGCTGTAGGAATTTTAACTAATGCCATCATTTTTATTTGTTTATTGATTATAACTTTAAAGTCACGTCGGTTAAAAAGCTAATTCAGAAGAATTATGCATATGAATTTACCGCATTTTTATTTAAATATGTAAGTAATAAATTAGAGTTTAGATCTTGTAGCTATTTTATTAATAGAATGCAACAGACAGACAGCAGTTTTTTTTAGTTACAATATTGATTTGCTTTTATACTTATTTATCAAGGTAAGTTGGTAATTTTTTTTTAAATGTATAAATAATGTTATATTCGTAATAAAACAGAACTAATGTTTCATTTTTAAAAATAATTAACTAAGCAGATTAGAGTTTTTTTTCTTTTACTTTGTATTTAGAGATTTTAAAACATATTCTTATTTATCTTCTTTTTAAATCAGGCAGCTGAAATTTTGATTGGAAAATAATTTGAAAAAACATATTTAGAGATACAAAAAATTTATTTGGAAAAATTTCTAATATAAACCGAATATTATTTTAATACTACACATTGAAATATATATTTAATAGTATCATTGTGAATAGCAATCGTCAATTTTGTTAATAAGACAAATTTAGAAAAAAAAAATTAAGAACATTTATTTTTTTTGATTTTGCATGTTAGACAAAATAATCCAATTGTTTACAAACTTATCATAACTATAAGAATGAAAAATTATCACGTCGTATATACATTTCAATCTGGATAGTGCAATATTTTAACTATATTTTGGTAATGTGTTATCAATTGACTATATTCACGGGTGAATAATTATTAGTGAGCTGTTCTTTAAAGATTAAATATTTATTAGGTAGGTTTAAAAGACTTTTTTATTTTAAACATATATAGTTATGAAAGTTTTCTTTTACTAAAAAAGTTATTTGAACTTTTAAAATTATATGATGCGATTGTATTATATTTATTACATTATTTTGGTATGATACTTATTATATTATCTTAATATTTATAATAGATCATCTATTTTTACTCAATTATTTTGAACTTTTTCTTTAACAATAATATATACCAAATTGACAATTCATTAACATATATGTAAATTTACATTGAAGTAAACATTTAGTTTAATGCATTATAATTAATTGTTACATCCACAATTTAATATTGTGGGCGATAAGAGGTAATAAATTATGTTTAAGAATATACCTATGATAGTAAAATGTCATACATATTATGATATCATTAATCACAACTTTGTATCAGGGTGAATATCTTTGCTTTAGTTCAAATCTCAAGTGCAATTATTTATGAATGATTTCCTATTATAATCTAATGACTTGCTATCTGAGATGCCTAAAATTTCTCTCCCGTTAGTTAAACCTAAGGTTGTGGGATACATTAGAAATGTCTTAATTTTTCCTTAGAAAATTAAAAATTTTCAGTTTTGTTTTTTGCATACTCTTTTTCAATAATGTTTCTTTCTCATTTAATCATCACATTTTAAAAACAGTAACCAATTTAGCAGTAGTATAGTTTTATTTAAACTCTTCATCGTTTTAACACTTTAGAAAATAAGTATATAATTTCGATATATTTGGCAAATTAAGAAAAATAACACAACTTAACAATAATTGCTAAAAAATAAAAATAAAATAAACTAATAAAAAATAAATAAATAAATAAAAGTAAAAAATAATGTTTCTGATGAAAAATTTTTAATATACGAATCTATCTCATAGCCATAGTTTTTAACGCTGGAGAAATGAATTACAGAACTGACTGATAACGAGTGTTTAAGAGGGAATAGCTTTGATAAAAAATAAAATTGAATTTTCACCTTTTTTATGTGAGATACACCTTTAAAAAATACATTTCTCTGCACGATTTCAGGTTTTTCTAATATTTTCGATGCTTTCCGATTAAAAATCCCGAGTTTTTTTCCTGTTACGTATGTTTTTTTGACAGAGTGAGGATGAATAATCAGAAAATACCACAGAAGATCTAATACAGTAACAAAACGTTATTGGAAAAAAAATATTTTAAACTAAGTTGAAGCTTTCGTTTTATTGTTGTTGTTGTTGACGTGTCAGAGAAAGTGCCAAGGCACTTCTCTGAAAGAAAGGGTGCCAGAGCCTCAAAAGAGGATGGACTTCTAGAGCTGGTCTCCTAATTTTGAACCAATTCCAGATGAGAGACCTGCACCTGGATTGGCACCCCCAGAGGTAACGCTTATACGTTTCATTAATTACTTTCGTTTTATTAATTACTAGCTGTTACCCGTGACTTCGTTCACGTAACATTAAAAGAAGAATAAATGCATTAATCAGGCAAAATATTTCACCCCCGATAATTAAAAACGTAAATAATTAACTAACTCTTTATCATATTTCATAGGAGAAAATACGGTATTTCCTTGTTATAGGGACCTTGACATAGCTCAGTTTTAAAAAAGTACAATTTGTCAAAAAAAAAAAATCAGTTTTACCTGATAAACCATTTTACTTTTAACGACTTTGAAAAACGTTTTAACAGCCATCATTTAAAAATAATTCATTGGAAATAGTATATGCTTTTTCTTTAAATTCAATTCTTGTGAATATGGAGGAATGATTCTACACCTTAATACAAGGAGCTTCAATTGCAAGGCTTTTTGCAACCCAAAATTACATGCAAACGTAACATTTACATGTGTTACATTTGTATGTAACAGTAACAGTTACATGCAAACGTAACACTTGCAATTGCAAAGCTTTTGCTATCCAAAATTATATGTAAACATTACTTTTGTATGTAATTTTCAGTGCAAATTAACATTTATAAGGGTTCAAATTGAAATTAACTTGGGTGCAAATTACATGTAAATGTATTACGTTTGCATGTAATTTGGGGTTGTGAAAAGCTTTGAAATTGTAAGTGTTACGTTTGCATGTAACAGCAAATTTGCCTCATCGGTTTAATCTATAGCTGAAACAACTCTTGATTTCTTGACAATATGCTGACAGACGATTTTTGTTCTGCAGAATAAATTAATTCATAAAGTTTGAATATATGGAAATATATTTTTAATTTTCGGAAATTCTACTGTAATCAAGATTTATTTCTTTCACCAACTATTCAAATTGAAAATAAATTCTTTTTTCAGTTTTAATGAGAAAATGGCGTAAAAATGTATTAATCCGTTTTAGTTCTTCTTTTTTGTATCCACAAAAATGGAGTAATTTAATACCGTTTTCAGAGAAATTTCGTTAAAATTTACAAAAAAAAAAAAAAAAAAAAAAAAATACATATCTCGGAATCTAATTCAAAATTTTAAATTCTCAGAGTTTATATGACATCCTTAGATCAATGATGGTGTTAAGTAAATCGCATTGCATTAAGAGTAGTAGTTGCGAAATACAAAAAGCCAGTCAGATTTTAGAATAATAGACTTGTGTTCAATTTTCTTTTCCTAATAATCTTACTGATGCTTGTATTATTAATCACAGAGTTCAGAGAATAAATAGATATGAAATGCTTATGTTTGGCGTGATGCTGAAAATGCAACCCTACAGTTGGCCTAAACAACTGGCGGCTGGCTTTGTAAATCTCTTCCAGTCCAATGAAGTCAGCCCTTGGGCCTAATGATTTGAGCGATAACCGGCTTCATATTGCATGCCGATTTGACGGTTCACTGCCTCTCCATTCTTTCACTGTACTCTGTAATTATTAATGTATGAAATTGATTCACGCACCATTTGAAATATATTTGAAAAATCCCGTTTTATTTGAAATATGACGTCACTTCGATCCCAGAGAAATCTCTTTCAATGATATAATTCTTGTTAATTTTATTTTCCTGGCAATCATGACGGGAATTTTATCAGAAAACTCACATCTGTATGTAACTGATTTTCAAGCTTATTATTAATCAGCATCAAAAAGAGTATTTCAGTTATTCATCTTAAATCTGACGTCCATTATGTATATACTTTGATTATACACTGATATTCATGCTCCTTGTAATTTTACGAATACTGGAAAATACATGTTTTATTTATGACGTCATATTTCTTCAAGCAAAGGGAGATCCCTTTCATAGTTAATGGTCCAAACGATATCTTTTCTTAATAATAGAATTATTGTTCATTTTTCCTTCTAATTATAACGCAGTTTTTGACAGAAAATATCTTCTCAACGTAACCAATATTCATACTTCATGTATAATAACAAATACTCCATATTTTTGTTTCAAATATCACGGAAATTCCTCTTCTTTTGAATTTTCATTTTTCACGTGAAAATCTTTCAATGGACCCTATTCCTACTGACATCAAAGTCACGTGCTTTGGGGAAAAATTTCCGACATTGTAGTCCTTAATTATTCAACGACTCGTTTGCAACTCAAGCCTGCATGCCATAGAGCAGCAACGGACCAGATTTTCGTGATGTTGAGTCACGTGCTTTGGGGAAACATTTGGGAAATCGTAGCCTCGAACCCAAACGGAGAATAGGGTCCATTGAAAATTAATTGTTGAGTAAAAAATATTATACCGCGCTTTGATTTAGTTTTGGCAACGATAAAGTATTAGCAACGGTAAAGTAAATTTAACCATTTTAAAATATTATACGAAAAACTGTCCATTTATGCTCTATGAAAATAACGAAACTTTGAATTATTAAGAAAAATATTTGAATAAAATAAACAAAAACCAGCATATGTTCATTTGAGAGTTATAGTCAACCTATATGCAAAAGTACAGGATCATTAAATGCTCCAGTTTGACGCTAGCTTCAGCCTAACATTTGCACACAATCAGATTTATAATATTATTAGGACTAGATACGTTTGTCATATTCGCCACAAAATGAAATATCATTATAATGCAATTTATTTGTCTCGAAGAAAGAAGTCCTACGGTTCTGAACGAATCGGATTAAACTCGTTCGAACACGCAAATTGTATTTAAAATGCACCCGCAATGCAACTCAAATTCACAAAAAAAAATTTTGTTGATCCGCAACCCGACACGAAACCCGAAATAAATGAAAAATGATCCACAATTCAATAAAATTATGGAAAAATTGTCTATAATGATATGTCTAACATCAATTTATCTTTTATGTAAAACAATGAACATGGAAGGAACCATTTATATTCAAATATATAGTTTTGCATCTTTTAATTAAGAATTTTTTAATTATTTTACTCAAAATGAGAATAAAAACATACATAAGAAGTATACGTATGTTCGCATATTGAATTTTCAGGTTTAAAAAAATTCTTAAACGAGAAGGAAGTATTTGTAAAAGCTACGTATACGTAAAAGAGTTTTTTAATTATTTTACTCAAAATGAGAATAAAAACATACATAAGAAGTATATGTATGTTCGCATATTGAATTTTCAGGTTTAAAAAAATTCTTAAACAAGAAGGAAGAAATTTAGCCTGTAAATTTACCTTGTAAATTTCTTTGATTTACGAATATATATCAAAGGTATATCGAAGTGCCCTATGTAGGAATTTCTTTATTGGTTACGCAGATAAATATTTTAATTAATCGTTTTTAATCATTTTTCATTTAAAGGTTGTTTTAATTAATGTATTTATAGAAATCTTATTTGTAAATTTTTCGATAACTAATAAAAAGAAATTCGTTGCTATGTTAAAAATCAACGTTTTAACTAAAATTTTCAATTGCCTCATCAGTTCTGCTATTTCAAATGCCACATGTTGCTAGCAAAATTAATTTACATAATTTCATATTTTATCAAAAACTGGAAAAAAGCATCACCAGTAACAATACAAAAGCATTATTGATTAAAGAAAACTCATCCATCAACATTAATTATTTTCTGACTTTTATAAGATTAATCTTTAATTAAAAAGTTCTTTCAGAACTTTCAATTATTAAGCTCTGTTTATTACATAAAAGACATAAGTTTGAAGGTTTTCAAGCATTAATATGTCACATAATTTTTCATAAGTATTTATCCTCCTAACATCAGGAACGGTTGATTAATCTTAAGAATGAAAATTTAATTTAAAAAATAATTTAATTTAATATAATATTTAACAGAAGAATTAAAATAAAAAACATTTTCTTTAAAACCATTTGAATTTTGAATTGAATAATAATGTCTTTAGAAAATTAATTATAGGAAAAAAAGTCGAATTTTGCTTTTTTCTAATACTATAGGAAAGCACCTAACTTAGTCATTGAATTAATTTATCAGTGGATATACTGGTTATAGTAATAAGCGTGATATCTACACTTAGAAAAATTAATATGCGCTATACAATTTAAAAAATTTCCTAGCGTCAGAATGCAGCACTAAGCTATTCTATTAATTATAAATTAACTAACGTTTATCCAAAATAAGCAACAGCAGCGCTCTCTTAACATTTCATATCGAAGCTTCAAAATAAACAATAAATAATTAGTATAATTGTTTATAATGAAAAATATACGTATCGTATCAATTTAGTGTGACTGTCTCAGTAGCTGATCTACATATTTTTTACTATAATGGTATGTTGTAGTAGTACCGATTCCTTAAAAGTTGTGTATATACATAGGAAAATGAGTAACGCTTCTAAGAACTCCGGTTGGCAGAATTTCAAGCCGATTCCATTCACACTGTAGGGAGAATAGCCCCGGCAAAAGGAGCTGAAATCACCGCTCTTTATCTTAGGCAGCGTACTTACGGCTTACGGACTTCCCCATTTTTGCCCATGCGCAGTTCGCTCCAGGTTTCTATCGAACGTGGTGCATCAGTATGTGCTGTGCAATGAAATTCCTTCCACTGACCCTAGCGGTGAAATGCAGAACTAAACTATCTGAATCATTATAAATTAGTTGTCGTTTATCCAAAATGAACAACAGCACTATTCTATTAGCAAATATATATCGAAATTTGAAAATAAACAATGAGTCATAAGCATGTAGCATTGGTTATGATCAAAAGTAGCGGTATACTATCAATTCAGTTTCACATCCTCAGTAGCTGTTCTAGATATATTTTACTATAATGGCATGAAGTAGCTCTGCTTCCTTAAAAATTGGTGTTTACACATTAGAAAGTGAGCATGTGATGTTCAATGAAATCCCTCGCAGTGTACCTAGCGGCGAAATGCAGTACAAAACTATCTGAATCATTATAAATTAGTTGTCATTTATCCAAAATGAACAACAGCACTATTCTATTAGCAAATATATATCGAAATTTAAAAATAAACAATGAGTCATAAGCGTGTAGCATTGGTTATGACCAAAAGTAGCGGTAACATATCAATTCAGTTTCACATCCTCAGTAGCTGTTCTAGATATATTTTACTATAATGGCATGAAGTAGCTCTGCTTCCTTAAAAATTGGTGTTTACACATAAGAAAGTGAGCATGTGATGTTCAATGAAATCCCTCGCAGTGCACCTAGCGGCGAAATGCAGTACAAAACTATCTGAATCATTATAAATCAATTACCATTTATCCAAAATAAACGACAACACCACTCTTTTAACATTTTGTATCGAAACTTCAAAATGACCATTGAATCATAAGTGTGTAGTATTGGTTATAATCAAAAGTAGTAGCATCGTATCCATTCCGTTTGACTGCCTCAGTAGCTGATCCAGATATTTCTCGCTGCAGTGTCATGATGTAGTTTCGCTTCTTTCCCAAAAAATGCCACACATGCAGTAATAGCAATTAAATTTTTTACATTAAAATTTTACATTAAATTTATGTACCGTATGCTAAAAAAAAGAATTTTTTTTTTAGTTTTAAGTTTAGCAACTAAAATAATCAATATGCACTCCATAACAGGTAAAAATCTTATGCGAAATAAAGGGAATTGCTAAGGAAAACGGTTACGTGAGAAAAACATATTACGATGCATAAAGCGGCATGCAACATTTGTTTTTCGCACTTATTTGTCTTTTCTCCACTTATCTGCTGATAACAGTAAAATAAAATTTATATTTTTTTATCACTGCTTTCTTTAATTTTTTTTTTTTTCATTGAAAAAGTTGCTAAAATAAATGTACCGAAAAAAAAATATAAAGAAAAAGATAAAATTAGAAAAAAGAAATATTTGGTTATGCATCTGTGCTGGTTCATCTTTTGCAGTATAGATCCAGTTATCTAATTATCATATGAGACAATTAGAGCAAAGCCGAATGGTCATTTCAGGGTGCAGTGTTGAAAACTTTGGGGGTCTTTTCACTACATATAGGGAGAAAATTTCTGTTTTTAGAGGGTATTTTTATTTATTTTTTTATTTTTTTATTTTTTTAGGAAGAAAATCAAATTACACTCTTAGGCAGAAATCTAGGGCACTTTTATTTTTGCTGGGCGCCAGTGATCGCAATTTTTTTTTTTAATATCGCCAATCTCTTAACATTAGCTAATAACAAATTGCAAATATTTTAACATTGCAATACAATATTATAAAAAAACTTACTTAAAAATAATTAAAATATTTCATAATGAAAGCATCATACCTAATTTTATATACACAAAAATAAAAACATGCGTTATTCAGTTTAAATGATGCGAATTGAAACAAGATTTGACTGGTGCCCAGCTAACAAAAAAGTACCAAATCTAGTTACCTTTTTTCATCTCATGGACTTTTTATTAAATTTTCCCTTAAAGGAGTCTTTTTCATATTTAGAATTTTATATGAGCTAACTTTCTGCTACAAATAGAAAGTTATTCATGCTGCGTTACCCAATGGTGATATTCCTCTTTATTTACTATATGGATGCAGCATCTCCCGCTATATTATTGGTCACTACGGATTAATTTTTTTGTGTGCGTGTGAGGGAGGGGTAAATAAATCTCCATTTAAAATTATTCATTTTAGAAGGTAAATATTTTTAGGAGGGTGGAATGAAATTACATTTTTAGGTCTTAGATAGAAATCCAATTAAATTTTCGCATTTTTTAACTTTAAAAAAATTGTTTTAAGTAAATATATTTTTATTTTCATACTAGCGGACCCGCTCGGCCTTCCCCGGGCCCGTGATAAAATGAAACAAACCTATAGTTTGTATGATTTTATATCTTTAACCCGATTTAGTATGAAATTATTTATTTAAAAGTGCTGCGCACGCGAGGAAAATCACTTTTTTCCACTTTCAGCCGATAGGGGATGCATTATGGTATAAACGAACCTCCGACAAGTGTTCCCGCTGCCTGCGGCACCGTATAGTAGGCGTGCAGAGCACACGGTGCAAAATCTTTTGGTCCCAACTTCCACCGCCAGGGTGCGCACTCTGTTCCAAACAAATCATCTTCCAAATGAAACTCCGACACGTTTCCACCCAAATAGAACACCCTCCCCATCCTGAATTTCAAATCTATATTTTAATTAGTTATCTTAATTTTTGTTGACTAGTAAAAATTGGCAGTTATTTCCTTTCATTTTCGCAAACTAAATGGAGTTATCGGCCAGAGAAACAGATCTCCTTATAGTTCAGTTTTTAATGAAAGCAGATCCCTGTCTGAAACGTTCTCGGATTTTTTTTTTGACTGCCGCTGTCAGATTTTTGGCAGTTTTTTGCAAAAAATAACAAAAATTACCGGCCAAATTTTACAAAAATGGCATTATTGGATGCAAAAAATTGCTCTACATATGCGCAGAAAATTTCAAATCGATATCTTCATTAGTTTTCTTAAAATACGCTAATTATTTAATGAATTTCAAATTCGCTCATTTCTGTTTGCATATCGAGAACAGGTGTTCTTTACTTTAGCCATTTTAATAAAAAAAGATGGCATTTTCGATGCAATGTTTAATAAGATTCTAATTAATAATGGTAATTATTAAAATTTTAAAATTCTGAGTGTCAGGTGCATCAGATCACGCTTTGGACTACCTAAATACATATTGTCAGAGTTCTAGTTGCGCTAGATTTTTCTGGTAATCGGAGACAGACAGCACACACACACACACACACACAGAGCGAAACTTTCTTTTATTAGTATAGATTTGGCCTTTTTTCAGGTCTGCTATAGAAAGAAAGTTACGTATGTTACAAGAAAATATGCCCAATATCGCTAACTCTTTATATTCAATATTACCACAGCAGCACCCGTTATATTATAGGTGACTCTACTGATTTTATGAGATTTCAGCTAAATCTACGGGTTTTCAGTTAATGTCTAGTAGAAGATCCGTAGCAGATGTTGACAGCACTGGCTACAGACAGAATTTACGGTTTCATTGATGTACAATGTGGAATCTTTACTCTCTGAATGGAAATGATTTTTGTGGAATTTTTTACACCTTAACCTAGAACATGATTTTGTATTAGTGCCTAATCCTAATAATGATTTAGTTAATCAATTATTAATTAATAAATTAAATAATGATAATTAATAATAATAATAATAATAATAATAATAAATGATTAAATAATTAATTATTTTCATTAATTAGTTAGTTTATTAGTTAATACCTAATTAGTTCCAAGCTGCCCAATTACAAAAGATTAATCTGTTTGATCTGTTTGCACATAAAACAATATACATTGTTCAGCATTTGTTTCCGGCTAATATTCCATAACGGAATTAAAACTTCCTCAATAAACAAATTAATATAACAAAAACACAAACTTAACATACATGTAATCGAATTACGCGCTTAAACCACTGAAATATCAGAAACGAAAACTCTGCTGTAAGCAAACGAACCTTGGGTGATTTATTCGACTGTTAATCCCTGGCACCCCGCTGATAAGATAACCAATATTCGCATGAAATATTTTCCCATTATTGGGGTGTTTACATTTTGCATATATTTAACTAATATAACAAATACTGGCGCAATATTGGGGTGTTTACATTTTGCCCTTATTTAGCCAATATTTGTTGCCAATATTACGCCACTGTTTGTAGGAATTATTGTACCAATATTGGGGTCTTCACACTTTGACCTTATTTATCCATTTGGGGCAATAATTCCTACAAATATTGGCGTAATATTTGCTACAAATATTGGCTAAATAAGAGCAAAATTTAAACAGCCCAATATTGGGACAATATTTCCTACCAACACTGGCACAGTATTGATTACAAATATTGGATAAATAAGGGCAAAATATAAACAGCCCAATATTGGGACAATATTTCTTGTCACTATTTCACCAATATGCCAATATTTCCCCAAGATATAGTCAATATTGGTCCAATATTGGTTGGCTACTGTGGCAATATTGGTGAAATACTTCCTTCAAACATTGACGCAATATTGGCTACAAATATTGGCTAATTTAGGTTGGGTTGGGTTGATTATTGACGGCCAATTATCTACACTAGGGATATAGGCCCGGGGGGAGAGCCCTTCGTGGGGGTCTTTCTAAGGGAACCTAACCCGTATTTACGCATGGATAAATCCATGGCTCGAAGAAAACCACGAAAACTCCGAACGATTAGGCCGACGGGCGCGATTGGGATCGAACCCAGCACCTCCCGTCTACCAGCTTCGAGAGCTGAACCTCTCAGCCACTGGTGGGGCGGCTAATTTAGGACAAAATGTAAACTTTCCAATATTGGGGCAATATTCCTACAAACATTGGTGCAATGATGGCTACAAATAATGGCTAAATAAGAGCAAAATGTAAACACCCCAATATTGAGGCAATATTTCATGCCAATATTGCACCAATATTTCGCCAATTTATAGGCAATATTGGCGGCTACAGATATTGGCTAAATGTGAGAAAAATTGAAACACCCCAATACTGGGGCAGTA
Organism: Maratus michaelseni; assembly: GCA_963931845.1. NCBI lineage: Eukaryota > Metazoa > Arthropoda > Arachnida > Araneae > Salticidae > Maratus > Maratus michaelseni. Next base: position 149,598,814 of record OZ007589.1, on the reverse strand, counting down.
GTCAATGCCCATATTTCTCCAATATGCTAATATTGCACCAATATACAACCATTATTGCACCAATATATAGCCAATATTGGTTGGCTACTAGGGAGTATCACTTTTAATAAATTTCCAAAATTTTTTAGAATGCATAATTGATATTTTCATATAAAAATAGCTTTTTACTTTCTTCTATCTATAATAGAAGAAAGTATTGTAATCTAAATTTTTTTCGACTTCCGGTTTTCGACGGATTTACACGTTTTAGGGGTTAGAGATTCCAAAAAACATGTTTTTACAAAATGTCTGTCTGTCCGTCTGTCCGTCCTCATTGTATCATCCAAAAATGTATGAAGTTATCCTTCAAATTGAACCACATTTTTTTCTATGTTTTTGGCTATGGCAAGCAGATTCTATCAGAATTTGGGGATATTTCGACGAAAGGGGGCGCTGTGATCGATATTTTTGTTCCATTTTCACTATTGTATCATTGAAAAGTGTATGAAGTTATGCTTCAAATTGAACCAATTTTTTTTTCTATGTTTTTGGCTATGGCAAGCAGGTTCTACTAGAATTTGGGGATATTTCGAAGAAAGGGGGCGCTGCGATAGCCATTTAAAGATTTCAGATTCAAAAAGATGTGCAAATTCAAAAAAATTAGAAATCCTAAAACTTTTTTTCGTTAAATCTTCGGCCTTGATCCGAAGAATCCGGAGCAATTTTTGTTTTGCCTCTATCTTAAAAAATGGCTGATATAGCGGTTTGAAATTTTAGAGTGGCTGACATTTTCAAACGAGACAGCAGAATTCATCCATAAACGGGTTTAATTTATTAGTTTTAGTTAACATGGTTTCGGCAAATTTTCTTTCATCGTTGTAACCATTGATCCTATTATATGCTTATCACTATATATTTATATTCGCCAACGTCAAATTCTCGCCAAACTTGGCGACAGTTGATGGAATATCGCCAAATTTGGCGAACAAAATAAGTTGCCATAAATGAAGCCAACTTGGTTGTAAAGGAATAATTTGGCGATATTCTCATTCAAATTCAATGTTGACAAGAACTGGGATTGAATCTTTTTTATTTAGGTACCACGCATTTTACCTTCGTGTTTTCCAGTAAAATTAGCTAAAATCGTAAAACCAAGGAATAGGGAGGATATCTGTTCCTGTCGGTTCAGGCCAGAAGGACTTTTCATAGTTTAGTATACATCGGTTGTTCGCATCCCTGTAACCCGACGATTCGCAAGCAGCTGACGTACAACAGAATGACGAAAAATATTGATTTTATTGGCGATGTGATAGCGAATTTTGAAGTATTAACATGACTGAGATAGAAGAAAGTTTTGGGATTGGCACATCCGACTAGTTGTTATTGTTAGTGGTCAATCTAAACAACATATTAAATGTAAAAAATCTATTAGAGTTTTCAATAAAAATAAATGCTTTTTGTCTAAGTTCTGTAAGACGAGAAGCCCGGGCTGGATCTGCTAGTATCTTTTAAAACAGTTAAAATTAATTATTAGAAAAGAGCAATTAAGTTTAAAACTACTTTTATTTTAAATACCTTTTTTTTGTCATTATATTATTTTATATTGATATTGATCCTATATAACTTAATACTTTTTCTAACGCCTGGAAAATTATTATATTTTTTTTTATTAAATAATACCTATTTAGTAAATTTTCTCTAAATTCTTTGGTTTATTCAAATGGTACAATTTAAAGTTACTATTAACAGCACAGAAGAAACACGAAGCAACCATTTAAAAACAAATTTTATTCCGCATACATGATCATGAAATTGATCGCAAGCATCTGGAGGGGTGCATATGAATACCTTTATTGGTTATAAAATCTTAGATGTTTTTTAAGTTCTAAGAGTTCTAGATAAGGGGTTTAAACCAGCAATATATCTTATTTGGTTCTAACAATGTTTGAGATGCTGAAAGTAACCTATTTTGCACTGTGTGCTAAATAGGTTACTATATTTTGGATAACTATATTTTGGATAATTATACAGTGAACATCCATACGGCAATACTTGTAATTAGTATTATAATTCAGCTTATATTTTCGCTAATTTAGAGTTTCTCGTACATAAAAGGAAGCCAATATACATTTTCATAAATCTCACCAATGAGAAAATATGATCCAAATTAGACGGATACAATTATTTCAGAAAATTAAAATGTAAAAGCAAGAATGAGGTGGAACAAAAGCTTGTTAAAATAAATTTCTTGTAATGTAAAGTAATCTTCCTTATTAAAGCTTATTAAGTGCAAGCACAAAGAAAAGGTTGTAGGGCCTATTACAAAAGAGGAATTTCACCAAGGAAAGAAAAAATTGGTCAAATTAGTTCAGGTAATGTACTTTGCCAGGGAAATGAAGGTACTCTCAAGAAAGGTGAGAAACTAAAGGATAGTCGAGTAAGTAATTTAAATCCTTTTCTTGATAGGGATGAAATAATTAGGGTTGGTGGTCGTTTAGACCAATCAAATTTATCTTATGATAAGAAATATCCAATTATTTTGCCAAAAGATCAGAGGCTCACACTTTTAATTTTCCAGTATTTTCACTTAAAAACTTTGCATGTTGGTGCTCAAACATTACTTCATTTTGTGAGACAAGAATTCTGTCCTTTAAATGGCAGAACCATAGCCAGAAAAATAGTGCATAATTACATTGTTTGTTTAAAAAATAAACCTAAAATTGCAGAGCAAATTATGGCTTCGTTACCTAATGAAATAGTAAATATCAATCCCCCTTTTACAAATTCAGGTATTGATTTATGTGGCCCATTTTATATAAATATAAAAACCAACGTAAAGGAGTTTTTAGCAAAATTTATGTCGCAATTTTTGTCTGTTTTGCTACTCGTGCAATTCATTTAGAAATAATAACAGATTTAACTTCTGAAGCCTTAATAACTACCTTAAAAATATTTGTAGCTAGGCTCTTTATTTGTACTACCATCTTTTCCGACAATGCCTCTAATTTTGTTGGTGCTAATTCAAAATTGAAAAAATTACATAAAATTGTAAAAAATCAATCCGAGGAATTGGCTGCTCACTTATAGGCTAATTCGATTTTTTGGAAATTCCTTCCTCCTAGATCCCCTAATTTTGGTGGCTTGTGGGAGGCAGGAGTAAAATCCTTTAAGCATCATTTAAAACTGATATCACACGAACCACCATACAATATGAAGTATATGCTATTGCCTCTTGCTTGCTTGGAGCTACACTTTCACGCTGCAACTAGGGTTATTTTCCATACTGAAAGTTATCTGCTAATGTAAGGAGAGGGCGTTACATTTGGCGAGTAATTGCATCAGGTGTTTTAATATTTAGTGTAGAGCTCGATTGATAAACATGAACATTATCGCGTACTAACATTTTATAATTTACTGGGTTTTTTTCTCGTGTCTGTTCTATATATATAATATTATGATCATTTTACTTAAAATTCCAAGATTTTAAAAACAATACTTTTGCTAATATAACATTATAATTCTAAATTATAGATTCCATAGAAACTGAATCTTCACATTACGTCTTTCATTACCTGTAAATATTAAGAATTCTCAACTATTAGTATTAAGTGATTTAGAAAAAAATAGTATATTAAAACTAGTTTTTTGTCACAAGTATTGGAACTACACTTCATCTCTAAGCCAAAATCTGTAACGCAAAGAAAGATTTTAAATTAAGTTTTAGTTCTTTTGCCAAAATCACTATTATGACATTTTTAGTTAATATATTTTACATATTTTAAATGTAATTCATGTTACATATTGAATGTAATGTAAAATTGAAATACGTAATAGAATTTAGATATAGTTCCCCATCTTTTGCAGTATTTTCTTCCTTGGTTTTGATGATTTTAATCATTTTTCGAAAGTTTAAATGAGTTTTTGACATTTTTTGTTTCACACGAAAACACAATCCTTATTTTTATACATTTTGTGTACAGTCCTGGCGGGGGGGGGGGGGGGGGGTTGAAGTTATACCCTCTACTAACTCTGCCGCAAATCACTGTATAAAAATGTCACAAGTAACAATAGATTAGTAATAACATCTAATAATAACACTGCACATAAATTTTGCTGCGGGGGGGGGGGGGGGGGGAGGAAGTTACGTATAGCAATTGTAACATATTCTAAAACTTTTAGTATTAAACCCTAATTTCGACATCATATTTTTCGGTAAATTTTACCTTCGTGTATCAAACTGAAAGTCACTCGTTAAAGTAGTTTAGAAATTACGCAGGTTTTATGTTTGCACCTCCTAATGTTAAATTAATGTTCGATCGTCTTAAAACAGATTACAAGACAAGTACTGTTTTAAGCATAACTTAAAAACTATTTGGTGGAATGAGCTTTAATTTTGGGTTCGCATATTTGAAAATTCTAGAAATCTATTTCTGTTAGGAAAGTTTTACATTACAATTCCTTTTTGTTTTCGAAATATATAGATTTTAATTTTAATTATTTTTGAAGGAAAGCAAAATATTTTAACTGGAGGGGGGGGGGGTGGTATAGGCGTTTACAAAGTAAAAAAGGGCACAATTTGCTTAACAAATTGAAAAACATATAAAGGTTTAAAATTTATACACCGCTAGGAGGGGGAAGACAAAATTTTAGGGTGGTTGAAATTCAATAATTAAAAAGGAAAAATAGACTGAAAGGGACATTCTCCCCCCTGAGTCTGAGGGTCCTTTATCCTCAACTGCTGTGACAAAAATTCTCGCTTAACTACTGTGAGTGGTCTTTGCGATCGCTTTATTGAAATATGAATGAAAGTCTCGATTAACTTGTAGGATACTGTTAATGTACGAAACTTTTTATACATGCCTATTATAATTAAAATTTACCATTCAACTGATTCTAGTGGTAGTTCGAAAGCTCCAAACGAAATAAAGTGTCACTAGTATCTATTGTTAAACTGGAAATTTTTAGTGAATAGTCATTTTTTTTTAAAGGTTAATAAATTATGTTCAACTACTGTTAACGGTCTCCCAGACCACTGCTATTTTCAATTTTTGCAGTTTAACTTACAATTTTAAGTTTAATTATAGACACTAGTGAATTTTTGTTTCATTTGGAATCCATGCACTATCGCAAGAAAATTCTGATTATTTGAATTTGATTATAAATATCTTGAACATAATGTTTAGTACAAAAATAGTATCTTCTGAGTTAATTTTGCCTTTTATTCATGTTTCAATTAAGCTGTTTCGTAGACCGCTCACAGTAGTTTTAGAAGAGTTTCTTGGACAGTAGTTAATAAAAAACTAAATAGAAATATTTGAACTAGTGTAAAAATGTTTCTCAAGAAATTTTTGTATGATGAGATCTATTAGATGTATATTTCTTTCATTCGATTTTCCATCATCTTAATTTAAATATGCTGAGGAAGTTCAATTTAGATTTAAGTGTGACGCACAGGTTTAATTATCGCTTTAATTGGCCTGTGAGTTAAAAAAGTTTGAGAAACACTGCCTAAAACAAAGAATCTTTTTTTTTTCTTTAATATCCTAAGCACGGGCCACAATACACCGGATATTATTTTTTTCTACAAAAGCTTACAATTATAAAAAGTATATGCATATTAAGTACCTTTCTAAAATTTATAACGGTTTATCAAGATTGTTTTATAAGAAAATTATTAAAAGGGTAAGTATAATTAACTATAAATAGCTGCTAGATTAAATTTTCATTTATTAAATTTTATTTTACTAAAAGTATAAGAAAATTTTCTGTCCCCCCCCCCCCCCTCTACTACAAAATTTAGACTCTGAACGCTGCATGCTAAAAGGAGGCTAGAATAATTTGTATTGCAATAAAATAGCTTGGTGCATGTTTGCTTGCATTTTTATCTTTGGCGACATAACTTGGCAACAAGTAAGAAATAACCCCAAATACAGCTGCAGAAAGTAGTTATACAAGCACAGTTTGAGAAGTAAATAAGTGACTACGACAGTGAAATTATAACATATAGCAAATAATATAAGGAATTGAAATAAAATAATCGCAATAAATAACTTTAAATTAGTAAATAAAGTTCTTATCGGTAATGGTAAATAACGAACTCCGAAAGGACAATCGGCGCATACGCAATTCTTTAATTTCAAATAACTGCACATTTTTAAAGTTCTTTTTGTGTATAATTGGTCCCTGTGTTACCAAAAATATTGCCTTTTTTCTTAATTATTCTGTATTTTTGGTTTCAATATCTGCGACCACGCTAAACATAACATGTTCACTTACTGACGGTAGCCATCTTGGAATTTTTAGAGAGCTCTGATTGGTGGATTTCGAGCTGATATCTATCGTAGGGGATACAAACAGCCATGAGTTAGCGCTTGGTGAAGTTACGAGAGGCAATCTATCACACGGATCATTTTCGAGAGTTTTACTCTTGAAAAACGTGTTTCGGAGAAAATGTCTGATATTGACTATGATAGGAGAGTACGTCTAATAGCAGCTTAAAAAGAACAGTTGGAGATTTAAAACTAACTTTTGAGGAATTTTTAACTGTTGTTAATCAAATCGAAGGTATTTTAAACAGTAGGCCTCTAATACCTTTATCTTCAGATCCTCGTGATTACGAAACTTTAACCCCAGGACATTTTTTAATTGGCCGCCCTATAAATAGCATCTGTGAACCAAACTTGACTGACCTTGTCAATAATAAACTTAGTCACTGGCAGCAAATTACAAAAATTAATCAATTAATTTGGAAAAAATGGAGTAGAGATTACTTAAATAATCTACAACAAAGAACTAAATGGTTAATTGAAAAAGAAAATGTTAAAATTGGAACAATGATTTTTTTTGAAAGATAGTAATTTTCCAATGTGTGCATGGTCTGTAGGTCGCATTCAAGACGTAATTTATGGTAATGATGGTAAAATTAGGGTCTTTCTTGTCAAAACCCCAAGTGGTGTATTCAAACGAGGCCTATCAAATATTTGTATATTGCCCATAAATGATCCTTTATTATAATGTAAATATTTATTTTTCTTATATTTCTTGTGCATTTATATTTGAAAATTTGTAGTAACTTTGTATCTTAATATTATATTTGAATTGAATTTTATATTTATATTATTGATTTGAATTGAAACTTGCATTTAGAATTGAAGATTTATTGTTAAAAATGTTAATAGTTTACACTTGTCTAAGGACACTTGTAAAAAGACACTTTTCTAAGATATGTTGCTGAAATAAATATTTCAGAGGTGGCCGGTACGTTGCCGCCACTCATGTGTTCATGTCACTCATCGCTTGGCGATAAAAGTAAAATCAAAAGTTGTTGGCTGTTCGTTTCGTGCGGTTGTCTCCATGGGGAGCTCCGTAAAACAATCGTTTGTTAATAAAACAAGAACGAAAAATCATGCGTCAAGCATAGATTATGTAACACTTTCCAACGGTTCCAAAATAATTTTACAAATCATACCGTTTAATAAGCTGAAAGATAACATCTAAGTAAACAATTTGGAAAACGCATAACATATTTAAAAACATAATTTCAGGAATTTCCAACATATAAAATATTCGGGAAAATATCAGAATACTTTTATTCAGCCCTGTATATGATCTATAGATTTGTATATATACTACATAGGATGCTAAATTTTAATACAGTTAGGAAACGCGTAGCACAGTTTAAAATTCTCCATCTGGAGTTTCTGTCAATAAACGGAAATGTGTTCGTGAACTTTTGTGCTTCCCTGTATATGATCTACAGATTTTATACACACCACGTAATAGACAAAAAGTGAGTTAAATTTAAAATCGCGTTCAGTAACTTAAAACGCACTTCCAAGAATTATTGTTAACAGACAGTAGAGATTTCTTTTGCGTGTTCCTGTAAATGAACGATGACTGCTATACACACAATATTCTGTAGTAAGCCTCTTGTAATGCACCTTAGTGCATTGAAATATATATATAAATTTCAATGCGTTTAAAATAGTGAAACATTATTTAAATAAACCGCAGACGATTTTTATCCATACACGTAATGTAACGGAATTCTTTTGACTGTCCTTGTAAATTAACTACAAATGCTATGCACACCCTATTCCATATTAAGCTTCTTGTAATATACCTTAGTGATATATATCAATTACAATGTGTTTGCAATTGTATAACATCATTAAAATAAACCGCAAATGATTTTTCCCCATTGACCGTAATGTAACGGAATTCTTTTGAGTGTCCCTGTAAAAAAACTATAACTGCTACACACTTCCGTTGAAATAGGGAAAATGCTATAGATAACGACAATAATATATAAAAATTGCAGAGCAATCCGAGCATATTTACGGGAGTTAGAGCACGGCCAGACGGCAGACGGCCATACGGCCAGACAAACCGAAGTCATAACCACTTTTCAACTAGGTTGGAAAGTGTTAAAAATGGTTTCGTTAAATTTAATTCTTTGATTTTTTTTTATAAATAGTTATTTAGTTACAGTCCACATATTTTCGTACCCAACAGCTTCCACTACTGGAATCTTCTGATAATATCTGTTTCATAGATTTGGATTGATCTTCACTCGTTGAGGGCCCCTGCACAGAACCATTATCTCTCGTTGAAATTGCATCCCTTTCATTTTCCCCGATATTGTCTTTGCACGGGTTTTGCTTGTTTTTAAAAAAATATTTCCGATAAACATTTTTCGAAGAGTTCTTTGATCGCATTTGTTCCCGTTCCACCCACTCCTAGCCTTTCAGATTTGCTGTCGAAGCATGCTGCGTTCCATCACCCAAATATATGATCCCCAAGGCATCGACAAAAAGAAGAAAGAGCAAGGAACATGAAAAAGACAAAAGACAGAAACCGACAAACGATTCAAACAATACTTACAACTTTTGACCACTTATACGCGAAAAAGCTATAAAAATCAGCTGATTTAAAATACACATAGCAATTAAGGAATGCATAAACACAGCTTTTTTTAAACATTTGGCACACTAAATAGGACTTTTCAAGTAAATGCAACCAAAATAAATAAAATTTAACATTTAAAAAAATTTTGCTAAAAAAGTTCAAAAATCAGCATTTTGCAAAATTTTAAGACCTTTTTCAGCAAATCAAAGAATTGTCCTAAAAATCTCAAATTTTTGGGGTGAATTTGGTGCTACCAGTGACACTTTTTCCGGACTACCCATCATCGAAAATCGAAAGAAAAGCTTTATTTCGTCCCACCCTAATGCATATCCTATTCTATAATTAGTCTCTTGTACTGCACCTCAGTGATATATATCAATTTAAATATGTTTGAAATATTGTAACATCATTCAAATAAGCCACAAATTATTTTTCTCCATAGACCGTACTGTAAAGGAATACTTTTGAGTGTCCCTGTAAATGAACTGTAAATGCTGCATACTTCATACGCAACACCGAACATGGCAAAGTAAACCTCATTTATATATATCAATTGCAAGGTTATCCGAGTATATTTACGCGAGTTAGAGGACAGAGAGACAAGCAGAGAGACATAGAAACCGAATTCATAAAAGTTTTTCAACTATTATGTTGGAAAGTGTTAAAAAATTCGCTAATACGACTAAACTTGTTCAAAGAGCACAGATAACATCTCAGCAGTGTGAAATAAGAATATTTGATATAGTGTTTAAAACTATGTAATTTTCATGAACAGATATGCATGTTAAATCATACATTTAAGTTTACATCATACAACACAAAACATATTTGCAAAATATATAATATTATTCAGTGTGAATGCTTTATTTTTACGTATCTGTTTATGATTATAAGTCAATTAGGTACACTTGCAGATATGGTAAACTTGCAGATAAGGGCTGTCCAGAAATGATGTCACACATTTTTTCAATATTATTGACCCCTCTCTCCCGTTTGTCACAAAGTGTCACACCTCACCATGCTCCCCCCCCCCTCCCTTGTCACATGTCACGCTATATTATTATAAACGTATATTTGCAATTCAGAAACAAAACATTACGTTATAGATCATATTTCAAATTTTATTCTTAAACTTTTAACTATGTGTTTTAATGACATTTGTGAGCATAACAATAAAAATGGTTCGTGTACATATTTTGTATGAAATATGATTAAGGTTTACAACATAAAACATAATTAATATACAATAGTAATAAAATATTAACATGAAAGACCAATTAAAAACAGTATTATTTTGGAATTTGAAATGGAATTTATTATATTTGGCTTTTAATGTTATCTTTACTTTATGAACACAAAATACTTTAAAACATATTGATTTTTAAAAAGAAGCCTCAATATTAGTTTTACTTAAATGGAATTGCCATCATATTTCATTTGTCACGTTAATATGGACATTTAAAAATTATGTAGAAAATATAAAATAGAAAGTACTCTGAATCATTTACTATTATGACTCTTCCTCCGATGGAAAAAATATATGCTCGTCTATCGAGTACACAGGCATTTTAACGTCAATGTCGTATTTATCCACCCAATTTCCAAATTTCAAACCAATCTCAAAATTAACCAAAATGTGTGATGCCACACTTCTTTTTACTCCCTCAAACCCCCTTGTCACAAACTGTCACAATATCACGAACCCCGTCTCCCCCCTCTAAGCGTGACATCATATGTGGACGGCCCCTAAGGTACACTTGCAGTTAGGTACATTGCAGATAACCTCTTTAAATTTTGCATGCGGGTTAAAAACATATAACTAAATGATAATATGAACTTTTTTTTTTCATTTCTCTCAAAAAAAAGTGAAATTAAAAATTAATTACTAAAACATTTAGAAAATCGCAGAAATTTTAGAAATGATTTCCTGTATATATTTTAATAGTTTCATTCATAATTTTAGATAGTTCTAAAGAAACTTATTAGCTATAGAAGCATGAATAAATTCATCTTTTTAGCTGTTAGGTTTTGTAAAAAGTGTACTTAAATATATAAACAATGCATACTAGGAGATAAAAAGATTTACTTATACATGCATGATATTGTTTGTTTACGAACTTAAAGGCTCTGTTTAGAGATTTATATATTGTGAATTTATATAAACTCTCTAGTTATTTTCGAAATTATCAGGAGTCAGTTGTATATTTTAAGGAAAAAGTTGAAAATTCGGAAATTTGGAGCATTTTATGTGATATGAGCCCTTAAGCGGTAGGAACAAAGAAATGAAGTTTTACATCCGAATTAGTGATATAATAAGATTTGTCATAACGGAGAGAGAGAGGATACAGTACAGTTTTCTCTGTGCTTGGGGATTTTGATAGTAAATTACTTTAAATAAAACAAACAAGTGTTCACAAAATGAATTCGGTATCATTTTATGGTTATCATGCATTTCATACATTAATATAAAACATTTCATTCACAGTTAAACAGAATATTGAGAATTCCTAGTATTTTTAATCTAACAAAAGTATCTTTATATTCGTTTATTAATAACTTTTTATGCACAAAACTTTATAACAAATGAATTTTCTACGCAGAATTAAGTTAATATGAAACAGGGTTTATAAGAAATTAATCCGAAACGAAAACAACACCGTCAAGAAGATAATTATCATCATGGGAAATTAGCGTTGAAACTATTTCAACTAAAAAACTTTTATGAACTTGCTGGGTTTTAAAAAAGAAGAATTATGTGTCATTTAAATTTACATATTAATATCCTCTTAAGTTTCAAACATATTTTTCCTCTTAAAAAATACCTCTTTCACACTTGCTTTCGTGAGTGAATAAAATAATAAGGTTTAAAGATTATAAATTACAAGTGAAACATATTTGAAAAATTCCATTTTTTGTTTCACGTACTAGTTATGTGTATATAGTTTTAAATTTATATAATGACGTCAATCAGTTTTGTATATTTTAGTTTCGAAATACTCTATAATAGGGAATACATTACCAAATTTATAACTATAAAAACTGAAAACATTAATATATATACTTATTATTCTTGCATAAGAGTATAGTAACAAATATTTTTTAAACTTTTCAATTTTTATTAATTCCCTATTCCTGAAAAATCATTAAAATTTTTATTCCAAATTTTGCGATGAACAGCATTGGTTTCATATTTTATATCTATAAATTCATTGCGGCATACTTTTATAAGTTTCCTTTAACTATTTGCAATAGTTTGTAGGGTATTACGACACATATTGTGAAGAAGATTTAACTTCACATATTCCACTTTCATAAAATTCATTCCCCCAACCCCTTACTTTTTTTAAATTTTATTTCTTTAAAATTATTTTATTTTTTGTGTTATAAAATCTAGCTACTCCCTGTATTTCTCTTTTATTAAGCTTTCTTTATTTAATTCATTCGGAATTCTTTCCTCACCGCATAAATCATATCATTATAAAAATAAGAAAAATAATTTATTCCCATTGTAATTCGCTCTTTTCGATCGGCGTTCAAACTTTACTTAGATTTTTACGCCTACACTTTAGTTCGTCAAGGTTTCATTTCTTCTAACTTATTTCATTATTTTCTCAATTGTCCAGATGCCTTTTCATACACAATATCTGTAACGTACCAATTCTATTTTTAACGCCAGTTCTCAATTCTTTAAGCTAACCCCATGAGAAATGCACCATGCGGTTTCTCAGGTTTACCAAAATTCCATATCTCCACTGTGGCGCTTAAATTCATAATTTTCCTTCATCTCTCTGCCATAGGCTTATTATTAACGGATAATCACCACCTGTCTCTCGTCACATTGTTCTCGCCAAAACAGTGCGTTATCTGGCTAATTGGCGTATGTAATTATCGCCATTCCTTTATTGTAATCACGAAAAGAAATTGTGTAATAACTTACTCTCTCGCCGCCTGCCTTTGGTCACCCTGCGTGAAAACTTAAGCCTCCTCCTCATATTGCATATTTGCAGGCCGGCGACTTGTGTGTAACAGAACCTGGTCTCAACTGCATTTAAATAAATAATATTCATATGTGAATACGATGTCTTAGTCTTTTCAACATTCTGGGAGTCCTTATTTTATTACAGAACTGATATCTCGATCTACAAATTATATAGTTGATCATAGCTAAACAATATCCGTCATATATATGGACGTGATTTTCATTAAATGTAGTGACATTGTGTTATTAGGGTAAATCCAGGTTGGATGTCCCATCGGATTATTTGCTCTAGTTGCTGTATTTCAGCTGTTGGATATGTGGCAGAGCTAGTGACGTTGATATACTATCAATCGTTATAAAAAGTGTAGTAGACGAAGTTACAGCGATTTAGTTCTTGAAATAAATGTTTTATCCATCAAAGAAAGATAAGTTTAGCTTTTAGTCTATGCTCTTCAAAGATAAATTCCTTTGAAAAAGATGAACTCCTTTGATTATCAAGATATTCTTGGTAATAATTTTGATCCATTAAAAGATTAACCTATGTATCAGAATTTGGTGTTGCTTCAAGATAACTGTTTTATTCGCAAGTCTGTGTCAACTTCAGATTGGTGATCTGCGAACAACATTAAAACTTTGGACTTTCCAGCTAAATGTCCGGAACTAAATCAAATAGAAAACGTGTGGTTAATCTTGGTTTGTCAAGTTTATGCCAACGGAAAGCAGTTTGATTCGATTGTTGAATTGAAAGCAGCCATTTTGGAAACAAAGAACTAAATGTACCCATTTCTACATGGAAAAACCTGGTCAAAGCGTCATTTGGAAGTTATCCGTGTTAAGGGGAAGCACACAAGGTTCTGAAAATTAATGTACAAATATTTTACATGTGTAATTTAATTATTAAATATACTGGTTCTAAATTTTTTCCACAAACTTGTGTTATGTAGAAATCGATTTTTACTTATTTTTTAAACATATTATTGTAATTTAAAACAAATAACAAAACTTGGATAACTTTATCTGTATAACTTTATAATGAAATTAGTTTTTTTATTTAAGTAAGACCATCACTGCTTTTGTCACATTTACTACCTTTTTTCCAGCACTGTACAAAATATAAATAGAAAATCCTTTATGGATGTCATTCTCACAGAAAATTCGGAAAGAATATACCGGTGCACCATATTAGAGGTATAATCTATCTTCATGCTTATTTATTTAGTTACATAATATTTCTTTTATTGCTGACAATTTTTCTGCCCCGTCCCCCTTAATTCAAATTATACAAGTTTAACTTTCCGTATAATATATAAAATATTTTTATTTAATTTACTATGAAACGTAAAAATCTAACGCATTTAAATAGAGAGTTTTTAATTTGCTTCCCGAATCAGTATTTAGAGTTTGTACATCGCATATAAAAGCTGGGGGGGGAAGGAAGGTAATTCCTCTTAATTTAGATTAAACTCAATTAAAAAATATATATTGTATTTGATGTAAATAGCATCTTAAGTCAAATGAAAATTCAGATTTTGAATTATAAATGTTAGTTACCTATTCTTCCTATTTTTTTACGAATGGGGCATCTATCCCGATCAAGTATGGCGTCTAACCCTGAGGTCCGGGATATATGGCTAAAATCATTGATTAATTTTTTTGATAAAAACTCCATTTTATATGGTTTTTATATTACAGTAATATTTTTTATGAAATTCTACATAAAATTCGGAGTAGATAGGTTACATGTGCACTGCAAAAATCAAAACTATAAAAAAGAAAAATGAAGGAGGGCTTAAGTGGGGAAACTATCCCGGTCTTAATCCATTTGGAAACGAATTTACGTCCAGTTTTTAAATACTACGATAAAATTATAAAATAATAAAATGTAATAATAATAAATACTATAATAAAAAGTAGCACTTTACAGTGAATAAAAAAAGTATTTGTACCTTTAGTTTACCTAATTTTTATAAACAAAAGTCACAAGCAACAAAATTGAAAAAAAAAAAAAAAAAAAAAAAACATGCATTGAGTATTTTTTTTTTCTTTGATGAAACCAAAAAACTATTCTATGCAAACAATGTTGAGATAGAGATGCAGTTGTCAAGTTACGATTGATAAAAACGGCTTTGGAATATTATATTTATTTTAGGATTGCTTTACTTACAAAAATAATGTAAAATGCTAAATATATTGTCATGGAATTTTATTAAACAATAAAAACGTTTTTTTAATCATTGTTTATATTTTTGAAAATATTTTCTAGAGTATTTCTCCAAATTGCTCCAAAATTCACCAAAATGATCATGCTTAATGAAACGTACTCAATATACAAACTATAAATATATAAACTATAAAAATATTGCCTTGCTGGCTTATTTAATTTACGAATCAGAGCGTTTGAGATTTAAAAATATGAAAATATACTTTTTAATTTCTATTTAAAAATATAAACATGTCTAAAAATATAACTTACGCTTTAAACGTTATGCGAATGTACTCTATAATATAGCATTATTATTCTTTCATTAGTTATAGTCTTCAATTTTTACTTCATGTGCTTTTCTCCGGGAAAAAGGATTCCAAGTAAATCACATAAAATATAATTAAAGAAATATACCTCTGTTAAATCTAAGAAATTTCTTAAATGTAAATTATATTGGTCTGTTTATCATAAATGAATTTACACAGATTCTAAAAATCAAATGTCACAAATGGGTTAAAATGTTTGCAGTATCTTTAGATTGTTAAGTACAGTGTACATAGATAACCAAATATTAATTCAGAGATACACATGATGCATAATTACATTCAAGGAAATATTTTTTGAGGAATGTGCTGTTAAATAAATCATTTAAACTGAAGTCTCCTATACAAGGATTATCTTAACGGTAAATATGCAATTGAAAACCGTTTTTTTAAATTCAAAATACAAAAAAATATGAATTATATGAAAAAATATTAAAATAGCAAAATTGTTATTTATTGATTTTTGTGATCTTCACATGATATAGAGAATTGAATTTTTTTTCTGTGTTTGGAAAGCTTAAAAATTTTCTTGGTCTACATTTACATACCTATTCAAATAAAATCGAACATTCTATTACTTATTTTTTTTTAATGACATTGTTTCTTTAATGTGGTTAAAGTAATTTTAATTTTTCTCACGCTTTTTAGAAATGGACTCCCTAATTAACATACATTCTTATTCTGAATAAAGGTCAACATAACTTAATTAAAGAATGCAAAGGCTAATTAACGGAACAACAAAATATTATCTTGCTGTACTATTTAATAGAATTCTTAACAGTAGAAAATAAATTTGATTTACTTAAAAGGAAAAAAAAAGATTCTAAGAAGCATTCAAATTCTAGCGAAAACAAGTATACTTTACTTAATTATTAAAAAAAGTTGCACATAAATACTTTGTTTAGTATTTCCAAGTTTTATTATTTGAATATCGATCGACGGTTATTTTCTTCTAACATTATTTTTGTATACTAACACATGGGCTGATAAGTTCCCGGTCTAATAAAGAAAACACAACTTTTTAACATTACTTTATAATTTTATAACTTTATAACTTTAATAAATAACATAACTTTAATAATAAATAATAATAATTTAATAATAATAATAATAATAATAATTTAATAATAATAATAATAATAATAATAATAATAATAATAACAATAATTTGATAATAATAATTTAATAATAATTAAAAAAATAAATAATAATAATAATTTTATAATAAATAACATAATTTTATAACGAAAAAGCACCAAACAGTGCTGAGAATCATCGACTCGTTGTTGTTTTTGGTCAAACGTCAACACGCGGGGCACCCACAATGACAACAGATTTTTCATAGGCAAATGTTCATTCAAAATAAAACCTACACATTCCTTGGATATCTTCAGAGTCTGAGCTATCTCCTGCAACTTCACTTTACGGTTCCCCAAAACGATTTTGTGGACTTTTTTATGTTTTCCGGATTAACCAACTCTTTTGTGTGGTGCATCACTGGTGTCCGTACGACCACGTTTAAATTCAGCAAACCAGTCAATAGTGGTTGATTTACCTGGTGCAGTGTCCGGATAACGCTTATCAAGCCAAACTTTTGTTTGAACAGTGTTTTTTTCCCATCAAATAACAATTCTTGAAATTCCTTTTTATCCCTTTTTTTGTTTATCAACAAAGTCGTTCAACTAAAACCAGTCTAACGTTTTATCCACACGGCGAATCGTCGTGACATTTTTTCTGCTACCTTTTAAAAGTTAAAATTTACTAAAAAAAGCATCGGTTCGGTGATTGCAACGCCATCTGTGTGCCAGACTGGGAACTTATCAGCCGATGTGTATACATATTTTTCAGTAAATGTGTTCATCGTTTAATTGATGCACTTAGAAAGTGTTGAAACTTCGCATCGGAAGTGAGCTCTCTTCTCGCGTGGCGTTTTACTCAGGCAACCCTGTAATTTTTGTATTGATAAGATTAGTACTATGTTTATAGAAAATTGCAGCTTTAACCCACCGTGAGGAGCACTTCCCCCCGAGTTTGGGCGCAATTCGCCTGACAGGTGACTATTTTAAAATCGTAATTAGCACCTATCTAACTCAATTTTAACGCTCTTAAATTGATTAGTAACATTCATTAGGCAGTACAAAGAGAGAATATTCTAAATATGATTTAAAAAAACCTCATTTAATAACCTGAAAAAGGGGTAAAGCGCTAAGCAATTTTCGAGGCAGCCTTCACCAAGCCTTGGCAGACCGACTGTCAGACACGCAGCGCCCGACAGAAGTTTTAAAAAAAAAGTAGATAAAATTTTCCAGTTTTGCACTAGAAGAAATATGAATCTGCTGCGTTAAAAACTGCATATACTACAAAGGAATAATCATAATTTCGCATAATTTTTGTAACAGCATCAATTGTAAATGTCGAAGAATGTGTATAATCGAGCTTTTCTCGATTTCGTATTTAAATTAATTTTTTATTTATATTTCTGGTATTACATAAATGTGTTTACATGTAGCAGCGGATACAACCCGAGGCTTCATGAGCTACAGAATAAACACGAAAACCATTTTTTATTCGAAACTCGAACATATTTTTAGGTGCGTTCGTAATTATATAAATACGTAGTACCTATAGTCGTCGTCTGGTCCGTCCGTCTGTCTGTATACGTCCGTCCATCTGTCCGCATATAACAGCGCAAAAACTTCCCAACCCAATGGTTTGAAATTTAAGATATATTATCTTTGCAGAATTTTGTCGAGACATTTCAAATTTTATGAAAATCGAATCAAAACTTCAGAAGATATTAATAAAAATATTTATTAAGACATTTGAATAAAAACAAAAGGTGCTTTCTTGCTGTACGAGCTTCAGAGGTTTAATCGTCAAGCGACCGAGATACTTATTTCATTACAGAAATTAATCTGCAGACGATATAAATCATTTCACAGAATTAAAAATTATCAAGATCTGAATATTTATATAACTAGCTATAGTACGAACGCACCTCATTTGTCACGTTTGACGTACAATTTCCAACTTATTTTTCATTCAATATGTTTTTCTAGATTAATTAACACTACACCAAAAAGCATTTTTATATGAAAAATATCAATAATGTATTCAAACAAAGTTTTGAAATTTATTAAAAGCGACACTTTCGTATTAGCCCATGCCAGGACTTAATAGCTGCAGAAATCGTCAGAGATTTCGCTACTTACAGCAGCATTTTTTATTATGATATTTTCAGTCTTTTTAGTGCGTAGTTCGCTTATATGTCTATTACATTTGTGTTTTATTTAAATTATTTTATTATTTTATTAATTTATTTGCGAAGTTTTAATTTCGTTATGGAATATTAACCGGAAATTAGTACTGAACTAGTATTTTTATTGTTTTAAGTGCAAACGTGTTAATCTTTTGTAATCGAGGTGCACGCGATAGAGGTAGATAAAAGAAAAATCATGGTTGAAAATTATTTTAAAACCGTAAAAAATCAGTAAATTGAAATATAGTTTTCAAATAAATTGCATTTGTAAGAACATTTTGCTCCTATTCGACCTTGTAAAAATTGCAATTGTGTGATGCTTAGAAGTTAAAAAAATTGTTGTAAAAGGGAAGTTTATTGGTCAGGTGTTGCCACCGTCAATATGATATCAGCGTTACTCGCGGACGTGTTTTTACTTTATAATATAGATGACATATAGCCAAATTTGGAATGATTTTTGTTTACATTTGTAAGAACTTTTGTAAAAACCGCTAAAAACTGTGTATGTGTATTTTTAACGTGTATTTTATACGAAACAGTATAAACGAAAATATATGAACGTGATGATTACATCATAACACCTAAATTCAGAAACGTCTTCTAAAAATATATACATTTTGTTCTTTTATAAAAAATTCACAGTATTGGCTAATTTTAAATGTAATGTTTAGTGGAATTCCACATGTTAGACATTATTCGTATAGAATAATGATTTTCGGCGATGTTTTTTTCGTCTGCAAGATGCAAAACTTTTTTGATAGAATTAAAAATTGACTTATTAATTGATTTATTAATAAAAAACATTTTTATTTCATTAATCAAACTTCGAATTATTTCGATATTTTTTTTAATAAAAAAAAATTTTAGGGTGAAAAAATGATAAACGGAAATATATGTACGTGTTGATTACATTATAACACCTAAATTCAAAAAACGTCTTCTGAAAATATATAAATTTAGTTCTTTTATAAGAAATTCACAGTATTGGCTAATTTTAAATCTAATGTTTAGTCGAATTCAGCATGTTAGAAATGATTCGTATAAAATAAGGATTTTCGGCGATGTTTTTTTCACGTGCTCAGTCTATTTTTATAATGCTTAAGAACCATTTATATATAAATTATTGTTAGCAGTTACAAATTCTACATTCATCAACATTTTTTTCTTTTTATTCATTTTTAATAACGCCGACCTAGAATTCATTTGTTTCCTAAAAAGGAAAAGAAAACAGTTTCTATTTACAAAAGTTTGTTTTTATTCGCTTTTGTTTAATTTATATATTTTTAAAAGGTTTATGTTTTGAATATATGCGTAATACATTTATAGATGATATTTCATTTTTAGTCTTCGCTACTTAATACTCTCATTACTGTAAAAAAAAAACCTTTATATAATATTGGACGAGAACCGTCAAAATATATTTTCAATTATATAATAAAAAAAAATTAAACGTTCATATTATATCATTTATATTTAAGACACAATATACTTTACTATGTTTGTCAAATGTTTCTGTCTTTCCAAACTAAGATGCATATATTATACATGTTTAGTTTTCAGCAAACATTTAACTAACGTGGTTTGGATGACTAAAAGTGGTAGAAGGCAAATTATTCAAATGTTTTCAAATTGTAAGACATAAGCGAGACCAATTTAGATATTACGGTATTGAAATTCTTCAAGTAGTTTGCAGCTTTACTTATTACGGTATTCAAGAAATGTTCACTATTTAAATTTGTATTTTTTGAGATGGAAATACTTTTAGTAAAGTACATATATTTAGATAACTATTTCGAAAAGTAATGATGTCTTACGCATAGAATTGTTCGTTATGAACAGTCTTGAATACCCAGGTGAATTCCGAATTCTGTATTGAAAATTACTGAGAGAAATCAACTAAATGAAAACGGCATGAATTATATAAACATGTAATTAGATTGTTTAGTTGTTAGTATGTGTAACGAGTAACATGTTTAAATGATCTATTTAATCACGATGTAAAATGTTAACGCAAGGTTTCAACTTTTATACAGTTAGTTTGTTATTATTTTATTCATAATAAATTCCTTTGTATAATCATACTGTTTTATTTTATTTCTTCAATTATTCAATATTAAACCAGAATTTCGTTCTAGGTGCGTGTGGGGGGGATGGGGGGGGGCGTTTATACTTAGTACAATAGTTTCCGCTCATTTGAATCACTGGTTAATAAAATCAGTCTTTTAAAAGGAATGAAATCATAATCACTTTCTGGATATTAGAATCAGTAGCTATGTTGGACATGATACATTTAAACAGCATTTAATGTATTAGATTTATAAACGTAAAATGTACCAATAAAATAACAATGACGAAACTATGATAAATTTATACAAATGGTTTAACCCCTTAAGCACCATATTCAATTTAGTGATAGTATGCTGAATACCAGCTATGTTAAATTTCGTCAAAAATACAAAAATATTCAAAAATGCAAAATTCGTACCGGAAATACTAAAAGAATCATTTTAATTTATACCATCACGAAAAGTCTGTCATTGTATAAAATACAAATTACTACTATAATTTTCTGGTATGAATTCAAAATTGTGAAAAAAAGGCCAAACTGGCAATTTGGATGTACGCAAATACGTCCTGGTATTACAGATAGAGGTTTATAGAGGTTTTCACGCCAAATTCGAGTTCTTGTTCCCAACTTTAGTTGAGCTATTTCAGAAATATTTCCAATATAGTTACCTTGCTTAGTGTCAAGTGTAACAATAATACGACAACTGGTGGACGATATCACCATCCGTATCCAAACAAGCTGACTTAGGTTTCCCATATTTCGGAATGTAATTGACATTACGTTGGTATCATTGACTGTGTGCAGTTCCAGCACTTTTCGTGATATCATGTTTCGAATACAATAAATCTCTTGAATATTTCGTTTAAATATCTCCATTACTGCTGAACTTTTGAATAAATTTCGGCTGAATGTCTACATTACATTTTTGACTGAATAAATGTATTGGGAGTTAGTTTCTAATACAAAATTTGATAATTGTAGTGTACTCTACAATCTATTAAAGTCTGTTCCATATTTTTTTAAACCTTCTATATATGCCATATCTTTACTCTTTTTTTTTTTTTTTTTTTTTTTTTTTTTTGTATGCTTTCACGGAAAATTTAGACATATTTTGCTTTCCAAAAGCGAAACCTATAACAGATATCAGGACAAAACAATTTTGTTTTCTTATTCTACAAGCTACATTTCATTTGTAATATCGAAGGAAAAAAATCTCGAATAAAAATTCTAAAGGCATTTTTCACCTGAAAGAAGAACTTATAAATATTGTGTGATAAAATCTTTACAAATTTTTTCCCAATAATTAATATTGTAATGAAAATATTTGACATAATGACATGAAACTTTCTGTGGCTGTGATTTCTGCAATTTCAAAACTCCTAGACTTGCAGGTTATAGACCCTATAAAGAGCTCCTTCCTTGCTATATTGCATATGAATACCTCTTCCTCCTTTTTGGTTACAAACTGTTGAAAATGCTGATTTTTGGTTGGGGAAAATTATATTGTTATTAAGAGAAAAAGTGTGTGCTGTAGGTAAAGAAAAGCGTACGACCCCTTAGATAAATGATGAAAACTATTTTTTTTCCTAGATTTTTACTTTCTTCTATCTATAATAGAAGAAAGTATTGTAATCGAAATTTTTTTAGACTTCCGGCTTATGACGTATTTACACGTTTTAGGGGTCAGCGATTCAGGAATATGTTTTTTTACGAAATGTCCGTCTGTCTGTCCGCATTGTAACATCGAAAAGTGTATGGAGTTATGAAGAATTGAACCAAATTTACTTTATAGGTTTATGACTGTGGCCAACAGGTCCCGTTTGAATTTAGGAATATTCCACCGAAAGAGGGCGCTGTGATGTGATTTTTGTTCCATTTCCATTATTTTTTTATCGAAAAATGTATGAAATTATGCATAGAACTGAACTATGTTTTTCTGTATGTTTTTGACTATGGCTTGCCGCTCTCAGTTGAATTTGGGGATATTTCGCCGGAAGGGGGCGCTGTGATATCCACTTAAAGATTTCAAATTTTAAAAAGATGTACAAAAACATTAGAAATACTAAAAGATTTTTCCGTTAAATTTTTGACCATGGTCCAAAGATTCCGGAGCAATTTTTGTTTTGCCTCTATCTTAAAAAATGGTTGAGACATAGCAGTTTGAAATTGTAGGGTGGCGGATATTTTGAAACAAGGTAGCAGTATTCCTCAATAAAATGGTTTAATTTAAGAATTTTCGTGATTATGCTTTCTGGCAATTTTTTTTTCATTGTTCTAACCATCATCGTTCCAATTCTTATATACCTAACCCTATACATTCATATTCACCAGCGTCAAATACTCGCCAAGCTTGGTGACTCTTGGCGAAATATCGCCAAATTTGACAACAAAAATATGTTACCATAAATGAAACCAACTTGGCTATACCTGACTAATTTGGCGAAATTCTGATTCAAATTCCATATTGACGAGAAATGGGAATGGATCGTCTATTGTCAGGTTCCACGCATTTTACCTTAGTGTTTTACTGTAAAATTAGCTAAATACTTAAAAACAAAGAAAAAGGGAGGCTATCTTTTCCTGCCGGTACAGGCCAGAAGAACTTTTCATAGTTGTGTTGTACATCGGCTAATCTTGCAACGAAGGGTGTTTCATACCCAGGTATCCCGACGATTCGCAAGCAACAGGCGTACAACAGAATGACAATAAATATTGATTTTATTGGTGATGTGATTGCGAAATTTTGAAGTATTAACATGTATAAGATAGAAGAAAGTTTTAAAATTGGCACATCCGACTAGTTTTTTTTTCTTCTTTTTTTTCTGTGATAGTAAAAGTGGAAATGAAGACTTTTCACAAAAATAAAAATATATAAATCTAATACACATCTCAAGTGAACAAAAAAAAGTAATAAAAAAAGTTAGTAAATTAATTTAGTGCTCGAAATCTCTGGTAGTCCATGTCTCCATTGGCAATCGGAGTGCTTGAAATGGCGATTAGAAGGCTCTAGATAAAGAAAAATAGCCGACTCCTTAGACTAATGGTGGAAGCTATTTTTCTCCTATATTTTCTCCGAGACTAGATTTTTTGCATTCCTATAATAGTAAAGTTGTAATGGGGGTATTTCGCAAAAATACAAATAGATGAATCTAATACACATCTCAAATCAACAAAAGAACATAAAAAATACATAATGGTTATTAGATTAATTTAGTGATCGAAATTTCTGGTGGCCACGTCGCTATTGTCGACCAGAAATTTGAAAATGGCGATTAGAATTTTGTGAAGATTTCAGACATAGGATAAAAAGTTTATTTACTCGTTTCTAAACTATGATGAGTCATAAATATCCGAATATACCCCTTTTTCTATATCTTTGCAGAAAAAAGTTTTTTATTTATCCCATGACTTTTTAATTTAGCTTTTGATTATCTAAACGTTTGAGATTATATTTCTAAATGTATTACAACAACATTTTTTTTTGAAAAGTTCTAATTTTAATTCAATGCTATATTCCATTCCATTTTAATGGAATTTTTTATTTTTTATTTTTTAAATATAATGCTGCTTATAGCAAATAATAAGAAAATACTAATAATAAACATGTTGGTCATGGTTGTATCCATGATTTGATTATGATTTGATAGTTTTACAACTATTGCGCATAAGATTGGATAAAGCTTGAATATTTTTTTATTAATAAAAATTGATTTATACTTTACATAAATCTAACAAGTGTTACTGGCAAATTAATTACAATGAATATTAGATTCGCAATACATCTTCAGACAATGTTTAGAGGATTTTCCAACTGGTATAAACATTTATCCACCAGCAATTTTATGTCTGACGATTTCCTTTATATTTTTTATATCTTGACGTGGAAGATTTCATGTTTACATTTTGACATTAGGCAATTTATATACAGTTAATAATTTTTAAAGACCATTACTTTGATATAGTTTAATATTCAATATTTCATCTTCAGGTCATTCTTCTGTGCACTGCATGCAAGTTCTGCCTAGGCCATGCAAGTTGTGATATGTGCTAGTCGTTTATAATGCTAAACGACTGTTTAGCATTATAAACATTATTTTTTGAATGATATTAAACTCGTTCTATACATTGAGTCTGAGGCTATTTCGAGAAAATCGTACACAAGTGTATATTTATATTTCATTCAATTGTTTATTTTACATATTTGCCATTTCATGGCACGGTGTTCAAAACCTTTTCAAGATCGTTTTACTTAAGACATCTGATATATTTTTTAATAGTATGAAGAATATAACTACTATTATAAACGTGAGACGGGATATATTATATTTAAAAATTCAAAACTAGTGTGAACGAGATGCAGTAAATATGAAAATCTAATGTTACGCCGCAAAAATATTGCAATACTTTTTTTCATTCTTTTTTAAGCAAAATAAATGGACTTGAAAATAAATATTTCTTTTTATAAACTCTTAAAAAAAG
Source organism: Maratus michaelseni (assembly GCA_963931845.1). Classification (NCBI taxonomy): domain Eukaryota; kingdom Metazoa; phylum Arthropoda; class Arachnida; order Araneae; family Salticidae; genus Maratus; species Maratus michaelseni. The sequence continues at coordinate 149,573,617 of OZ007589.1, read as the reverse complement.
CATGTTTTATGTGTATGAAAAAGGAAAATTTTAATTAAATAAAGGTTTTAATTTGATGGAAATTATTATTTAAATTCCCATTTTGTAAAATTAGACTGTATTATTACTCCAGTTCTCAGAAATTGTCCGCATTTTTAAATAATAGTTTTACTGAAAAAAAAAATCGTGGTAGATTTCTACAGCATTTACAAAAAAAGAAAAAAAAACCCTTCTGGATATGTTTTTACAAAATTTGAAAAGAAATCTAAGAAAAAAAAGTTCTGTGAAAGGCACGGACCACTTGGGAGTGCTAGTCACTATTTAATAACGATGTGTTGTTTTCAGTTTTTTATTCATATCGCCAGAAACTTTTATTATCATTTTTCTATGAAAAATAGTTGTAAAAACTTTCGCATATAGAAACTTATCTTTCTCTAGCTACGCTATTGAAGTTCATAAAAAAAAAAAGATCGTCCAGGCAATTTTTTACGTATAGTTCTGAAATCTTATATAGCTGCAATTGTGGAAAACGATAATCTCAGACGTAAGAGCTAAAGATAAATTTATCTCTTCTTGACTTAATAAAAATAGAACATGTTTAGTATGAAACAAAATAATAAATCTTTTTCGAAGCTGTAAAACAGAAAATTTAAACATGCCTGGGAGTGATTTCTTCAATGAATCCCATACAAGTAAAGTAAAGTTCAGACGGTATGTACGTTCTTTTTTTGAAAAAATAAGACGTTCTTTTATATTTTCTACAGCAAATATTTTAGAAAATAACGATTCAGAAGTTATGTATGATTTTTGAAAATAATGTCATAATGAAATTAAGAGGCAGAAATTTTATCGCAAATATTGTATAGGCGTAAGTACTAGTATGTACTATCGAACATTTACATATTCGTTACCTCTTTAAACATAAATAATAATTTTAAATATACAAAATATCATTAATGACTACTTAGTTTGATGCAATATAAGGAACCGTAAATGTATAAAAGAAAACTTTGTCGATATATATAAATACTCATAACATAACCTATTTTACATATTATCAATTAGAAAAGAAATAATTTCTTGAATTCACATGAACAATTCTAAAGTATTGCATCCAAAAAAACTGAAGAACAAAACTTGGAAGTTCAAACGTAACCACTTGTATTTTATGGCAGATACATCCATTCCGTGTGCATCTAATGAATAAAACATGGGCTCTACTATTTGAATTCTCTTTCAGGATGAGATTTTTGCAGCATGCTAGTATTTACTTTAAATATACTGTAAAAAAAAAAATGCAGGAAACTGTCCCAGTCATTCCACCATTTTTATAGATAACAGTTACTTAACCGTAATTTTAATCGACTCTGACTAACGAGAATAGCTTCATAATATCGTCCAGTGACCGTTATTTAATGAAAAGAAATGTGTCCAGTTAAACTGATGGCATTGAGCTCACAGGATATTCACACCAACTGTACATTATACCCATATTTCAAAGAATAATGCCCCTCGAAAAATAAAGAAATCGACAATAAATTAAGGGGATAACCCCCCGTTTCCCCCTTTACACTTAACCAATGAACCCTAAAACTAATCCGAGAAGCGCCTTATCAGGATGAACATATATACAAAATTTGAAGCAAATCGGATAATTCTGCATGAAAAACTCATTTATCTAAATTAAGGGGCGGATTAGCCCCCGGTTCCCCCCTTTATGCTTAACCAATGAACCCCCTAAAGTAATCAGGAAGTGCTTTATCAGAATGGACATATATACAAATTTGAAGCAAATCGGATGATTCTCCATGAAAAACCCATTTATATAAATTAAGGGGGGATTAGCCACCCGTTCCCTCCTTTCTACTTAACCAATGAACTATCAAATCTTATCAGGGAAGCGCTTTATCACAATGAACATGTATACAAAATTTAAAGCAAATTGCATAATTCTGCATGAAAAACACATTTATCTAAATTAAGAGGGGATTAGCCACCCGTTCCCTCCTTCCTACTTAACCAATGAGCACCCAAATCTTATCAGGGAAGCGCTTTATCACAATGAACATGTATAAAAAATTTGAAACAAATAGGATACTTCTGCATTAGAAACCCATTTATCTAACTTAAGAGGGGATTAGCCCCCATTCCCACTTTATACTTAACCAATGAACACCCTAAACTAATCAGGAATTGCCTTATCAGAATGAACATATATACAAATTTGAAGAAAATTGGATAATTCTGTATGAAATATCCTTTTATCTAAATTAAAGGGGGGGGATTAGCCCTCCGTTCCCCCCTTTATACTTAATTAATGAACCTTCAAAACTAATCAGGGAAACGCCATTTCAGAATGAACCTATGTGCTAAATTTGAAGCAAATCGCATAATTCTGCATGAAAAACCCATTTTTCTAAATTAAGGAGGGGAGGGATTAACCCTCCGTTTTCACCCTTTATACTTAACCAATGAACCACCAAAACTAATCAGGGAAGCGCCTTATCAGAATGAACCTATATACAAAATTTAAAGCAAATCCCATAATTCTGCATAAAAAATCCATTTTTCTAAATTAAAGGGGGGGGGGATAGCCTCCCGTTCTCACCCTTTATACTTAATCAATGAGCACCCAAAACTAATCAGGGAAGTGCCTTAGCAGAATGAACCTATATACAAAGTTTGAAGCCAATCGGATATTTCTATCAGGAATTATCACGTTACGTACGTACGTACATACAGAACCTGTGGGCACATTAGCTCTCAGGCTTTGATAGCTGTGACCTAAAAAACCGGTTGAATGACTGGGCAGTTTTCTGCTAATTTTTAACAATGTAGAAGATCCAGTCTGTTTAGCTCGCATGGGCAAAACATGAGCATAACTCTTTCAAAATCAATCATGTGACTCGTGTATCTCATTTTATTTAATTTGTTTATGAATATTAAAAACTTGAGTACGTCTGTTACTTCAAATTTTAGACTGTGGTAATATCTTTCATAAGCCACGAATTTATGCAAAAATAACATTTTGCTTATTTTTGCTCTGGTCTTTTTGGAAGTTTATTTACAAATTACTTTGTGATACTAATAATTTTATCATCTTGTTACACTTGCATTGTCTAGTTATATTGTCCGAAAACTAATGAAACTGACCCAATGTTTTCTTAAAAAATAAAAATTATATTGATTTTTAAATTTTTTTTTAGCTTGTAATTTTAAGATTTACAGTTTGTCCACACATTCTTCGGGAAAAAAAGATCACATAATCACAAAATGAAGTCAGTGTATTGATATGTCTCTTTTTCTGGAATAGGTTAAACCATGAGCCATCAATTTTTTTATTATCATGAGCGCAACTGAACTTTCAAACAATCGTGGACGCACTTCCTTTTTCTGTACACCCATTTAATTATATGAGTGCGAGGGGTTTACATTGCATAAACATATCCAGCATATATATATATATATATATATATATATATATATCGATATTTGAGGAATACTAATGTAATGCATATTTATGAAGAATTTCATATTCCAAATTTAACTCACTTCCCATTATCAAGGTTACAAACAATGGAACCAATGTACAAAAGTGCTGTTTTTTTTTAGTATGCAAGCGAAATTTCACTATTTTGTCCACGGGAAACTTTAAGAAAACTGTACATATTGAGAATATTCTATTTTTCTCATGAGAACTAGTATTTACCAATCGTCAGTTCAAGGAATGCGGTTATATTTATGAATCTATACAGGCTTCGATAGCGCCAATGCGTGTGCGGACGCGTGGTTGGCGACTCCGCGAATACACCATTTAATAAATTACTAGTGCTTCCGATGCGATACATATTTCAGTTATACGTTTAACCGATATACGTATATACGTATAGTACGTATTTAAGAAATACGTATACCTTAAAATATACGTTTAAACGTATCCAGATACGTATAAGCGTATATCGGTTAAACGTATAATTCAAGTATACGTTTAATTCAAGTATACGTATATTTCAAGTATCGTATTTACTTTTAATGCTAATGGATCTCATCAGTGTTACGTCACTGAAAGGAGAAGAAGTTGGAAATCGGTGGCGTTGCTTTAGAAACTGTATAATATATTTCATACATAGAATCTTGTTATTTTTCCCTACAAACGATTATGTATGTATATAAAAGCCGTTCTTGGTATGTATGTTCCTTATACAAATCTACAGTTTTTGTCCGATTTGAACGAAACTTCATGTACATACGTTTTAGATCACGAGTAAAATCACTGTCAACTTTAAAATTTTCTCAGACGAATCATTACCATTTTTTTAAACATCTCCCATAGTTTATCATTACAGAAATCTTTTTTTTTCTCACTTTCTAATGCAATTTCTTTCCCTTTACCATTCAAAGGAACTGCGTATGAACAATATTGTTATAAACCAATTTCAGATTAACTCGCTATAATTTGAAATCCGAAACTGACGTCAATTTTGGCAGATTTGATTTTTCTTGCATAGTACAAAGATTACTATAAGTGCTTTAAACGACTAGTACATATATTTAAATGTGTTTGGTGAAAAATAAATAACTTAGCTCCCAATTTTACAAAGCCAAATTGTTTCCACTGGTTTGTTAATATTAACCCTTTATATCCTGATTTAATTTTCCAGCTACTTTTTAGATGCTAAGAATCCTCGATTATTCCCACCAGTTATTATTTTTTTTTTTTTGTAAAGTTTTCCTTATCTAATCATAGCATTTTTGCGATTCAATTAGGTGAAAATTTCTCATTTGAAAAACCGGTGGTAACAGATTAAAAATTCTGTAAAAGACGCTCGTCGCGAAGGGGTTAAATTGGTACTTATAAGTACCATCAGGATAAAAAGGGTTAAAGTAAATTTTCCAAGAAATAAAAAGATATTTTTGGGCATTCAATATTCATGATTCAATTTATTCTACATAATCAAAAATCGTCTGTCAAATATTGACATTTTGCAATCATTACAGCGTAACTTATTTCAGCTTGAGCCTCAACCAAGGAGGCATATTTAAATTCCTCGGATGCAGGTGGACAGTAGATGCCCTATTAATAAACACTGGATTTAAAAAAACAATGCAGTATTTTCCATTATTTTTTCTTCAAAAATGGGTGTTAAAACAAATGGGATTAAAAGTAAAATGGTTTATCGGGAAAAAAAATTTAAATGCATTTTTATATAAAAAATTAATTTTAATTTTAAAAATTAATATATTTTTTATAAGTTCGACAACGTGGCGACATTTCCATTTCACCAGCTTCGAAATTATTATTCAATTCTTAAAAGAACACTATATTTTTGAAAAATAATGTTTTACATCAAAAATCACATAATTTCAAAACGCAATTTTAGCAAATTCTGTTTAAATTACATTGTAAATATAATTTCGGAGTTCAATTTAGTATTTAATAATATTGTTTAAAATTTTTCTAAGAGTACAGTAGCATTGGATTTCTTTAATCGCTTTCATGTTTTAAATACAAATGTGCATGCGACGTCACGCACTGAAGTAAAGTCGTTTTTTCTCAATTAACTGTAGGCGAAAAGTAACAATTCTTGCGGAGTTAGTAATTTAAAATGTAATATTTCCTACACATAATATAATGTATTTTAACTATTTGAAAATTACGAAAAACTTGGCGAAACTTCAAGCAATTTAGCTCAACGTTTGACTAAAATGCACATTATCTATAAATATAAATGCATATCTGTGAATGATTCATGAAGTAAAAGAATTTGTTTTAACTAGACACGTATCGGTTCAGAGGAAAATCTACCCCGGTGAAAGTGTTGTCATATTTTAAATCATGTGCCTGTTTTCATTCACAAAATATTAGTAATTTATAGCAATTACACAAAGTAGCATAATTTGCATAGAATGTATTGGTCGCCAAAGCATATGTTTAACATTCTTTTTCCGTACAACTTTCAAGAATATTAAATTACTTTAAAATTACTTTAAAATCCATAAAACATCAGTAAATTGAGACACGCTTTTCAAACAAATAACATTGAGAGTACATGTATTTTATTCGACTGCATAAAAATTGAATGTGCTATGTTTAGAAATAAATGTCCTTACTTTATAAAGATGAAATAAGTTAATCTATCGTAATTAGATTAGACACAGATTTAAAAATACCGACAATATGATGTCGACATTATTCACGGATATGTTTTTGTTTTATAATACAGATAGATGCCATATGAAAGCGAATTTCACAAAATGTTACAACAGTTGGTATTTTTTTTTTCATTTTCAAGAAAATCGTATATTTTTATATGTTCAAAGAAAACGCGCATTCTCATTTATAAAGCTGAAAATTTCTACTATGGTTGAGTTAAAGTAACGCTTATTTTTCTAATTGTCTTTTTTATTTATTTATGGTTGAGTATGCACAAATCATATTTATGTCATTGTTAATGTCGTATTATTGTATTTTAATTTATGTTAACCCGGGCAAAGCCGGGTGGTTCTGCTAGTTGTAGATACTATATAACGAAAGTAAAAAGACTTTTTGAGCAAATAAGGAGAATATACATGTTTCAGATTTATTGTAAACCTTATTAAGTATATTCTTTCTGTTTTGATTTTATATATATATATGTAATAATAAAAAAATTCGCCATTTTTCCTTAGTTAAATTATTCCAAATTCTTACAATTCTAATTTTTTCCTGTTTTATTCTAATTTACTACTCTATATTCATTAAATCCTTATTCTTAAATTAGCTCTATTGTTAACTCTGTTAAATTCCCTTTTATTTAATTCTAAATTGTCCAAATTTACTTAAATATAAAGCTTTTAGTTATTCTTAATTTCTATCATGATCCCCGATCATTTCTGGGTTTTAGAATGTTTTTTGAGAGCCATTTTCATTTTTATTCCGAATTATATTTTTCCGCTCTAAGTCACTTTACTGCAAAAGTCATCCACTACCTCTCTGTTCGAACTCTTTACTAATTATCTTTCATTGGTCGTGACGTAGCATGACGCGTCTTCTTTAATTCCTCATTGGTTCAGTGCGCGTTCTACGTCATCATTTGTGTTATTACGCTAGGTAACAAAAAGCAGCTACCTGCGGTGCTCCCTCAGAAATAAGTCGAATTTTCACTTGTCAACAACTCCATGGCTGCTCGTTTGACAATAATTAAGATGTTCTATTACTTACCCTCTATACCTTGATGACGTAGCGATGCACGGCTATTATTGTTAGGTGGAAACTGCCAAGAGAAATACTTAATAAAGGATTGAAATTGAACAGCCTTGTTCGTTTGATTCATGGAGAAACGCATCTGGCTTTTTCATTCTACTGCCGCTACGTCCGCGTAGAGACTGCAACTGAAATATTACGACTCCTTCTAATTTTTCACATCATCAATAACACCCACCGTTCTTAATTTCATTGCGCGACCATGTGTGCTCCTACTTCTAGTATCAACTTTACTCCAACTACAACATATGACGGTAAATATTCGTAATATGATATATATATATATATATATATATATGTTGTTCTTTCCACGGTGCTAATGTTTTCTACTCTGTGTTAATGTATAACGCAATTTCATTTTTTTTAACCATGACACTCGTGGTATTTTTATACAAAGTGTACGTGCATTACAAGATATTACGCTTTAAGAATTGTTGTTAATCTTGACAAATTTCATTTTTGTGTTAGTACCTATAAATTTCGATTACTTATAGCCTGACAAATAATCGTCCCTGCAGGTTTCAGAACGCAATCACACAAGCTTAAAATGACTTGCCTTCTCTTTTTTTTTTTTGCAGTGAAACGTATTTTCAAACTATTTTTAATATAGAAAAAATTATTCTTAAATAAAATAAAAGTATGTTTAGTTAGTTATTTTCTACGACCGATTATCGTCACTAGGGATATAGGCCGGTGGGGGGAGTGCCCTCTGTGGGAGACTTTAAAATAAGAATAAGATTATGTAACTTCCCAGGAGTCGGATTAATCATTGTCAGTATAAAATATGAAGTCAATGTAAGTTTATGTTCTGCAATACTAATGTTTCGGGCAAAATGTCCACTCCATAAATCAAAATAAGCTATGTGCGTGTGTTACAGATATGCGAAAGGTAAATCATTTCATAGGAAATCATTTCATTGGAAATTATTTCATCATTAATAGTTTAGATTTGAGGGTGAAAAAAACAAAACCTAAACTGATAAAAAATATTCCGATTTTTTTTCAAGTACCGACTGCACAGGACACAGCGGGTGTTTATCAAAGTCTCTGATCCACAGACCAGCAGGAGAAAGGCATAATTTTTTAAGCAATGAACGAAAACCGTTTAAACGTTGATACGTTTAACCGCTGGTGTAAGATCCGTAGATACGGTGTACCTTATATGCTGTTTCGTATAATACGTATAACCATTTTGGTCGTATCATACGTATCCAAAATCTGCACCCCGTATAATACGTATTATACGAATACTCGTACAAACGTTTAATAGGGAGCACTATAAATTACCCCTCTGTTAGCTCTCTGTTAGCAGGTACGAAACACATAATTTGGTATCAAACATTTTTCATGCGTAAATAATTTTTACAGGAATTACTTCCACGAACACAGCGGTTCCAAGAAAAAATTGTAATCCATCACATTGTTAAAATTTGGTTATGAATTGAACCAAATTATGCTGTTTCAACTATAAAATGTTTAAGAATTTTTCCATGATTTAGTAAATTCAATGAGTGTAATGAAATGGTACTACGTTGAATCATGTTTTCATTTGAAGTTGAATGAGGATTTGAACTTTTTTTAGTTTTCAAATTGTCCCATATCATGGTAAACGTTTCACCATCATATGGGTGTAATTATTGCAATACCAGAATTTGGTTCAACCTAATAGCAAACATTTATACTGTGTATAATTTAAATGTTTGGATTTTTTTAGGATTTATAAATTCAACAGTGCTTCTTCATAATTTTGTTTCGGCCTCAGTGCCCATCGACTCTGGAATTTCAATATTCGAGTGATACAGTAACATTTATGTACAACCGTTAATTGAACTGCGAATATCTTCTTGTGTCGGTAGAGTCGTTCTTACCCTTTGAACTTTTGAAGTACAGGGCAGTAGTAGTAATTTTCTTATAGATATTGTGACAATCCTTATCATTTTTCGATGCATTTTCTATTACGCGGTAAAGAATATTACTGAGAGTATGCAGAAAACAATGTGTTCTCAGAGGCTAATTAATAGCTCCATCATTTAGTGAATCAATTAAAAAAATTAAACACAAAGAAGAGTATTCGATACTTAGCACAAATCATATCGCGGTCACAATAACTACTTAACACCGTTAAATGATTTAACTTTAAACAAAAAAAAAAAAAAAAAAATGAATTCTATGTAATGATTCATGTAGTCACTATATGTATATATTTCATCACATCTGTTTTACTGCTGAATTACAGCCGTTAAAGGATTTCAAACAGCTTAGACAAAGAATTATTGTGATCTAGCCTATTTACTAACCTTTTATTCTAAATGAACAAATAAAAGCTAGAAGCAAAACAACATTGAGCCCATATTGTTTGTATTGGTTATATTTTACTAAAAATGGGATACTTGCATGAAATATTGGCTCAACATGGGATGTTTAGGTTTTACCAATATTTCACCAATATCTGCAAGAAATTTCTAGTTTAAAACGAATATTTCTGCATTATTAATGTTTTATTAGAAATATTTACAATATAAAGCCAATATTTAACTAATAACGGTATTTCATGGTAAGTATTTCTTATAGATGGAATATCAGTATAATAATGACCCCGATAAAACTAATGTTGGCTTGCTACGAGGCTATGTATAATATTTTGTCTTTAATTTTACTAATTTTATAATATGCGAAATATTTTTTTAAAAAGGCTTATTGAATTGCTTTGTGAATCAAAGGATTTTTTTTTCAGTTTCAAATCTTTTCAAAACTGACTGATTAAAATAATAATTTTGAAATGTTTTGTTATCTCTGCTTTTAGTTTATTTTTTTAAAAATTGTTTTCCCTTTCTCTTTTATTATTGTTTTATTAGTTTCATGTTTCTTTATTGATCAGAAGACAATTAAAAGAAACTGTCATGTTATTTTTAATGCTCTTTCCATAACTACAAAATTAAATTGTCATTGTATTCAGAAACTGCTGAATTATAATTCTAGTTCTCTGTCATAAAAATAATTAACATTTAAATAAAATGACTTTTTTAGAAAAGATAAATTGCAAATTAAATATTTTATCGCGTATTTTAGCACTTAGTTTTTGTATAAAAAATTGTCCCGCTTAAAATTAATATCTTTCAAATTATTTAAACTGTCAAATATATTATTTATTTAAATTCTAAAAAGAAGAACAAAAACAACCAAAAGAATAATAAGGTAAAATACAACGATTGCGGACACAGGGTATTTCTGTGATTCTTTTTCTCTCTTTTAATTCTCATTTTTTGTGGGAAACAGCACTTAACAAGATCTTTGTATTTCAAAATGAGCATTATATACCTACGAACTTCACACTTTTGCTGTGTAATATTTATTTATCTCGTATCAGATTCTTTTATTACATACGGGGCACAGGGGCTACGTTTATAGCAAGCACATTTCACAAGACATATAAATATTGTCCATTGGCAACTTTTCGTATATTTTTAAAATGCAGTTTTCGTCTAAAATGTTCGGTGAATGAATATATTTATAAACGGTAAAGTGGTTTAAAAACGAGTGCACACGTAAGCAAATAGAGAAAATTATCGAACACACTAAGCAGAAGAAGATTTAATTACTGAAATCCATCGAACATAGTCGGTATGCGTGCAAGTGTCACTGTGCCTCGGAGCAACATGTGTAAGCAACGCATAAACGTCAAATTTTTTATACGATTGGGAAACAAGCGACGAAGAATGGAACAGAATGGAAGCCGTGAGCAGAAAATGTGCTTACGACTGTTTTAAACGCTTTCATGACGCGAATATCATTATTAAAAATGAGCCACGTTCGGTTGGTTCTACTGTCAACAAGCAAAACGCCAGACAACATTGAGCACGTGAACACACATGCTGGCACGCGATCAGTGACTGTTTGTGCATAATGATATCAGACAAATTAAAGATAAGCAACGACAGCTTCTAAATCAAGACTTCAGTGATTGTTTCCAGCAGTTTAACAAACATTATCGAATGTGTATTGTGTCTCATGGACATTATTTTGTGGATAGGTGTTATTTTCTTCCTCTTTCTAATACTATTCTCCGAAGATTTTCTAAGCGACTTGTAAATCTTCAATGCAGATTTAAAGAATATGTGGCCCAAATATTAAGTTATTATGAACTTAGAATGTACTACACTTCATTCTGAGCAGTACAGTTCAATTTCAACATACCCCTCTGTTTGCTTTTCTTCATTTAAATAAAGATTTAATCACTCAACTAATTCGACTGCCTTTCTTTAGTGATAATTCTTTATCGAGCGTTTAATCAAAAATTTACTAAAATGTATTAACCTGCTGATTAAAATCAATGTGTATGGAAAATAATGCATTGTTTTGTCAGTTTGTATTTTATGAATATAATATAGGTTAAAGCATTTTTCGAGGAAACTCTTTTCTATTTTTTAAGCAATTAAAAAGGAACAAATACAGACAGTAAAATGATCAATTTGAACCTGGAAATGTTATTTCAAAAAGATGGGAAAGCATAAGTAATCATTTTTAAGCTAAATAAATTACATATTTTTCTTATATATTTAGGCAATTAAAAATATTATTAGTACGTGTTGTTTAAGCCTCATTCATGTTTTTTTACTTGTTTTGCCAGAGTCTGCTGTCAGTTAATAGTTAATGTCATTGATTGATAGATGAGGAGTGATGATAAATGCTTAAAGAGGTAAGAACAAGAATAAAACAAGGTAAAATAAATTTGAATTTTTACTCAACGATTCAGATATTAAAATGCAAATAAAAAACGTGATAATAAAAAAAGAAAAGTGTCCAATTAAACTGATGGCATTGAGCTCACAAGCTATTCACACTTGTATATTATACTCTTATTTCAAAGAGTAATACCCCTCGAAAATTAAGTAAATCGACAATAAACCGGTATACCAAATTCTGCACGAAATACCTATTTATCTAAATTAAGGGAGGAGATTCCCCCTTTATACTTAACTAATGAACCCCCAAAACTAATCAGGAAAGCGCCTTATCAGAATGAACCTATATACATAATTTGAAGCAAAACGGATAATTCTGCATTCTAAATTAAGGGGATTAGACCTGTTCCCCTTTTATACTTTACCAATGAACCCTTAAAACTAATCAAGGTAGCGTCTTATCAGAATGAACCTGTAAACAAAATTTGAAGCAAATCGACTAATTCTACATAAAAAAACTTATTTATCTAAATTAAGGGGGGGAATTAGAATCCAGTTCTTCCCTTTATACTTAACCAATGTACCCCTAAAACTAATCAGGGAAGGGCCTTATCAGAATGAACCTACATACAAAATTTCAAGCATATCGGATATTTCTATCAAGAGTTATCACGTTACGCACATATATATGTACATACAGAACTTGCGGGAACATTAACTCTCAGACTTTGATAGCCTGTGGGCTAAAAAGCACAAATTATTTTTAAATGTATGTAGCAGATAGTTGTTTTGGAGTTTCTAAAACTGCACCATCTGTATGGATTCATCGTACCCATCTTGACAAATATGAATTTGTTTAGCGTAAAAATATTACGAATGCTTTTCCAGCTTTTAGAAAGAATTTTTCTAGGTTCAAATTGATCTTTTCCTGTGTGTGTGTGTGTGTGTGTGTGCCTTTTTAATTGCTGAAAAAGTAGAAATGAGTTTCCACGAAAAACGCTTTAATCTGTAGTAGAAGCAAAATATAACGATATATAAGGAATGTTTTATTTTAAATATGTAAATTACACGACAAATAATCAATATCTGCTACTTACATAATAATTTATAAAATTATTTTAGGCATTGTAATTTTGTAAATAACATGTAATTATTTGCAGTAATTTCTAAAATAAACAAAGAGCAAGCTAGATTTGAAAGTGCCTAGCTTCAATGTTTAGAGGAAAAGAAGGAAAACCTCTCATTACCATTTTATAGATATAAATCCAAAACAATGATAAAATAAATGGAATAAATAAAATAAAAAAAATATATTAAAATTTACTATAAAACACCGTGTCAAAAAGGTAATATCATCTTTCAAATAATGTAATTTTCAAATGTGTAGTGTTTATTATACATTCAAATTTAAAGACACAAAAATACTACTGCAATTTTTAAAGTTAAAAAAAAAAAAAAAACAACCGCCGAATTGTTAAAAGAACAAAAATATTTCAATCTTATTTTTTCTTCCGGCAGATCATTGAGTTCTCTTTTTAATCATTTTTTCTTCTTTTTTTCGTTACGAGGTTAGTGAAAAAAAATTAAATATTGAAATCATAAATAACTATTTATCTGTTTGACGATTTGGATTTAAATAATTGATATTTTCATTAAAAATGGAGTGAAGTTTAATTTAGTTTTCTTCTTTTTCTTCCTTCGTTTCCTTCCTTTTCTTTTTTTTAATACAAAAAACTCCTTTTTTAATCTGATGAAAATATACATTTTATTATTTTTTGTGTGTTGTAACGTTTTAAACATTGTTTTTAAAAAAAATCATCATTATTTTAGAAATTCCTTTTTTGATATCTCATTACAACTATTTTTTTTTACATCCTCTGGTACATTTTTTTAAAATTGAGTCACAATTTTTTTTATGTATCAACAGGTCAATATCTTAATTAGTTTCTTTAATATTTACTAAAAAACAAAGTAGTTTTCATTAAATGTAATATGTATGTTCTACTATGATACTTAAAATGAAAAAAAAAAACTGCCTTTTCGGCTTTCATTGACACTTTTTATCACTGGAGGTTATATATTTTTTAAACATACGATTAGGAAAAAAATGCTTTTTTCTTATTTAAAAAATGTTTTGCAGATTTTTTTAAAAAGTAAAATAGAGATATTATTAGTAGATATTATAGAGAGTATTTTTATAAGTGAAAACAAACGTCAAAATATCATACACATCATAATGTTTTTCATCAAAATTTAATTTAGTTAGCAAGCCAAATAAATTTCTTTTTTTTAAATATTGCGTATAAAAAATATCAAAACATAAAACTATCAAAAAGTAATGTATCCCGATTTAATTATTTTTTAATATGAACTTTCATTTTGCGGAAAATTATGAAAATATCAAATTTCCACTTTTTTGCTTTAAATGAATTTAGACATGCGTAGATATTTTGATGAAATTTAATAAAGATCCGATAGTTAAAAATACGGGAAAAAGTCTTTTTATTGCACCCCTTTTCTTTTTAATGATGCAGAATTGCAGTCTTTAAATTTATTTTTCTCAGTTTGATTTTTTGTAATGTATCAGTACGTTGTAAGGGACAAATCTTAACAAATATTTTTCAACTCCCTCTATATTTTTGAGGGGCGATCATTAAAGTGAATTTCATAAAATTAAAAATCGGATTTCAGTACAACAAATGCGTTATTTTTTTTAAATAAAAATGTTAAGCAAATAGTCATTTTCACTGTGCTTTTATGTTATTTATTTTGCTTTAACTTAATTAGCTTTTTGAAAATTTCGTTCTTACAGCTAAAGAGGGCACTTCTAAAAAAAGTATAAAAGCAAAAATGGCTGCAAAAAGTTTCAAATTGTAAGAGAAATAAAATTTTAAAATTTTCTATTTTTTTTTTAATTACACTTTTCGAATTTTACTAAATGAATTGCTTTTTATATTGAATAATTCATTTTACTTCATAAAAGCATTTAATAATATGTCAAAAAGAGATAATAAAATACTCAAATAAGACAAAAAGATAGCTGAAAAGATACCAAGATACCGAGCCCTTTTAAACAATCAAATATATTATAACTTATGAGCATATGACCGAACACACACACACACACACACACACACACACACACACACACACACACACACACACATATATATATATATATATATATATATATATATATATATATTACTGCAATTATATTTAAAACATGAATTATCGAAATTATTACACTTTTATAATTGAAAAGTTTAAATGTTTTAATATTGCAGTTTTTTACAAATTCTGTTTTATCTTAGACATTTTTTAGACGTTTTGAATAACACATTTTCCATCTCAAAAGCTACTAAATTATCACATAAATGATTTTAATATTATGTACATTACATAACACTTCCACATATATAATTGTGCATAACTTTCCCACAATTTAGCATGATAGTGATTGACATAGCAACATAGTTTCCCAATTATAACAACATAGTTTCATATTATATATTAAACTGCCCTTTGTTTGAAATAAATGTAAAATATTGTCAATATTAGGTACATATTGTTTATCTGTAGCAGTAGATTATTTTGACTGTTTGGTAATTAATTTGAAAGAGAGCTTTAATTTAGCTAATTACTGCAAATGTTTACAAAAAAAAGAAATAATAAGAAATTTATCGTTTCACTTACATATTTTTGAAAATATGATAATAAAACAAAAATAAATTATTTGATGATTAGTGATTATCATTTCTCTTATTATGTTCGTGTAACTAGTATAAATATTTTATTATATTTTACTGTAATAAAAATAATAGACGCTATTTTTGTGTAACAATTTCTGCGGTGGCTTAAAATAAAATTTCACTAGCCGATCCCGCGCACAGTGTCTGCACTCTAGTGCCTACTCTTTTAAATCCTATATGCATATTAGAATACACGAATTTCAGCATTATACGTGTAAATATGATACATAAAAACTTCTCCACTTAGGACTGGGTACTGTGAAATAAAAAATATATACACGTCATACGATATGGACACCATTTCGAAATATGAAAACAGAGGCATTTTTTCAGCATCGTGCATATAAAAACCTTTGCATGAAAACAATAATTGCTACTTATACTCTTATAACAATAATACTCTTTAAAATTAAAAAGTGTATACATATTACATTGAAAATATCTACACCATTCACAATTAGGATATATATTTTTTTTTTTTCTGCATCGAAAACATCTTGACTTCAATTCAGTTGACAAATTGTTTGTCACTGTTGGCTCGTCCTTTAAGTTTTTGAGGTGTTACCGTTAAAAAATCAATGTTACTGAAAAGTTGCTGCACTGGATCTTGTATATCTGGATAGCAAATTGAGGGCAACGTAATAAGTTTCCCCACTTTAACATTCGCCAACCTGTAACAGCCAACTTGCTAACTCTCTCTCTGTTTGAAGAGCACGCATTTTTCTGTAAGTTGCATAATGTAAAATCTTCTCTTCTTTGTGCAACTTGAAACTGTTGATGATCTTGAACCTCTAAAAATGACAGGTAGGACTGACTTGACGGAAATCTCCACCCAATAAGATTATTTTATTCATTTATTATTATTTGTTAATATTTATTTGTTATTACTCAATCCATATTATGAATAACAAATATGTGCATCCGTAACATTGACTTCAAAACGACGCGGACAACAATGAGGTTAAAAGTGCATAAGGTACAACAATGGAGTTAATGCTTTAATTAATAACAAAATGGCGGGTTTCTTGGTTTTATTTCGCACTTTATTTTCTTTTTTTTAGAAAGTAGCTAGTTTTAAAAATAAATAAGAAAAACTACCGGCCAATTTTTACAAAAATTGTATTTTCGGATGAATTTTTTTTTTTTTTTTACATAAATGTGGGGATTTTTAAATCGATACCTCAAATACTTTTCTTAATATTCGCAAATTAGTGAAAACAAACTTCTCGTTGCCATCGGCAATTGATAAATAATCGCGATATCTGTGCCACGTACGATAGCGTAATATATATATATATATATATATATATATATATTCTTTTTTTTTAAAGAACATACATTTTCCTATTTTGTAGACAATTTTGTTGCTGATTAAAATAAATAATATTTTGTAGATAATTTTGTTTCCGTGATTCCTCTATGTCTATATAAAACTATCATTTTTACAATTGACATCTTCTCACGCGATCAGTTGCTGTTTGGGATTATTTCGCATTGTTGTAGTTCACTTTCGAAATATTTTGTAAATATGTATAAATGAATAAATTTATTCAAATATTTAAAAAAATCTATTTTCAAAATATTTACTCTATTTGCATGTTTATTTTACAAAGCGTCTTAAAATTTGTGCATTTATTTACAATTAAATCTAAGTAACATAAAATAAATAATAAAGCGCATCCCACAGTTTCATACAGTAGAAGAAATCGTACACAATAAAAATTTGAAAATAGCCGATTGTGCAAGATTCATAAAAAATACAGGGTTTCTAGGCGTTTATAAAACAGAAATTGTTGAGGACATGGCAAAATGTCAAAACTTTAGACGTCATAAACGCGCATTCACACTCTTTCATAAAGTTTGTATTCCGACTTTGAAGGTTATGATGTAGAAGATATGGTGTCTGCTACCCTCAAAATGTCATCATCTGCAATGGAAAAACGTTTGTACTCCTGAATGGAACAAAGTGGAATCTGTAATTGTTGTGCAACATCATTTTGGATCAAAATTTGGACGTGAACCTCCAATTAGAAAATGTATTTTCAACTGGCGTAAAATTTTTATGCAATCTTAAAATCGTTAAGAATTTACCCCAACATAACACTATGATCAGCCGAATTCTTTTCATCTTGCTTAAAGAGATCCCTTTTTCTGCTTAATCAACATGCTCGTTTGCTTTCCGTACACATTGAGAATTTTGACCGTGCTGCGTGAATCCAGGCAATAGAATTGAAAAAGTTTGTATTTGTGCGCATATTCTGGTAATATTAACCATTCAACAGACTATAACTCTACAAACAATTTTATGGGGAAGTCGGTCGCGCAGCTTGGGATGAAGCTGAGTAAATATGCTGCGTTGCTGCGTATAATATTTTGTTGTCCATATTTTTTACTGTGTGATAAGGCTCATAGTGTGTTGTCGATAAAATTTACACCAACATTCAAAGAAGTCATATAAAATCAATGCACAGGGTAAGTTTTGACAGTCGAATGTCTAGAGAATTTTCGGTAAAAAAACTGCAAATAATTCTATGCGAAGTGCAGATACTTGATGGAAATAGCCGTGCCTTGCAACATGCCTTTGACCCAGTGATCTTGGTTTATATAATGTACTGGGTGTTTGCTCCCCTTTCTCTTTTGTTGATCAAACGGAGCTAAACCAGGTATTTCAGCCCCCCTCACGGCTCCATTTAGACATGTGAACTTGCGTTTAGGCGGAAATAAATCTATGCGTGTCATTTGACTAAGGTTGTTCACATGGAATATATACGATTGTCCCTAAATTCCCTTACATTTCTGTTACTGGAAACATAAAATATCTTACATTGCTGTTGTTTTATAGGGCGTTAACTATATGTACTTCTTCATTAATCACTTTTTATAATTGGTGTTTGCAATTAAATACGTTTCTTCAGTTGCACAGTAGATTTGCAAGAGATAATGAAACATCCAAAAATGTGAAATAAAATCCTGACCCTGAAGAAGACATAGATTTATGCAAAGTCAAAGTCAAACCGAGCGGCCTCAACTAGCCCCGCCAAGAAGGTTTGTTTACTATGCTGCAAAGCCTTAAAAGAGAATTATTAAAGTTGAGAGAAGACAATAAATACAAAACAATACTAATAGCTCACTTATTGAACGATAAACATTTAATAAATATGATAAAGACAAATGAAATAATCATAGAATAAACACAAATAAAATACCACCATGAGATTAGAGAAGTTGTACTGAAACACAAATTCCAAAAATTCCAATTTTGATGATATAATAACTGAGATTTTTAAGAGGAGTAAATTTTGATAATTTACTAATTATACTGAGCAATACTAAATAATACTTTATGATACTAAGCAATAATTATACTATGAAATACTGAAATACGAATTCTGAAATTACAAAATTCCGAAAATACAATTTATCAATTATATTGAGCAGTACTAAATAATACTATAATACTATGTGATACAGCAATAATACTACCATGTAATAAAACTGCATGATGCTGAAAGTAGATAATAATATTGGATAGAAGTAAGTACTAAATGAACAATAATGAAGGAATAATAATACTAGAGTAAACAAACATAAAATATAAGCAAATTAAAATGTACAAGAAAATTCAATCCAGCTGGGACCAGACTTAATGCTTAAAAGACCTTTAATATTAATACATGAACAAAGTTTAAACAAATTGGAGAAGATGCTAAATTAATATAAGAATTAAAGAAAATTACCTATGCTGTTGCAGGACCCAGCTGCAAAGGTATGTAATTACAGAACAACAAAAGGAAATATTTAAATGTAAACAAAATAGTTTCAATACAAAATAAATTTACAGAAAATTAAACTTATATAACAATAAATTATCAAATTGTATAAGTACTTTTACACCTGTTACTGATTTTAAATTTCAATTTAGACCTACTAAATCTTTCTGAATTCCTTAATCATACAAATTTTATAGTCGGTTTAAGTTGCAACCGACTTTAGTAAATTTTAGTAACTTATTTTTGAAGAATAACTCATCAACCTGAATATTTCATATTGAAATACTTCACAATTATTGCTGGATGCTGCATGAATGGTTGAAATTGATGCAAAGTATTTTTCATGTAAATGGGAACTGTTGTATCTTACACAATTTATACATTTATGGCAATCAGAACTGTGTTGAAGTTGACATTGTCTGGAGTCATGGGAAGATGCAAAGTATGCACATCTTATAGGATTACTTTCAGGGCATTTATTTGCTACTTGACCGTAACGCTGGCATCGGAGGCACCTCTGTAAGTTAATATGTTTCTTTACAATGCTAAATTTTAAATCATAATTAATTCTGCATAATTTAAATAAAATATTTTAAAAAGAAATGTCTGTTTCAATTATCTAGTTGTAATATTCGCCATTGTTGATTTTCTTAGCTAAATTAAGTTCTATATTATCTTTTAAATGCTTTTTAAGGATGGATTTAAGAACTTCTTCTGTGATCGATTGTGGAATTTTAAAGATTATTAATTTCCGTTGTTGAATTTTTAGTATGAATTTTCCTTTTATCTCAGAGTTAAGTAATTTTGTTTTGAGGTTATTAAAATCTTCAATGGTGTTTAATTGAAGTTGCAATTTTCCATTCGTCAGTTTCCTGCTAGGGCAATATTTTAGTAATTCCTTTTCCAATGATTTAAATTTATTTATTGCTTCTTCTATTGGGAGAATTGTATATACAGAATTGATGAAACAAATAAACAATAGGTGTCGCACGCGTAAAAATTAAATAAAAACCCGATTAAAAGCTCGATATCTTTCAAAACGTACGCGCAAGATATAAATTAACAATCGTATTTTAATTGCATTAGAGGATGATGACATCCGATAATGCGGTATTTTATTTTTGTGTCAACACTAATTTATTAAAAATCTGTTATTTCATTTATGAAATCACAGTCAATTTAATTTTTAATTAATAGTAAACTTTAATCGAAAAACATGTTTTAAAGAAATGTAAGTGTACTATGTTAGCAGCCTGTTCCAAATCCTTTTATATGATATTTCATTCATTGTTCTGTGTTTTGTGTTTTCTTAGAAAAAGGGATGTTGACAACAGAAATAATATATACGATACATTCTGAAAAGTATTTTGTTTTCAGTATAAGGGCCGCCAGACTTTCTCTTATATAAAGGAAAAAAAGAAACAGAAAACGAAAGAAGATCACAAACACCACATAGATGTTATGAAAAGTCTATTGTTAAAATTTACATGTTCCAAAAAATAAATTGTCAAAAACTGCTAAAAGTTAACACAATTACAAAAACAAAGAAAATTAAAAGATCTAATTTTTGAATCACATAAATTCATTATTATCTTAATATTCATTATTATCTTAATATTCATTATTATCTTAATATTCATTATTATCTAAATATTCAGTATTTATTAATACATAGTTAAAAAAGAACTAATCTTATCATTGTTGAACAAAAGAGGTGCACTGTGCATATGATATTATTTAGGTTAGAATGTGTTCCAAAAAATAGATTTTCAAAAACTGCTAAAAGTTAACACAATTACAAAAACAAAGAAAATTAAAAAGATCTAATTTTTAAATCACATAAATTTATTATTATCTTAATATTCATTACTATCTCAATATTCAGTATTTATTAATAGATAGTTAAAAAACAACTAATCTTATCATTGTTGAACAAAAGAGGTGCACTGTGCATATATAATTTATGTTAGAATGTGAAATAAATATTGTCAGAGAAGCTTTAAAAAATGAAAATTTTACAAATGCACATGTGACGTTACGAAAAGATTTCTTATTTGTGTATATATCAAAGGAAACGTTATTGCTTTTAAAGAGAGCGCCAGGAAACAGTGCAACTCTTTGCCTGTTTTTCATCAATGGTTCTCAGAAATAAGACATCTGCCATGTCAAAGAATCAAGTTTAAAAATACCTCTAGGGTAAAACTCCATACCCTGAAACTTTACAAAATTCTTGAATATTTGATGGCCCCCTTACATTGATTTTAAAGCAACAAACATTTATGATAGCACCTATCTCAACGTATGAACAGGTGAAAATCTAAAAGCTACTTGATACATATTATAGGCCAGGTGATTTAATTTTTTTCATCCCTGACGAACGACAAATATTTTTCGATATTTGCAATTTCTCATATTGCGCGAGTCTCGCATAGCCATTCAAGAACAGAATCTCTGCAGATAATCGACTGCAGCGTACAAGATTCTTCCAATACGTACTTTGTTGTTTCAACCAATATCGGGATTATAAATAGGTAGGGTGGTAAATTTAATTTCAAGCCTGTTAACTTTTAGGAGCTACATAGTGAGAGAAATTAAAACATTAGCCAATTTCCCACCGAAGTTACGTTTTATGAGAGAAATCTTTTAAGAGTATAAAAAATCTTAGTTCACAGACATTCATCTTTCAGACTTTCAAGAGTATCATCTGTATTATTGCTCTTAGGAATTTATATCACGAAGAATTTATCTATCTAAGTGAACGTGTGTGACGTTTAAATCGAACTTTGAGTAATTTTTTTTATAGCGTCTTATTTAATTAAGAAATTTTTCATGGAATTACTTTTTATATACGTTACTTCCCTTCAAAATGACTCGCAAATAAATTGATGCACCTTTTCTTTTTATTTTATTTTGTTCCAATATGGTTTATTTCAGAACCTGATAATTAAAAATTAAATTATAATCACTGTGAGTTAATATCTTATTTTGAATGTCGGGAATGGGAAATAAGACACCGAGAGTAGCTTTGCTTAAGTGCCTAGATGGCTTTATCTGGCATTGTTTTGACCCACATTTCTAACATACGTAGCGTTAACATACTAATTACGGGTGGACAAAGCAAATGTATGGCTGTCCGCACCCTTATGTATTTTCCTTGTTACTCTGTGATTATGTACTCACACTACGCTCTAGATCCTGTTGTTATGTGTTTAGAACAGTCTTTAAATACACGTATTTCTATTTCGATTCAATACAGTATTTTTTAAAACTATCTCTGCACATGTGAGTTTCAGAATGTTACATACATCACGAAACCTAAAATTTGAAAAAGAGTTAAATAATCTAAGAATTATTTTAAGAGTGGTGGAATTAGTAAATCGAGTTAAAAAGTACCAAGATTGAGTGTGAGAACTCCCAAATAGAATTTTTTAATAAAAATGCGTAATTTTCTGCATATTTCCTGAATAAAAAATGTATCCAGCCTGAAAGACCCGGCGTGCACTTCCGTGTAACAAAAAGAGGCGCGCGTCCTCCAAGGTTAAAATTTAATTAATAATCTAAACCGTATTCGATTTCTGCAATTATCAAAGCCTGGTTATTAATCAACAATTCTCAATGCCTTTTAAGAGCACATATTTTTATGATATTAATATATTTTATTGTACGCTATTATGTCGTATTTTAATATCAACGTTACTGATGTTTAACACATTTATATTATTTTCGTGTTCAAAATCAATTACATTTAATTATTTTTTTTCTAAAACATTTTACGTACTTTCTCAAACTTTTCTTCTTTAAAGAAGCACGCCATTAAAATACCATTTTCATATAAAATAAAAAAAAAGAGAAATAATCTAAAGATTCTTTAAATGTTTTTGCCATTTTTAAAAAAAATTCTAAATGTTTTCTGATGAATGAAATAGTTTGCAGTTTTCACTTAAATTATGGAATTTAATATTTTTTTTTTATAATTTATTCCTTTTGAATATGGAGAATTATTTTGAACAGTAATATTGTATTATTTTAATTCTTTCTTTAAATATCAATATAGATAAAATAATGAATGTTATTTTCCTTTTAATGTTACATGCCTTAATCTAAGGCGACTTTAAATGGTTTTTGAAATTTTAATAAACAAATTTCGTGTAATGTCTATTAAATTTTGTCAATTTTGAAATTAATGTTGGCATTTTTGAGATAGTGCGAGAAACGTTGAATTGCCGCAAAGAGTCATCACAAATATTGTCTTAAGTTTTATTAATTTTCCGAAAGTGTTGCAAAATATACCATACGAGCGCATTGCTTTGTACCATCTAATGTACCAATTACATTAAATGTAACCAATGTCTTGCAGCATTGCAGTCCCACATAAGGTGTTACCATATAACAAAACATGAAACTGACAGCAAATGAATTTCTTAATATTAAAGAGAACAAACACCTAAAATTAAAAAAAAGAATACAATTCGTCGTATTTAAATATGTAAGCATAGCATTTAACGTGAGCGAAATTTAGAAAATGATTTGGTAAGCTTTTGCTTTCCTTTAAATTCAGCTTCTTCTTGTCTTCAGGGCATCCATAAAAGCTGTACTAATAGCTGATGGCTCAACTTATGCACCACATAAAAAAGTGGTGCAAAGTTATCCTAGTTTTGGCAAAATAATAATAATAATAATAATAATAATAAAATAAATAAATAAATAACCTTCTCACCACCAAGCAAGAGGGCAAAATTGTAATGTTGTTTTCTGTGTATTTTTTTTAAATACTAAAAAAAGATAACTTTTCCGACATAAAAATAGATATAGAAAACTTAATTACGTGTATGAATATAACCCTTGGGAGTATTATTCATTATTCAATGTTTTAAAACTGCTTTACAACTGTAGAATTATATTCATTTAAATGACGCTTCTATTGCAGTGAAATCTACAGCTTAGTGAACTGATATATCGGTTCACGGCGATGAGAGGGTTAAATAAAAACTAAACTACTGTCAATCTGTTATAAATATTAACCTCATCCGAGAAATTTATTTACAAAAAAACCACTCTTTTATTTCCTCTTGCAAAGGGGAAAGATGGAAAGACCTTGATAAAGAAAAGAAATAGCTTCTAAGTAATCAAGATTTCTTTCAACGCATAATGAGTAACAAAATAATATTTATGACCACTCAACTTCAAATAAATGTTCAAAAGTTTTTATTTATTAATGAACTATTATTATATGAAATAGATTAAAGAGATTAGAACAATAATTATAGCAGCTAATGAAACTTTATTATTCCAATTACGTCCTTACGCTGAAACCTTGCAATGTGTAATTTCCACTGACGTATGTGTAATTTCTAATGATGTAATGATAAACTCTGAACTCTCTTTATTATGACTTTAATTTCTTCAGTCCTCTATCAAAATGTAACCGCGTAAACAGGAGCAGATGCTAGCTCCATTATAATATGAAATAACCGCTATTAATGTTTAAATGTAAGCTGTAACGTATATGTAATTTTTTTGTGTTCAATTATAGTGTCTTAAATGGAACAACCAGTCTATTTACTCTGACTCATCTAATCCAAACGAATTAGTTTTTTTAGCAAAAACGTGATGTGTTCTGTGCGATCGTTTTCTTAATACCTGGATTACATTTACCTGGATTACCTTTAACTGGATTACTCGTAGAAGTGAGATGCACCTTCACAAAAGATAAGAGAATTTTATCTTATCCTTTTTTCAACTCTTGAGACATTTCTGGTGTTTGCATGAACTCCTCCTTCAAAGATTATGAGACTGAAAGAATTGTCTCAGAAGGAAGGTGTGATGTGATTTAAAGCTTAAAAACTAAAAACTGTTTAAACAAATTTACAAATCACTTAGAACTAATTTCGAAAGAAAGAAAATAAATATAAGCATCTTTATAGAACTAATTAAATAAAACTAAATAAAAAACAATAAAAAAAAATTAATCGAAGAAATGGCGTGTTTCAAAAGAAACCCAATTGAAAAATTAAACCCAAATAACTATTCCATTTGGAAATTCAAGGTCCAAATGTTATTAATAAAAGAAGATTTATCAGAATTAATAACAGAAGAACCGCCAAACCTAATAACACCTGATTGGCAAAATAAGGGCAAGAAAGCAAGGGCGATAATAAATTTAAGTCTTGAGGACTCTCGGATCGTCCATATAAAAAAATTAAACACGTCGAAACAAACATGGGACAAATTGAAGAATATTCATGAAAGAGCAAATCTTTCAAGTAAACTGTATTTACTTAAAAAAATATATGGAGCCAAATTACAAGAAAACGGTAACATGCAACGTCACATAACACATATTCTTGAAACCATCGACAAACTCTCCGCAATTGGAGAAAATATTAGTGACTCGCACATTTCAGCACTATTACTGTTTTCACTTCCACCTAGTTACAACACACTAATAACGGCTCTGGAAGCCAGGCCGGAAAATGAGTTAACACCAGATTACATAAAAAAATAAACTTGTTGACGAATATAATAAACGAGTAGAAAACTCGAAACAAACCGAAAATTCGGCAAAAGCGTTTAAAACACAGAAAAAGTTCGTAAATAAGGATTACAAAAATCATAATAAATATTGCACGTACTGTAAGCAAAATAATCATAACTATAAAGAATGCTGGCACTTAAAAAAACAGAAATTCACAAAAAGCTACACCAAAACAAACATTTAAACCAAAAAAGTTTACATCGTCGCTCTGCTTCGAAAACACAATCGGTGATAGTGAAAATGATAGGTACGAAACGAAAGAAAAAATAAATAAAACCGTACAAATAAATCATAACAAAAATCAAGATGCAGCATTTATAATCGAAAAGCCCGGAAAACCAACCTGGATTATTAATTCCGGAGCATCTTTCCATATTGCGAACAGCAAAGAAATATTTACTGAAATAAACATCACCGAACAAACATCCTTAATATTCGCGAACGGAAACACACTCAATTCCTACGGATCCGGTGAAGTTATGATTACAACAAAAACATCAAACGGGGACTCAAATAAAATAAAATAAAAAAAACGTGTTATATGTTCCAGATATGGAAACAAACTTAATTTCTGTGAGTAAAGCAACTCAACACGGTTACAAATTAATATTTGAAGACGAAAAATGCATGCTATCCTGTAACGGCAAAACGTATCTGGAAGCGAAAAATAAAAATAATTTATGTAAGGTAATTCTCTCAGAAAAAGATATCCCAGACACAGCAAATATCGCAAACGACGGCAAAAATAAAGAATGTCTAGGACTTTGGCACAAACGCCTAGGTCATAGGAATTACGAAAGTATAAAACAAATGATGAAAAACAACTTGGCCAATGGCATAAAAATAAACAACTGCAGTCATACTACACACTGTGAAACATGCATAAAAACAAAAACCACTGATGCACTATATCCGAAATTATCTGAATATAAAACGACTCAGGTACTCGACCTGATACATACAGACGTCTGTGGACCGATAAGAACAACCTCTTTAGGGGGAAAAAGGTATTTCGTCACTTTTATTGACGACCACTCAAGATTTACAGTAATTTATTTGCTATCTCACAAGGATGAGGTCTGAGACAAAATAAAGGACTATACGCAAATGGTTCTCACACAATTCGGGAGATATCCCAAAGCATTCAGATCGGATAACGGGGGCGAATATATAGGCAAAAATACGGAGGACTTTCTTAGAAAAAGAGGTATAAAACACCAATTTACTGTTCCACACTGCCCGAGCCAGAACGGCATTGCTGAAAGAAAGCATAGGAGCTTGATAGAAATGACCCGAACAATGCTCTCAGAAGCCGGGTTACCCCACAAATTCTGGGGTGAAGCAATAAATACAGCAACACATCTCCAAAACAGACAACCAACAAAGGCTACAAATAAAACTCCGTACGAAATTTGGTTCGAGAGAAAAACAAACTTACATTACCTTCGAGTATTTGGCTGTAAGGCTTATATATACATAAATAAGATACATAGAGGAAAATTAGATAACACAGCCAGGGAAGGAATATTTATGGGATATGATAACCACTCAAAGGGTTACAGAGTATTCACTAAAAATAATGAAATCATAATCGGGAGAACTGTAAAATTCCTAGAGAATAACACACACATTCTGAATGAAGAAAATAATGAACCAGAATGCCTGCTTGATAAAAAAATTATATTGAAACGGAAATAAACAATACAGAACAAACACAAGCAGAACCCGATCAAAACATTCCTACATTAAGAAGGTCAGAAAGGACAAACAGGGGAGTTCCACCTAATAGATATACATCCGACAGTTATATCTGTATAGTAAACAACGATGAAATAATCGAACCGAAAAATTGGAAAGAAATCAACGAAATAAAAAATCCTAGAGAAAAGGAAAATTGGCTCAAAGCCACAGTAGCGGAACTAGAAGCGCTGATGAAAGACAAAACATGGGAACTGGTAGAACCACTACCAAATCGAAAAAATAATAGGATAAAAATGGATCTTTAAATGAAAAGTCGATAGCTCAGGAAAATCATCCATATATAAAGCAAGATTAGTTGCTAAAGGATTTAGCCAAAAATTTGGTGAAGATTATGATGAAACATTTGCACCAGTAGTGCAACACACCACCATTCGTGCATTTTTAACCGCAGCCGCTTATAAAAAACTTGATGTACACCATATTGACATAAATGCGGCATTCCTTCATGAAAATTTACAAGAGCAAATTTACATGGAACAACCACAGGGTTACATAGAAACAAACTCTAATTATAAAGTTTGTAAACTAAACAAGACCATATATGGTCTCAAACAGGCAGCAAGAGCCTGGCACTTAAAGGTAGAAAATTCATTAAAAGCACTTAATTTCACGCAAAGCACAGCCGATACATGCTTATTCATAAGAAAAGAAAGAGATAATTTTACATACGTAATAATTTATGTCGACGACATACTTATAGCAAGTAAACCGGAAATAATAAAAGAAATCGTAAAAACACTAAACTAAGAATATGAATTGAAAAACTTAGGACAAATAAAGAAATACTTAGGAACCGAAATAGAAAAAATACCGGACGGTTACGCACTAAACCAAAATTCAAAAATTGAAGAATTAGCTAAGAAATTTAATCTTGAAAATGCAAAACCATACGATACACCAATGGAACCCGGTTTTAATAAAATAGAAGATGACGAAAATTTGGTACCAAATAACACAGAATACCGCAAAGCTATAAGCTCACTTCTTTACATCGCGACAGTTACTAGACCAGACATATCAGCACCAGTCAACATCCTTAGTAGACGTAATGAAGCACCGCGAAACAAGGACTGGAATGCAGTGAAGAGAATAATCAAATATTTATACTGTACGAAAAATTTAAATTTAGATTTAAATACAAAAAAGAAACCAAAATTAGAAGTTTACATAGACTCCGATTGGGCGAGACATACAGAAACGAGAAAATCAACTTCTGGCAGTATTTACATGTTGGGAGGCAATCCAATACAGTGGATCACAAAAAGGCAGACATGCATCGCCTTATCATCTGCTGAAGCAGAATATATATCTGCAGCAAACGCTTGTCAAGAAACTTTATGGTTAATTAAATTATTAGAAGATTTAGGATTAACTCAGGAAAAATCAATTATAATGCATGAAGACAACCAAAGATGCATAAAGATGATACACAACGAAAAGTTTGGTAAGCGTACCAAAAACATAGACGTCAAATTTCATGCCATAAAACAGCTTAGAGAAGAAGGTATTATAGAATTAAAATATTGTTCTACAGATCAGATGATAGCAGACGCGTTAACCAAGCCCATACCCAAGCCTGCACTGGAAAGACATAGAAATTCAATGAAACTATTTATGATCAATTCCTCGGAAGATCTTAAGGGGGAATGTTATAAATATTAACCTCATCCGAGAAATTTATTTATAGAAAAACCACTCTTTCATTTCCTCTTGCAAAGGGGAAAGATGGAAAGACCTTGATAAAGAAAAGAAATAGATTCTAAGTAATCAACATTTCTTTCAACGCATAATGAATAACACAATAATATTTATGACCACTCAACTTCAAATAAATGTTCAATAGTTTTTTTTTATTGATGAACTATTATTATATGAAATAGATTAAAGACATTAGAACAATAATTATAGCAGAAAATGAAACTTTATTATTCCAATTACGTCCTTACGCTGAAACCTTGCAATGTGTAATTTCCACTGACGTATGTGTAATTTCCAATAATGTAATGATAAACTCTGAATTCTCTTTATTATGACTCTAATTTCTCCAGTCCTCTATCAAAATGTAACCGCGTAAACAAGAGCAGATGCCAGCTCCATTATAAGGTGAAATAACCGCTATTAATGTTTAAATGTAAGCTGTAACGTATATGTAATTCTTTTGTGTTCAATTATAGTATCTTAAATGGAACAACCAGTCTATTTACTCTGACTCATCTAATCCAAACCAATTAGTTTTTTTAGCAAAAACGTGATGTGTTCTGTGGAATCGTTTTCTTAATACCTGGATTACCTTCACCTGGATTACCTTTAACTGGATTACTCGTAGAAGTGAGATGCACCTTCAGAAAAGGTAAGAGAATTTTATCTTATCCTTTTTTCAACTCTTGAGACATTTTTTGCGTTTGCACGAACTCCTCCTTCACAATCATGTAATGGAACATAATCAGTAAATTTAGATTTTATTGTTATGGTATTACCAATAATCATTGCCAATTGTACTACTAATTATAATTAGTCTCTACAACTAAACAGGCGATACATTATTTCTATTTAAGTCGTTTTATAACAGAAAAATACAACTTTTTCTTGCGAACAATTCCAGAAAAAAAAAAACAAAAAAACAACATAGATATGTTTAGAAACGCAATTCCAAAATGTTGAATACCTCAGTAACTCAAATATAATGAATTGACATAGAGTACTTCTTATTGAACAGAATCAGAACTGTAGGGAAATATTTATTAGTTTCCTAGTTTGTGCAAAGTAACACCTGTAGGTCCAAATATATACGCATATTACAGAACTTAATAAATTTAATTATTTTATTAAGTGATTGGACTGCTTATTGCTTCAAACGACGACGGGGCAATGTCGTATCATTAATGACAAAAACACCCAAATATGGAAATAGATTATTTCGTTGTTGCATTGTAGAGGAGAATATATTGCTGACCTAGTTTTGCAGTTGCTTTTTATCTCAATTATAAATCAAACGCTATCAATTTCCTTATAAATTGAAAAAAATGTATTATATTTAACAGTTAAATCAGGATTATGAAAGATTTGTATTAGTCAGTATCACTTTGATTTGTGGGGGAAAAGGGTTGTTACACAGTCTGTATGTATTGAAAATCTCTGTAGGGAAAAATATACGATGGACATAAGAATGTAAGGTGGATGTACGTAAACAATGTAAGTAAGGGAACACGGCATGTAAGTAAGGCGATAATTTCGTTCACCACCAAGAAAAGTATCACAACTCATTTATATTATACAGTGTGTCCGAGTCGAAACGCCTTAATTTTAAACACTTATACTGCAGATAATAAACAACCAAGAGAATTTTTTTAGTTGTTACATGGTAGCTTAGATATGGAAATTTACATTACGTAATAGCAATGATTTTTATTTCAGTGCCTGAAAAACCGGAAAATTTAAAATTTGAAAATGACAACGAGTTCTGAAAAGGCACAATTGCTGTGGTGGTTTCGGAGTCCGGAACACATTAGCTGCCGGAAGATGGATTGGGAGAGGTGGTCCAATTCTCTAGTCGTACTCTTTAGACAGCCTCTGTGCCACTCATGGGGCAAATGTATTAATGGAGTGTTTGCACAAACAAAATTTCATAACTATGCGTATCCATGGCTGTTTCAATCTTTTTAATACAACTATTACGTCTTGTACTTCAAACTGTTCAAATTAGGGCATTTCGTCTCGGACATCCTGTATTTCACAAAAAAGGAGAGGCAAAAGAAGATTCGCCTGTTTTTACACTCTAAAAGCGACATTCTAAAAACTGAGCAAAAAAATACTCAAATCTGAGTATGTCGCATAGTCAAAATGGCTTCGAATCAAAATTACTCAAGTTTGAAACACGCATATACTCATTTCTGAAAACATGCACATACTCAAGAATACAACATCATGTACTCATATTTAAGTATGTCCATGTTTCAAAAATGAGTATGAACTTACTTCTATGTGCTCATTTTTGAGTATTTCCATGTTTCAAAATTGAGTTTGAACTGATTCTGATCATTTTGAGTATGTCCATGTTTCCAAAATGAGTACGAACGGACCTCTATGTGCTCAGTTTTGAGTATATCAATGTTTCATTATTCTGAGTATTTCTGGTATTTCAGAATTGGAAGCATTGGGTCTTGATATTTGAAACAAAAAGTTTCATAGCAAAATGAGAATATTCTTACTCTACTGTAGCATAAAATTATAGCACTCAGCTCTGCGCGCAACTATAAAAGCGTGCATAAAAGCCTAAAACATTTAAGAATGAAGACGTAGAAGAGGTTTGGGGGATTGAATAATTTTTCCTTACATACAATTTTCCTTTTTCTTTTGTTGTAAATAGACACATAGCATAATTTACTGATTTACCGGATAACTATACTTATGCAATTTTTCATGTAGCAAGATGTACCTAAGTCAGACTTATTAGTGCAATAAAACGAAAAATGCATTTTTGGAGTTTTATCACATTTCTTGCAGGTGAGCGATATATTAAAAATGGGATATTCAGCATGAAAGGTTATTTAAAATTTATTTATTCAGCCTAATCATGTTGGTGCTTATATACAATTTGTAAATAAAGCAATATTTTAAATGTAGTTTAATTTTATTGATATTTGCGCATTAAGTATAGCCTTAATAAACGGTGCTTCAGTTTAAAATAATTTAATTACTGATTTGAGAATGTGTAAATAAAGACAACTAGTTTTTTCTGGTATTAAATGTGACTCTATTTCTACAAAATATTTTCCGTAATTTAAAAAAAAAAACTATTAAAGTGGTAAAATATATTATTCTAAAGAAATTATCATAGAAATTATTTCTTTTCAATCCGATTTATCATTTATTTATCGCTAGTAAAGACATGAATGTTTCATTCGGGTATAAAAATGTATTACGCTTAATTAAATCTAATAAAATCACTCATTCTCACATGGAGTTTTTTCTTGAAAAATGTAATTATTCAATCTTCTTCTGACATTTTTCTCACATAATAGCATTAAAGTTATAAAAGAAGTAACAATGCTCTTATAATGGAAAATAATCTTAAAAATATCTTGCTTCTGTCCGTAGATAATTATGTTTAATTAATGATGATGTATACATTCATAATTGTGTAAGGAATTTTATTAGACGTGTAAATCCTCGTAGATTA
Organism: Maratus michaelseni; assembly: GCA_963931845.1. Taxonomy (NCBI): domain Eukaryota; kingdom Metazoa; phylum Arthropoda; class Arachnida; order Araneae; family Salticidae; genus Maratus; species Maratus michaelseni. Next base: position 149,540,716 of record OZ007589.1, on the reverse strand, counting down.
TTTATAAATTATCAAAGAATTCTAATTGTGAAATATAGTGTTAAAAATGGGTGGTTATATATATTGTATATGTTAAAAGTTGTCGTATGTGTGTGTGTTAGATCTATTGCAGAATGTGTATTTGTTAGAAGATGTATGAAATTATATAAGATGTATGTCAGAAAAAGAACCTCAAAGTGGGATAAAATTTGATATCTCAATTTGATACGAACTGAGTAACTCTATAACGGATAGTGTCTGAAATATTTGCTGCAGGGAAGAAGAAGAAGCAGTCATAACGGTATCTTAAAACTGACAGTAGTGTAGTTTCTGTAAAATTTATATTATCTTATTTTTATTTTAAGGTATGCTAGTTTTAAAACCACTTATATATGAACATATTTCAAAATACAAAAACTGTCTATATTATTGCATGTAATAAATTCTAAAAAACGTATTTCTCACTTTGAAAATATCGCTAAAATTTAAAGATGCAATTTTACCGCTTGCTTTCAGATTCACATTCAGTTAGGGAAGGAGACGATATCCTAAGTGGGGTACTGACTTTTGTAAAATGCATTTTTGTTATTTTTCGTAAGAAAATCCAAACTGATTAATTTTCTATAAGATTAATATACTGATGCGGTCTTACCCCATCGGTGGTCTAAGACCGGATCATTTAACTTTTTCTAGTAAAGCATTCATTAATAAAAATATGATAAACTAATTACATGTACATAATAATATTAATTTGAAAAAAAGAACGCGGAGAGTGTTTACACTTAGATTCATTTATTCTGTCTAAAATTGTGGCTTTACAAAGCAACTAATAATTATTACGATGCACCTATTTTATCGTGCTTCCCCCTAAGATAGATGCATGCGTGTAATATGTATGTATATGCAACCATTAGTCGGAAAATTATGTATATAAATATGAAGGTAGTATCTATATGAATCATAAAGATAATTTAAAAATTAAAAAAATATTTACTAACCTTAAACATTCTGGAGCGTGAAAATAAAATCTGCTATTGTGAAAATTTATATAGAGAGAATCTATTATTAACGTTTACCTATTCCTGAACCGTTAGTTTTAGTTCCAATAAAAAAAATGCTTCAAAATTTATTCTACATCATATGAAAATCCCTGTACTGAATTGTAATTTTAAAAATAGTGATTTTTTAAAAAATTGCAAAATTAAAATTTTTATTTGGTCTCTGAGTCCTAGAAATTATCAGATGTATTTGGATAATCATTTACATTTCGAAAAAGAACACTCTACATGTTAGCATGTAAAATAGTAAGACTTCTATTCTTCTACGATTTAAAATTACAAAGTTATGATACTTTGAATTTTATGAATTTCGGTGGTTTTGGCACAAGTAGTAACGATTTAGTATTAGAAAACACTGATAATTTAATCGTTTTACTTACCAGAGCATATAGAAAGTTTTCTAAATATAACTTATGGGAACCAGGGTTCGTGTAAAAATTTAAATTTTGTAACCTTTTTAAAAATAGTTAATTTAACGTAAATTGATTTTCGTATGATGATGAACATTTATTTGGAAGGATTTTGATATTGGAATATACCTCCAATACTGACGGTTTGTAAAATTAGCTTTTATTAAAGTTTACAACGGAAACACTGTGCATATATATAGAAGGATAGAATTTTATTATGGCTCGTCAGAACTTCTCACATCTTTTTCTATATGAGATTTAAATTTTTCGTTGGATTATCCTGAAAAAAAATTACATTTTATTGCTATTAAGCTGCTAAATGCCCATAATAAATCAATATTTATAATAAATTAGTTTTTATTGAAATTTGTTTTAGCAACAAACTTTTTTTAGTCTATGTAATCTTGCCAACTGCTTTAATTTTAAATGGTCACTACAACAGAAGAGCTGCCGATATGTACCCCCGCTTGCATGCAAAGAAACCAAACAATTACATTTAAATACATGTAGTGAAAGTATGTTTATTGCAAAATCAATGTTTGTAAATAATATAACCGCAGTGTTATTTTTTTTAGCATGTAATGTGAATTGCAATGTTAGATTTAAGTGCAATCAGAATGCTTTTATTTAGTCTCTAAGTGTAGTTAAATGACAGCTACGTAGAAAACAAAAACGTATTTCGATATGAAGTTGAATTTTGAAATTTGATTCTCAGAAAATAATACTGATTAATTACCGTAAATATAAAATTCAATATTTAAAGAAAATATTACTTAAGCCCTTTCATTATTTAACTATATAAATAATTATAATAAATATACAAACATGTAATTTTGTCAACGTTATTATAACTATTATTATCTCTTACTTTTATGCATTTCACATTATAAATGTGAATATTTGTTTATATCCGCCTGCTACTTGAAAACAGATATAAATATTTCCAACTTATTGAAAAGCAATCCGTTAGTGAATTTAATTACAATGGTGAATCTGAATGAAAATAATAGATTAATTTTGAAAGCTAAATATAGATTCGGTTTCTGCAGTGAAATAAAAAAAAATGTTTTCAAATGCAATTCCTAAAAGTTATTTAAGCTTGTGTACTTTCAAAGGCACTTGACTTTAATAAAGGCACTATAGATTTAAATACAAAGCGTATGTGACATTTTCTTGACACGTAAATTGAACTGTCACTGTTCAGCAGATATTGATTTTGAATTTAAAGCAAATTCTAATTAGTAATCTTTGTCACTCGTTTGTATAGAATGAAAATTACTATTTTATATAAACAGAAATGGGAATTTCACAGTTTGTATTGAAATTTAAAGAAGGATGTCTGATTACAAAACAAAGCTCTGTTTTCGTATATAATTTATTCTGTGTATTAGTTCGAACAGTCTTAATTCTAAAGAAACTACGATGACGTGGTAATATATTTATCTATGGTGAAATCAAAGTACAAATAATACGCATCGTGCTTAAAAATATTTTAACATGTCTTCACAATTTTAGAGTTAAATTTTAGTACAAAAGTTTAATTTAATCAGAGTACTTTTGTTTACTATATTAGCATAGTAAAAGTACAGCTAGGTAACGGAATCTAAAATTTAGAAAGTCTGTATTAAGTTGAATATGTTCGTCAAATATTATTGCTGACATAAATAAGCGGAATATTTAGTAAAATTTTCGTCATAAATTTAGAATACATTGTTAATATTAAATAAAATTTATATTTAATATGAAATATAAGTATTCATAGTTACGAATATTCACATGTTTTTTTTATGTATAATGATACAGGTATTTGTATAAAATTAGTAATTCTAAATTTTGTTTAAGTAAGCATACAAATTTGTAACTTGGCGAACATCATTGTAAATATAATTTTCATTTACTCTTAAGTATTTTCTTTTGGTAAACTTGAATACCTGTTTAATATTGTTTGCATCTTGAAAAGGGATTTAAGCATGTTTAATTTTTTGAGAAATAATCGAATATAGTGATGATTTTTCATGTAAAATGTAAAATAATTGTAAGAAAAAATATAGCCTTAGTTTCTGCAATAACAAAATATAATTTGTATTAGATATTTATGATTGTGTTCATTTACAGATACAGGACTTCAATCAAGACATTATGGATTCAAGTATAAAGCTTAAGAAATGCTTGCTTAAGATGTAAATTGAACTGTCGTAGTTCATCATATATTAATTTTAAATTTAAAGTGAATCGTAATTAGTAATCTTTGTTACTTTCTTTCCTTAGAATGAAAATTTCCGTTTTATATAAATAGAAATAGAATTTTCACAGTTTCTACTGAAATTTAAAGGATGTCTGATTAGAAAGCAAAGATTTGGTCTAGTCTGTAATAATTATTTGCATTCGTTGGAATAACCTTAATCCAAAAGAAGCTACAACGGCAAAAATACTGTTGATATGTATATATGATTGCATGCATTACAATTTAGACAATTGCATTTAAATGGTAATGTAAATCTATTTATAAATGGTGAAATCAAACTTCGAAAATAAATATGCACCATTCTAAATCGATTTTAACATTGACTCTCATAATTAGAGTTAAATTTTCGTACAAAAGCTTAATTTAGTCAGAAAACATTTGTTCAATGAATAAGCAGAGTGAAAGTTTACAAACATTGTTTAATATGTTTATCAAGCAATATTGTTGAATAATTCATTAGAATGTACAAGGGAAATGTTCTTCGTAAATGTTGCATGAAATACAAATATCAGTTATAACTTATATTTAATAAAAAATATAAAAATTTAAAGATATTCAGATGTGATAGTGAAATACAGTATGGACCTCTGTATCATAGTAAGTAATACTAAATTTTGTTTACGGAAATATACAAACTTTTTTTTAATAACATCGTTATAAATACTATTTCACTTAATTTAAAGTATTTTTGTTTGATAAATTTCAATGCTACTTTAAAATTTGTTGTGTCATCAAAACAGGTTTAAAATTTTTTATTTTGTTGACAAAAAATCACTTGTTGAACATAACAGAATAATGAATGTGATTACAAAATGTAAAATAATTATAAAAAAATAAAATAAAATAAAATAAAATAAATGTAGTCTCAGCTTCTGCAATAAAAATATGTTTTAAAATGGTATTTGCATGAGTTATTTATGATCGTGTTCATTTACAGACACCTGCATTTAATCAAGGTATTATGGATTTAAATACAAATTAATATTGACATTTTCTTGAGATCATATCATGGTTTCATAAATATTGATTTTCTATTTAATGTTATTTCAAATTAACAATCACTGTCACTTGTTTGTATACACTGAAAATCATCCCTGTCTTACATAGATAGAAATGTGTTTTTTACATTTTTTATATAAATTTAAAGAAGGATGTCTGATTTTACAGTAAAGCTTTATCTTAGTTTATAAATTTTTCTGTTATAAATTATAGATGTATTCTGTTAGTGTATTAATTCGAACATCCTTAAACGTAACGAACTTATGAAGTCAGAAAAATGTTTTATAAATGTACACGATTCCATACATAACAATTTAGACAAGAGATATTGCTAGGGTTTTTTCAAGGTGTGAAAATACTCATTGACTTAATCTGGAAGCGGTAATTTAATCTTACAAAAGCAAAAATAGGCATAGACGGGATCTGTACAAAAAGAAAAAATAAAAAAAATAAGAAGCTGAAATATTTACGCACAGAGAGGAAGAGATGGGAGAAACTCCTACTTTTCTGTATTTTACTTATTAGCATGTTCAGCTATAAAATGTATTTATCACACACGTATGTTTTGTAGCAGGAAATGTCCAATTTTAACATCATCGTTACTTTCAATCTATTTTTTCTATTATATCAAAACTTCGTAATAGGCATAAAATTATCAATCATTTTACAATCTTTTAACACATGGAAAATCACTTTTAATGGTTTTTCTACACTGTTAAAAATTTGCAGCAAACTGTCCAGTCATTTGACCGTTTTTAGAGAAAACTGTTACATAACCGTAATTTAACACTATTCTGACAATAATATGGGCAATAATACGGTCGATACTGAGTTAAATTACGGTTATGTCACCGTTTTCTCTATAAACGGTCAAATGACTGGACAGTTTGCTGCAAATTTTTAACAGTGTATACAAGAAATGAAATTATTTGTACTTAAAAATGCAAATCGTAAAAATACGCATGACGAAATTTTTGAAGGATATTTTTTTATTCCTGTTATTGCGTGAAATACGCTTGTAGAGGAATTAAGAGGGACCCGTGGTAAAAAATCTTTTTTAAAAAATGCCATTTTTTTATTTTTTTGTTAATAAAAAAGGGACAAAATTATTATTTTTATTTAGTATTTCATAACAATTTTTGTATTGTACTACCAAAACTGCCTGCTTGTAACAAAAACGTTAAATCCATTCGACACAGAATGGATTTTTTTCAAATTTGTCACGTTTAATAGGCTACATCTAAATTTCTTGCACGCTATGAGTATGAAATTTTGTGCAGAAGTTTCATGTTATGTTTTTAATACATAGTCTTCAGGATTTTTAATTTCATGCGACAATTTTGAAAATAAATTCATTGAAATAAATAAAAATCGTTCTAAAAATATTGCTTTTAAATTTATTATAATTTTTTTTCTAAATAATATTTTTATAAATCCTAAAGACAAATTAACAAGCAACCTTTTTTTAACACAACAGTGAAAAAAGTAATGAATTCTTGCAAATGATTCATGAATTATATCAAAATTTAAATAAGTTTAAAATTAAAAAATTTAATATTTCAAATTTTTTGTAATTGCTTAAAAGGCGTATAGCCAACAAAGTGAAAAAGTATCCAAGCCGGGACTCAAACCCGGGTCATCAGTATAGCGCACTGACGTTCTACCAACTGAACCACTTGGAACGATATCCAGCCTGGAACTTTTCACTATCACATGTTGGCAAGGCTACAATCGCAGCACAAGATGAAATATTTTTCCGTGAGCCACCATACCTGGGCAAACACGAAACCAAAGAGAAACCAGCATCGTTGATTGAATAAATCTATTTAATACTTGGAAATTGTTCAATAGAAATTTTCTCACGCATTTGCGTTCATAATATTTCCTTTTTTTTATTACTTAAAAGGCGTATAGCCAACATAGTGAAAAAGTATCCAAGCCGGGACTCAAACCCGGGTCATCAGTATAGCGCACTGACGTTCTACCAACTGAACCACTTGGAGCGATACCCAGCCTGGAACTTCTCACTATCACATGTTGACAAGGCTACAATCGCAGCACAAGATGAAATATTTTTCCGTGAGCCACCAACCCTGGGGCAAACATGAAAACAAAGAGAATCCAGCAGTTGAAGATAATCCAGACCTCAGGGTTTGTGGGATAAACTTCCAAAATCTTCACTGAAAAACATAAAGTCAAACATGCTCTTTACATCTTCAAAATTCGAGGGAATTTCGGGAATTTCCTCACGAGCTTCAGTAGATATTCGACGCAAGGTCTGAAATTGGTCACTGACGCTTAATTTCTGGACACCAGTGTACATTAATTATATATTTTTTTACGTATTTCATAATATAGGGTAAATAATCTATGTCTGCATCTTAATCTTTAAATACTCACGCCAATTGACGCAGCAAAACTCTCCGGGTGCTATGTTTTGTACACCATATGTGAAAATTTCTAGAAAAATAAATTAAAGATTTACAAGATATTAAAGAATTACAAATTCTGAATACACTTATTTCTGAATAGTAATATTCATTTTATTAAATCTCAGAATTCTGCGATTATATAAAGTAAAGGTTTCTGTTACAAAATATTGTTATTTAACAGCTGTAATAATTGACACCTACTCATTAAAGCACGTAGTCATATTCACAATCACGCTCGATCATATTTTCTTCATATTTTGTTGTTGGCCATTGTAATATACCTTGGTATTTTCCTCATGTAATGTTTCTTTTGTAATAAACGACCGTTAGAGGATCAACGGATAAATAAACCTACGTAATTTTTGTCTCCATATGTGGACATATCTTCAAGAATACGTTTATAGCAAGAGAAAAAGCGCATTTCGGGAAAAAGTGACCTTGTAGTTTTTGAAATCCCCGATTCGAACATATCATATTTATTTATTATTATTATAAAGCCGATGAATTTCATTATTAAAATCAATCTATGAATTTTTCTTAACCATTGGAAGGGCCCATAATTAAGGATTACAATTTCACAGATTTCATTGCATTGTTCTCATTAAAAAAAGAGTAATAAAAAACAAATCTTAAAGTAATCAGAAAGTATATGTTACCTAGTAAATGACACACAAATTATAGATAGCATCTCATCAACAAAAAATATTAAAACAATCAAAATCCTACAAAAATCAATTCAATATTTTATTAATTTTAACATTATTCAAAATAAATAAATAAATAAATAAATAAAAAATAAATAAATGAGACTTACTGCTTTTTTGACATCCTCCCCCTTCCACAAAAAAGACCAACGCAAGTCCTTGCCTATTTCAGATATATGGAACAGATATCTTTTAGCCTGTCTGTTAGCCTAGATGTCTTTTCAAAGACGTGTCACAATGGGCTGGCCGGTTAAGTTATTAGCACTTCTCAATTTTAAATTCCGTATAAATTGATTTCTACTACTTTGAAAAGAACATCTTGCGAGTTCTTCGATGAGACATCAACTTTCTCTAATCTTGGAACTATTATGAATTAATTTTTACTTATAATTATTTTTTTGAGTATGATTTAATAAGCGCATTAATATAGCTGATGTAAACTTAATTGATACTTTAAATGCATTCTAGAAATCGCATTGTATTTTATCTGTACTTTATTAATTTTAAAAAAATGGCTTAGCGGATGAAAGAAACAAAAAAATATAGCAATGAACAAATGAATAAAATACTAAAAATGTATAAATTAATTAAATATTCATAATGTTAGTTTCATAAATTCAAATGAAAAGGTTACATACCATAATTACTCGTATGATTTCGTTTTAAGTCAAAAAATATCCTTACTAAGTCAGAATTTTTTTTTAAATTTAATTTATTCTAAGCATAATTAATAGTGTTTCTGAAGTTTTAGGTACTTTTCGGTAAAATAACTGCTTTGTTTTCCGAAAATCAATGCATTATTGTTTTGACTAGGGCTAATTAATATAATAGAAAAAATATTTTTTCCTAAAAAAAAGAACAACTTTTGTTTAAATATTTTCAGTCATACTTTTTGGAGATAATGAATTTTTGAACAAACTACTCTTATGGTGGTTCTCGAATTCCCTGTTCAACAACACGAAAATTTCTGACACATTTCCTGATTAATTTTTAAACACAAAGGTATAAAATTGGAATCGAAATGAATTTTCCATTTTATGATAAATTAATTATTTATTGAGTTATGAGGGATTCTTGTCACATGACGACACGTTTTCCCCTTTCTGACAATGACGCGTCAGGAATTTGGTCCAAAAAGCCGACTTTGACAGTATTTATTTCCGAAAGATCTTCTGCTTTTACAAAAAATGGAAAACATCTCTCGACTAGATGGTTTCTGAATAAGAACACCTGCTATATTCATGCGTTCCCGAACAAAAAATAATTCAGAATGTGTCATAAAGTAGCTCCTTTGCATTGAGAACAGCCTTAAATAAAGCATGGCTTAAAATTTTGAATCAGTTTTTAATCGTTTAAATTTGGCATTGATGATGGAGCTTTAGGGGCTCCCAAACAGCTGTTTGCCATTTTATATATTTTTATTTGTACCATTTTATGTTGATCATTTATTTTAATATAACGGCACAAAGTTTTAATCCACCTATTTTAAACTATAATTTTCTTTATTGGTTACATTATCATTGTTCTCTAAGGCAATTTTCTAGGAATAATTTCATTTTAATTTCATTGTATGTTTGTTTAAAACTGTTTTAAAATTCACGTCGATGAAAAAAAAAATAAAATCTGAACGAAGTAGCATTTTATGTAATAATCTAACGAAGTATACTTATGCTAGGTTCTTATATTACATGTATATACTCTTTAAAAAAATCTACTCAAAATCAGGAACCTGGAGCTATTTTTTTAATTGCAGTTACATCATAAACAAATATGATATTCTCAAATATTATTAACCTTATTACCTGGAAATAACCTTCTTCACAAATATGTATAAATATAATCTCATATTAATCCATTTTATAATGTAGATTTCAAGATAAAATGATTCTGCATAAAATCGAAAATATTTAGCCGGGCTACTTTAAAGAATAAAATTTGCTGCATTCAAACTTAATAAGCATAATGTCATTACCGCTTTGCAACTAAAAATACAGCCTAGAATAAATTGTCTATAAATGAAAACAATCATTAATAACTGATACACATTATTTTAACATCTTATTGAATAGACCAACTTACTTAATAAATTATTATTTAAATGAAAAAATAATGGATCAGTATTAAAATACGTATAATGTTTCAATCTAGTCTTGTACTGTGTCTTCTTTTAATTCAAAAGAAAATGTTAAATTCTTTTATTATCGAAATATATATTCTATTTATCAAAAGCAGAAATTATTATTCTATACAAGCAAATTACAGATATTTTTAATTAGAATTAACTTAAAAGTTAAAATCCATATTTGTTTAACAGCGACAGTTCAATTTAAACCTCAAGAAAATGCCATTCCCACTTTTTCCTAAATCAACACAATCATAAACAATTGATAAAAATTACATTTGATAGCATTTTTGGTATCACGCTAAATTTAGTTTGTCTATTTATATTAATTATTAACCCTTACTGCATAAACAAGTCATATCAAAACTATATTTATAATTTTAAAGAAATACCCCCATTTATTAATAAATTAATACTTATAGAATAAAATAATATATTAGTATTAAAGTATGACTCAATCGAGTTTTTCACTGTGTATTGTTTTGAAGTTTATATATATATATATATATATATATATATATATATATATATATTATTATTATTATTTCGATAAAAACTGGTGAATTTACATTTCTGTTTAACATAAATGAGAATTTTCATTTCATAAAAACAATTGATTTGGATAAATAATTAGAATTCGCTTTCAATTTAAAATCAATATCAGCGTAACAACAACAATTTAATTTCAATTTCAAATAAATGTCCATCCCGCTTTGGGCTCTTTCATTAAAGTCAAGTGTCTGCGAATAAACACAATCATAAACAACTAATGCAAACTGCATTTGAGGGTATGTTTGTATTACAGAAATCAAGACTATGAAGATTACATTTAGTTCTTATATTTATTCTACATTTTAAATGCAAAATCATCATAATATTATGTTCACTAACTGATTATTTTTCAAGAATTTAAAAATATTTTAAGTCTGTTTTAAAATAGTAAACGAGCTTAAAAAGGTATAGGGAAGTTGCAATCAGCTCATCAAGCATTGCACTTCGACTGGAGGTCAGGGTTGTTTCACCAATCAGAACTGCCTATTTGTAGTGTTTGACCTCCAGCATCACGACTATTGAAACTGCCCTATTTACACTGAAGAGCAGTTGAATTAGCGATATCTGTCTAGCATCATGTAGCACCACTTTTCGCTTTGATAACTGCAGCAATTAGTAGCGCCATGGACTCGACAATACATCGGAGGCGTTGGGAAGGCAGACCGATCTACGACACCTGAACAATCTGCCTCAGTTTGCGGAGATTTGATGGAGAGGTTCAGAGGATCGAATATTTTTGTCGGCGGCATCCCAGATGTGCTCAATGGGATTGAGGTTAAATGACCCTCGTTGGCAAGGGAAACAAGTTGACGTTTGTGGAGTGTTAACACAACCATTTCGGATACTATTCGGGAGCGATAGCATGGTCCATTGTCTTTTTTAATAAAAGTTCTCCAATAGGAGAACTTTGGACGTTGCAGAATAGGAGGTTGCAGACGAACACACGGGAGCACATGTTTGTCAAACATATCCCAGTAACATTCACCTGTGATGGATTATGTCACATGTACTACGGGTCCCATTTCAGTCCACGTAAACAGTCCCCTGATGAGAATGTCAGCCCCAATAGCTTGAAAAGTATCTTGTTGAGAAAACGGATCATTCGCTTTCATGGGGTTTGCCCCGTACTCGGACCCTGTCACTGGTATGTACCAACGTGAATCGCGACTCATCAGTCCAGGTAAGGTTTTCCCACACTTCTAAGGTCCAGTGGCGATGTTCCCATGCCCATGTCGAATTACTAAATTTTTATATGTTCCCATATAATCCTTAGGGATTTCCTCCTCAATTTATCAAATATTGCTGTAACTTTTTGAGTTTCCACGATATTTCACTGGTCTTTTTATATGAGTTGCCCTAATGTATTGGCTATCAAATCATGACAAAAAATCTGTGCTGTAGTTCGCGCATGCGCAGTTAAAATTTATTTCATACAAATGTCCATATCTCATCAAGTATTCAACATATTAATATTTAAATTACAGTATACTATTTCTATAATTTTTAGTCAAGTTTTTGGAAAGCGGTGTTAAATTCGGTTAAAAACTCTGCATGCTATAAAAAACATTTTGAAATTTTCACAGAAATGTTAACATCTTCACGAATATACGTGCTATGCTTACACAAATGCACACAAATTTTGAACAGGACCTACATAGTCATTTGCTACAGTGACAGACCATTTTTAGCATTTTCTGTTACTTGGGTGATAAAAATATTATTTTATTATTTAAATAATTATTGCCCTCCCCCCCCTTAATTGTACTCGTGACAAAATTTTCACTGGAAAAATGAAGTCAAACATGTTCTTTACATCCTCAAAGTTCAAGGGCATTTCGGGCATTTCCTCACGAGTTTCAGTAGATATTCGACGGAACGTCTGAAATTGGTCACTGCCCCTTAATTTCTGGACATCAGTGTATTTTATTGTATCTTTTGTAGAGCACTAAATCCCATTCATTGCAAAAACAATGTAATTTCAAGATTTTTTTCTTTAATTTTAATTCTTATAAAGTAATTACCTGAAAACTGACAAACAAGAATTTTTTTTTTTAATATCTAGTATTTCTCTGTAGTACAAATATTATTGAATCCTAAAAAACGATAAATCTTGGACTTATGTAGTTTTTGAAATCATTGTTTCATTTCTGTTTTCTTAAAGTGATGCTGCACTATTTCCACGAAGTATTTGAACAGCTAACAATAAATTAAGAGATATAAACTATTTACAATAAAATAAAAAATATTGACGAATCCATTACTCACCTTAGCTAGAACATGTTACATGAATAAATTCAGTTAAAATTTACTAAAAAGTGTTTAAAAGGTTGTTAAATACACAAAATAAATTACAAAATTGTATATCTAAAACCTAGTACTTACAAATACAATCATACTCATCATCAGAGTTGAAAATAGAAAATACAAACAGAGAGAAATGTTGCCTTTCGAATCAATATCTGTTGCAATGTTCCAATATGAAGTGTAAGACACCCACCAACCAACCTGCCCTACACTTTCTTTTGGAACATTACAAAGGATATTGATTCGAAAAGAATCAGTTCTCTGAATTTGAATTTTCTGTTTTCAAATCTGAAGATGAGTACGGTTTCATGATATTTTGTTAAAATCTAGAAGTGAACTTGGTGGCCGAATGGTTAGAGCACTGCTCTTGATTGTGAAGGTTGCGGGTTCGATTCCCTTAAATTCCTATTTGATTTTTCTACTTTTTCATTTTAAAATGTTTTATCGGTTACTTTGTATTTTTCATGATTAATGGAATATATTTTATAAAAGTAAAATTTAATATTATTAACAATTACTTATTTAATTAAATACGACAAATTCAGCAATTTCACAATTAAAATTTTACATTACAATGCCTTTTAATATTTAAACATTATAATTTTTTTTTCTTTTAGCAAATGTAAAATAAGTAATGAAAATATAATCAATTTGCACGAATTGCTCCAGGTTTTTATAATGAGTACTTCAACAGTGAATTTTTAGTGCGAATAGAATGCAAAGCATATTTTACAATGTAAAAAATATTATAAAATAAAATGTAAAAGATATACATTATTTAAACTAGAAATATCAGTATCTATTTTTGTAAAGAGGTAAAATATATGTGATTTACCGTCTAGTTTGTACTTGTAAGTACTATGTTGTATGTACTTGTATGTACTTGTAAGTACTAGGTTTGAGATTTACAATTTTGTATGTACTTGTATGTACTTGTAAGTACTAGGTTTGAGATTTACAATTTTGTATGTACTTGTATGTACTTGTAAGTACTAGGTTTGAGATTTACAATTTTGTATTTTAATTTATTTTATTTTATATATTTAACAACATATTAAACACTCTTTAATTTTGACTAAATTTATTCTGAATTTATCCATGTAACATGTAAGAGATATAAGTAGAAAATATTTAAAGGTAATATGTATGAGAAAAAAAATCTACATATTTTTAATAGTCAATTATTTATCATACTAAAATTGCTGATTAATTTTTCTTATCCAAACGTTGTTATAAACGCAAGAAAAATTATTAATTAAAAATTGAACCACATTTTTCGTTCTGTAAAATTATTAATTCTAATTAAATTGGTCACAAAAGAATGAAAAAAATATAATAATATTAGATACTTTTCAAAATGATGACAAATGAATAAAGAATGCTTTTATAAGATTTTGAATATTTTTATTTTTATCTGTAATTTTGTTTTACATGTTATTTAAATGTTAAATATATATGAATTTTTATTTCTGTTTCCTGCGACATCTCAGATCTTATATAAAAGTGCATTTTTGTTTATCTGCTATACGGGTTACCATGATAAAATTATAGAATAAGTTGAATGTTGAATGAAATTTTCACTAGAACGAAGTTTGATGTCAAACTTAAAATTTAGTGCAATCTTTTGTGCAATTTGACGCAGAACTTGATGAAGTATGGTTGAATAACTAATTTTTTGTTCTTTTTTTTTCATACAACTTTAATCTTAAATTTATTTGTATTTCAATCTCGAAACATGCGGAATAAAACAGCAGTGAACATTACGTCATTTACCTGCATTTGTGATAAAATGTTCCAGTTTTACAATGACTGTTAAATTTCAATAATAGAGATATCAGAATTTATCATAAAGTTGCCCGTTATTTTAATCGAAAAGTGAGGGTTAAAATAACTTCATTTTCATTTAGTCATATTATTATTATTATTATTATTATTGTTATTATTATTATTATTTAAAGCTTTTAATTTCAGTATCAGTGTAATGAACCAGTGGAATAAAATAACATCACTTTGTCGAGATTATTGTAAAATGTTTCAAATTTATGAATTGATATACAAGTCCTTTTTCAATTGTGACGAAGAACAGGGTGAAAATTTAGCCATTTTGAAATTAGTGCCCAAGAATGTACTTTATTCTAAGTGCGACGCCATTTTCCAAAAAGAAAAAATCTTCGTGGGCACGTGTTTGAACATATGATATTGAACAAATATGAATAATTTAATAAAAAACATTAATAAGTGATTATATAAACACTGTAAAAATGGCGAATGTTTCTGAATTTAAGAAAATATGATATAATGATGAATAAATTTATAATATAAACTCATCATTGTTAACCATCATTCTGAACAGTCTTTCTGTTCTTTAGAAACTTCAGACATCAATGGCATTTCGAGATTTAAAGAATCATTTGGAAAAACAAAATTTTTCTAGCTGCCCGGAATATAGTTTCTTCAGATGCTATCCATTCTCAAGTAAACATTTTCATGTTCAACAAATATGTTTAACAGACAAACATGCAAAATTAACAGCGTTAACATTGGCATTAAAATTAAGATTATTTCTTTACTCTTTCATGTATAAATTAACTTAACGCAGCTGAAAATGTTTACTTGACAATGGATGACATTCAATAAATAGGTATTCCAAGATGAGGAAACTGATTAATACACTATAAAAACTATTCGGAAACATTTCTGAAAAATACGGGCAACTATATAAATTTTGTTTTTATAAATAATTCTTTAAATTTTGGAAATGTATTGCTTTCTGGGGATTCAAAAGACAATGGAACGCATTTTTTCGAATGTCGGATAGCTCAAAAGATTATATTATATTTTCGTGGTTATAGTGTATTTTCATAAAATAAGAAACATTGGTCATATTTAGAGTGAAAAGATACAGTTAAAATATTTAAAAAATGCAAATTTATAGAACTTTTATCGTTTTAACAGTGCTTTATTAAAATTATTTGTACTAACTAAAGAAAAAAAAAGAGTGTTTTTAACCCCTTTTCATCTCTGAAATTTTTATTTATTTTATTTTATTTTTTACCTGAGGTATTTCCAAGATTTCCGGAGCAAAAATAGTGCCCACTTCTTTACATGTCGTGAATACATCTGTTACAAAAACTTTCACCAATGGGCGGAGTTGGATCTTTTTCCTAGTTTTCCCGAACATAAAAGATGTTTAATGCATAAAGTTTCTAACTTTTAGAAGTGCATCATATATTGCCTATAACAGGTTTAACATTTCCTCTCTTTCTAACATTTCTTCCCGTTTTCTCTTAAATAAGAACTAAGTAATATGAAGCGTATTATTTCGCTGTGTAACCACCGAAATCAATATATAATATGTTATAAAGAATATTTTCAACTATTTAAAAAATATATGTTTGATGACTAACTAATGTGTTACTAAATTCATTTCTCTATTTAAAATACTACGCAAATTTAAACAAATATTTAAACAAACATTTTTGAATTTAATGTTGTTTCATTTATTGTTAAATTTCTTTTGTGTATAACTACAGGTGCAAAGGATAAAGGTGTTATGTTTAATACATGATAAATATATTAAAAACTTTTCTCAACATATTACACAATAAATTATAGTATAAATGGTAACAATCTACTCTCCTCTAGGACTGTCCAAGCAATCCATTGTATTGAAACAACCTGGCAATTGCTTAAACCAAAAATAAGGATTACACCTTGCATTTTGAAAATTGAACATTAGGTAAAGCCATAAAAATAAATCAGGAAAATGATAAATTGCGGTACCATGAAGGACACTTCTTTGTAAATGACGCGTTCGCAAAAAAAAAAAAAAAAAAAAAAAAAAAAAAAACGAATGAAAGGAAGAAAGAAAGATAAAAGAATTAAAATAATAAATGTTATTGCTGTATTATAAGTATCTTAAATCAACAAATTAAATGAAAGATGTTGCAAAATAATGCTCCATTACAAAAGTTCTTTGCGCTTAGGAAAATTTCACTTCTAAAAAGCGGTTCTTACGGATGATGGGATCTTTATGTCCTCAATGTTTTTATAGTTATTTCATAAAATCTTAAACCTTAACTCAGGATGAAAGTTGCACATTATTGCTACATGTAAAATGTCTTCTTTTTCACACTGAATTATTCATCGCCTGCTATTTGTTGACTTATTTAAAATTTATTAACTTTCAGTTAATTGTCTGGAAGAAGGGAATATGTTAGAAATTTTGGAAAGTTTTTTTGTTGTTATTGAAAAAGTGTCTATGTGAAATGATTGATGATTACCCAGTGTTAAAAATTGCAATTTCATAATATACAAGATTGTTTACTTTAAATAAAATGTTAAAAGAATAAATTACAAATATTATTATTACTTTCATTAACTAATTTTTTATTACTCGTCAATACTCAGCATTAAGACAAAAGTAGAGAATGATTAAGATCGGAAAACGGGCTTATGTTGCACTTGATGCTCAGGACATCACTAATCAATGACCATTATTACTTTTTCCTCATTTCTGTATAATTTAAAACATGTAACATAGGCCCTTGTTCCTTACACCCATTCAATTACTGAAATTCTAGGAGATTAACTGCGAAATATTTTTGGTCAAAATTTCTCTGAGAGTGATAGAATAATATATTTAAATTTTGTCTCTCGGATAGCGTTTTATGAAAGTTCTCCAAATTAAGAGTCTGAAAAGTCATTAAATTATCATCACCATTTTATTAATCTCTTTAAGATATTTACTGAATTATCGATCTACTTGGATGCAAGCTTGACTTAATAACTACGCCTTCATGCTATTAGCAGTTGCAAGTCATGTTGCATTTAATATTTTAAGCAATTAAAAATAATAGGGTTCATTTACTTTAATTTAAATTACATTTGAAATAAATAAATAAGATATCAGCTCGATATTTTTATTGAACAAGGTTCGTGCAGTTTTAGCACAATTTTTAGTATATTTTTTCTATTTAATATTTAAATAGCAGAAATTGAAGACGCCTCGTTTAATTCCAGGATGTGTGATACTTTTCCGCATTTAGATAAGGCAAAAATTGCTATTAAAAATTGTGGTAAAAGCGTACAAACCCTGTTGAACTGATTACAAAAATTCTCAATTACAGATATTTGGGAACTTTTTAATTCATAATGTCAAAAGTCAAAATAGTGGAAAGTTTATAGTAATAATTACTTACAACAATAGAAACAGCATGCTTAATGTTGAAATTATAAAAGTAAAATATTTTAAGTTGTACTAGTGGTAAGCTTTTTTTGTAAACATTATAATAACTTAATATACTTGCTTTAAAATAAAATGTTAAAAAAAATTACAAATGAAGTACTGGAATAACAACACTATATGCACATAGTTTAATAGGTTATGGTATAATAAATAAAATGTCATCATTAATAAAAAAAAAATAACTACAGCTTCAATTTTAATTTAATGTACCTCAATCTGAAATCATTTCTAATTATTACAATGCAATTTTATTTTATCGGTAATTATACATTCGAACGCTTATATTTTAAAACTTTTTTCCTACTAAAATTCTTATGGCAACAAATCTCATTTTAATTCATCTTATTTATTAAGCAGTAATTAAATAGCTGTAGACAAATTGATCGTTTTTATATTTCTCTTTAGTTTTTAATTGGCATTTATAGTTTCTAATACTCTTTGTTTGGAATAAAAAAAATATTTTTATAAAAATCAAATGCCTAAAACTGTTCCTTAATTTCACCAACTTTCTCATTCATCTTTGTAACTCGGATTGTAAGCGGTTATTAAACGGATTTTGTCAAATTAATAGTTTTTGTATTTTCTCTTCGCAGTTTAATATCGGTAATTATATATTCTAAGACAATTTTTGTTCATTTAATTATTCTTTATAGTACCTAAACGCATAAAATTGTTTCTTTATTAAAAAGCTCATACTGGCAAATCTAATTAATATGTAACTTAGTTAATAAACAGTTATTAAATGTATTTTGTCATTTTTTTATATAAAAAAAAATATGTGCGAGAATGTAAGTTTATACGAAACAAAAGGTTATACAATTATCTTTTCTCCTCCAATCTGCGATTACATAAAAAAATAATAGTTTGTTTAATTATCTTATCATTTTTCCTACAACTAAAAGAGTTTTGCATTATTTGATGATCTTTTTTTTTACAAATAAAACATTATTATTTGATAACAATCAACAAAGATCGTCTTATGCATATTATTTTTTTAAAAGAATGGATTGCTAGAAAGAAAAACGATAATATACAAACACATGAAATTATAATTGCCTATTTATATTGCTCTTAATTTTATAAATAAGTAAATAGTTTAATTGTTATATTAAATACTTTTGCACCTCCTGTATAGCGCTCCTCACCTTTTTTGTAACTTAGTCGCCTATGTAAATATTTTTTATTAGATATGAAAAAATAACTTTTTTTTCATTAGAATAATACAAGGCGTACATTATTTTCTATTATTGGAGCAAACAAATCAGTAAATTTAATTTTTAGATTTATGTATCTAAACGCAGATATTGCACACAAAATGTCATCAGTGGCGTAAATAAAATTAGTTTGTGTGGGCAATGCCATGGTTCTAGAGATTCAGAGTGGCACAAGAGTAATTTAATAACACCCAAAATATAACATAAGAAAGAAGGAAATACAATTTTAAGAATTTTTAGGCATTCTGCTAGGAAAATTCAATAAATTTTGCTAAATAAAAGCGATTGGCTAAAAAAAATCTTCTTTTTGAAAACATAGCTAAAAGCAATTTATGTACACTGAAAAAATATTTGTACATTGCAATATAAGAGAAAATGTTTACTTGAGAGCCGATAGCATCCGAAAAACCAATATTTCGTATTAATTCTTAGTTTAGAAAACTGATTAATACACTGTAAATGGTAAAAAAGAGACATTTTCATGATTTAGCAAGACGTTTTACGAAAATATAGTATTATCTTACCCACGATTCTGAAACGCGTTCCTGTATCCCCAGAAATCTATTGATTTTCGAGATTTAAAGAAGCATTTGTAAAACAAAAGTCACTTTTGTTGCCCGTAAATTCGGGAAACGTTTTCGAGTGTATTAAATCATTTTTCTGAACCCGGCATCATCGTAAAATATTAATTTTTCAGATGCTATTAATTCTTAAGTATACATTTCATGTTCAAAACTCAATATTCTAAATTAAGCGTAAAATGAAACGTTATGTCTAAATGGATTTTTTTTTCACCAAAGTCTTAGAAATGAAGTCAGTCACACGAATCATCTTGTACAAACAGCAAAAAGGCTGCCAAATTTATGAAAATAAGGAATTTGGCTGTTTAAAATGATTTGTTTAAAAAAATACTACTTTTGTTTAAAAACAGCTGAAAGTTATATGAAAGCGAATTATATATTTTCACGTAAATTTATAGATTCACATATTTTGCATTGAGAAAGAAAGACCTTCAATCAATGAACCTGTCGCTGGGAAAAATACAAAACCCACTATTTTTCTCCAGTGAGAAAAAAAAATTGCGGAATTTTTAATTTTTACACATTAAAAAAAAAGTTTGTGTGTGTGGGGGGGGGGAGGGGGTAATATGTGAGTAAATACAGTAACTTAGATTGTGACGGTCATCTTTGTTTGTCAGGTCGTGCGGTAGAGCAGGAGACGAAAAACAAGTCTAGTTTAAAACCAAAACCAGTTTATTAAAACCAAATAGGTAGGGAAGTTGAGCGAACTCCACTTGATTTTCCTCAAAATTAACAAAAAAGAAAGACTTTTGTTATCGACTTGTAGCTCCTTAAGAAATCAAAACTATATAATAATTAGAATTAAACTATTCAGGTACAAATTCACGATGCAACAATTTTATATTTCAGACTTAATAAGCACTGATGCAGGCTTAAATCAACTTAACAGCAGCACGAAACTTAACTATAAATGCTGAGGCTAATTATCAATCTCAAGACTCGATGCGAAGTCTCGAGGCTAAATCTAAATCTATCTAAGTCTCAGTCTAAATCTCAATACTAAGTCTCCCAAGCTAAGTCTGCTCTCCCCAGCTCCTCTGAGCTCTCTTCTGAAACGAAAATTCACTGCTTATATACTCCACGGTATCGATTGATCAGCTCCCAAAAATTTGCATAACTGAAAGAAAACAGCAACTCACAATTTCCGAGATTCAGACATCCGTCGAATGTTAGAGAAAGAGAGCATTGATAAAACTTATACGCACATGGCCGGTTATTGGACAAAAAATTACGATCTCATTCAAACATCGCCTACTCACGTGACGAGAGTAGTCGATCCCTTACAAGGTTAGAGGGGGTTTTTTAATGAGTCATGACTTCTACACCATTTTTATTTTCAAATTCTCGAATTTCCTACATTTAAATTAGTAAGTTTTCTTATATGCGATGTATAACCCTTTTTAAAAAAAAAATTGTCTTTAAAAAATGAGGTCGCATTATTCAGACATAAATATTATATACGCGTTGATACGTTGTTAAATATTAATTATAATGGTGTTGAAAGTACAACGACTTTGCAGAAAAAAAAGAAACTAATACGTTGTGTCTATCACAAAACTTTCTTTCATATCTTTCTACTACATTAAATTAAAATTAGCAAATAATTATGAATATGAATGACAGTGCATTTCTTAGCTTTTAACAGAACCAGAAGCATAAAATATCACGTATTTCTACTGATAATAAAATTGGTATGTTTATCGTTAAAAGTGTAGACCAATTTCTGTTAATTAATCAAGACAAAAATTGAACCAGCATTGTTCTTCATAATATGATCTTATAAATTAAATTTGGCACAATTCCATTCGATAGATGTCACATGATAGCGGCACCATACATTATTATGCTGCATATTAGGAGATAAGCAGCAAAATCGAATAAGTATATGTCTAAGCACAACTAAAGATTTAATTTAACGAAATTGCTTGCATTAATGCTTGATTTACAGCGTCCACAAAATTTGTATAACACAGAGACAAACAGAATCTAGACAGACAGACATCGTTCCAAAAATAATGAAATCGTCATTAGGACATTCCAAAACGTGTAATCAATTTTTATTCACCGAACTCATCAGAAATGAAGTCAGTCACACGAATCATCTTGTACAAACAACAAAAAGGTTACCAAATTTAAAAAAATAAGGAATTTGGCTGTTTAAAATTATTTGTTTAAAAAAATACTGATAAAATGTGAAACTGGAATTCGAAAATTCAACGCGTAATATTTATTTTCTTCTTCCGCATACAGAATAGAATAAGAAACAATTCTAAGCAATAGAACTCAGAAAATGCGAAACGATAAATAAAATGAAACGAGAACGATAACTCATGCGTCAAGCATAGATTATGAAAAACTTTTCAACACAGCCAGAAGAATGTAACAAAACTTCACCGTTAAATAACGTGAAAGAAGATATGTAAGTAAACAGTTAAAAAACATATACCGCATTTAAAAATACAGTTTTCGAAATTACCTGCCATTGTCTAAAAAGTAGTCGTATTATTTTGTGCTGCCCTGCATATGATCAATAGATGTGGATATATAGCATGATAAAATTTAGTTCAGTTAGAATATTCACATTTAGCAATTTTCTCCGGCCAATGGAAATGCACTCGAAATCCTTTGTACAGCCCTGTATATTATGTGAAGACTTTTGTACACACCACATATTAAGCTAAAAGGCAACTTAAAACTCACTCGCAGCAATTAACAACCGTAAACGACAATGTATATGTTTCTTTGCGTAGCCCTGTATATGAATTTATTTATATTCCACGAACTTCTATTAGTCAACTAAATATATTATATTTCAGCCAGAAAATGCGTAACACAATTAAAAGGCTCTTAAGCCTACGTCAGTCACGCGAAGAAACGCTCCAGCTAATGTTAAGTCTATGGGAAGGTTATCGCGCGATTTCTCGCTCGCATTTTAATATTTTTAAATGATTTTTTTTGCATAGGATAGCTGAGGTCGATCTCTAACGTTGTTAGTTTTTACTTTTTCGATTTTGGTTCCAGTTTTTTTATATAAAGATAATTTCACTTTCAGAACCGGTTCAAACCGGTTCCAAAATTGAAAATATCCGCTTATAAAAAAACCGTAACCAAAATCGAAAAATTAAAAACTAACAACGTTAGAGATCGACCTCAGCTATCCTATGCAAAAAAAATCATTTAAAAATATTAAAATGCGAGCGAGAAATCGCGCGATAACCTTCCCATAGACTTAACATTAGCTGGAGCGTTTCTTCGCGTGACTAGCGTAGGCTCTTAAGCAATTCACTCCGATAGTCTGTAATACTTACGGATTGCCTTGTGTAGCCCTGTATATGAGCAACCGAGTTTTTAAAGACACACGTACTATGCAAAAATTTAGTTACAGTTAAAAACGCAAACCATACTTGAATACTCCCTTATCACACATAGACTGTAAATATCGCATATGTACTGTAACCGATATCTTTTGTATGTCCCTGTAAATATACGCAATGCACACCACACTTTCAAGAGAGCAATTTATAGTGAGCCTCAGTAATGCATATAATTTTCATTTTGTTTGAAATACGAAATATCACTAAATTGCACTGCAAACGATTTTTGCCCATAGAAAAATGTGTAAAAGAATTCTTTTGTTTGACCCTGTAAATGAATAATAAATGCTTTGCCCCCCATATTCTACAAAAAGCATGTTTTAATGCGCTTCATAATTATATATCAATTTCATTATGTTTTAAATGACGTAGCATCATCGAAATGCGCTTGAACCGATTATTCCCCATTGACTGTAATGTAACGGAATACTTTTGACTGTCCCTGTAAAAAATCTATAAGTGCTACACACTTCTGTAGAAATAGGGAACATTCTATAGTAAACGACAATAACATACAAAAATTTCATGACAATCGAAGCATATATACGGGAGTTAGAGCACGGACAGACGGCAAACGGCAGACAAACCGAAGTCATAAACACTTTTCAACTAGGTTGAAAAGTGTTAACAAACCGAAGTCATAAACACTTTTCAAATAGGTTGGAAAGTGTTAAAAACGCATGAATATATCTATAAGAAAATTAAAAGAAGGAAACAAGAACGAAAAATCATGCGTCAAGCATAGATTATGTAACACTTTCCAACGCTTCCAAAATAATTTTACAAATCATACCGTTTAATAAGCTAAAAGATAACATCTAAGTAATCCGAATACTTTTCATCAGCCCTGTATAGGATCTATAGATTTGTATATATACTACAAAGGATGCTAAATTTTAGTTCAGTTAGGAAACGCGTAGCACAGTTTAAAATTCTCCGTCTGGAGTTAAATAATACGGAAATGTGTTCGCGAACTTTTGTGCTTCCCTGTATAGGATCTACAGAATTTATACACACC
Source organism: Maratus michaelseni (assembly GCA_963931845.1). Taxonomy (NCBI): domain Eukaryota; kingdom Metazoa; phylum Arthropoda; class Arachnida; order Araneae; family Salticidae; genus Maratus; species Maratus michaelseni. Next base: position 149,516,476 of record OZ007589.1, on the reverse strand, counting down.
ACGTAATAGACAAAAAGCGAGTTAAAATTAAAATCGCGTTCAGTAACTTAAAACGCACTTCCAGGAATTATTGTTAACAGACAGTAGAGAATTCTTTTGTGTGTTCCTATAAATGAACGATGACTGCTATACACACAATATTCTGTAGTAAGCCTTATAATACACCTTATATAAATGTAGTATGTAGTAATACACCTTATATAAATTTCAATGCGTTTAAAATAGGGAAACATTATTTAAATAAACCGCAGACGATTTTTCTCCATAGACGTAATGTAACGGAATTCTTTTGACTGTCCCTGTAAAGTAACTATAAGTGCTATGCACACACTATTCCAAATTAAGCTTCTTCTAATGCACCTTAGTGATATATATAAATTCCAATGCGTTTAAAATAGTGAAAAATTATTTAAATAAACCTCAAGTGATTTTTCCCCATAGACCGCAATATAATGGAATTCTTTTGAGTGTCCCTGTAAAAAAAGTATAAGTGTTACACACTTCCGTTGAAATAGGGAACATGCTATAGACAACGACTATAACATATAAAAATTGCAGAGCAATCCGAGCATATTTGCGGGAGTTAGAGCACGGCCAGACGGCCAGACGGCCAGACGGCAGACGACCAGACGGCCATACGGCCAGACAAACCGAAGTCATAAACACTTTTCAACTAGGTTGGAAAGTGTTAAAAACCATCGAAAATCTACGAAGTCCCTTTCCCTTAAAATAATTAAGCAAAATATTACCCAGAAGTATGACTTTTATTCATATAAACGAAATAAATATGGCAATTAAAGAATACCATTTTTAGGTGCGTTCGTAATTATATAAATACGTAGCACCCATAGTCGTCGCTTGGTCCGTCCGTCTGTCTGTCCGTCTGTCTGTCCGTCCGTCCGCATATAACAACGCAAAAACTACCCAACCGAATGGTTTGAAATTTAAGATATATTACCTTTGCAGAATTTTGTCGAGACATTTCAAATTTTATTAAAATCGAATCAAAACTTTAGGAGATATTAATAAAAATATTTATTAAGAAATTTGAATTTTTTTTTTTAAATCGGTGCTTTCTTGTTAGAGGAGCTTCCGAAGTTTAATCGTCAAGCGACCGAGATACTTATTCTATGACAGAAATTAACCTGCAGACGATATCATTTATTTCACAGAATTAAAAAATCATCAAGATCTAAATATTTATATAGCTAGCTACAGTACGAACGCACCTCATTTGTCACGTTTGACGTACAATTTCCAGCTTGTTACATTTATTGCTGTAATTATAATTTAGATATTCCAGAGTTTAAGTGAATTTCCAAAGTAGATTTTACAGCTTAGTTAAAAAACGATTTTGCATTATCTAAAAAAAATGTTTCCCTTGAAACTACGAATTTAAAGAATGAAAACATATACAGTATTTACTCATGATAATTATATTTTATCCCACGATTTTAAACATAAAAGATATTTTGCCTCCTTAGATAAAAAAAAAATAATAATAATCATCGGTAAATAGATGCAGAATTGATAGTAATATGCCATGAAAATTTCTATCATAAAAAAAATCCTGGAAAGACTTAGAATATTTGGGGAATTATTTTCTGACATACGCTATTACAGGGTAACTGGAAGAGATTAGAATAATTGTAGAATATACTTAGAAAGAAAAAAAACGGAAGATGAATAAAGTGTATAAAAGACGATTTTACAAAGATGTCCCAGAAATGTATTTTATTCCTTTACATTCTTAGAATTATGTTGAAAGCATTTACTACCATCTGCAATAATCTTTAATTTTTCGGCTTATTTCATGTTCAATTCTTATCATTTCGAACATAAAACAAAAATGAAACAAAACTTTAATCTCGTATGTGATATTGTATCCTGAAAAAGCATTATTTAAATAAAATTTTAAATGTCAAAATCATTTTGCTGACTTGAAATAAATGTTTCATTTGTTTTAATTTTAAATGATATGCATCTTAAAATACTTTTACCATTGTTTTCACAAAATTTTAAAATTGGTTCTTAAGAGATCATATACATTTTTATATACATTTTTTTTTAAATATAAAAAATGACTTTAGTTTAGAGAATTTTAAGCCTATAAAATTTATTTCTTGTTTCTTATTTTGGCATCATTTATGAATATAAAATGAAGATGTAAACATTTTTTTCTTTATTCAAACTACTTATACTCGTTTCGAAATATTTCTGTATTGATGATTTTCAAATTTTGTTAAAAGCCTTCTATTTATAATAAATTTCAGTTTAAGAACTAAGATATGCCAAATACGAAAATGATTATATTCCAAAGTTTTAAAACTTTTCTAATCGAAGATTACAAAATGAAACAACAGTTTAGTTTTCTAGTGCAGAATTTAAGTGGTTTAAAAAAAAAAAAAAAAAAAAAAAAAAAAAAGTCTAACAAAAATTTTATTTTTGTGTAAAATTTCATCATTATTTTTAGCGTTTGAAATACCAAAGTTAATTAATATATACCATATAAATTTTAATAAATTTTAACAAATCCTAATAATTTTAATATTTATATTTAATTATTATAAATGCGAAAGCACATGTTGAGAACAAAGTTTTCTGTAGGGTTTTAATGTTCGAATTATATTTTCTTATTTCTAAAAACGAAATATAAATTTTACCATATTAAAACACAACACATCAAAATCAGTGTAACTGGATCTGTAACGAACTCTCCCTTAACTGGAAATTTCATAGTTTCGGTGAAAATAATACTATATTTTAATTATAACTTGAGGTACACCCTCTGTCTAAAACTGATTATTTCAGTTAGCCCTTTCAATTTTAATTTAGCAGATTTTACTATATTTGGTTATAAGAAAAATACATAATGCTTATAATAAACAACATGATATTTTTTTATATACAGGATTGTTTCAAAATGTTTTTTGATGTTGTCTTGTATTTTCCTATTCTCCTAAGTAATGTATTTTCTAAAATACTGCTTACTATACATATTAGGCATAATGTTATTTCCAGATCTTGTAATCCTTATATATTCATATTTAGAAATTTGAAATAATCTTTTTCATCATAATAAATCTCCAGATTGCATTAGCTCATTTTATGTTTTTTGTTTTTTCAAAAAAGGACCGGGTTCGATAAGAATATGAAAGTGGCCTATCGAAAGTGGAGGTAAATGTTTCTTCTATCTTTGTTTTCATAATTTATTTATTAATTAATATATCTAAATCAATAATATATAACACATAAGTTCAATGCTATTGGTAAACAGAACGCGTTTGATGACCAAACTTGGCTGATTTTCATATGTTATCCATTTTTTCTACAAAGAGCAAATTAAGATAACATTTTGATTTTGATACGTGTTTATGCTGAAGGTATAAATTATCATAAATATCAAAACAAAATTGATACTTCAATTTGGTCATATTTCGAAAAAACCTTTATGGTTACAAGATAAAATTGTTTGTTTCTGGAAAAAAAAATCTTACAAATTATCGATATATTTATAAATTTATAGATGAGCATTGTTACTTTCGACAAAGATAATTATTATAATATCATTACTTTTATATATTTATCCCCAGTATCCCTCAACATTCGAATTCCCCGAACACATTTTAAATAATTTGAAACTATAACAATGTCAATTTGTAATTAGTGTAAATGTGGCATGAGAATCGAAAGAAACAAGAAAAATACAGAGACGCATTCGTACTTATTCGAACGAAAATTTTCAAAGTACGCATAAAATTAAAAATGTATAGTTAAAAAAACAATACTACAAAAATCCTTAAACAAGAGAGGTTGATTGAAATAGATTTATCACACATTTTTTAGAACGGGACATGCAACCTTTTTTAGGTGCGTTCGTAATTATATAAATACGTAGCACCTATAGTCGTCGTTTGGTCCGTCCGTCTGTCCGTCCGTCTGTCTGTCTGTCCGTCCGTCTGTCTGTCTGTCCGCATATAACAACGCAAAAACTACCCAACCAAATGGTTTGCAATTTAAAATATATTATCTTTGCAGAATTTTGTCGAGACATTTCAAATTTTATTAAAATCGAATCAAAACTTTAGGAGATATTAATAAAAATATTTATTAAGAAATTTGAATTTTTTTTTTTTAAATCGGTGCTTTCTTGTTAGAGGAGCTTCCGATGGATGTTAAATCGTCAAGCGACCGAGATACTTATTTTATGACAGAAATTAATCTGCAGACGATATAATTCATTTCACAGAATTAAAAATCATCAAGATCTGAATATTTATATAACTAACTGATACATATATATCTGAATATTTATATAACTAGTTAAGATATTTGTATGAACAGTGTCATAAAATATATACTTAACTAGCTGTTTAACCTGTTCTACGCACGGGATATCATGAATTTAATTCTAAAACGTGCGTACGAACGCACCTCGTTTGTAACGTTTGACGTACAATTTCCAACTTGTTTCTTTTTACCTATTAAAACAGTTATTTTCCCAATGGCTTTAAAGTTTTCATTAAATTTTACGGTTAATATTCGAATATTTTTAAACAATGACTGAGGAGGGGGAAGGGGGGGGGGTTATATATTATTTAAATAGAATTTTTTTGTTATTATTATTCTATTGTGATTATTATCTTGTGCAGGAATATTTCATTGGCGCATGTATACAGATGTGCTACTTAACAAATTTATCTATATACTGATTATATTATAATTGTGTTGTAAGCAATATTAAGAAAAATACTCTTAATTCTTCAATGGTGAATTTTGTTTATCACTATGTAACATTCACTTATATCATCTTATGAATATCTATTAATAATTACATAATTTATATGGTATAAATTAATTTTTATTTTCGGAATGTACTTTTGAAAAAAAAAAACCTTATATAATGGAATATATAATCAGAATATACAGATATTTTTTGACTTTCCAGATTTAAGCAAAAATACACGTTTTCTATTTGTTTAGTAGACCTTTCGACACTCTCAAGCACATGAATTGCATTAATGTGAAAATGATATTAAACAACGAAAAACTAAAAAATGGAGCAAAGTTCATCTTTATCAGACTTTTAAGATATGTTGTTTTAATAGAAATTTTGTTTTTTAACTGGTCATTGAAATCCAGCGAGTTTAGCCTTAAGGTTTCAGTTGACAATTTGTTATGGTCGTCAAAAAGAAAAATGTTGAGTATCCTAATAATCAATGAATTACGAATTACGGATATAAGTATATTCGAAAGAAGAAATACGTTTAAAAAGTTTTACTAAATAATTAAAATTTACGAGTACAGTAAACTGATACACTTCGAAAATATTTACCCTTTATAATTAATATAAAAGAAAGGTCTAAAGATACTTTAAGAAAAAGTAACATATAGAGATATTTTTTTTAATAATTGTATCGCTATATACAAAATATTTACAAAGACTATTTCTAAAAAAAGGGGGAATTTATAAAGGAATATTTTCATTGTGTAAATAATGTTTAATTAAGTAAGTTACTCATGTAGAAATTAATTGAAGTGTGTCAACTATTCACGTTCCAAAGAAAGAAAAATAACTTGTGATTTACTTAGTTAAAAATTTGTTCAGTAAAAAATAGTGAAAAAAGTTGATTATTAATAATCTATTTTTTTTTAGTTGATGGATGATATTAAATAAATTTCAATGCCTTATTCATGGAATTTCTTACCTTTTGTGTGATTAAAAACATAAATAATATTAGAAAAATAATTTTCAATTTTATCCATTTTTGTTATTTTTAGCAACAGAGTAGGTAGTGTTTTCATACCAGACAGATTCGTCAATTTACAGGTATAGTTATTAAGTTATAGTTGAACTTTTCACTCACTCAGTTAAACGCTGATTTCTTCAGGTACCAACGACGTGTTATGGAAAATAATGTAAACTAATTGCCTTCTCTCGTTTATACGATGATAAAATAAAATTGTCATCAATCTTTTCGGTTTCTTTCTCATTTTTAAAAATCTCATTTATTATTCTTATTTTATTTTCTTCTTATTGTTAATCTTGTTTAAGTTCTATTAATTACTGTGAACATACCAGAATAATTTGATAGAGTACACATAGTCCAGTCATTTTAGGAAAAATAGCGGAAAAAATTAAAACAAAGCTGGATTTTTTCACAGGTGCTAGTTAAGGTATGTAATTTAACATACTAAAAGTCCTTATCGATCCGATGTGAGCTTTCACCACCAGGGGGAGCGAATGATATTGAAAATATGTTTTTTGTGAATATCTCATTAATGAAGGCATCTATAATAAAAAGTCTACATAGAAAAATGTAGGAATTTTAATTTCCTACAAAAAGTGTTTATAAAATTTTTTGTCCCACTAACCCTTCTCTGTCAAAAATCAAAAACATACTTGGAAGAAAAACGATAAAAATACGGAAAACCTGCTGCTATTTTCAAAGAAATTATATTGAAAGTCTAAAATCCTTATTTTTGAACAATGGAGGCAAATGTATAATATCCCTTATATGACTACTTCCACATCACCCTTGAGGTAAAGCATTTAGCGAATTTTTTTATTGTGGTGTCCCACGTAAGCATAGTCCACATATAACGACTGGCTTATTCAAATCTCAATCGTTTGACTGCTTAAATAGTCGTTTGCACATCTTCAACTTCTTCACACGATTTAATTTCGTCATGATCTGTATCTTTTTCTTCAGTTGTTGTATTGCTTTCAGTATTTTCTGTTTGGCCTTTAGTAAAATCAGGTGTAGCGACTGCCTCATCCCTTTCAATGGGTAGAATATTGTTAATATCTTCCTCGTCTTTAAATTGAACTTTATTCGGAATGTGACATGAAACTTCGTAATAATTTACGCAGTTATCAGAACATTTCAATCCGATTTTTCAGCATCCACAGGCTTTATCGCATCCTTTGGAACAAGTACAAAATATGGATTCAATGATATTTTTTGGTGCGGGCGGTAAGGTAGATGGAGTTGGAGACAAATAAGGTGAGTTTTGCCATCCCCAGTTCTCAGGAAGAAGTTTATTGCCCCACAAGTATTGTATTTGATGATACACGAAATGCAAAAAGATGAGGGGTTGTATCAAATATCTGTTGATTAGTGCCAAGATAGCGTACACCATATCGCACGTACTACTGTATTTGGATACAACCTCTCATATTTTTGCTTCCTTTTGGGAACAACGGGTTTCGAGCTTATTCTATCGACGATAATTTTTAGAATTTTCAAGCTATGATTTTGAGACCTTCACAAAAGTTGCTCTATATACTTAGCTAATACATAATGCACATTATATTTTGATTGCATTCGCGCATGCGCAGTGAAACATTTTTTAGTAAACCTACTCATTTTTCAACCAATTTTTTTTTTTTTAATTCTGATTGCACAGTATTATGTACAAAGTTGTTTGTCATATTTTCTGAAAAGAACTTTTTTTTATATTAAGAACTCTGCAAATTATAAGCAAAAAACTAGGCGAAATTTGGGACTGTTTTTATAAAAACCTTAATTTCTCTACGAGAATACATGCTATCCTCATAAAAATGAACACAGTATATTATAATAAGCCACTTATTAATAATCTCGAGTTTGAACGCCTTTGCTACATTAGTGTTTACATGGTTATCCAAAAGATATTCGTTCCTTTTCAATTTGTTGAGAGTCCCCTATGGGGTTTCGTGAAAAAAATCTTCGCGGAAATATATGACCTATACTGTACTGTTAACACACCTGCAGTTTCATGTTAATTGATCATGTATTTTTCTAGATAGTTAACAAAACGTCTAAAACCGCAAGTGACCGGTCACTTTTGGCAATATAGTGTATATATATATTCGTTTACGGACATGTTTTCGATCGAATATATTACTTCTTAAAAATATCAGTAGCAACAGGATTGTACGAAAAAAGTATTATAATATAAATAATTACAATGAAAATTTATTTTGAATTAAACTAGAGGAAATGCACTTTAATTACGCAACTTTCTTACTTGAAAACTCTTCAACAGGGGGTGGGGGGGGGGAGTAAAACTATTCTACATGGGGAGTTCAGGTGTTGAAAGTGAAAGTTTTGGTCATATCATAGTGGAATGTAATTCTCGAATTTTAGACCATGTATTTTACGGTTCAGTTGTGACTATTAACAATTTTATCATATATTTAGTCATAACTTACGTTTAATTTGGTGATTTAAAGCCTCTTATGTATCTTCTTCATTTTTCAATAATAATAAGGAAAGGAGTTTGTGTGTGTGTGTGCTATGTTCTGAAGATACTGCTACACTCAGAGGTACACGAATTGGTAGGAATGTACCACTATATCTGAAGTAATGCACCCCGAAGCCCAACTTGGATTTGTTTTATTAGATTTTTTTTAATTAAATGAGATTTTTAGCATTTTTTCACGTTTTGATGCGATTTTTCTACATTCGTAAAGAAATCGGGTTTCAATCGTTTAGTCCACTATAGTAATTATTCTGCTCTTTTCGATAAAGTTAATTTGGAATTCAGGCAGCGATTTTTGAATTTTTTGCGATTATTTTTATTAATTTTTCAGAGTTTTTTCGACTTTTGTGGTGCTTTTTGACATTCGCAAAAAAAAAAAAAAAAACTTTTAGCCTAATATAGGGAATATTTTATTCCGCGATATTTGAATCTTAGCGATTTTTATTGAAATTTTCAATGTGATTTCTAGAGATTATTATTGCGATTTTTAGAGATTTTTATTTCGATTTTCAATGCAATTTTTAGCGATTTCAACGTTCTTAACGATTTTTTTTTTTACATTCACGAAATAATTCCGGATACAATGTCTTAACCCGCTATTGAAAAATTTGTCCTCTGCAATTTTTGTATTTTTAATGCGACTTTCAGTGCTATTTATAATGCGATTTTTATTGGTTTTTCGCGTTCCGCGCCAATTTTTCTACATTTGAAAATGATTCTGTTTTAAGCTTTTTGCATAATATAGTAAACTATGTCCTGTGCAATTATGAATTTTTTTCGCGATTTTTATCGTTTTTCATGATTTTCTGCGATTTTTTGACATTCTTAAAAATAATTCGGTCCGAAATTTTTACACCAATGCAGAAAATTTTGTACTCCTTGATTTTCCGAGTTTTTGGATTTCGGAATGCGATTTTGAATGTGATTTTGAATGCGAATTTTAGCGTCTTTTCGCCTTTCGCAGTTGTATTTGACATTCGTATAAAGAATTCTGTTTGAAACTTTTAGCCTAATATAGCAACTTTTTGTCAATAATAGTTTTAACACAATTATTCTAATTTCTAAATATAAATCACACGAGTTGTCTTTTTCGTACTGAGTAAAAAAGTGTACAAGCCAGGATTGGAACCAAGGCGTAAGCTGCCAATGCTATGCCAACTTATCCAGTCATATAAAAACGAACTACAAAAATATGGCGAAGTATCCATTAAATATAAATAATATTTCCAGCATGTGGCGTGTTGAATATATCCATAATATATTCCATCTCGAATGATGTAGAGGTCAGTGCGCCCGTCAATGGAGATGCCACCATACACCAACACTCCTCCACCGCCAAATCTGACACTTTCGTGCACGAACGCAGGATTATTCCTACTGCCACGGTCCCTCCAGATGAAAATACGCCTATTATCCGGATGCACAGAAAAACGGGACTCGTCAGAAAACAGAATATTGCTCCATTCATTTCTCCTCCAGTTGACATGCTCGGTTGCCCACTCCCTGCGGTCGCGACGATGCCTTGATGTTAATCTAACACATACCATCGGTCGGCGAGCATACAGACCTACAGCATGGAGCCGGTTTCGGACAGTCTGAGTTGAAATCGTGGTGCCTGTAGCCGAGCGAAGGTGTTGTTGGAGAAGAGTAGCGTTCATGTTTCGGTGTCTCCGAGCTGTTAACGCTAAATACCGATCTTCATTGGGCGTTGTTGCCCGTCTACGACCTTCCCCTGGTCTTCGGCCTGCACATCCACTCTCCAAAAAACGGTTCCAGATCCTGGAAATGACACTTTGTGACACTCCAATGGCTTGCGCTACTTCGGCTTGAGTTTGGCCCCCTTCTAACCTACCAACAATTCTCCAAGCTTCTGAATCTGTCAAATGACTTCGCTGAGACATCGTACTCATCGAAACAAAGCAATCACTGAATGCCGATCATCCTTGTCTTCATTCTCTTTTATCCAGTTGAAAGTTAAATTTCATTCGCTGCCGCTGAAGCGACTTTTCTGACGTCGAACTCAAAATTTGCATACTCCACAGTTTGAAAACCAGAAAAATTTGCATTTGTGATTCTCTTCTTCTATTTTCGGCAAAAAAAAATTTCGTTTATATCTTTATTTTATATAAAACTTCAAATATCCTTTAATTGTTTTGAGCAGTGTATAATAAAATAAGTACATTTTAAGTTTGCAACATTTTATCTTTTGTTGACATTTATTGAAAATTCCAATAAGAAATTTAAACCTAGCTTTGAAAATTTCAGAACTTGCAATCCATATTTAGGCTCTTTTTCCTTTTAATATCTATTTCTCCGGAAACATCTAACCAAAAAACTGTCGGTCGATTATATGATTACTACAATTAAACAATTTTAGTAAACAAATTCGGTTTTTAAATTCAGTAATACGGAAATAATATGACTCCATCTTAAATAGGACGTCACCATGGCAACGTAGAATCATTACTATCATGGGATATCATTGAATTAATGACGTATGATACGATTTAATAGAATGAAGAACACTTTTATTAATATCTTTTTAAATTTTGATTCGATTTTCATACAATTTAAATGACTCGACAAAATTCTGCAAAGATTATATAGATTAAATGTCAAACACGGAACAGACGACGACTATAAGTGCTGCATATTTATATAATTAAAAACGTACCTAAAAAAAAGGAGTGCTTCCGAGCATTTTTTACAGTCCATTAATCAGCTTTCGCAATACCAAATATTGTTTTTCGGATGCTATCCATTCTCAAGTAAGCATTTTCATGTTCAGCAGACGTGCAATCCACAACACACTGTTGATTTAGAACTTTCACAACATACTAAAATAACAGAATTAACATTGACAACAAAATTAACATTATTTTGATACTCTTGCACTCTTACATAAATAAGTTTCATTACGCTGCTGAAAATGTTTATTTGAGAATTGATAGCATCCGAGAAACCGATATTTTCTGTTGACAAAACTGATTAATACTCTGTAAAAACCACTCGGAAACGTTTCGTATTTTTCTTTCTATTTGAAGCAGGCAGCAAAATAAACTTTTGTTTAGAAATGCTTCTCTAAATCTCGTAAATCTATCGGTTTTTGAGGTTTCTGAAGTTAAAGGGACTCTTTTCGAAAAAGGAGATAACTTGGAAGAGGTTTATAAGAGGGTCGATCCAGAAATAAGGTTCCCATCAAATTTACAAATAGACAACATTGTTTATTCTCATAGAAATTTACATCGTTGAAAAAAGAAAGTTTGCATTATTTCTCTACATAATCGCCATCGTTTTTTTTTACGCATTTTTGTCGACGCGCGAAGGTTCTCCAATTGCTGTATCCTAATGTCGAAGAACTCCGGCGCCAACCCGTTGAGGAAGCGTTTCACCTCTTCTTTGACGTCATCGTCGCTCCGGAAGCGTTGGCCACCCAAGTGTTCCTTTAACTTGGGGAACAAGTGATAATCACTATGTGCGAGGTATAAGGTGGGTTGGGCATAACAGTCCACCCAAATTGTGTCAAACGTTCCTGGGTTTGGCAGGAGACGTGAGATCGGGCATTGTCGTGAAGCAGCGTTACACCGGCTGTCTATCGTTCTCGCCAGTGGTTCTAGATAACTCTCCTGAGTTTTCCAAATTACGGAACGAATCTCATACTTGGCGGGATCAACAATAGGAACCTCCATCTCGGACGGCTGCTGAGACAAGAATGATTGGCGCAGCGAAGCGCGGCCGGGGGAATTGCAAGTGCGGGAACAGCCGCGCACAGCGCTGTTGCCGTATTTCTCCTCGCACTTTCCCGTGTGGCTGGAGCTCTTTTGGAACCTTATTTCTGGATCGACCCTCGTATTATATTTTTGTAAATATTTCATAGATGTAGAAAACCATTTCTTTTTTTTCATGGTGTTTCTGCAACTAGCGGAATCCAGTTTCTCATTAAGTATACTTTACTGGATTATAATCCATTTCCTTCAATATATGAGTCTGTTAGCAACTTTCTTTATACGTAAAATCGAAAACTCTTTCTTGGTCATCGGCAAACTTATAGGGTTTGAATATAATAATTAACTACAAGGCTGTGGATTAGAAATCCCTGTTGTAATAATATCTCGAATTTTCATACATTCGCTTTTTCAATGATATATACGGGGACTTTGACGTCATCGTCGCTCCGGAAGCGTTGGCCACCCAAGTGTTCCTTTAACTTGGGGAACAAGTGATAATCACTTAATAATGTGATAATCACTCTTATTTCAATACGTGTATACGTAATGCTTTTTAATTAAAATCAGTTAAAAAAAAAATAAATCTTCTTCTATTAATGAATTTTTGATCGAATTTTAAAATGCGTGAAATGTGCACTCTTTTTTGGCCATAAATAAAAGAGAACACTCCATACTTTTAATCGCTATATTGTTAAAGAGGAAAAATATGGATATAGCCATTCGACTATAAATTAGGTCTTCTTTCAATTTATGCCAATCTTAGTCAATCTTATTTCAATTATGTCAATCTTATTTCAATTTATGTCAATCGTAAGTTAATGGTCTTGATCAAATTTCATAATGGTCTTGATAATTATCTATGATAATGAAATTTTGTTTATTTTGAACCCCTATTATTATCATTAGAAACTACTCGAATCGGAGAATTTTAATTATAATAACCCTGTAAATAAAGTTTAATACAAAAATAGTATCCTAAGAGTTAATCGAGCCTTCTATTCATCTTTTGGTCAAGCGGTCAAGAGCTCACAGTTGTTATGCGATTTGTGTCACAGCAGTTAAGGGTTAAAAAAAGTTTAATGGGTTCCACCTTCCGTCATACTGAAATTGAAAAAAATTCTGAAATTTTCAATACTAACACCTAATTTGGACGTCATATTTGGATTTTTCGATAATTATTCCTTTAGGATATCAAACGGAAAGTGAATCAGTCAAGAAATTTAATAATTATGAACATTTAAAGTTTTAAACTCTTAATCTTAAATTCATTATTAATAGTTTCAAAACGAGCTGCAATGCACGTAGTTTTTTAAGCATAATTCAAAAACTAATCGACGGAATGAGGTGATATTTTAAATTCGCACATTTGAAACTTCGAAATCGATTCTTTTTAAACTTTTTTATAGATTACCACACATTTTTGTTTTCGGATATTAATTTCATAATTTATATTTCTTTTAATTAATATTCGTAAAAAAAAATGTGATTGTAACCAATACAGTTTTTTAATCCAACACGTCACGAAATTATTTTTTCGACAACATTATCAAATAATTCATTAGTTTAAAAGCATAAGATATTTTAAAGATAATTAATAGATAATTTTCTAAATCCTGGTCTACCATTGCAGATCCGTATGTCCATTATGTATTTTTATCATTATTATTTTTTAGGTTTTATTAAGTCGTTGTCATTTTTATATATTAATTCCACACTTCATTAAAACCCTTTCCGGCACTGACAAAGTCTGTTTGTAAAATGAGAAATTGCTGACTGATACCGGAATTTACAAACGACTTTTTTAGAAAATATATACTCCTTATTTTAAGCTTTCATTATAAATCAAAATTTTATTAAAGTATTTTTGGTGACGTATGCAAGTTTGGAATTAAAATTAGGTGTGCCCGGAGTGGGACCACTGTGCCAAAAAGGGTTAAATACTTTCCTTCTCGTTACCGTAAAGTGAAAATATTCTTTTTTTAAATGAAGTTATTTATGAGTCTGTTAAAAGAAAACAAATATATCTTTAATGATTTAGAATCATTTAAAAAATGTTTATATGAAAGTTTTTCTCTAAAGGTTCATAAATAAATATATATTTAGTGTGGTAGGCAAGTATTTGTGTTAAATAATATTTTGTTAATACAGTTTTAACTCTGGAAAAAGCTGTCATGTGATCGTTATGAGATTTTTCTATAATTTTGCAGCCTAGTTTTCCTTATTTATTCATAATTTAGAGCTATAAAATTTTATGAAGGTCCACACTTACACTTTTTGAAAAACAAATGTATATTACTTTGTGAGTTCGCTGTATAAAGATATCTGAGATTTTACTTTTGGTCTTTCTTAAGAGCAGCCATCATGAAACTTGTTTCATGAAATCCTCATACATCATACACAGATGCTTAGTGCCAAAAGCATTCTAAATCTGTTCATTGCTTTCGTTTTTATGAGGGTTTAAAAAGGTTTCAGCTTAATATGAATTATTCAAGAACTTAAAAATTTTCATAATCTTGCATTTTTTCGTAAAAGTAATGGTTAGATATTTTTTAATCCAAAGAGTTCGTTCATCATTCAAATTCAATAGTATCGTAAACAATAACAGTGGTCTGGAGAGTACGATAAAAAAAAAAAAAAAAAAAAAAAAATATATATATATATATATATATATATATATATATATATATTATGATAAATGCTTTGAACCAAAGGATAAATGTGCATTCTTGGTTTATTTATTTGAAAGAGATTTGTGAACGTCAATTTCTTTTGCGTTTCATAAGCAGAAAATTTCAAACATTATGTTTTCATTTTTTCATGTTGTTCCCAATCTGTAATTTATATAGGATTTTCCCTGTCACTGGAAAGACTTCAAAACAAAGCTTCATATATGTAAGCAAAGTTTTTTACATCCCGGAACTTAATACGACAAAATAGATATCAGTAAGATTCTCTCTATATTAAAAAAAAAAGTAACCACCGCCGCCGCAGCCGCTGTCAATCAAGATTTTATGCCCTGAAGTCTTTCTGGACTCTTATCCAGAAAACTATTGCATATGAAAATTTAAAAATTGGTAGTTTTATAAAGAAATGTTCGATAAATACGAAAGATTAAAACGAAGAATTATTTTAAGAGATATTTAATATTAAAGTTGGTCAAAATAATTTTCTTAAAAAGGTTTTATAGGAACGAAAACTATGCACAGGAATCTAACCATAATTTATAAGGATATAATTGACAAGATTGCGGTGTGCAGACTGCAATTAATTTTTTAATTTGAGTAATTTTTTTATGTTTATTAATTATTTCATTTATTAAAATAACAATTGCATCCTTAAACGGCAGTGCCATGATATTATAAAAAGAAAAAGCATTGAAAAATGTTGCGATGAACATACAATAGGTCAGTTTCAACTGATGTCACAAATATTTATGGCGCAGATGTTATTTACGCTCCACGTTGGCACGTGTTTCCCCGCCAATTTGGCGAAAACTTTGTTTTTGAATATTAGTTACGAATAGCATACAATTTTTTATTTCAATATAAAAATAAAATAACGTAATAAAGGAAATAACTTCTATTATTTTAAAAAAGGAAATAAAAATAAATAAATGATATGTTGATATAAATAAATATTGATATATATATAATAAAAATTATTTATAGAATTAAAATAAAAATAAAAGTAAATAAACCCCATTTTTTTTCGCCAAATTGGCAGGGAAAAAAATCGCGCCAACATGTTGCGTATATGACATCTGTGCCACATTTATTCACTAGCCGAGAAGGATAATTAAGAAAAATAATTTAAATAAATATCCAAGATTATTTTTTCTGTTTTCATTAATATATTGTAAATTTTATTGTTTAAACTTACTGGTAGTTGCCACTTTGCAGAGTGGGGTTTTTCCGAATTTCTTGTATTTTATTTATTTATTTATTTTTATTTTATTCATTTTTTATTTATTTATTTAATATTTTTATTTATTATTTTTTGGGGGGATTCCAAAGACAAAATTCTTCTATTTGTTTATTTGGCGTTACAGTTTGTTGATAGTTTTATGTAAATTGATCGGCGGGATAATGGAGAAGTACCAAAAAAGACAAATAACCGTTGAATTAAAAATACCTCTATGAAGTAATTAATACGTGTTACGTATATGATGTCAGCTGAATGCGACGCGACGGCACGATCATGCAAGTTTGGCGTTAAATGATATATTTGTGGCGACAGTTCTTTTCTTTTATAGAAAGTAGTCGACGGGATAATGGAGAGGTAACGAATTTTCTATAGCATCGTTTTCAAATTATACGATGCAGTGACATTGTTTACTTAACCATTTTACACAAGTTAATTTTTAAATGTTTAATCGATCTTATTTAATCAATCTGGAAAACAGTTGTTAGATGTTTCGACAGCAGTTGATTTGACCTTAAAATCCCTCAGTCAAAGGAAAATGAATGGAAACTCGGTTACAGCAGATCGCCACTGGTCGTTTAATTATAATACAATTTTCAGTAATCGTTTTAGAGTTGATCAAATCAGAGTGTTTTTAAATCATGCGGTGTCAGAACGGGGGTTGGCGCTCGTAGGGGGCAGAGTCAACTAGTAATTAATAAATAAATACAAAAGTAAGATGGTACAAAAGAAATAAGAAGTGCTTAAAATTTAAATGTATTCTTAAGACTTTGACTGTGGGTCAGGGCAGATACGATCTAGTGGACTATTTGTTTAATCTTTTCGTACCAATTTTAGAAAAATAATTTTACACAATTTATAACAGGATATTTATAACAGAAATTTAAAAGAAAGATTTTTTTTTTATATAAAATGTGGTGCGATTGAATATAAAAATGCTTTGAGTCGCTAGTCCTGTCCCATAAGGATTATTTTTTGGGATCTTTTTCGGACACTCCGTATGGGCAAAACATTTTTTTTTCAATCACAAGAAATTCACTTTTATATTACTTAACTTCTTTACTAAGAATTTTAGAAATGTGCAACATGTGTTAAAAATGTTTCAAATTCATTAACTCATTTAAAAACCCTATCAGAGGATTAAGTATTGCGTAATGGAATGAAATGCAACTGAGACATTCAATAAAGATAAAAATTTTTTCTGTTTCACAAAAACAGTATTTAAACGAAATTTTCAGCATTTGTTTTTTTCCTTTTCCAAAAATTGTGAAATTTCACATATTCATGGATGTTATTTTAGATACTTTTTCAGTTCTAGATAAATCATTCCAACCTAAATGTATTCTTTTGAAATGCCATTTAAGAAATGTGCATAATATTGTGTATTAGATGTGTGGTTTCAATTAAAATCAGGGTCGAAAATATTTTATTCTAAATGAAACTAAGCAGAAATATGAAAATTACGCGGTGGAAAAAAATAACTTGAACAAAGTTCAAATTGAAATTTAAAAACGCTACTAAATTTTACCACTAAAATTTTATCATCGCAACATGAGAAATAAACCTCAAACTTCAATGAAACAGGATGCTTAAGTTAAATTCAAAAAAAAATTAAATTCATATTTTATATCTTGAAGGCATTGATCACTCGCTCCGGCGCTGAAAATTCTACACTGTAAAAAAAAAAATCCTGATGTTACTAAAATTTTTTAGTATATTTGTATTCCACAGATTTTTTTAGTAACCGGTACTAAAAACCAGAATCGTTGTTAGCAGTTTTCTAATAATGTAGCTAGGTGTTTTCTAGTAATTCTTACAGATTTTCTTGTAACTGAGTAAAAATACAAAAAATTTTTTAGTAATTGCAAAAATCAATGAGAAAAACTAAAATTTCTTTAATAGATCGACCTTTTTTTTTTTTTTTTTTTTTTTTTTATTATTATTATTACAGTGTATGATATATTGTATAAGATACCATGAACATTATATGAATCAGAATCAGGTGAATCTTCATACTATATGTCTGGTTTTCGATAATTTGGAAACTATGTTTCTGAATCCATTAACTACCTAGTCAGTTGTCTCGAATAATATTTATTATTTATTCTTTATACACATGTCTTCTTTCAAATATTTTCTTCTCTACTTATTTTTTTAATGATTTGGAAATGCATACGCAAGATGGCAGCTTTGTTACAGATACTCCAAAAGACGGAAAGTACAGGATAGAACAACGACACGAAGAGCAGAAAAGATTACAACCGGAACTCTACAATATGTGTATGTAATATAATCATAAGGTATTGTCTAAGGCACACACTGTGACGAAGAGGCGTTTTTTACAGACTTTGACCGCATGACATATCATGTGCGAAAGCATAAACTTACGTTCCAATATGTCTTGTTATGCATTTTATTTTTCACGTAGAATCAATTGGTATCATGTAAAATGCTAAAAAATTGCAACTGTGATGCTTTTAATGAGTTCTATTCAATTATTAAAAAAAAATATATATTTTTAATGAGGTTGGTACAGAATAATGTCTTTTAACGTGGTCTTTTGTCCAATCAAACATCGATAATTGCCAACTTCGCTTGTGATTCAAACGTTTTTCACTCCTCAAATACGATTTTGTGGGATATAGCGGGGTTCTGACTTAAAAAAACAAAAATGGTGAAAATTATAAAAATTTCAAAAAACATACATAGGTATCAAAACTTAATTATACAGGGTGATTCATAAAAGATGGGCAGAACTTTAAGGGGTTATAGTACACTTAAAGACAAATAATATTAAATAGGAGACTAAGGGTCCCAGACGTATTCCCAAGGAGATAGGGGGCATTAAAGTTTAGGGTCCGAAATTTCAAATGATTATAAAACATGGAAAAATTGGTCGATTCGTTTGCGGTTTTTGCAAAAAATTTTCTTTATGCCAGTATTTTCTTGAAATAAAATTTTAAAGTTCAATTTCAAAAAATGCCGATAGGGGGCGCTTTAGACTTTGGAGTAACAAACAACTATTTTTTAACGTTATTTTTTGTATTTCTTTAAATGATTTCGAAAGCTTAGACTTAAACTTAAATTTTGATCTAAAAATCTGAGTCCTAACGAGTAGTTAAGTAGCGTAAACTGAAATTTGAAATTTGAAACCCTTCTCCCCCCAGAACAAAAATCAGTTATTCCCGATCTTTGTGTCGTAGATTAGGCTCTAACTACTGCCGCGTTTTGCTAAAATTATTCTTTATGTCAGTATTTTCTTGAAAATAAATTTTAAAGAAAATTTTCAAAAAATTCCGATAGAGGGCGCTTTAGACTTTGGAGTAACGAACAACTATTTTATACCGTTATTTTTTGTGTCTCATTAAATGCTTTCTAAAGCTTAGACTTAAATTTTCAGCCCAAAATCTGAATCGTTAGATGTGGTTAAGTTTCTGGGGAGAGGGGTTTGAAATTTCTACTCCTGAGCACAGTTCAGTTTACCATGTCCACACATTGTGTGCTGTGATACGAGGTAAAAAGACACAAATTAGGATTATGTTACCAAAGCATATTTATTAACATGTAATCACAATAAATGTTCAAAATTGTGACCACCAGAGGTTATGCACGCAGAACAACGGCGACGAATGGAACGGCGAACATTCGCGAAAACATCAGGCTTTTCGAGTACTTCCCCTACAGCGGCGGAAAGTCTGGCGACCAGTTCCTCGGGGGATTCAATGGGTGTCTCATACATAAGAGCCTTCAATCGTCCCCAAAAAAAGAAATCGAGGGGTGAAAGATCTGGCGAGCGAGCAGCCCAAGCAACAGGACCACCTCGACCAATCCATCTGTTCGGAAATGTGATGTCCAGATAGTTGCGGACGTCTCGTACGTAATGGGCTGGCGCTCCATCGTGCTGGAACCACATGACCCGCCGGATGCGTGGAGGAACAACGTTTAACAGGTCTGGCAGCACATGTTGCAGAAATGTGAGGTATGTTTTACCGTTGAGGCGTTCAGGAAGAAGGTACGGTCCGATTAGGTGGTCTCCGAGGATTCCTGCCCAAACATTGATGGAAAAGCGTCTCTGATGAGCATGTGGATACGTAGCATGTGGATTGACATCCGCCCATACATGTGCATTGTGTGTGTTAAATGTACCTTCACGTGTGAAGGTACATTCATCGGTGAAAAGCACAGTTCGTCCAAAATGTGGATTTAGCGCGTTCTGCTGCAGAAACCAGCGGGCGAATTCAATACGATTTGGATAATCCCCTGGAGACAGTTTCTGGACTCGTTGCACATGAAACGGGAGCAAATGTTCATCCTTCAGTACCCTCCAAGTCGTGGACTGTGAGGTATCCACCTGGCTAGCCACTGTTCGTGTACTTGTACTTGGCTGCGCCGCTACTACATCCAGAATGGCTTCTGCAACAACTACTGATTCGTCCTTTTTTGCACGACCTGCATTCGACCGGGAAGCGAGAAATGATCCCGTCTCACACAACTGTCTGTGCAAGCGCTCGAAAGTTTTGCGGTTAGGCAACCGCCTGTTAGGAAATCGCTCTCCGTACATTCGTTGTGCCTCTGCACCATTTCCATCTGCCGCTCCGTAAATTAAATGCATCTCAGCCTTTTCCTTATTCGTGAAGGGCACCATCTTCCGATTCATTACTACAGCGACTTACACTTGACTCACCGTTCAGTGGTTTTTATGCCTGAATCGTGTCGAAATTTTGCATACGTGTTCTTCTTCTTCCCCATTTGACATTTGCATACTTTCTGTTTCCTTCTTCACCCGGTGACTAGCGTCAGGAATGGAGCTTTAACGTTTGCATGAGCGACGTTTCCAACTGTGCCAGTGCCTTTATGAGTGAATTCCGACTATGCAGTCCTTGACGAAAGTTGTATTTTTGCCTCGTATCACAGCACAGAATCGTTGGGCATGGTTAAGTAGTGCAAACTGAACTATGTTCAGAAGTTGAAATTTGAACCCCCTCCCCTCGCTACTGAACCACGCTCAGCGATTCAGATTTTGAGCTGAAAATTTAAGTTTAAGTCTAAGCTTTAGAAAGCATTTAATGAGACACAAAAAATAACGGTATAAAATAGTTGTTCGTTACTCCAAAGTCTAAAGCGCCCTCTATCGGAATTTTTTGAAAATTTTCTTTAAAATTTATTTTCAAGAAAATACTGACATAAAGAATAATTTTAGCAAAACGCGGCAGTAGTTAGAGCCTAATCTACGACACAAAGATCGGGAATAACTGATTTTTGTTCTGGGGGGAGAAGGGTTTCAAATTTCAAATTTCAGTTTACGCTACTTAACTACTCGTTAGGACTCAGATTTTTAGATCAAAATTTAAGTTTAAGTCTAAGCTTTCGAAATCATTTAAAGAAATACAAAAAATAACGTTAAAAAATAGTTGTTTGTTACTCCAAAGTCTAAAGCGCCCCCTATCGGCATTTTTTGAAATTGAACTTTAAAATTTTATTTCAAGAAAATACTGGCATAAAGAAAATTTTTTGTAAAAACCGCAAACGAATCGACCAATTTTTCCATGTTTTATAATCATTTGAAATTTCGGACCCTAAACTTTAATGCCCCCTATCTCCTTGGGAATACGTCTGGGACCCTTAGTCTCCTATTTAATATTATTTGTCTTTAAGTGTACTATAACCCCTTAAAGTTCTGCCCATCTTTTATGAATCACCCTGTATATATATATATATATATATAGGCTCAGAATATTGCTCACAGGAAACAAATTGCCGAAAAACAAAACCTTTTTTTTATTATTATTTTTTTTAAACATGAGTTACTTTTTTTTTGCTACCTGCTTTTCCTTTTTCCAATAGCTTTCTTTCTACAAACGGTGTTATACAGGAAACGGTAAAAGCATATCTGATTTCTCATGCTGTGGAACTTTTATAACAGCTCTATATAGTTGACAAACCTTAGGAAAATACATACAATTTTCACTTATTTCCAGGAAATACGGCATTTTGGTACGCTGTGCGTCACCATGAGACACGAACACCTTTGCGTTTTTGACGATACTGGGCGAAAATGTTTGATAAACGAGGATCGAGTATATGTGGACAGAGTGGATGATAGTTTTCTTGTATTTAGAGTTATAACACTACATAAGGGATATTGAAAGACATCAGTGTGGTATTTAGGTCTCCACCATACAAAATGGATTCTTAATCTGAATGTTTGTTTTATTTATATCTTTGTACAACCTTACTAAACCTCGGTCTGCATGCGCATAACAAACTATGTGTAGAATTCATGGTCTATCCTGATAACCAAATTTTGCTCTAAAATATGTAAGTAAATTTTTCTAATGGAATATGCAACACTGCACACATCATTGTCTGGAATCATCCTTTAATAATCTGGAATAACAAAATTCTTTTTTAAAAAACATTTTTTCATATAATTTAAATTGGGCGTTGCAATTTCAATAAACAGATTGTGCAAATTGTAAAAAAAAAAAAAAAAAAAAAAAAAAAAAAAAAAAAAAAACCTCAAAAAAAAAAAAAAAAAAAAAAAAAAAAAAAAAACCTCAAGTTTGTGCAAAAATTGCACATGGTACATCATTTTCATTCTGATTTTGAAATTAAACAACAAATATTACATTCAGACAGATAAACTTATCAAAAACGTTTGTTTCATTTAGAGGTTATTGGGTTTTTTTTTTCGTGTTATTGCTTAAAATTATGTAACTATTACTGTGAATTTGATCTAATGTTTGTTTTCCAGTAGCTTAGACCAGCAGTTCTTAAACTCTTAGAAATCACAGACACCTTTTCTTACTTTCTTTATTTTGTGGACATCTAGGGTTTAAGACTGAAATTACTTATGTTTTTTAGAATATTAAATAAATGATATATAAACTAATAGCGCCACAGTAAAACGTACTAAGACGTACTAATGGCTAGGGTTTCGGGAATTTCGAAAGATTTCTTTCAGGTTCTACATAAATTTAAAAAAAATTACATTCAATGCAAAACTTTCGTAGAAAACACGAAGATGCATTGCGGGCTCCTTGGGTTCCGCGATTTCCCTTTGAAATTATTAGGCAAGACTTAATTCTTATAAATTCCTTGAAGGAAGCAAATTTTTCTTGCATATATTTGATAATGAATTCAATTCATATAAAATTATACTGAAAATATAAACTTTTAAAATCTTGGTAAAGTGAATTTTATCTTAGAACCAAATTAATACTAACTTTCTTAGTTTTAGCTCGGTATGTCATATTTTGAAAATCTCGTTTCACGTAGTAATGAGAGAAAGGAACAGTTTTGAAATAATCATCATAACATAAAAATAATTATCGTGTTTAAATACAGAAAACTAGTAATAAGATAAATGAAAAACACCCGAATATGCTACGATTCGATATTTTGTAATTACTTGTTTTACACATTATGCAATGCATAGTACCATCATAAACAAAACTCTGGAATTCTACGAAAATATTAAAAAATGCAGTAGACGAAACATATTTAAAAATCGTTACCATTTGATTTCAATGGAGAATTATCGAAATGCTTCGGAGAAATATATTTTTTCGAATTAATAGTCAATTAAAGAAGTACTACAAATATTTAGACCTTACATAGTTAGTGATTCATAAATCGTTAATCAAATCTAAACCGATAAATTATCTACAATTAAATGAAATCTTATTTGTTTATTAAAATTAAAATAGCAGAAAATCGCGCACTCTACATACTTCTTTTAAGTGGAATTTTGAAAATAACATTTAAAAATTTGGACTTACATAATGTTTTTTTTTTCAGCAATCACTCATTTTTGGTTTTCACCTGTGTTTTCATATTTTTTCGGTACAATTCTATGATATTTCATGTAAAAAATATTTTTTTTAAGATTTTCTAATTAATCTTGAACGAAAATTGAAAATGGCATTACTATTTCATTTTAATATTACTTTCTTTCTTCCAAACATATTGTAATTAATTATGAATGCACTAAGAAAAAGACATTAATATTTTATTTCCATGTAATTTTTTTTTTCATAGAAATACATTGGATTTAGTTATAGAATATAGATACAAAGCTTGTGAATTTAAAACTTCTCATCAACGTTTGTCGTAATATAGGAAGCGAAATATCTTTCATTTCATGGTTGAAGAAATTTTATTGCTCTTTTTAAAAGTTCATGTGGGAAAATAGCGAAATTCATTTGCATGAGAATTATTTCCGATGTCAAATAAAAGGCATGCTGAGTACAAATAAAAAGTACTAATTTAGAATCAGACAAAATATTTCGTCTTTCTATCCATTACAAATTTCCAACTACTGGTAATAAGTTTAAATTAAAAAGCTCTAAATTCAGTTATGAGATATTATTTATTAATTGTGCAATATTAATTGGAATTCTGATAAACCTTTTTAGACTCCCATATATGACATATATGTATTCGTTTTCTTAAAAAAAAAGAAAACTGTTCAGTTAAACTGGGGGCTTTGAGCTCACAGGCTATTCACACTAATTGTATATTATACTCTTATTTCGAAGAATTTGAAATAAGCCCCTCAAAAAATAAACAAATCAACAATATATTAAGGGGGGGTCATCCCCCCGTTCTCCCCTTATAATTTACAATGAACTCCCAAAACTAATCAGGGAAGCGCCTTATCGCAATGAACTTATATACAAAATTTGTTGAAACTCGGATATTTCTGCATGAAAAACCCATTTATCTAAATTAAGGGGCGTTAGTCCCCGTACCCTCTTTAAAATACTTAACGAATAAATCCCCAAAACTAATAAGGGAAGCGCCTTATCACAATGAACCTATATACAAAATTTGAAGAAAATCAGATAATTCTGTATGAAAAACGTATTTATCAAAATTAAGGGGGGTTAGCTCCCCGTCCCCACTTTTATACTTAACCAATGAACCCCAAAAATTAATCAGGGAAGCGCCTTTTCACAATGAACCTCTAAACAAATTTTGAAGCAAAACAGATATTTCTATCAAGAGTTATCGCATTAGGCACATACGTACATACATACATACATACATACAGAACGGGCGGGCACATTAGCTCTCAGGCTTTGATAGCCTGTGAGATAAAAAAAAAAGAAATGTTTTTATATTCAAACATAATGATAAACTTAAACATTTTATTTCATTACTAGCAAACACATCCGGGACCAGAAACTGTCTTTTGTGTGTGTGTGTGTGTGTATTTATCCGGGAAACTTAGATAACAATTTTAAATTAAATAGAAAAAAGAAATGAAACGGAAAATATGAAAACAACATCTAAAATTTAATTATTTTGAAAAAAGTACATATTTATAATTTTGATATTAAAGGTACCGTCGAGAGTTTTCATGTATTGCAGAAAAAAACCTGCGATACATGAATTTTATTTTTGTTTATATATTTCAATCTGGGATACGAGGAAGACAATTTTAAATTGCAGAAAAACCAGAAATTATGAAAACGATCCCAAACAATAATTTTTTTGAAATAATAAATAATCATATTTATTTTAATAAAACATGCGATTGAGAGCATTTTTAAAGACGGAAAATAGTAAATTAAGTAAAAACAAATTAGAATTAATTTAAAATGGGGTAATTATTAAAAATATGTTATATGTATTACTTTGCAATAATTATTGCAAAGCTAATGAGAAAGTTTTATGCTGGTACTTTTTCAGTCTGCCTTTGTGTAAGTCATTTTATTAAAGCTGTGCCATCGTATAATCAAGTGTCATTAAACAAATCATATGACGTAAACCAAGCATCCGTCGTTAACCAAGGTACTACTGTACTTCTATATAAGACTGTTTATACGGAGGTTATACAAACAAATAGATGCGCAATACAATCAGCTTTTGAATGCATAAAATTCATTCAAGGAAATTGAAATAAATATGCAGATTTTTAACAGAATAATTTTTAATCACACGTTTTTGAAAAATCGTATCTTAATGTTTAAATGTATGAAAATTGAAAAAGTTTCATTGCATCCCAAAGAAAAAAAGCATCTAGAATATATTACTTTCCCCATATTAATTTTTTTTTGTTTTATAAAAATATCAAATATTTAAATTTCTTTTCAAAAATAGAGATTATTCACTGGAATTAATTTTTCGTAAAATCATCAATACAATGCAATTAAAGCAGAAACAAACAATTCTGAAGATAGAAAACTTTTAAACGCAAACAATGGAAAACTAATTTTAGTTTATTCCTTATTTTATCTCAGAAACAATCATAAAGTTATTCAAAATTTCCCCTCTTTTAGAAATTAATTTGAGAAGTTTTCTCCGAATAGTCGTTCATGTTATTTAAGTACTTAGAAAATTGTATTGGAATTCGTTTAAGGTATTTGTCCTTTTTAACCACCTTTGTAAAAGGAAGATTAACATAAATTTCTGTATTTCAGTATAACAAAGGAAGATATTAAGAGTTAACAAACTATTTTCTCAACTCGTTTTAAATTATCTAATTATTTCATATATTTCAGGAAGAAAATAAATTCAGTACATTTCACTGATTTATCGAGTAAATAACAAATAACAATAACAACAAAATAATAACTTTTTTTAGTATAATCTAGAGAAAACGTAATAAGCAGGATTAATTTAAAATAGGGTAATTATTAAAAATAATTATTTAAAATAATTATTGCAAAGCTAATGAGAATTTTTTATGCTGGTACTTTGTTAATCTGCCTTTATGTAACTCATTTTATTAAAGTTGCGCCATCGTATAATCAAGAGTCATTAAGCAAATCATAACTCAAAAATTTGGAACCTTCACTTCAAAATCGTGACAAAACTAGTTTTGCAAGATTAATTTGTTCGTCCAGTTTTAAGAGTTTTCTAATTGTTTTTTTACAATTAAAAAATATTTTTTTAGTTCTACAAAGCATACATAAATAAATTCAAAATCAAGTAAAAGTATAAATTAATTAAAGGGATCCTAATCCACAATCATACTTCAGTTAATTTTCGGCATTTCAAACCATTCTGTTTTTTTTTTAAGTACATCATTTTACAAGAAATCTCATCTGTGGAATATATAGATCAAATTAACAAATGTTGATTTTATTTATTTATATATTTATTTATTTTGATAAATGCAATTTTTTCCTATTATCCTGAAACTTTTTTTTATTTCGTTTTTCTGTCCGGTGGTATAATGATTAATTTTATTCGGAAATTTTCAAAATTCTTCAACGTTCCAGGTATTTGAACTGTGCGCAAAGCAAGTAATAAATACCACTGCTTCGTCGGTTAAATCTTTCATAATACGTAAATATTCTAAATAAATATGGAGATGAATATCACGCAGTCTTGTTGGCGCCACTCTTGGCTTCTAATATCGCTTGGCGATAAATGTAAAATCAGAAGTTGTTTGCTGTTCGTTTCTTGCGGTTGAAACCAGTTAGGATCTCCGTAAAACAATCGTTTGTTAATAAAAAAATGGTTTTTTATAATGAAATTTTATAATTATTCATTTAATTACAGTCCACACATTTTTGTAGTCAACAGAATGGTAAATCGAGCCGTAGTCGAACTAGCAACCTATGGATTTATCTTATGTTTTTTGTTTATAAAGAAAAAAAAAGTCGCCGCAATGGATGTCAAAGTTTTAAATCGAAGAAGGGGCAATATAAAAGCTCAATTGACAAAGCTGTCAAGTTTTATAGCCGATGAGGCAGAAAAAAGATTCAGTTGATATTTTGAATAAAATCGGAAATTTGAATAAGATGGAAGACAAATTGGACGATTTGAAGATGGAATATCATAAAATTTTGAAAGACGAATATAAGTAGAAAAATGTGAAACTGAGTTTGAAGAAATCGACCAAGATCTCCAAAAAATTAAGGTAAAATTAAAAAGATTTATTGAGCTTTCTAAAAATAAAAATGTTGATCTAATAAATTAAAATAATGGTATTAATAATAATGCTAAAAAATTTAATGTTAACCTACCGGAAATTCCATTGCCGAAATTCGATGGTTCTTATGAAAACTGGAATAACTTTAAGACTCAATTTAATAGTATAATTGGTTCGAACGAATTGTTAACTAATGATCAAAAGATTTTTTATTTGCAATCCTCTCTTGTGGGGACAGCGAAGCAAATCCAAAGTACAGATGACACACAGGAGTCATTATTTGAAGCGCTTAAGAACAGATTTGACAATAAAAGATTAATTGTTAATAGTCATATTAAATCCTGATTAATGTTAGATAATATTTGTACTGAATCACCTGAAAAATTAAGAATGCTGCTTGATAGTATTTTAAAGCATGGAAGAGCTTTAAAGGTGTTTAATTTCGAAATGAACAATTTTAGTGAAAATTTATTGATTAATATTATTTTGACAAAATTGGATAGAACAACATGCAAGGAATTCGAAATGACTTTAACATCTACAGATTTACCCAAATGGGATACTTTTATCGAATTCTTGCAAAATCGTGTTCAAATTTTGGAAAACGTACAAGGAACACAAGTAAATTCGCAAAAATTTAAAACCCAGAACAAACCGAAAACCTTTATTCTGAAATCTAATCAATGTTTTGTTTGTAAAAAATCGCATGCATTGCACCTTTGCACTGTTTTACTAAAAATGACTCTAAATCAAAGATTGGATGAAGTAAAAAAAATGTGTTTAAATTGTTTGAATGATTCTTATCTACTCTGGAAATGCGTTTCAAAATATAACTACCAGATGTGTAATTCAAGCCCTAATATATTACTTCATCGTGATGTAAATAAATCCTTTCAAAATAATACGGCATTAAAAAAACCTGAATCGGAAATATAAATATTTTCATCGCCGCCAGAAGGACGCTGTTCTGATAGTGAAAATCAGACTATTTTTGATGAATTGAATAAACAAAATTTATCTTAAATATCTCATAGTTTTTTTCTCTCATAATAATGAAAGTAAAAAAGCAGTTCTTTTGTCTACTGCATATATATATATATATATATATATTTATAGTCCGTTACATAAGTGTTTCGTCCAGGTTCGTGGAATACTTGATAGTGCCAGTCAAGCTAATTATATTTCGTTAGTACTCGCTTTCGATTTGGGCTTAAAAAAAGAAAGAATAAATGTACCCGTGAGTGGTTTAGGTGGAAATGTCTTTCATGTGAAATGGAAGGTTAATACGATAATTCGTAATAAGAATTCTTCATTCTCTTCAGCTATTGAATTTTTTGTTGTTTCAAAAATTACCAATTGTGTACCTTCTTCAAATATTAAAATTGATAAGGAATTGTTTCCAAATCGGTTATTGCTAGCTGACCCTACTTTTGACATACCTGGGAAAATTCATTTAATAATTGGGGCTGAAATTTTTTATGAAATAATAAAATAAGGAAAAAATCGCATTTCACCAAATTTAATATTTCAAAATTCGGTGTTTGGCCTTATTGCTACGGGAATTGTTAAAATCAAGAGTTCTAATTTATATTGTGGGTTGACATTTAATTGCGAACTCGAGAATATTGAATCTAATCTTCAAAAAATTGGGGAAATAGAAAATATTTCACCTGACCGTCTTCTAAGTGAAGAAGAAGAATTCTGTGAATATCATTTTAAAAAAACTCACAAACGGGATGGTACCGGAAGGTTTATTGTCGAAATGTCGATTAAAACTGAACAATTAAATTCATTGGGAAATTCGAGAAACCTAGAAGAAAAGCGTTTACAACAAACTGTAAAAAGATTGGAAAATAATAGTGCTTTAAAAAAACTATATTGCGAATTTTTAAATGAATACGAAGCACTAAATCATATGTAGAGAACTTCAGTCGCAGACTCTCACTTAGTGGCTTATTACATGCCTCATCATGGCATTTTAAAACCGTATAAGTCCTTTAATAAATTAAGGGTTGTCTTTACTGCCTCTGCCCCTACGACAACCGGAAAAGGTTTGAATAATGTTTTATTTTCGGGTGAAGTTAAGGAAGATCTTTATCATATTTTGTTAAGATTTCGAAAATATAAACTCGCTTTAAATGCCGATATTACAAAAATATTTCGTCAGATATTGGTAGATCCTTCACAAAGAGATCTTTTACGTGTTCTCTGGAAAGATTATGAACATAATTCGACAATTGCTTTTAAAATGAACACCGTTACTTATGGAATCAAATGCACTCCTCTTTTAGCCATAAGATGCATAAAACAATTGGCTTTAGTTGAGAAGGATAGATTTCCTTTAGCGGCAAAAGCTATTTTATCAGACAGTTGTATGGATGATATAGTGTCTGGATCCCCAGATTCAGAGACAGTAATTGCACTGAAAAATCAATTAATATTTTTCGTTCTTTTGGAATGGTTTTGAACAAGTGGAATTCATATTTGAATGAGCTTTTAAATTATGATGAAATCGAAGATATTTCCTTTTGCTCTAAGTCTGAAAATTCAGTTAAAACTTTAGGTATGGTTTGGCAATCTAATAAAGATCAATTCGTGTTTCGACTTTCGGTGAAAGAACAAGAATCATACATCAAAAGACAGGTTCTTTCTGTCATAGCAAAATTGTATGATCCACTTAGGCTCATTGGCCCAATTATTTCGAAGACCAAGTGTTATCTTCAAAAATTGTGGCTTTGTAAAATACGATGGGACGAGAACATTCCGGAACCCTTTGCTAGTGATTGGTGTAACTTCGTAAGTTAACTAAAGAATACCGAAAGTATAAGAATAAATCGACACATTTTAACTCCTCCAACAGAAGCAATATTTGTTCTTGGTTTCGCTGATGCTTCTATAACAGCCTTCAGTGCTGCAGTCTACTTATATTGTTTAAATTCATCCAACTCGACCACATCAAACCTCATTGAGAGTAAATCAAGAGTGTCGCCACTAAATACCATTTCAGTGCCTGGATTGGAATTATACTGCTGTTTGCTTTTGTCTCAACTTGTCTCCAAAATTATCCCTTCCTTACAAGTAGACATTCAAAGAGTAATTTTATTCTCAGACTCAACTATAGCATTTGCAGGGATAAAATTCCCTGCTCAACTATTAAAAACGTTCATAGGAAATTGAGTCTCAGAAATTCAGTCTCTAACTGAACAATTTTATTGGAAACACATTCCTTCTAGTAACAATCCTGCTGATATTATATCTCGTGGAACATACCCTCAGGAACTTTTAGATATGAAACTGTAGTGGAACGGTCCATTGTTGCCTAATAACCACTTGGACATGACAGAAATGATAATAAAAAGAAAACTGCCCAGTTAAACTGAGGGCATTGAGCTCACAGGCTATTCACACTAAGTGTATATTATACTCTTATTTCAAAGAATTTGAAATAAGACCCTCGAAAAATAAAGAAATCACCATTATATTAAGGGGGGTCATCCCCCTGTTACCCGCCTCATAGTTAACTAATGAACCCCTTAAACTAATCAGGGAAGTCTCTAATTACAATGAATATATATATACAAAATTTGAAGAAAATCGGATAATTCTGCATGAAAAACCCATTTATCTAAATTAAGGGGGGTTTAGCCCCCCCTTTCCCCCTTTATACTTAACCAATGAACCCCCAAAACACTTCAGAGAAGCGCATTATCACAATGAACCTATATGCAAAATTTGAAGAAAATCGGATAATTCTGGTTGAAAAACTCATTTGTCTAATTTAGGGGGGGTATCTGCCCTTTCCCCCTTTATACTTAACCAATGAACCCCCAAAACTATTGACAGAAGCGCATTATCAAAATGAACCTATATGCAAAATTTGAAGAAAATGGGATAATTCTGCATGAATAACCTATTTATCTGAATTATGGGGAATTAGCCCCCCGTTTCCCCCCTTTATGCTTAACCAATAAACCTCCAAAACTAATCAGGGAAGCGCCTTATCACAAGGAACATATAAACAAAGTTTAAAGTAAAACGGTTAGTTCTATCAAGAGTTATGGCGTTACGTACAAACATACATACGTACGTACGTACATAAATACAGAACCGGCGGGAACATAAGCTCTCAGGCTTTGATAGCCTGTGAGCTAAAAACTGACTTACAAAATAGTGATGTATATTTAAATGAACTGAAATCAAACTCTAACATTAATTTGCATCTTATTCATAATGACCTGAAGGATTTTCTTAACAATTTTTGTGATTTAAGTAACAGTTATTTTAAGTTAATTTGTATTTTAGTTTATATTTATAGATTTATCTATAATTGCACAAAAAAAGGTTGTAGGGCCTATTACAAAAGAGGAATTTCACCAAACAAAGATAAAATTGGTCAAATTAGTTCAGGTAATGTACTTTGCCATGGAAATGAAGGCACTCAAGAAAGGTGAGAAACTGAAGGATAGTCGAGTAAGTACTAATTTAAATCCTTTTCTTAATAGGGATGAAATAATTAGGGTTGGTGGTCGTTTAGACCAATCAAATTTTTCTTATGATAAAAAATATCCAATTCTTTTGCCAAAAGATCACAGGCTCACACTTTTAATTTTCCAGTATTTTCACTTCAAAAATTTGCATTTTGGTGCTCAAACATTGCTTAATTTTGTGAGACAAGAATTCTGCCGTTTAAATGGTAGAAACATAGCCAGAAAAATAGCGCATAATTGCATTGTTTGTTTAAAAAATAAACCTAAAATTGCAGAACAAATTATGGCTTCGTTACCTAAAGAAAGAGTAAATATCAATCCCCTCTTTACAAATCCAGGCATTGATTTATGTGGCCCATTTTGTATCAAATATAAACACCAACGTAAAGGAGTTTTTAGCAAAATTTATGTCAAAATTTTCGTCTGTTTTGCTACTTGTGCAATTCATTTAGAAATAATAACAGACTTAACTTCTGAAGCCTTAATAGCTACCTTAAAAAGATTTGTAGCAAGGCGCGGAATTTGTACCACCATCTTTTCAGATAATGCCTCTAATTTTGTTGGTGCGAATTCAGAACTAAAAAAAATACATAAAATTGTAAAAAATCAATCCGAGGAATTGGCTGCTTTCTTATTGCCTAAATCAATTTCCTGGAAATTCCTTCCTCCTAGATCCCCTAATTTTGGTGGCTTGTGGGAGGCAGGATTAAAATCCTTTAAGCATCATTTAAAAAGAACAATTGGAGATTTAAAACTAACTTTTGAGGAATTTTTAACTGTTGTTAATCCAATTCAAGGTATTTTAAACAGTAGGCCTCTAATACCTTTATCTTCGGATCCTAGTGATTACGGAACATTAACCCCAGGACATTTTTCAATTGGTCGCTCCATAAATAACATCTGTGAACCAAACTTGACTGAACTTGCCAATAATAAACTTAGTAATTGGCAACGAATTACAAAAATTAATCAATTAATTTGAAATTGTAGAAATTACTTAAATTGTAGAAAATTGTAGAAATTGAATTGTAGAAATTACTTAAATAATCTACAACAAAGAACAAAATGGTTAATTGAAAAAAAAAATGTTAAAATTTGAACAATGATTTTATTGAAAGATAGTAATGTTCCATTGTGTACATGGTCAGTAGGTCGCATTCAAGACGAAATTTATGGTAATGATGGTACAATTAGGGTCGTGCTTGTCAAAACTCAAAATGGTGTATTCAAGCGAGGCATTTCAAATGATTGTATTTTGCCCATAAATGATCCTTTATTATAATGTAAATATTTATTTTTCTGATTTCTTGTGCATTTATATTTGAAAATTTTGTAGTAACTTTGTATCTTAATATTCTAATTGAATTGAATTTCATATTTATATTATTGATTGAATTAAAACTATCATTTAGAATTGAAGATTTATTGTTAAAAAAAATTGTTTACAACGAATGACACTTGTCTAAGATATGTAGCTGAAATAAATATTTCAGTGGTGGGCGGTATGTTGGCGCCACTTTTGACTTCTAATATTGCTTGGCGATAAATGTAAAATCAGAAGTTGTTTGCTGTTCGTTTCGTGCGGTTGTCTCCAATTGGGAGCTCCTTAAAACAATCGTTTGTTAATAAAAAAAAGGGTTTCGTTAAATTTAATTCGTTGAAATTTTATAATTAGTCATTTAATTATAGTCCGCACATTTTTGTTGCCAATAGTTCTTTATCACGTGTTTAAAGAAAATATAGACACTCGCCAAGGCGGGGTGTTTTCTCTTTAAAAAAATCTTGTAAATTAGTTCTAAAATAAATTCATTAAATTATTTCATTAATATATACACTATAGAATATCAATATGCCCTATAAAGATTTGAGTCCTTCAAAAGTCTATAAAAAGCTTATGTAAGAAAACAAATTGATTTAAATTTGCATGACGTACCCGCTAATTAATTCCAAATCATACCAATCTACCTTATGTAGTTATTTTATTTTATTAATATTTCTAGAGACACAATACATAGAATTTAAAACGCGTTAGATTTTCAATAGTTCTGGAAAGGATTTCATTTCTAGTATTGGGCTATCACTATATCCAACTTGTGTTAACAATATTTAAAAATTTAAATATTGTTAATAAGCGTTATTTTTTAGAAAATTCTGGTAATCTTGTCAATGATCTCTCATCATCTCTGTTTCTCTCTTCAGCTTGGAAATTACTTTTGCAATTTTTCCCCTGTTTTTCTCTTTTCTTTTCATTTTCTTTTTCATTTTCTTTTTCTTTCTTTCTTTCTTATTAATTAATTAATGCTTATTTTATTTTATTTTATTTTATATCATTTATTTTTTAATTTACTTCTTTTGATTTATTCATTCCTCCTTCTTTTCTCTCTCACATTTTGGCTACACATTCCTCTTCCACACGTGACCCTCTATGATTCCTGTTTTCCATTCAGCTAGCGCCACCTGTCGCATTCTTTGTAAGCTCGCTTTTCTGCCCTCCGGTTCATTTGTGATCTTATCCCCTTATGGACACGTGCTTACTTTGGCGGATGACCGGCTGTTCAAAATTTCCAATCCGAAACGCGTCCTGTGTGTTCTTTTGTTTATATGGTGATTCCTCCAAAGTTTTATTATTTTATTGTTATTTATCGCCAGTTTTTTCGGTACGGTTTCATCAACATTGTTAAATGCTGTAATCTTGAATTTTTCGAACTTTAATCATTGAATGCAATTCGTTGACAGTTTGTCAGTTATACCATCTAAATTAAATATAATACAGGACCTTACGTAATATTGTAAATCTTATTTATAGTCTTTTATTGTACCTCTTTTATTAAACATATTTTTCCTTCTATCTAAATACTGATATTTGTAAATTATGCTCACTCAAAAAGTAAAAGAAATCATGTACGATAATTAATTTTTTAAAACACATAAAATTTTAGCATTAATACCTACAGCACAGAACATCAGTTTACCCTATAAAATGGGTACTGATACTGTATACCAAAAAATATTAGTCCAAAAGTTTGTGAATTTATTTTCATCAGAAATTTAAAAATTCATCAAAATACATTTTATCTGTTCTGCATATGGACCAAAAATTTCCTAATGTAGCATCATTCTGAGGTAGTTATTAGCAGTAGACAAAAAGAAAATCCCCTCTTGTCAAAGAGTTTTCTAATACGGTTCATTTCTGAAAGTGAAAAAAAAATTAACCTTTTAATTTAAACAAAACATTTTTTGCCTTCCTTTCCATCGAAGTTCAATTAGTGTTTTATTTACAAATAAATAAAGATATGAAGAAAAAAAACAAAATGCAAAACTATATGATGAATATTTATATTGTTATATCAGATCTGTTTTTAAATATATTTTGCAGTTTATAAATAATATCCAGATATTTGCGCAAAAATTATTCAGCTTACAACATTTCTTACACATGTATGTATGTACACATTATCATTAATTAAACATAATCGCCTAAGAATGAAAACGAAGGCGTGTTCTTTTTTTACGATTATTTCCATTATAAGTAATAAAAGATGATTTGCCATTAACCTATAAAAAGAACCAGTAAATTAGATTTCACATAAAAACAGTCCATGTGAAAATGAATGATTTTATTTGCTTTAATTAAGCATAACTTATTTTTACGTGAGAATAAAACATTCATATTTTAACAAGTGATGAATGAACTATAAGTGTATTCTGAAAAGACCTAGTACAAATAGAAATACAAAATAATAATAATAATAATAATAATAATAACAATAAATTTATCTTGAATACTTTTTTTACAACATATTCTCCTTTTTCGTCTCCTATCAAGGGGAACCTTTTGAAAAAATATAATCATACTAGCTTACCCGCCCGGCGTTGCCCGTGCCAACAACCTTAAATGTATCTGAAATAAGTGTTGAAAATTTTTTTAAACAAATCTAATGTTGTGGGCCCCACAACCTTAGACAGCACACACTTTGCGTGCCATGCACACTCCCATATGTTACTGTAAGTCGAGTCGAAAGAGCCATATCCCGTCGTGATCCAGCTCATAGAACCATAGGTAGGAAAGCGCCCCTGGTGGTGAAAATTACGAACTAAAATCGATAAGCTGTATCGATGTTGAGTCGAATGAGCCATACCCCGTCTTGATCCAGCCCATATAACCAGAGATAGGATAGCACCAACTGGTGGTGAAACTCAGAACTAAAATCGGTAAGCCCTATTGATGTCGAGTCGAATGAGCCAAACCGCGTCGTGATGTGACCCATAAAACCAGAGTTAGCTGCAAAATCCTTTAGTTACACCTTCCATCGCCAGGGGGCACAATCTGTTCTATACGAACATAACTGAAATTTTTAAGGCTATCTATGTCGAGTCGAATGAGCCGTACCCTGTCGTGATCCAGCCTATAGAACCAGAGATAGAAAGCGCCCCCTGATGTTGAAAATCTGAACTAAAATCGTTAAGCTCTATCGATGTTGAGTGGAAAGAGCCATACCCCGTCATGATCCAGCCCATAGAAACAGAGATAGCAAAGCGTCCCCTGGTGGTGAGTCAAAGTTGATGTAGAATAGGAATGTGATATTTAATAAAAAGTCATCGCTCCCCCCTCATCTCGCCATTCACACAAAAATATTACAAATGTTTCTTAATTATATTTAATGCCCCGATACGATAGCGGGTGAAGCCCGCTTTTTCCCATCATAATACCTAACCGGCACTCTAATAGAAAAACTTTAATTACCCATAATGCAGTTTAAACATCTTAGCTCAGATTCTTCGGTTATCAATAGGCTTTTAATTTATTATTTTAATCTGGGGATAGAGGCACCTTTACATCTGGCATTGAAATTACATGTTTAAAAGAATGTACAAAAGCGATGGGATTAATAAAAAAATTTGGAATTTTCCATTCAGTTCTTTTTTTTAATAATCTTATCTCTCCACTTTCCCATATTTGGTAAGAATCTTAATGAAAACATATATATTGTACTTTGCTGAATGTTTTGATAGTGCCAGGCATATCCGTTCAAAGCTTACGCCGAATTCAATGAAGCGAAAATTTTGAGTATTTATTGTTATTTACTATCTTTTTTCCTGTTAATGTTTTCGACTACATTTTTAGTTCCCAAGAACGGTGAACTGATAACATGCAATAAATTGTAGAACTGAATGGAAAATACTGTGTTTCGTCAAAAAATTGCGAAAAAAGAATATGTTATCAAAGAATCGCTGGAAAATGTGAATTTCGTCAAAGGATCGCTGAAAAAACATGAATCTCATCAAAAGGCAGCAAAGAGAATGCGATTATCACCAAAGGATCATGAAAAAAGCAAATTTTGTCAAAGGATCATGGAAAAACTCAAATTTCGTCAAAGGATCGCAGAAAAAAAAAATCTTCAAAGGAACGCTGAAAATACACAAATTTTGTCAAAGGATTGCTGAAAAAAAACACGAATCTCATCAAAAGGCAGCAGAGAGAATGCAATTATCACCAAAGGACCATGAAAAAAGCAAATTTTGTCAAAAGATCATGGAAAAACTCAAATTTCGTCAAAGGACCGCAGAAAAAAACATTAATTTCTTCAAAGGATCGCTGAAAATACACAAATTTTGTCAAAGGATTGCTGAAAAAACA
This sequence comes from Maratus michaelseni, assembly GCA_963931845.1. Taxonomy (NCBI): domain Eukaryota; kingdom Metazoa; phylum Arthropoda; class Arachnida; order Araneae; family Salticidae; genus Maratus; species Maratus michaelseni. Next base: position 149,478,568 of record OZ007589.1, on the reverse strand, counting down.
CGAATCTCATCAAAAGGCAGCCAGAGAGAATGCAATTATCGTCAAAGGATCACGAAAAAAGCAAATTTTGTCAGAGGATCACTGAAAAACGTGAATTTCATCAAAGGATCACAGGAAAAATGTGAATTTCATCAAAGGATCGCTGAAAAAACATGAATCACGACAAAAGGATGCGGAAAAACGCAAATTTCATTAAAGGATGACAAAAAAAGCAAATTTCGTCAAATGATCGCTGAAAAAACATAAATTACGTTGTAGGATCACTGAAAAAACACGAATCGCGACAAATTTTGTTTAAGGATCACCTAGGCCTCTGAAATTTTTGACATGTATAGATGTTGTCACCAGAAAGTACACCTCCCAGCCGGATTTTTAAATTTAAATTTAGATTTTTTAAAATTAAAACGTGCATATGACATTCTGAGTTTGAGGCTTTTTACAGCTCTCCGCGAATCCGCGACAACGAAGCAGCCAGCCAATGAGAGCAGCAGTAAATATGGGATGTAGCAACAGCATTTCCTTTACCGAGTTTGGCTAGACAGATTATTTTATATATTTATTTATTGCTCATTACTCTCTGTTACTAATTAAGGTTTACATAAGTTATTTTCAAATGTATTTCTTCATATGCGTAGTCTCCCCCATATAATATCAGTTATATATTATATATCTTGCAATTTACTGAAAGTTTTCATAGTGATAGGCATATTAGTTCAAAGTTGAGGCATACTTCAGTGATGCGAAAATTTTGAGTATTTATTGCTATAATATGTATGTTTTATGAAGAGTTTCATATGAAATGAAAACATTCAGTAAATAATAATTAAAGTATTTATTAAAATTCTTGAGTGAATTTTTTATTTACTGAATATTTTCACTAAATGTCACTAAATTTTTGAGTATTTATTTATTGTTATTTACAATCTTACTTCCTATTACTGTTTTTGACTACATTTTTAGTCAGTTTGTTTCATTTAAAAACATTTTTAGCCGCCCAAGAATCGAATGATTTTCTTAAACTTTACTTTCTATAAAATGAAAAAAATCAGTAAATAGTTATTAAATTGTTTTGATGAAAACATACATCTTCCACAAAATATTTGAGTATTTATTCATTGTTATTTACAATCTTTCTTCCTATTACTGTTTTTGACTAAATTTTTAGTCCGTTTGTTTCATTTAAGAACATTTTTAGTTGGCCAAGAATCGAATGATTTTCTTGAACTTTACTTTCTATAAAATGAAAACATTCAGGAAATAATTAATAAATTGTTTTGATGAAAACATTCAGTAAATAATAATTAAATTGTTTTGATTAAAACATTCAGTAAATAATAATTAAATTGTTTTGATGAAAACATACATCTTCCACAAAATTTATAAAAATGTTCTTAAAAGAAACAAACTGACTAAAAATGTAGTCAAAAACAATGATAGGAAGTAAGATTTTAAATAACAATAAATAATTACTCAAAAATTTAGTGAAAACATTCAGTAAATAAAAAAATCACCCAAGAATTTAAATAAAGACTTTAATTATTGTTTACTGAATGTTTTAATTTCATATGAAACTCTTAATAAAACATGCATCTCACAGCAATTTACTGAATGTTTTCATTTTATAGGAAGTAAAGTTCAAGAAAATCATTCGATTATGAAACAAACAAAATATGTATGACAAACAAACAAAATATGACTACATATGTAGTCAAAAACAGCAATAGGAAGCGAGATTGTAAATAATAATAAAAATAACTTAAAAAGTTAGTGACATTTAGTGAAAACATTCAGTAAATAAAAAATTCACCCAAGAATTTAAATAGACTTTAATTATTATTTACTGAATGTTTTAATATCACATGAAACTCTTCATAAAACATGCATCTTACAGCAATCTATAAATCATACATCTTTTAGCAATAAATACTCAAAATTTTCGCATCACTGAAGTAGGCCTCAGCTTTGAAATGATATGCCTAGCGCTATAAAAACTTTCAATAAATTGCAAGATATATATATCACATAATATATGGGGGCGACTACGCATACGAAGAAATACATTTGAAAATAACTTACGTGAATCTATATTCGTAACAGATAGTAATGAGGAATAAATAAATATATACAATAAACTGTACAATTGAAACAAATTGTACAGTTTATTGTATATATATTTATTTATTGCTCATTACTATCTATTACGAAAGCTCCGAAAATGCTGTCGATCGTTGTCGCTATATCCCGTAATAACCGCTGCTCTCATTGGCTGGCTGCTTCGCTGCCGTGAACTTTTCGGAGAGCTGTAAAAAGCCTCAAACCCAGAATTTCATATGCACGTTTTAATTAAAAAAAAAATCTAAATTAAAATTTAAAAATCCGGGCGCGAGGTATACTTTCCGGTGATAGTATCTAACATGACAAAAATTTTAGAATCCTAGGTGTTATAATTACGGTGAAATCCTCGGGCAGGCAAACAGACACTTATTCTTTTATAGAGATAGAGATTTAAAACAGAAGTAAATGTCAGTTTTCATAAAAATACTCACAAAGGAAGATATTTATAATTTATCTTGACGCATTGCTTTGTTAGTTAGTAAATTTTCAAACTGCTACAAAATCTAAATCTAAAACAGCATGAAAGAAAAATAATGAATCAAGCATAGATTATGAAACACTTTCCAATACATTCAGAATTCTGTGTCAAAACTTCCACGTTTAATTAGGTGCAAGCTGATAGCTAAGTAAACAATTTGCAAAACGCATAACACCCTTGAAATTCCAATTTTAGCTGTTCCGTATCTATTGGCGATGGAACATTCCCCCCCCCCCTCTTTTTTGTTTCTGGTAACCCGTTAATGTAACCCTGTGTGTGACGCAGGTGTGCTCGAAACTCGGTGGCAACAAGCCGCCGTTGCTGTCTTTCTCTTCATCGTATTTATTAACTAAATAAATACTATAGTTTTATATACAGTCCATTTGTTCTAAGTTCGCACAACTAGTACGAAACCTCTGCACATTTTTTGGTCCTAAGCAACCCGGAGGTAATGAGCGCATCTTCAGTGTTTAACGAAAAACTTGTGATTTCTTTATCTTCAACAAGAAGATCAACAGTATATCGGAAGCAGCAGTTATGACTCTGAATCGAAAGCGCGGTAACATCAAGTCTCAGCTCACCAAAATATCCAAAGCGATTAACGAAAATGCTTTCGAAATAGCTGAATGGCAGTCTCATTTGGAGTGTTTAACTAGAATACAAGAAAAGTTCGAAGTTATCAAGGGGGAGTATTATAAAATCGTGAAAGATGACGATTTTGAACAAACAGAGGAGAAACTGTCTCTACTGGATGAGGACATTAGAACAATAGAGGTAAGTCTTAAAACCTCTATTAAGAAATTTTATTGTGAATCTAATGTTAGAGCTACTTCAAGTAATGATATAAGTGTTAGTAATCATAAAACAATTATAAAACTGCCCAAAATTCCATTACCGGTTTTTACTGGAAAAATTGAGGAGTGGAACATTTTTAAAACTGCCTTTAATACGCTCATTACTGAAAATTCTGATTTGAACGACAATGAAAAGCTTTTCTATCTTCGTGGCGCTTTATTGGGGGAACCCAAAAGCATACAAACCCCAGATGATAGTTATACGTCTCTCTTTAGTGCATTAGAACAACGGTATGAGAACAAAAGAAGAATAGTAGATTTTGTCATATAAAAAATATTCTCAACTTGTACCCAATCAAACATGAATCCGCAAAAGATCTTCGAAATTTATTAGATAGTGTTAGAAAGAACTTAAGAGCCCTTAAAGTTTTAGACTTTGAAAGTGATACATTCTCTAACGCCATATTATTAGATATACTTTTAGACAAACTTGATCGAGACACTCGTAAACAATATGAGCTCACGTTAAAAGATAACGAAGTTCCTAATTTTGACGAATTTCTCGAGTTCTTAGAACGAAGATGTCAAATCTTAAATAGCATCAGTGCTAGTTCTTCTTCAAAATTCAATTCTAAATCTGACCGTTCTAAGTCTTTATTCATGAAATCTGATAAAACACAGAATAAAAAGTGCAGTCTATGCTCTGAAATCCACCCATTGTACCATTGCGAAAAATATAAGATTATGAAATTAGCAGATAGAATAAATATTGTCGAAAAACAAACTTTGTTTTAACTGTCTGAATTCCTCACATTTATTATCATCCTGTGATTCAAAAAATACTTGCTTTGTTTGCAAATCAAAATTTCATCATACTTCCCTACATAAATATTCAGCGCCACAAGCTGATCATTACGAGGTCAGATCAAGCGTTGCAGACACAGCGGCGACGGCCTTTACGCAAAGAGAGAATTCTGAAAACGATACTCCCAAACATTCGTTTTTTTCTCATGGAAACAATAAATCCGTTTTGATAAACACGGCGATAATTTATATTACAGATTCTAATGGGGTTAAAAGACCGTTACGTGGCATTTTGGACTCTGCGTCAGAAAGTAATTTTATCTCATTTCACGCAGCAACTTTGTTGGGATTAAAGAAAGAAAAATTTCATATACCGATTGCGGGTTTGAATGATTCAACAATAAATATAAAGGTGAAAACTGCAGTTTGCGTATCTAATAAAAGCGGGGATTCTCAATGGAATATTGATTGTCTGATCACTCCGAAAATAACAAATTTCAGTCCGTCTAGAAAGATAAGCATTTCTAATTTGAGCATTCCACAAAACATAAAATTGGCGGACCCTGAATTCTTCATTCCGCAAAAAATAGATATACTTCTGGGTGCGGAATTGTTTTTCGAATTTCTAAATGCTGATCAAATAAAACTGAAAGATAATTTAATTCTGCAATCAACTTGTTTTGGATATCTGGTATCTGGTAGTGTTTATGATAATAATATAAAGCATAATGAAACCCATTGTTTTCTAACAAAAAATCTAGAAACACTCAATAAGACCTTGACCTCATTTTAGGAAATAGAGAATGTTGATGATTTAAAGCCGTGCAGCAGTGATGAATTAACATATTGTAATCAACATTTTGATAAAACGCATTTTAGAAAGGAGGATGGGAGATACGTAGTTGAAATGCCGTTCAAACCAGAAATTTCTGAAACTAATTTAGGAAATTAAAAAAAAATCGCATCTAAAAGATTAGATTATTTGTGGCAACGTTTAGAGCGTGATCCAACAATGAAAAATTTGTACATAGATTTTCTAAATGAATATAAGTATTTGAATCATATGCATGAAATAGAGGAAAATAGTGATTTTGAAGACGGTTTTTATTTACCTCATCACGGAATCCTGCGACCATCAAACAAAACTACCAAACTGCGCGTCGTTTTTGACGCAAGTGCAAATTCAACAACTGGAAAATCTTTAAATGATATGTTATATAAGGGAGGGGTGCTTCAGGAAGATCTCTTTTCAATATTAGTAAGATTTAGAAAGCACATTTACGCATTCACGGCAGATATCAAACAAATGTTTAGAATGATAGAAATTAACCCGTCACAGCATAAATTCCTAAAAATTCTCTGGAAGGACAGTAAGTCATCGCCTGTCAAAGTTTTCCTACTCTCAACCGTTACCTACGGGACCGCCTGCGCCCCATATCTAGCAATCAAGACTTTGCAACAACTTGCTTTGGATGAAAAAAGGGACTTCCCATTGGCTTCGAATATTTTATTAAATGATTTCTACATGGACGATTGTTTGTCTGGTGCTTCAGATTTAACCCAGATGCAATTAATTCAGCGAGAATTAACGCAACTTCTCCAAAGAGGAGGCATGAGCTTGCACAAATGGTGCTCCAATGGAGTACAGGCTAAGGATCAGGAAATATTTCCCCTTGACAGAAATTCCGAGGAAATTGTGACAAAGACTTTAGGAATGCTATGGAATAGCTTCAGTGATACATTTACCTACAAGGTAAACATAAGTGAAAAACAAAAACTTTACTAAAAGAGATGTCCTTTCACAAATAGCTCGTATCTATGACCCCCTTGGTCTACTAGGACCGGTGATAGCAAAGGCAAAAATCTTCATGCAACAACTGTGGCTACTCAATGTGGATTGGAACGAAAAACTACCTGCACACGTTTCTCAGCAATGGGAAAACTTCATCGCAACATTACCAGAATTAGATACAATTAAAGTGCCAAGGTGTTTCTTAAAAGTGAACGTTAACTCTGTGGTGCTGAACGGTTACGCAGATGCTTCTTCTAAGGCGTACGGGGCAGTCATATATATTCAAACTATCTCCAACTCTAATGAACTATCTAGTCAACTTCTTTGCAGCAAGTCCCGTGTTGCTCCGACGAAAGTAATGACAATTCCTAGATTGGAATTATCTGCATGTCTTTTTCTGACAAAATTGACTAACAAGGTCTTAGAGGCCTTAAAACAACCTCTCGACTCCGTCCAGTTGTTCTCGGATTCAACTATAGCACTAGCTTGGATTGAAACTCCTCCAAATTTGTTAAAGACATTTGTGTGCAACAGAGTGTCGCAAATTCAGCAGTTATCAAAAAACTATAAGTGGTCTTACATTCCATCCGAGAGCAATCCAGCTGACATGGTTTCTAGGGGACTTGCAGTAAAATCTCTTGCTGCTAGTGAACTGTGGTGGCAAGGTCCACAACTTTCAACTGTTAGTGAACAATCTTTAGAGACTATTCGTAATCCAGATATTCTGTGTGACAATTTATATGTGAATGAACTGAAACCTCCTGCTGAAATGACTCTTTTGAACATTATTGACTCTAATTTTATGAATGATTTATTTTATTTAACTAATATTTTTTTGAAATTAATTAGAATTCTAGCCTTTATTTATAGATTTATTAGAAATTGTAAAGAGCGCGATAAATTAAATGGTCCTCTTTCTGCCAACGAGATCCAGAAATCGGAAATTTACTTATTGAAATACATTCAGGTAAAGGATAACTTATTAAACAAATGGCAAATAACACAAAAAATGGTGCAAATTATATGGAAGCGTTGGCAGAATAATTATCTTAGTTACTTACAACAACGAAACAAATGGCTAATCAAAAGGCCAAATATTTTGCCAGGTATGTTGGTATTAGTAAAGGAATCACAACTTCCTATTTGCACTTGGTCTCTAGGCTTTGTTACTAAAGTAATCCCAGGTACTGACGGACATGTCAGAGTAGTAGAGGTACGAACCGCGAAGGGCATTTTTAAAAGATCTGTATCTAAAATTAGTATTTTGCCCATGATAGATAATGAAATTAATGCTCAGTAACTATTTAATATTTTTTTATTATTTTATTCTTAATTGTATATTTATTGTGATGGTTTTAATTGCTTATAATTGTATCATGTTGTTTTCTTTATTATCTGTGTTACATTTGTTATATATTGAAATACTTGTAATATTTCAACGCCGGGCGGGATGTTCCGTATCTATTGGCGATGGAACATCCCCCCCCCCTCTTTTTTGTTTCTGGTAACCCGTTAATGTAACCCTGTGTGTGACGCAGGTGTGCTCGGAACTCGGTGGCAACAAGCCGCCGTTGCTGTCTTTCTCTTCATTGTATTTATTAACTAAATAAATACTATAGTTTTATATACAGTCCATTTGTTCTAAGTTCGCACAACTAGTACGAAACCTCCGCACATCAGCATTTGCCATCTATAATTGGAAAAGTATTTAATTCTTTTCCGAAGCTCTGTATATGATCTAAAGATTTGTATACATACTAGACAGTATGCTAAAATTTAATTCAGTTAAGAAACACATAACTCCTGAAAATTCCCTTTCAGTGATTTTTACCAAAAAGAGGAAATGTATTGAATTATATTACACAGGCCTGTATATGATATATAGAATTTATATACGCTAAGGAATACGCAAAAAATTAGTTAAATTTAAAAATGCATATCACAATTAAAAACGCACTCTCAGAAATTATCATTTATAGACAGTATTGTAACTGATTTCTTTGGTGTGACCCTGTAAATCAACGTTGAATGACATGACACAATATTCTACAGAAAGCATCTTGTAATATATCGCAATATATATCAATTTCAATATGTTTGAAATATTCCAATATCTTTAAAATCCATTGCAAATGATTTTCCTCCATAGACCACAATGTAACACAATTCTTTTGAGTATCCCGGGAAACGAACTATAAATGCTACAAATTCTATTTTAAATACCAAAATTGCCACAGTAAACCTCAATAACATAATCAATTTCATAGAAATTCGAGTATATTTGCTCGAGTTAGAGCGCGGACAGACAGACAGACAAGCGGTTAGACAGACGGCCAGATAAACCGAAATCATAAACACTTTTCAACTATGTTGGAAACTGTTAATAAAATTAAGAATATGAATGCACTGAATTGTATCAGCAATTACATGAAGTGTATGGTGCATGCAGCATACACTTCATACCGTAAAACAAACGCACATGCATCAACCGCATGCAGAAAAACAAACGTGCGAACTTCTGAAAAAGTTTAGGTGTGAAGTGTGGAATCACCCTCCTTATAGCCCATACCTTTAACTTTGTGGCTTCCATGTTTTTGGTCCTATGAAAGACAAACACTCAAAGCGACGAAATCACTCGGATGATAAGGTGAAAGCTGCAACCCAAGAATAGTTAACGGTCGTGTACTGAAGATTTCTTTGCAGAAGGCATTGAAGAACCTGTGCCACGCCACGACAAATATTTAAATAATGGAGGTAATTACGTCAAAAAGTAGATTTTGCATGGAATTTTAGGATACAAATAAATTTATTGTAAAATGCAAATCCTGTTTTGTTTTATGAAGCATTGCAACTAACTTATTGACTGACCCTCGTATATGTACAATTTTATATTGCAGAAAATAAATAGAAAATATGTCTTCCACTTTTTAAAATAACCATTTCTAAAAATAATAACTGGTGAAACCATTTGAATCGAGCAATATTTTACTTCAACTGAGTGGTTTTTATTTATCATTCGGTTAGTGATGTTCAGTTTTCCAAGTACATTGTTTAACATTTTAGTGAAACGTTGGTAAAACTTGTCATTTTATTTCTTTCTTAGTTAACGGCCTTCATTAATAGTATAAACAACAAGCGGACAATTTAAGCCAGCTTTTCTGAGTAATATACCTATCCTTCAATATTAATACTTATTAAAACACGGAACATACGTATCTTTGACTTATCAATACTTATTAAAACACATTTACTATTCACGAATACGGAACTTTAGTTAATAAAATCAACAAAGACTGATCAAATGTAAACAAATTGAATATATAATATTTGCTGACTATTCCACATTTGTATCCGCTTTAATTTTAATTACTAAATGCGTCTCAAAACGTAAACAAAATACTCTCTATAGAATTCCCGATACATTCAAATGTAAATATTCTCTCACAATCTAAGAGCAACTGTGTTGTCATAATGAACATTTATATAACTTAAAACATACAAATATTAATTTCTCTTGACAACGTATCATCTAATACCAGAAAACTGTTATTAGGAGGATATGTACGTTCTCTGAGTGTGGAAGATTTCATGTACATAAAAAAGTAATGTTAATGCAATGAAAAAGAAAGAAAGAAAGAAAGAATTTATAATATAAAGAATTAATGATTTATATATTAAAGAATTTATAGCATGTGTGTTTTTTGTTCAGAGCAAATTTATTTATTACATTTCACTCAGCATGTTTTTTTTTTTTGACGAGCAACTTAAGACATGAAAATTAAATTTCCTTAAATTATTGCTCACCATATTGAGAAAACGGCAGTAGATCAATGTATATACAGGGTGATTATAAAAAAACTATCCCGAAATTGGGCTTCTAACTATCATACCATTCACAGAAACTGAATGAAATTTTGGCAAAAGGTATTTTGAGGTATGCGCTCAAGAATGATATGGAAAACAACAGCGTCACTCAAACAGTTACGGTTACATCGAGAAAATTTCGAAAAAATCAAATGACAACATCCAGTTTTTTGTATTGGAATGTAATCTCCATTGAGAAAAACCCTAAATAGCGTTGGAACGGCAACTGTAGCATAAAAATCACCGGCGGTAGATAGGCTAAAAGTGAGGACAACCAATAAGGACAGAGAAGCAGCATAAAATAAAACATTTTATTGTGTTTCACAAATTTTCCCCATGACCTCCTTCACACACGATGACACTTTGCATGCGGCTGATGGTGGATAGCACTACAGTACGTATCATGGCAATAGGAATCTCTTCAATCGCAGTTCTGGTGGCAACTTTCCAATCAGATCCAGTTTGAGGACGAAACTGATACACTTTGGATTTCAGATATATCCCATAGCCAGAAATCCATTGGTGTCAGATCAGGTGACCTTGGTGGCCACGGAAACGGGAAATGACGGGAGATAACTCTGTCACCAAACTGTTGAGTTAAGACACGTTTGACTGAAGACCCGACATGTGGAGGAGCGCCATCTTGCATCCACACAACTTCCAATAGAGCATTTTGCCGTTGCAATGCGGGAATCGCGTAATGAGTTAACATGTCCAGATAGCGATCACTCGTTACTGTACACGTTTGCAGATCACTGGCAGTAACCTCTTCAAAAAAGTAAGGGCCGAGGATGAACGTACTCGTTATACCACACCACACAGACACCTTTTCCTCGTGTAATGGACGTGCATGCACATCATTTGGATTATTCTCTGCCCAGTATACACAATTTTTCGAATTCACGTTACCAGTTACCGAGAAATGCGCCTCATCTGTCCACAGAATGCGTAAAGGCCAGCTGCTATCTTCATCGTACCGGATAAGGAATTGATTTGCAAAATCCAGCCGTAATTGATAGTCTCCCTCTTCCAACATCTGGACACGCTTGAATCGATACGGAAACATGTTTAGAACAGAGCGCAGAATCTTGCGTACAGTTGAATTTGGCAGATTCAGAACACGTGAAACACCGCGTGCAGTTGCGGGACGAACTGTGCTTATCGTCTGATGGACTTTAGCAACAGCTTCCACAGGAACGGAAGGTCGTCCAGACCGAGGTTGATCGCATGTGCAACCAGTTTCTTCAAATTTATGAATCAAGTCCCGTACAGCTTTGACAGTGCACGGGCCTCGCAGTAATCCATGGTTTCTGCGGTAAACACGCAATGTCTCTGCGGCATTTTGTCCATTCAGGTAATAAATCTTTACGATTTCCCCACGTTCTTTCCCTGAAAGCGGCATCTTGATCGGAATGGCAGAAAGGAACATACGTGGCTCGCATTTCGCAATGCTTTTTCTGTCACCTAGCGTGACGACGTCAGTCATGACTTTGCCTTACGTAGAACCCGAAATTTGCGTTTTTTGGTTTCTTCTTCTCGTTTTGTGGAAAACTAATCAGGATGGAATATCAGCCAAAGAAACGGTGTGACGTGTGACGTAAGTGAAACGAAAATTAATGCTCTGGTGCATGGCAAAGTCCTTTTTACTTTTCCCTTGCCTAGTTTCGGTTATTTTCATGCTCAGTTGCCGTTCCAACGCTATTTAAGGTTTTTCACGATGGAGAACACACTCCAATACAAAAAACTGGGTGTTGCCATTTTATTTTTTCGAAATTTTCTCACTGTAACCGTAACCGTTTGAGTGACACTGTTGTTTTCCATATCATTCTTGAGCGCATACCTCAAAATACCTTTTGTCAAAATTTCATTCAGTTTCTGTGAATGGTATGATAGTTAGGGGCCCAAATGTCGGGTTAGTTTTTTTATAATCACCCTGTACATATTTTTTCAATATTAAACACTTCACAAACAGCGAAGGTAAAGAAGCGAAACGTTTAAAGAATGCTACTTTTAATAAAGAAGAAGTAACACGTTACATTGTACATAGCAATGATTGTACAATAGTGTGCGAATTAATTGGGAGAAGGTATAGATTTGTTCGATTTCAAACATCTTTTCAAATTTCTAGAAAAGTAATAGCAGTAGTAGTGGTTTACTTTATATTTCTCCATGTAAAGATGTTGCTTAAACTCACTATTAATAGAGAAGTTTCTGTCTCGAGAATATTTAGAAGACCAATTTCAAATTTATTAAAAAAAAAACAATTGTGATCACGCTGTATAAAAAATACTGCAGTTGATCTTTACATTTTATAAATATTTTTTCTTGCTATGTGAAATATTTCATGCATTTTAGCAAGAAAGGCAGGTATATTCATGAAGATATTAACTTTTTATAAACAATTCAATTTCTTGAAGGTTTTTCTTATAACATGTAAAGTTTTCAACCACATTTAACGAGACTGTGGTGATGCTTGACCACTTGCAGGAGTAACCGTATCCTGAAATTTGTAAAGCATTCATTGAATATTCGTTGATACATCAGCATTTGTAGGGAAACATATTTAACCACGTGTGCGCAAAATCTAGCTCTTTTTTGTCTTTTATGATTCAGTAATAAACATAATAGGACGAATTATAAAAAAAAAAATAGAATACATTGAACTAATAAATACTTTAAATTCCTTTAGACTCCAAAATTAGGTATTCGTATGGAAATATTTAGAGCTTGGTACGATTTCCGTATGAAGAGGCCCCCTTAGATTTTTTAAAAATATAAATTGAAAGAAGACGTAATTTCCAGTCGAATGACTAATTCCATTTTTTTTCATAGTCAATTTGGTGATTAAAATATATGGGTTAATTTTTGTTTTTGTCTGACTGTACTAGGTTGCTGAATGTGTCGATAGAGATGTGAAGATAAAAAAACAGCACTGTCCCACTGTGTACTAGGTGTGGCACATAGTGAGACGAATTTAAAGTTATTTTTAACCCTTCACTGCAGAATGTTACAGATATTACACATGAATGGAAATTACCTATAATGAATCTCAATAAAGAAATTCTGTAACTGTGCACCTTGTACCATATTAGTAAGACATGTATTTTATCGTTTATGTACAATTTTGGGTAATAGTTGAGATTACAATTACAGTTCAAGAATTTGCTATCAAAACTTTTATGAAACCACTTGCATTGACGTAGGTATAAATTATATATATTTTTTAAGTTGAATTTAAAATATTGTAGTGATGAAAAAAATCATATGCAATGTTTTTTCAAATATTATAAAGGTTTACTAGTTAGAGTGTTATTATTTTGTTTGGCAATTTAAAATAATACATGTTACTTCTATTTTACAAGTTTCAGAATGGTAATTTATTAATTTTTTTACTCAATCAATAATGCGTAGATGTAGAAAGATTTTTACTCAAGATACTGATTCTTGTAGAGATGAGGATATTCTGAATGATTCAACTTTTACTTTTTTAAGAACTAGCTAAAAGTACCAGATTTTGAGGAAAGTGAAGCAAGAAATTGTATGAATTTTACATGCATAAGCCACCCACTTCAAAAGGAAAGTGCTATTATCTATTTTCGAAGTATTTACTTGTGAATAAAAATTATATTTCATATATAAATTTTATTAACATATTTTTAATTTAGTGGCGGAACATGCTTCTAAGCAATCAAAACTTGGGCCACTATATCAAGGCCATAAAAATGATCAGAAAACAATTGTGCAGAAGAATAGGAGCAATACACATCCCCGCAGCCGCAACAATTCCATGGAAATCGAGATATTCATCTTGAAGTAGGCGTACTGAATACACCTTATCATTTTTTTTTTCAATTTTGTTTCTCGGAGTTCAAATTAATCATATTTAGGAAGAAAATATTTTGTATATCTCAAAAATAAATCCGCTAAACCCCCTGATAATTTCTCCTGCTGACGGACGGACGGACAACACTATATTGTTATCCGTGTTATGATGCCCTTAATTCATGTTCTTCCACCAAGAAACTATTGAAGCGATTGTTAAAAATAATATCTATGAAATATAAGGGTGGATCAAATAGAAACGAAACAGTGGTTATAATTTGGTTTATTTGTATATGAGTGTGGTGGTGAACTTTGTATACAGGGTAGAGTAGGTATGTAAGGAAGGAAACTCCTACTGAGGAAAATTAACTTGCCCTAGCTAGTGACGCAGAAGCACGTGATATGCTCTGGCGATCGGCCAACAGTTTTGTCCGACAGGCAATCTGTTGTTTTTATTCATCTGCGTCTGCGGAAGGCTTGCTAGTAAAAAAGAGCAACTGAGTGTTATTCGTTATCTAGTGATAGAAGAAGTTGTCTTTCGCGAAGCTCATTGGCGAATGAAGGTAGTGTACGGAGAACATGTACTTTAATTGACTCGTGTGCAGGACGGACACAAGAACTCGCAAGGGAAACTGGTGAAGTTTCGCTGACTATACCCAACGTATAGCCCGGATTTTCTGGCATGTGACTATCCAATCTTTGGTCCGCTGAAAAACGCATTGAAGGGTCGCCATTTCTACTCCGACAGCGAAATCATGGACACTGTTCGAAATTGGTTCCGATTTCAGCCAAAGGCCTTCTATGAGCAAGGTATTCACCATTTGGTGAAACAGTGGGACAAGTGTTTGTGTAGATTTGGAGATTGTATTTAAAAAAACCATATCATTTCATTATATGGCTCCTGTTCCGTTTTCATTTGATCCACCCTAATATTTTGAAAAAAGTAAAACGCTATATTCATCTCAATATTAATGATGAAGAAATAAAGAGAGGAGACGCGATAATAGCAGAATGTTCAAGGTTCATCTGATCATTGAATATCTCAGAAAGAGATTTATCAAAATTATAATGAAGGGATGTCTGTCAATTAATGAACAAACTTGTCCAACTAAATCATGCAGTTTCCTAAAGCAGTATCATCCTAAAAAGACCAACAAATGGGCTATACAGTTTATTTTCTTTGTGGATGCAACTGCTTAATACTGTGCATATGATATAGAAATATATATAGGGCAGGAAAATTATCCAGAAAAAGGCTTGAAAGAGAACCAGAATTTTGAGCTGGATAAAATTTTGTCCAGCTAATATACAGTTGAAATATATAGTTGTACGTCTTACACTAAATATACAAAAAGTAAAAACCGCAAAGTGTATTTCGATAATTACTATACTCATTACCCCTGCTAAAATACTTATTAAACAATAGCATATTATCGCTTCGCTTTGTAAAACCAGAGTTTATAATTTCTGTCAGGATTCTGACTTGAAAATGAAACCAAGAGGAACATCTGTAGTTCACTGTAAACTTCAAAGGGATTGAGATTTCGTGTGTTAGTTGGGTGGATATTAGGGTAGTAACACTTATATTAGGATTTATTGGAGAACTCTCAAAGCATAGAATTGCACGATTTGACAAGAAAAAACAGTAAACTATCCCATTACTATGTTTAAATGTAATAATTCAACATAATATTCACATGGGTGGAATGACATTTTTGATAGCAATGCGAATCGTACAAAAGGAAAATGCTGTCAACAAATTATTATTTTTTACCATATTATTCGTACGCATGACAAACACTTGGAGTCTTTTCAAAAGAGCTACATCAAATCGTATTGCCACAGTAAAACTCAGGTATAGGAAAGTAAGAAAATGCCTGTGAAAAATTGATTCAACGACTTTCTTTGCAGTCCTGGTAATGCCAATGAGCATAAAACACAAACTAAAAATAACATGGCTTCTGCCACAAAAATTCCTGCTCATGGAGTTCATGGAAAAACGCCAAAAGTACGTAAAGGTACGTTAAGAAACTTAAAGTTTTAGTTGTCAATAAATGCTCAAAATGTGGAGCAGCCCCATGCTTAAACAGAAATAAAATTGTTTTCTTAATTTTATACTAAAGGATAATTTTATGTGCTACGACTTACTGCTTTTTTTTATATCATGATATTGAATTTAATATATGTCTTGCGCAATTTTATTCAAAACTATTAATTTATCGTATATTTAAAAAGAAACGTTTTAACATTTTTGTTATAAGATGTATTATTTATGTTGTTATTTAACAACTAGCTACAGAACGACAAGGTAAAGCATTTTTGATGAGGGCAGGAGGGACTGTACTTGATAACAGAACGATACATCGAAATGGGTGATATAACAATCTACTAATGTTACTAAATACAAAAACACTCTAAAAATATTTTCATTATTTAGAAGAAAAAAATCTGCATCATAAGCAAAGTAAAATAATTTGAGGGACTACGCTTTATGTGGTATTCGATGATAATTTCCAATTGATTATATATTTTGGTTATGGATTACTAAGTTAATAAACACGCGAAAAATATTTTTATTATTAAAATAACTTGATTATATGCAAAATAAAAGGTGATTATGTTTTTCTAGTTATGGTTTATTACATAAAAAAATGTGAAAAATTATTTTATTTAAATAAAAATAAAAACGTTTCGCAAGCAAAGGAAACTAGTCGTTGGGGGCCACCGTAATACTTATCCATCATGGATATGCGTAATATAAAATATGAGAATAAAACATGTGTAAACTATTTATAAAATACATTGCAATTCGAATAAAATCGTGGCTTGATGACGTCATAAATTTTAAATGCTCTATTACGGAATTGCGTAAAAGAAACATCCTTATAACTCCAAAAATGATAATCATATTAACTAACAGTTTACTGCGTCGGATTAAGCGTCTCATTTCTAATTAAAATATATCTTTGAATTGCAATTCGAATGAAATACAGAGTCACAAAAAATCGAAGAGTGTGGTAAATAGGATTACAAATATCTCGGTAACTAATTATTCGATCGACTTCATTCTTCATGAAAAATTTATGTTTTTTTTTAATTGTATTTTATATTTACTCCTTAAAATGAACAATTTCAAAAAATTTTAAATACCTTTTATCAGAAGGCATATTTCGAGAGTCCGAAAGAAATAGTTCCAGATTATCAAAGTTACTGAAATTCAATAAACTTCTTTCTATTGTTACATACTATGTACATACCAAATTTCAAGTATCTATCTCAATTTGTTCGGGAGATAGAGCGTTTACAGACACACAGACGAACACACAGACAGATGGACTGCAAATTTTTTTCTTCTAAAAATGTGTTTTTCGTAATCTCCAGTGTCTGAAATGTGTAAATCCGTCAAAAAAAATCGATTTTTAAAACGATTGCCCTATACTACTTATGATGGGTAAGTAATAATATCAGGGCATTTATGTAACATTCGTTGATAACTTCAAAGTGATCATATTCTTTTAGTTCGTCGTTTCTATTGGATCCATTGGCATTTGAGTTACAATTACACTTTCCTTAAAAAAATTATGCTTTTTAAAATATGATACACTCTAGATTGCACAAAACTATTTACGAAGGCGTAATTTTATTAGAGTGGATGATAGAAATTAATTTTAATTTCTAAATTAAAAAAAGAGAGAAAATAAATTGAAGTAATTCATTTCTAATATTTAAATGGTATTATTCGATGTAACGTGAATCTTACATTGAGGCACTAAAAGTTTATCCTCTGAGAAACTGGATTTAAAAATTATCCGAAAAAATATGTATTCAGTTAAATTATAATCTGTTCTTATAGCTATTTTTTAGAGTCTTATGATACGTTTCTACTTGATTACATCTTAAAGAAGCACTTGAAAATGTAATAAGTTTTAAGAATCTTTAGAACTGATTACAGTTATATAGACTATTTTTTTTCTCAAAAAGTAGAGAAACATGTTCTTTATTTACACATAAGACATAATACACTATATTTCCAATGATGATCAGTCACTTGCGATTTTAGACGTTTTGTTAAATATCTGGAAAGATACATGATGAATTATCCTGAAACTTCAGGAGTGTAAACAACATGATAAACGTCATATATTTCCACGAAGATTTTTTTCCGTAAGCTAGTATATTTGTATACAACCCCTCATCTTTTTGCTTCCTTTTGGGAGCAGCGAATTTCGAGCTTATTCTATCGACGATTACTATCAGAATTGTCAAGCTATGTTTTTGAGACTTTCATAAAAGTTGGTCTATACATTTAGCTAATATATTATGCCCAGTATATTTTGATTGATTTCGCGCATGCGCAGTGAAACAATATTTAGTAAACCTGCTTATTTTTCATACAATATTTATTATTTTTTAAATTCTGATTGCAGGGTATTATGTACAATTTCGTTTGTCATATTTTCTGAAAATAACTTGTTTTTATATTAAAAACTCTGCAAATTATAAGCAAAAAACTTGATAAAATTTGCGACTGTTTTTATAAAAACCTGAATTTCTCTTTGAGTATGCATGCTATCTTCATAAAAATGAACCCAAATTATTACAATAATCTACTTAATCATAATCTACAGTTTGAATGCTTTTGCAATTTTAGTTTTTACAGGGTTATCCAAAATATATTCGTTTTTCTTCAATTTGTTGACGGTCCCTTATGGGGTTTCGGGAAAAAATCTTCACGGAAATATATGACGTCTATCATGTTGTTTACACTCCTGAAGTTTCAGGATAATTTCTCATGTAGCTTTTCAGATATTTAACAAAACGTCTAAAATCGCAAGTGACCAGTCATCATTGGAAATACAGTGTATAAGACACCAAATTTATAATATGAACAATGTGAACCACTGACTCACTACCAATCCAATACTTATATAGAAAATTTTCATATCACAAAATACTCCGTTTCGCTGGTATCTGGGTAGCTAGGTTTGGTAGAGCAGCAGAATTTGGCTCTTTTGGTCGTGCTTTGATTTCTGAGCAAATTGCTGAAAAAGCTAGTACATCATTTCCGAACTACAGCTGAAAAAACTATTTTAATTTAAGAAATATTAAAAAATATTTTTTTATTTATTTAATTAACATTTTAAACTACTTTTTCACCCATTATATACGACAGGTTTCATCTGGTACACATATAATCATGAAATGCAACCATTAATTTTATTAAGCAAAACAATAAGCAAAGTATTTTTAATCCTATTTTATGACTTTATAATAAAACAAATGTTTGTCGTTTTAAATATATATAAACAATTAAAACAACATTCTCCATTTCACCGGTTATTATTTTCTGTCCAGAATTGTTTACTTTTTCGAAAATATCAAATTAAGAAATATGATTCTTCCGAAGGATATTCCAGGCAAATGAAGAATACTTTAAGTGGGTTAATAGTTCTTTGGGGAAAATAAATTTGATCAATATATCATAATAATCGGAAGCAGTTGTGATATCTAATGATCCAAAATCCAACAAAAAATTAGAAAAGGAAGGTTTATACAGAAAATATAGAGGTTAAAATTCGGTTTTAAATTAAACATCATCAAAATAATATGTCTGGGAATGCCTAGGTTTTATGTTCCATGCAGTCATGAAAACGTTATAAAGTTAATAGGAATATTTTAAATTAATTCAAATTATACCCAAATGTAAAAGTCTGTGGAAATGAGAGCTATTATGAAAGATAAAACGAATTATTATAGTATCCAATATAATTTTATATTTACAATTCTCATTTTATTTTTCAAGTTAAATTATTTGAAAAAAAAAGCACAAAGACGAAACAAAAATATTTTTAAAAGACGCAGTTGGTTTATAATTTAATTTGCTGTTCTTGAGGTTTTTGTATTATTAGTTAAGATTTTGTTTAAGTTGTTGTTAAAAGCACAAACTCTCAAACATTTTTGTCAAAAAACTTGAAGAGTTACTTGCAGCAAGTTGCCGGAACACACCTGTGACTAGGAAAAAAATTTCTATTATTTGAAGACATTTCCATCTTTTGACTGGAGAATTTTAAGCAATTTTAAGCTTCAGCTCAGCAAATTTTTCGTGTTTTCAAAAAAAAAAAGATATATGTAAAATGTTCGTCACTAATATGAAAAAATTACAGGCAACTTAGCTACTAGTACACCCCTGTGATTTGACAAAAATTCAGCTGTAGAGTGAAGAATTTCAGGTAATTTTTACGTTAAATTGGTGAATTTTCTGTATTTTGGTATACGTTTTTCTGCATATGGATAAATATGGATGCAAAATTGCAAATGTAATATTTTGTGTACATGGATAAGTATGTATAAGCAAAAAATTTTATTTTACGGAAACAACAGCAGCAAAATAACATCCCCCCCGCCCCTCACAATTTTTTTAAAGAGTGCTATACAAAAATCCATAATATTTTACGTTATAGTGTAGTGTAAAACACATACATTATTGGAACAAAGGATAAAGACTGTGCACAAATGACCATGTAGTATAACATGAAAGCGTGATTACTGGCCTAGAATGAAAACTTAGTGTTGCTAGAATATATAACATTATGTGAAAGAAGACTTATTGTGCAGGTAAATACAGAAAGTCTTAAAGTTGACCTGATTGGTAGAAAAAATACATATTATTCCTAATATAGAGCTGTAAAAATAAAATAAAATAAAATAAAATACTGGCTTCCAACACTGCTGAGAAACATGTTAGTGTGGAATATAACCACGAAGTGCGATGCTACTTTCAGGCGTTTCTGTGGCAACTTTCTCAGTATCCTGATTTATTGCACTCATGAGAGTATGTTTGTTTATTGAAGGACACCCCGAGCAGCAGGATGTCACCCCAAACACTTTCAGTGAAATTTAGTGCCAGGAAACGTGATGACAAGGTATTCATTGTCCTACCAGTCAAGAAATCCTGAGAAGCGGCTGTGAGATGGCATGATGCGTTATCATCTATGAATTGAAATGTATCATTAATAGTACCACGGAAAATATGATCATGTGCAACATAATTTGATTAATGAATCAATCACTTAACTATTTCTGGATATATGGATATTCTGTGGCATGAGTTCGTTGACCATGATGCTGGCAAGTACTGTGATTCTATAACATATTATTGGTCCCTTTCATGGCCATTTTCTAATTCATAAGTACCGTCATTTTGACACCACATCAATTGTTGTCTATAATCAGTTAAAATAATGCGCATACTTTAATCTGAATAAAGCACACTTTACTGTTCGCACTCAGTCCAATTACCATACTGATGGAAACTATTTCTAACAATCTCTACGGTTAATATTCGATGGTGTGACACACACACACACACACACAATAGGTTTTCGGGCGTATAGTCGTAATCCTGGTAAAAACCAGAGTACAATATTTTGGGATATCTGAGAATTTAAGGCTAGTCAAATTGATTTGCTACTCCAGAAACTGTGGTGCGCCGGTTTCTTTTGTTGTTATGTAGTTGTATATGTTTTCATTAGACGTTGAACAGCAATGGCGACCCTTCCGCTTGCGTTTCTAAACCATTCCACTCATTTAAAATGATTCACAAAGACAATAGTAGCGTTGTAGGTTATGTCGATTTCAGTGGTAAGATGCGTTATATAAGTTAAGATATAAATGCATCTGAAAAAAAAACTAGTACATAAGTAAAAAAATTTGCCTTAAATTACAAATTTTATGGTTCTGACGAAAAAGGTAGAATAAAAATATAAGGGGCGGTGTACAAGCTAAAACGGAATTTTTGTACAGTATTTTTGAATACAATGAAACATATTTTTATGGCAATTACCTTTATTCTATCATAGGAAACATAACATTTAATTATTTTTAGGAAGAATTTGTTATTTAAAACTTTACCACTTTTAATAACATTCAAAAGTTGTTGGCTCTCGAAAATGTTGGCTTAGAAAAGCTCTTTTTTTCATTTAATTTCTTTACTCAAATATTTATTCTCACACACATAATTCCCTAAAATGCTTCAATTTCCTGGATATCCATATAATCAAGAAATTTTTATGCTAGAAATACTAAATTGAGGTACGTTTAGGAGAACTTGTTCAGAGTAAATGCATAGCATTTACTAGGAACAAACTAAGTATATTTTATAAAATACTTTTGCATCTTGAAATTTGTTTCTGAAGTATTATCATACTATTGGAAACATTTTTATCACTTTTTCAAATTTTCTGAATTTTTTTTTTAAATTCATATTTGATATTAAACAATACATCCATTAAAATTAAAGTTAAAGCATTCTACACAAATTTACGGATGTTTTATGTACGAAATATTATTCCGTTACCTTAAAATGACAACATTTTAACGGACAAATATGTCTAATGTGGAATGAAAACGTGTATTGAATGTTCTCTGTCTTTTCTATAATTTGAGATGGCATATAGCGCATATATTCCCTGTTTTAACGAATTTCCAAGTGTTCCAACTAAATAATTGTCTACAGGAAAAGGGAGCTTTCACCAGGATTTTTTCCCCAAGATAAGTTAAACCTGTACCAGCAGTTTGATCAATTTTGAGTGTTATTGTTAGTTAATTTTGAAGGTAGCTAGTAGTTTTGCGCGCTCTAAAGTAATTAGGGAATATAAATAAACAATTGGTACTTTTTCAAAACATAAGTAAGGTGATTTGCTTACCTCCTTTTTTCAGCAATCATCCTCATTGTGCCGCAAGCCAGGTCCTTAAGGTAATCCTTTTATCAATTCATAACGAGAACGAAGTATCCATTGATAGTTTGCTGCATTTTTATGTTCACTGCACCTACACAAGTACTTTAAAATTTATGAAGTATCCCAACAATTTGGTATATCCATTGTTATGCTGTACACACTGAAGTAATAATTTCTTGTGGAATAGAGAAATATAATTAATAATAATACATTATTCATAATTTAGTTTAAATTATTTAATTATCTATTAATTACATTTACTGTTACATATCTTTTAATTTTAAACATTAGCTAAATTTATTGAGTTTAAGGGAGAACGAAATATACATGTTCCGTCTCCATCGCGTGATAGTAGCAAGTCTATTATTAAAAAAGAGTTCTATATAGTAGAAAGAAACAGTCTTATAGTCCCTTTTATGTTATGTCATTTTTTAATTCTTTGATTCGTCAGAAATGACGTAAAGTCAACTCACGTCATTCATACGTATTTTAGTTTCTTACTTCCTGGTTCACATTCACGAGTTTGTAACACCTCTATATATTGCATCATAAATTTCACTTCCTCTTTGAAATTTTGGTTAAACACTTTTTATCTTGATGAGTTTTTAAATGAAGTAATAATCTGTCACAGGAATCAATTTACGGAGATTACTTTCCTGATATATTACCAACAGTGCATCTTCTAATTTAAATTTTCGAACTAATTCTTCAATTTTAATTTTTTGATTTAGTTTATATCCTTCGTTTGTTTTTTCAATTTTAATCCCTAAGTAGTAGTTTAATTGACCTAAATCTTTTAGTTCATATTCAGTTTTAAGTTTCTGTATAATTTCTTAAATTTCATTTTCCTTTGCAGATATCAATATATCGTCTACATACACGATAATATATGCTTTACTGTCTTTTGTATTACGTATAAATAAACACGTGTCTGAAGTTGATTGTTTGAAATTTAACTTTTCTAATGATTCTGAAATTTTTGTGTGCCAGGCTCTAGCAGCTTGTTTTAAGCCGTTTTAAGCCGTATATAGCCTTATTTAATTTGCACACTTTGCTTTCATGATTTGGTTTGATATAGCCTTCCGGCTGAGAGATATATATATCCTCATCTAGATTTCCATACAAAAATGCTGTTTTGTTAACGTGATTTATGTTTAGTTTATGATGGGCGGCGGCTGTTAAAAATGTTCTAATGGTAGTATATGAAACCACTGGAGCAAATGTTTCATAATAATCAATACCAAAATTTTGCGAATAGCCTTTGGCTACTAATCTTGCTTTGTATTTTTGTATTTTTCCTTTATCCTCTAATTTTGTTTTGAATAGCCATTTCGAACCTATTATTTTTGTATTTGGCGGGGGGTCAACTAATGTCCAAGTTTTATTTTGGTTGTGAGATTCTATCTTCTCCTGTGTCGCTTTGATCCAGTTTTCTTTTTCTACTGGGTTTTCCATGTTTATTATTTCCTGCCAATTTTTAGGTTCATTTATTTGTTCATCTTTAACCAAATAAATTAGTCTATCTGGGGGAACCCCTTTATTTACTCTATCTGATCTTCTCGGTTTGGTTTGATTTAGTTCAGATTCATTCTGAGTATTGTTTTCATTAAAAATTTCGATTATTATCAGATTTGGGTTTTCTGACTTTTCGTTTTCGGCACTAGTGTTTTCATCTATATTTAGTTCTAGCCTTTTTTCTTTATTTGAATTTTTCGGATAGTTTTCTAAAAACTTCACCGTTCTGGCTATAGTGATATCTTTGCCGCTCGTGTAGATACGATATCGTTTGGAATAATTATCGTATCTCACAAAGATCCCTTCTACTGCTTTATTATCTAATTTTTGCCTTTTTTGCTTATTAATGTATGCATAAGCTTTGCAGCCAAAAACTCTTAGGTATTTTAGATTTGGTCTTCTGTTTGACCATAACTCATATGGAGTTTTTTCGTTGGCTTTTGTCGACAGTCGATTTTGTAGGTGATTTGCGGTGCAGATCGCCTCTCCCCAGAAATGTAATGGTAAATTAGAGTCACTTAACATTGTTCTTGTCATTTCAATTAATGATATATCTTTCGTTCAGCAATACCATTCTGGCTGGGGGAATATGGTACTGTTAGCTGTCGCTCAGTTCCATTTTCTTTTAGAAAATTATCAATATTTGAATTTTTAAATTCTTTCTCATTATCTATTCTTAGTTCTGTAGGCTTTTTGCCAAATTTATTGTTGACCAGAGTAACGTATTCTTTTAATTTCTCAAATACCTCACTTTTATTTTGTAGGAGATATATTATTGTAAATCTAGAGTAATCATCTATGAAAGTTAAAAAATAATTTTTCCCACATATGGTTGGAGTTTGAATAGGACCACACACGTCGGAATGTACTAATTGCAGAATTTTATTTGCTCTAAATTCCGTTTTCTTTGGATAAGGAGCGTCAGTTATTTTTGCTTTAATGCAAGGCTCACATTCGGTACTATGTGAACAATTATTTATTTTAATTCCGCATGCTAATTCCTTTGTCATTATTTCTTTGATAGACGCGACATTTTTATGCCCTAATCTTCTATGCCATATTTCCATGCAATTTTTATTTTTGCAATTGGTTAACATATTTACGTAATTTTCATCTGTGGTTTCGCTAGTTTGCTGAATTTCGTATAAATTATTTTTTCTACTTCCTTCTAAGCGAATTAATCCTTCATATTCTAGAAAACAATTATTATCTTCAAACGTTAATTTGCATTCGTTTTTCGTAGCTTTAGCTACCGAAAATAAATTCGTTTCAATTTCGGGTACTAGTAGAACATATTTTAATGTTACGTTGTGAGTTCTACCGTCGGAGGTTATTGTGGTAATGTTTACATTACCTGATCCGTAGGATTTTAATTTATTGCCGTTGGCAATAACGACGTTTGATTGTTCTGTGTTATTAAATTCAGCGAATAGTTTTTCATCATTTGATATATGGGAGGACATGCCAGAATCTATGATCCATGCTCTATTTTTCGATTTGTTAGTTAAAAATGCGCAATTTTTCTTTTCTTCGGTTCCGAAATAAGCTGTGCTTTTATTTTTCGGTTTATTCGAGTCCGCGCTTCTTAACTTGTTTTCTTCCTTTTGAAAAACTAATGAAGAAGAAAAGTTTTTTTCGGATGTTTTGTTTAAAGTTAGTTGTTTTAATTTTGTTGTGCCAGCAATTAATAGTGTTGTGATTTTTCATACAGCAAATCGTGCAGTATTTTTCTTCCTTTTTAAAACCTGTGGTTTTAATTTTTCTTTCAGCTCTAAAGGCTTTATTTGAATTGTCACTGGTATTGGAATGCTCATTTCTTTTATTAAATTCATCGGTTAATTTACTCTTGATGAATTCAGGAGTTAATTCGTCTTCCTGCCTGGTTTCTAATGCGGTTATGAGGGTATCGTAAGAAGGTGGCAAAGAGCAGAGCAATAATGCTGAAATATGATTTGTTTTAATTTCTTCGCCTATGGCTGATAACTTATCAATAATTTCTAATATTTTTGTTATATGAGTAATCATATTGCCTCCTTCTGATAATTTTGTTCCGTAAAGTCCCCTAAGGAGAAAAAGTTTGCTAGAGAGATTTGATCTCTCATGGATGTTTTTTAGCGTGTTCCATGTGTCCCGTGCATTTTGTAAATGCTTAATATGGATAATTTGGTTATCTTCAATACTTAAATTAATAAGAGCTCTTGCTTTTTTGTCTTTCTTCGACCATTCAGGAGTAATTGGATTAGGTGTGTCGTCTGTGACAACTTCAAAGAGCTCTTCTCTTATCAAGAGCATCTCCACCTTAAATTTCTAGTTTGCGTAGTTACTGGAATTTAATTTTTCAATTATACTACCTTCTTTGAAGGTTGCCATTTTCTATTTCAGAATATATCTAAAATTAATTTATTTTCCTTTAAGTATTCGAGGATTCTAGGACACTATTTTTTATTATTATTTTTACCCTTTATATACTTTAGAATATTCCGTGCTCATAATCTTGTTAGTTAATTTTGAAAGTAGCTAGTAGCTTTGCGCGCTCTAAAGTAATTAGGGAATATAAATAAACAATTGGTACTTTTTCAAAACATAAGTAAGGTAATTTGCTTACCTCCTTTTTTCAGCAATCATCCTCATTGTGCCGCAAGCCAGGTCCTTAAGGTAATCCTTTTATCAATTCATAACGAGAACGAAGTATCCATTGATAGTTTGCTGCATTTTTATGTTCACTGCACTTACACAAGTACTTTAAAATTTATGAAGTATCCCAACAATTTGGTATATCCATTGTTATGCTGTACACACTGAAGTAATAATTTCTTGTGGAATAGAGAAATATAATTAATAATAATACATTATTCATAATTTAGTTAAAATTATTTAATTATCTATTAATAAATATAACGAATTCACAAGTCTTGCATTCGACGAAAAGTCCATGGCTTTTTACGTAGAAATGAAATACCAACGCTGGATAAAGTTTTAGAAGTTGTAAACGACGATAAGAATTTTTTTCAAAAAATGTTAGCCGGACCACATTGTACAAAATACTAAAAGACTTGGGATTTTCTTTTGAAACAGGAAAAGAAAGGCTGCTCTTCTTGAGAGGAAAGATATTATCTTGAGGCGCAGAAAATTACAGAATATAAGTAAAAAGATACGGCAAATTATTATCTTGATGAAACATGGGTGAATAAAAGGCATGCTCAGAGTCGAGTATGGCAAGACACAACAATTAAAAGTTGCTATGAAGCTTTCTCTTTGAATTTTACAGTAGGTTTGAAGGCACCAAAAGGCAAAGAAAGGAGACTCATTATTACTCATATTGGAAGTAAGGAACGTTTCATTCGTGATGCAGCAGAAAAAAGTCGGAAAAAAGTGGTGATTATCATGAAGAAATGAATGGTCATCATTTTGAAAAATGGTTTGGAAATGTCCTTAGCAAATTAAAACGAAATTGTGTAATTGTAATGGACAATACTCCCTAACATTCTGTGAAAGTGGAAAAAATTCCAACAAAATCTTGAAAAAATGTTCTATTCAAGATTCGTTATCGGAGAAGAAAGTTGATTGGAGCAAAGATATGATAAAAATCGAACTTTAAAAAAAATATCCGAAGGGAAACACTTTTATAAATAAAGAGAAAGAGATGTGGGAAATTGAGGAACTTGTAGATGAAGTATGCGAAAAACAGAACTTTATTATTTCTCTAAATAGAGACTCTAGTGCCAGTGATTCAGAACTAATGAAAGCTGAAGATATTTAGTACATACAGATATTAATAATTTTAGTAAGTATATTTATAATATCTTTCTTATTTCCTCAAATTGTCATAAAAAATCCTGTTTATCTTGATAATTTAAATTATTTTAGCCTTTTTGAATTCATTAGTTATATTTAGGTCCGTAATTATATGCACATTAACGATTACACATGCTCAGTCTGAGCCCATGAGCCTGAACCTCTTCCAAATTTCTGCCAGTGGTTGGGTATAAATAACAAATTTTCTGTTTAAATTAGATTTTAAGTCACATGAAAATCACGAAACGTTGTCATGGAAAAGTTTTTAGGGTAATACTTATTTCTATGAAATAGGTTTTTTAATTAAGAAAATTAATCTTGAAACAATTTTTCAATATTAATAACAATTTTAAAATTTTAATGAAATTTTTTAGTTTTCTGCTGTACTTTTATTGGGCTTGGATTTTAATTCGTCCTGGCTCATCTCGAATGTATATTGTAAACTTACAACTACACTAAACTCACGTTTTGAATTATTTCTATGTGTTTCAAGCGGAAATCGTATTCTTTTATCTGCTTTATTTTTTCATCACATATTCCAATGGCATGTTTAAATGATTATTTTAAAAGATAATGCTATATTATCAATCGTATTAACTATCTATTCAAGTTAAAATTTTTCATTTAAATTTTCAGGTATTTTTATTTCATTAACTCGATTTTAATATTTAAAGAAAAAAGATGTAGTAACACTAAATACTTTTATGCAAACTTTTATTATTCTACCACAATATTATGTTTCTAACTTTTTTTTTCATTAAATATACGGTAATTTATTATAAAATATGTTTAACATGAATTTAAAAAAGCAGTAAAAATAAGAAAATAATAATAATGCAATTCATTATTTTAACAAATGATTGTATAAGTAATAAAACTAATTTGAAAATAACTTGTAAATATATATTAATGAACTTTCTGATTTGCGCACACGCATTATTATTTTTTCGCCAAAATGGCGATTTTCCTTTTTAATTAGTAATCCCCTGCTTTTAGAGCCAACCCTGGTTCCTATGACAACGACTGTTATTCGGCCACTGTAGCATTAATAGTGCTGCCAAGTTAGGGTGAAACGGAGTTTAAAAACAGCTCTAACGATTTGGACTAAATTTTGTGTCTTACCACTTTGGATTACGAGAAGATCATTGGACTAGGTCACATGTTCAAGAAAATTCCATTAGTGCTTCATTTTGGAGTCATTACGGGTCATTGCAATCGAATGTGAATGAAGGTTGAAACACTTATTAAATTTTAGAACAGTTGGCAGTAAACGAAATTGTAAAGTTAGCAACATTTCGCGAACTATCGTCAAAGTTTACGAAATGTTGGCGCCATTGGCGAGACTTGGCAGGAAAATAGACTTCCAAGATTATTAATGTCAAAACACATGCTTGGCATCAGATGAAAGAATTTCGCCAAGTTTGTGACATTTCACCAAATGTTGGCGACTTTTAACGAAAAATTTGGCTTTCAGAATCTGAAGGATTTTTTTAGAAATTCCAAACTGGAGCCGATATACATGTTTCAACCAATCAGAGTCCATAGTCCTTTGTGCACAGAATACTGTACTTTGCTTTCTCATGTATAAAAAGGTGTACAGGCTTAGATATCTTGCTACCAAAAGAAAGTGTGCAACGAACTAAAAATGTAGTTTGGAAGGATGCCCTTTCGTTGTAAATTATTAAGTAATGTAAAATTAGAAACATATACATAGTTTTAAGATTGATTGTTTTTGTAAATAATACTGTTATAAAACAAAATGCTTTATAGCAATAATAAAGTGATAATTTATTTTTATATCAAGTTGAACACAAAACTGACTTTAACCGACCGTAGCTCGGTCTTCCTTGCTGGTGTTATTATACTTGGTAGGAGGATCTAGCGACACAGTCAAGAGGTTAAATGTCGTGTGCACACTTCGATTGTGTCGTTTTAAATGCCGTATATACATAAACAAATTTAAATACGAAAGAAGATAAATAATTTAGAATAAAACGAAATGCCCGAGGATTGCAAATAAAAAGTTCAATAGCGGTTATTACAATCTGCTGTATCTCATAATTGCGATTTTACAAGTATTCTAAACGTGTTCTCTCCGTATCAGTATTATTCATTTGCGAATTTCTAAAATGAATAAAAGTAAAAACATAAATAAATCTTAGCAGACATTTGAAAGGAAATTCAAGTGCACACTCAAAAAAAGAAACTGATTAAAACTACAAAACATATTTTTTGAGTACATTTTGTTGTTTTAGAAAAATTGGAGTAAAATTGAACCATTTTACTTCAATTAACAAAACATTTTTGCTGACGATACAAAATTTTTTTTTGGAATTGCAAAAAAAAAAAAAAAAAAAAATTGTTGATTCAAACAAAATTTTTATTGACCCATATTTAAACAAAAAATTTGTTTAAATATAGGTCAATGGAAATTTTGTTTGAATCAACAAAAAAAATTTTTTTGTTAAAAAACACTTTTATTTGCAATTCCAAAAAAAAATTTGTATCGTCAGCAAAAATGTTTTGTTAATTGAAGTAAAATGGTTCAATTTTACTCCAATTTTGCTAAAACAACCAAAATGTACTCAACAAAAATGTTTTGTAGTTTTAATCAATTCCTTTTTCTGAGTGCATGCGTATCAAATTTCGATCTTGCACAGATTCTAAAAAAAAACAATTAGAAAAAGAAAACGTGAATTTACTCCGATATTAAAATAGAATAAACAGGGAAAAAATAAGTTTTTTTATTTTTTAATGCAGATTATAAAAAGTCTTATGCTTTTAAAGACTTTCTAACACAGTTGAAAAGTGTTTATGAATTCAGTTTGTCTGTCTGTTCATGGATTGCCATGCAATTGATGTATGTTATTGAGGTTTAATATGGCATGTTCGGTATTGAAATGAAGTACGTAGCACTTATACTTCTTGTACAGGGGCATTCAAAAGAATGCCGTTACATTGTGGTCTATTGTGAAAAATCCCCTGCAGTGTATTTTAATAATGTTACATTATTTCAAATATATTGAAATTAATATACATTGCTGAAGCAATGGACGAGATGCTTACAAGGTGCTTACTATCTGATATAGCACGTGTAGGACTTATAATTAGTTTACAGAAAAACTCAAAAGAATTCCGTTATATTATGGTCTATGGTGAAAAATCGTTTGTGATGCTTTTTAATTACTTTACATTCTTACAAACATATTAAAAATCATACAATTTTCTAAGGTGCGTTAAAAAAGGCGTTCTGTAGAACATGGAGTGTAAAGTATTTATCATTAATTTACAGGGCCACACAAAAGTATTCGGTTACATAATGGCTTTCGGGGAAAACCTGTTTTCAGTGCATTTTAATTACATTTGAAATATAATGAAATTGATATACATTGTTAAGGTTTACTATAAGATAGTTGTTGTATAATATGATGAGCATAGCATTTATCCTTCATTTACAGGGGCACACAAAAGATTTCGGATACAGTACGGTATCCGAAGTATTATCTTTAAGCAATAATTGCTGGAAGTGTGGTTTCAGTTATGTATGCGCTTAACTAAATTTTGCATATTATCTGGTATGTATAAATGCTATACATCATATACAGGGCTACACAAAAGAATTGGTAAGCATTACTGTGTATCAGCGTAAATTGCTAAAGGGATTATTTGAATCGAGTTATGCATGTAGAACGTAAAATTTATTTAGTATACTAAGAGATATTTGTTGAATATAAATAAAATCATGTTCAAAGCCACGCGAAGAACTGGATACATAGCTGCCTCTGTAAAATAATCTCTAGCAAGGGGGATTTCAATAGTTTTCAGAGTGTTTTTACCTGAATTAAACTTTAGCTTAATATGTGGCGTGTATAAAAATCTTACGGTAGTAAAGAGCACTGTACAAAATAATTAAAATATGTTTCCGTCTATTGGTAGAAATAGCTGAAGGTGAATTTTCAACTGTCTTATGTGTTTTCTTATAAAAAAGTAAATTGCAGTATACTATATAGCGTACATACAAATCTAAAGATTATATACTTGACTGCTCAAAAGAATGGGAGTACATTTCTGGCTGTGGCCTGTAATTGCAGACATCTGGTTTTCAAATGAGGTTTGCGTTTTCTAAATTGTTTACTTAGATATTTTATTTTCCTTATTAAACGGCGAAGGTTTGTTAAAGTATTCTGTTAGTGTTGGAACATGTTTCATAATCTATGCTTGATGCATGATTTTTCTTTCTTGTTTACTTGTGATGGAGTATTTTGTTTCTCATTATCAATCAATACAAAAAGATGCATTTATTTCAAATTTATTTTCGTCAGCATCGTCTCCATAATAAGTATGCAGCGGAAATATTGTTCTTCGTTCAAGTGTGAGGGAGATAAGAAAAAAACAATCATTTTGAAAACATTGTTCTAACTCAACAACTTATAAACCTTTCAGAAGAAGGCACGTTTAAAAAAAAGTAAAATAATTTCTTTAAGATTGCTGCAAAATTTCACATTTGTTATTTTTAATATTTTTTAAAGGGGAACAATATCTGTTTAAGCAAGATTAAAAGTTTTAAGACTAATACAATGTTGAAGTTTAAATTAAATAAAGATTCATACTCCTTGGTACTGTCGGAGAGAGATTTTTAAAAGTTTTCTACCACGACAAATTTTTATGGGAAATACTTTCGTATTTTTAGATTACTAAAACAGTTGAAATAGGTAATAAAAGAATTTACGAATCATAAATCATAAATTGATAAATGAATTTTATAACCATTCTTTATAATCACAATAATTTTATTATGTATTACTTACAAAAGTAATTTGTACAATAACAAAATAGATAAGGTTACTTTTTAAAACTTTTCAACGTAGTTGAAAAGTATTTATGAATTCGGTTTGTCTGTCTGTTTGGCCGTCTGCCCGCACCGTAATTCTCGTAATTAAACTCGGATTGCTATATAACTTTTATATTCTATTGAACTTTATTTTAGAATTTTTGGTATCAAAAATAGAACATGTTGCATTTATAGTTCGTTTACAGCGATACACAAAAGATATCCTCTACATTATGGTCTGTGGGGAAAATCGTTAGCATTACGTTGTATTTATGTTACGATATTTCAAATATAATGATATTGATATGCGTCACTGAGGTGAGAATAGGTAGCATTTATAGTTCGTTTACAGGAACGTTTAAAAGAATTCCATTACATTATGATCTATGAGAAAAAATCGTTTGCGGTGCATTTTAAGAATGTTATGATACTTCAAACATAATGAAATTAAAATGGATCACTAAGGTGTACTATAACAAATATCCTATAGATTATGGAGCGTGTCGCCTTTATCGTTCATATACAGAGACGCACAAAAGAATGCGGTTACAGGACTGACTGCGATCAATAATTTCTGCACACAGAAAAAAAATTGATTAAAACTACAAAATATTTTTGTTGAGTACATTTTGGTTGTTTTAGCAAAATTCAAGTAAAATTGAACCATTTTACTTCAATTAACAAAATATTTTTTGCTGGCGATACAAATTTTTTTTTGGAATTGCAAAAAAAAAAAAAAAAAAAAATGGTTTTCAACAAAAAAAATGTTTTTGTTGATTCAAACAAAATTTCCATTGACCTATATTTAAACAAATTTTTTGTTTAAATAGAGGTCAATAAAAATTTTGTTTGAATCAACAATTTTTTTTTTTTGCAATTACAAAAAAAAAATTGTATCGTCAGCAAAAATGTTTTGTTAATTGAAGTAAAATGGTTCAATTTTACTTGAATTTTGCTAAAACAACCAAAATGTACTCAAAAACATGTTTTGTAGTTTTAATCAGTTACTTTTTCTGAGTGTGGAAATGAGTGTGGATCAGTTACTTTTTCTGAGTGCGTTTTCCGCTGTCGTATGCATTTTTAAACTTAGGTAATTTTTGTGTATTACGTGGAGTGAATAAATTCTAAAGATCATATACAGGGTTGCACAAAATACTTCGCACATGATACCAGATATGGACAGTAATTGCTGAAAATGGACTTTTACTGAGTTATGTGTTGTTTGAAATTGATTATTCAGCTATCTCATTTAATTGTATGACAAAAAATGAAATTTCCTGATAATCCCCACGTAATGATATGTACGAATGTACAGGCAAATAATAGAATGCGATCAAATATTATAACCACACCTTTGTAGAAACTAAAATCTTTGTTTGATATCATTTGAAATTTTCAACGATATTTTATGACAGTTTTGTGTCTTTCCTTACATAAATATTTAAAAGAATTGAATAAAATAAAATTATTTAATAGTCCTTTTTGAAAAATACTGTTACTGGAAAACAAATCTTTAAGAATCATTAATATTAAAAACCTTGTGTAAATTTTGTATGTTTTATTAATTTCTTGCAGGGTATGTTAAAGTTTCTGGACTTATTCTTTTAGATAACTCGAAATTCGAAATTAAACAAACAAATCAGTATGACTGAGAATGATGTAATTAGGTTTTTAGTTTACATCTATTTAAAGTGTTACACCCATTTTTTACAGAACCTAGTAAATGTTCGTATCAGTACCACCAAGTTCTTGAAAAGCTGTTGAACAGTTTAAGAAGATATTAATTCCAGTGATGAATAAAAAGTGCTTAAGCATAATTCTGGAAAAAATGAATATAAAATCATAACTGACTCTTTTTTTTAGAACGTTACCTATATTTTACATGCAATGCGAAAAGAAATAAGATGCATTGCATTAATTAGGTACACAAATAGCGAAAATATTTGATTTATTATTTTTGTTTCATGCGCATGTCTTACTTAACTATAAATCAACAGCGAATAAAAGCATTATTTAGTTAAATGTGTTAAATTAATTTTTACTTTTAAATACTTTTTCATATACATCATATACGATTTTAATTCTGCTAGAGATATTGTCTTCCAAGTACAATTCTTTTGCAATGTATTTTTTCGAATGGAGGCTACCTCATCTTTATATATCTCGCCCATGAATAAACTAATGTTTATATGGAAGATCTGGACTCCTGCATTTTGAATAAAAATAGCCTTTCAGGATT
This sequence comes from Maratus michaelseni, assembly GCA_963931845.1. NCBI lineage: Eukaryota > Metazoa > Arthropoda > Arachnida > Araneae > Salticidae > Maratus > Maratus michaelseni. Next base: position 149,443,781 of record OZ007589.1, on the reverse strand, counting down.
GGAACCTTGGATTCTTTCGAGCAGCAGTGATGTGTTACCTTTCAGTTATCTCGAATATTTCATCAATCGATAACGAAGTGTGTTCTCAGACTAGTAACTGCTCTACAGTCCGATCCCTACGGAAGAAATACCATAGAGTTATACATTCTTAAATTAAAACCTGTTTAAAACGGAATCATAGACGGTCATTTGATATTTCTTCTTAGCAGGTTTTACCTTTTTTTACTAAACACAGTTTTATATCGTAAAATCTGTGAAAGCGGAATTGCTAGGAATCTAAACAAAATTCCGTATTGGAGATGTTTTCGAATCCAGTTATAATTCTAATGAATTCTTTCCTATGATAGTTTTACGTTTAAGACACTACTCCGTTATAAAAAGGTTTCGATTTCATAGCTTATACAGAACAAAGTACAGTAAAACCTGTAAAAAAAAAGAAATAAGTAGTAAAAAATTCCGTTTTAGACCGGTTTCCGTTTTTGTAGGTAGATTTTTATGGTGTTTCTTTCTGAGGGACCATAAATATTTTCCGTTAAAGGCAGTTTTTACTATATTAAGTTCCACTTGATGCAAACTAACGAATAGCATGGTAATAAAATAAATTGAAAAGAATTTGTGCCTCATGAAAAATCGCGACTCTTCGAGTCCCATGCAGTGTTTACCGCGGAACAGGTCTTGGAACCTCGGAAATTCGGGACCTCCTGCGTAAATCGGCGTACTTGGCAACATTAGTTATGATTATTGCACTGTTTTAACAGAACAATCTGATGCGAAAGAAATTAGTGGGTTTTATTTACGTAAATATTTTTATCTTTGGAGGTGCATTTCCACCAGAAGATGGATTTCTGACTTTCTTTTATCGGATATAACACATTTTATCTGAAATCTAATCAAAATCATTTGTGAAGAAGTTTAGCCAATGTACACATCCCTTTCTAATTATAAATAATATAATTACAATGTTTTACATTACTTCACATTGATCATGTTCCCATTTTTTAAGAACATGTGAAGGAAAACAGTGATTTTAATGAAACGTCCATATTAAAATTTGATTTTAAGAACGTTCTATTTTATGTATATTTTACTGTCAATAAAAATCATATAAATTGTATATTTTGATGTCTTTAGAAATACACTTATTTTATATATGTAAAGAAAAATTTATGAAGTTTTCAATTAGGTATTATTTGCCTCCAATGCAGTCAGCATCTCATAACAGCAATCGTAATGCTATATATCCTTTAAGGAAACAATTACTGTTGAATAACTGTACCTGAATTTCCTAGAAGGTATCATTATAATAATTGATATAGCTGCATAGTTTCCCAATTTACGCCAGACTGCTCTTAGCGTGATGTTAATTAAAACATATTTCCTTAATAGTAGATATATCAACAATTGTTCAATACATATTTCTACCGTTTGGTTAGTTTGACATTTTGGTGATTTAAACGAATGATAATTTGAATTTTACCAATTTTTGCAAACAATTAAAAAACAAAGTAGTGTTAAAGAATAATTTTTTTTCATTTAAATATTTAAAAAACGCAATAAACAGGAAATATTTCGTAAGAGAAAGTTAAAATAATAATTGTTAATTTTGTAAGTGCAATATTTATAACTTCTTTTTTGCGTCATTTATTTAAATCGCACTTTTATACTTGCTACAGACAGTTTGTTACTCCATTTTCATTTAAAAAATTGATTGAAGAATATTTTGTCAACAATTTTCAGCTATTTCTACAAATAGAAGTGATTTCAAATGCTCTAGTTTGCATGACTCAGTATATGCAGTTGAAAGTTATTTTTCTAATAATGATAATAATAATAATAATAAAACTTTCTGATATTTTTTCCACACTTTTTTAGGTAATATGGCTATCTGACACGGTATTATAATTAATACCATAGGGATGACAGCTATGTCCGCTGAAACCTGTAAAGGTTCAGGGTTCATAAGCCGTGTTTTTGGCCTATCAATTAAGACTAAAATTCAATTTTGTTATACTGACATAATTCATTCACTTTTTAATATTAGAAGGTTTATCCTGTACGATTTCAACAAAATTTTTTGCATTTTGTTCGGATTTATATAATTTAAACAAGCTCAAGGCTCGTATTATTCGTAATTTTTGATAAAAAATACACAATTTCTTCTAATTTTACCTCAATTTGTAATATATTTCTTAATGTTTTACTATGAGCTCAGCTTTGAAACACTTTTATTTTTACATATATTGAACATTTTGATGTATTTTATAATATATGTAAAGAAGAAAGTGTTGCACGATTGCGCTCATATAAATAATTGAGATAAAATTAGAAGTAATTGCGTATTTTTCATCAAAAACTACGAATAATATGGACTTTGTGCTTGTGTAAGTCATATAAATCTGAACAAAATGAAAAAACTGTTGTTGAAATCGTACAGGATAAACCTTCTAATATTAAAAAGTGAAATTAGTAAGTCAGTGTAACAAAATCGATTTTTAGTCTTATTTCATGGGCCAAAAACACGGCTTTTGCTCCCTCATACTTTCCTTTATAAAACTTAATATATTTATGTTTTAGAAATCTTCGGTTGCAAACTAAAATATCGAAACTCAACTCCAGAACACGACAATCATTGTAGGAGGATCACAGCTTGCGGTGCCAAATCCTGCTTTAGTCACCTTTGGCCTGGGGATGGCCGCATCAGTCAAAGGAGGCAGGCCCCAATACTTCAATCTCTCTTTGTTGTTAGATGATCAAGACAGTCTAGTATATATCAATTGTCGAACTGCCATATGATCAAGGTAGGCTTTTATAAAGCCAAGATCCAGGGAATACCTTGGTTTGACTCTTTTGTTGGCTGCGGGTATGGCATTTTTTCCGACCAAGTGGTCGGCCTGACGCGGAAATCACAGGGTGTAGTTCGCCGATCATTGCTGGTATTCATGGTGCTTCACTATAAACATTTTCTGGACTTACCCCGAGATGAGTAGATGATCGCAGTTGGCTAATAAAAACATAATCAATCCAATAATTTCACCGTATTCACACTGTGTTAATTCCTTGTTAAAGTACCAAAACTGTTACATAAACATTACTTTAAAGTTTGCTTTCTGTTATTTACCCTACATCACTGGCATGCACAGCAGATGGTCTCCAGTATCACTACAAGACATACAGGCTACTTGAATTTGGAAACGCTCAGTATCCAGGCAGGTATGCACTCAGTCATTAAGAGCCGTTGTCGCCGTTGTCAAGCCAAACCTATCAGAAGTTTCACGTCATTATCTGAGCCGCTTGGACGACTACCAATAAGCATCAGTATACAACTGGACAGATCAGAAGTTTCGCTTCCTTACCTGAACGTCTGGATGACGAGCAGTCGGCATAAGCATTGAACCCCACGCTCAAAGTGAACAAAATTCAGAGTAACCTCTTAAAACTCTTATGACCAAAAGTAAAATGAACTAAAAATCTGAAACTCTCTACAACTTGCAAAATTCGGTATCGGGGTAACTTTGCCTGCTGAAATCCCTTATTGATGACGATTGAATATAATCCTCTTTGACGTTATCACATAATTTAAATGTTTTATTAACGCCTCCAGAACAGAAACCCATTGTCAATTTATTACTTAATAAGCAAAATAGAACAATACAGACCCTTCACGTTAAGTTCTTTAGCTTGAAACAGAATATTTCAAGGCTTATACAACTAGATATCCGAAATCGCTTATAGACGAGTTTTTTGCATAAAGAGCAAAAGTTTTGTCTGTGATCGTCTTCAACGCTTGAAACAAAATCTGATAATTGCCATCTCAAACTCCCTTTAGACATCTTTATGACATAAGAAGCAGAACTTGCATCCCCGATCTTTTTCAACACTGGGAAACAAAATCTCTTCATTGCCCTAGTGAAAAAAGCTTTCGCTTATAGATGAGTATTTATAGATTTTCAAGGGATTTTATTTAAATAGTTTTGTTTAAGGAATTAATTGAAATTGATTGTATAAAATGGTCTTGAACCGCAGTAACATTTAAAGTGTGTATAAATATATTTAAATGCAAGAGACATATATTACAGTGCCTAATAAAGATTAATATTGACTTAAATAATTAACAGAAGGTATAACAAGAGACATTTACAATTATATTTATTTATATAGTTTACGTAATAGATTGAAAAGAAAACCAACATAAAAACGTTATTTACATTTTTATTTTTATATAAAGCAACATAATACCTCGTAACAAAATTTATGCATTGAAGAATAAAAAAAAATTTCATTTTACGCTGTACGTTAGCGTATTTGTCTGTTGAACATGTTTGTGGAACATAAAAATGTTTATTGTAGAATTGATATCATACGAAAAACTGATATTTCCTTTTAATACCCGGTTGAGAAAATCGATTAATGTACTGCAAAAATTACTTCGAAACGTTAAAAAAAAATTATTGGAAGTACAACAAGCATTTGTTTCCAAAATGGTCCTTTAAATATCGGAAATGTATTGCTTTCTGAGGTTTTTGAAGATAAAGGAGAGGTTATACTATAGTTTGGTAACCTTCTTGCTAGATCAAAAAACACTTCTCTTTTTTATAGTGTTCATACGCATTTTTGGCCTAAGGCTCGCTTTCGAATTCGTAGAAGATTCACTAAATCAAAGTTTCCATTCCCTTCGTGAGCTATAAAAGTTTTCGTTTGAACCTCTTTTTTATTTCCTTCGTTTTATCTTGGTAAAAAGAATCAAATAATATAAATTCTGTTCTATCAAAACCTATACTTACAATTTTTTAAGATGTGTCTAAAAAAGTCTGAATTTTTTTAACAAAAATTCAAAACAATTTTTTATTCAATTCGTAATTTCAGATATTGTAAGATATTGGTTACAATACAATTTAAATTGTAGTAATACATTACAAAAACGAGAGAAACGGAGGGTTAACAGGTAGATGCAATAATTCTTTTACTAATTTTTATTCTGCAACATTTTTTTAAAGAAATTTGTTTCTACTTTGTATGTTAAGTTTCTGGATATTTTTTGGCTTTGTATTGTAAATACAATTATTTTTATAAATCATTATTTTTTTTCTACTATTAATTTTTGTTTGTCAAACGTTGTCTATTTTTATCAATGCAGAAAGTTTTTCAGTATATTTTCATTATTAAAAAAAGAATTTCTATATACAATGAATGATTACAATAGTTAATTAAATGTTCGTGAAAGCAAACACAATGCAATTTTCTTTTAATTAATGGGTGATATTAAAAGGTGTGTGTCAAATTAACTTATTTAGGAAAAAAATCTATGTCTGAATCTAATTTATATAACGTAAAAAGTAATTTGATTAGAGTTAGTTTTTTTGCTGAATCTCAGAACATTTACCATAAAGTTCTTATATTTTAGTAAAATAGCATTTTCTCCTTAAGGTCGAATATATTCATTTATAAATTAATAATACTTCTTTTAATGGAAAGGCGTATCATTTTATGATATAATATAAAGGCGGCGTTTTAGTGCTTTTTTATATAAAACTTTTCCCTTTTTCCTTTTTATAATTAATATTTTTAATAAATGAATTATAATACTTAGATAAACCGCTTTGATTGTCTCATGTTTGCTAACGGTTTTCTTATTTTTCTTTAATGATATTTTTCTCATATAAAAAGTATATTATTACTTACAAATAAAACATTATTTTATTGATAAGTATAGATAACAGCTACATGTATCTGCAACAGCATAAAAGAGAAATGCTATGTAATGAATATGAGTTGTGTTACAATTATTCTAGTCTTATGTAATGAATAGTTTGCAATAAAAAGCGTTGTATGCTGGTATTCGAATTATGGATAACTAATATTGAAGATCAATAACTTTTCATTAACGATAATTTTCGCATTTGGGAAAGTTTTCTTTATTATCTGTAAGTAAGACAATTATTCTATGATTCACAGTAGATGACAATTACATATGTCTATTAAACAATAAAACAGAAGTACTAACATAAGTAATGAATATTTTGCAATAAGAAATTATGCATGCAAGTATCCCGAAAATGACTACGAATGATGATGAATAATTTTTCAAAAATGCTGTGATAAATACGCTGTTGCAGTTTTATAAAAGCGCCAATAATTTTTAAAGTGTACTATTTTTTAAATTATTAACAGTTTAGCTATAGAATGTCACTGAAGCCGATTTCTTTTACAAATATATAGAGCCAGCACAGCGGATGTTCGCTTACTCTTTTTTTTCTGGGCATTTATTTTTCAAAAACTTTTGTGATGTAATTTGCTTCCTATTTGAGCTTTTCTAATAAATTATTCCAAACAGTATATCTATTCTTCCCAACAAGTGGAACTGCCTGTTAATCCCTGTATTCGTGTTATTCATTGTGGTACATTCATCTTTAAAACACCTGTTAAAAGTGTTTATGTCTGTCTAAGGTTTCTATGTATGTCTGTCCATGCTCTAACTCGCGTAAATATACACAGATTGTCATGCAATCCATATACTTAAAGCTAACCTGCTTTTTAGTTTTTCGTGCAAAAATGCTATTTATACGCATGCGCGAGCATTCAGCTAATCAGCTAGAGGCTTTTACTATCTTCAGACGCGATGTTCCAGCCAATGAGGTGAAGACTTTTTCCTCTCTCTAGAAGCGTATGTGTTCCATTTGGTTGTTCGGTTGTTGAAACTTTATAGATTTCTTTTATTAAGGTATTTTTTCATTTTACCGTATTTATTTTCTTTTTAAGGCGTATGTATTTTACTACTTTGAATTTTTTTATAACTAACCCTTTTTTTGAGAGAGAGAGAGATTTCGTGGCACGAAATTCCGCGAATCGTTTCCGATGTAAACAAACTAATTTTAAACTTTTAATATGTAATTCTGTGTGATATGATTAAATTCAGGTTTTCTCAGCGACGATCACAGTATTTTTACCAAATAATTTTTGTATTAATCAAGCTTTTTTGGTTATTAAGCATAGCTAAACACGAAAGAAAACTTTGTTATTTTAAGATTTTGATGTGAATTATTTGCGTACATTTATTAGACGAGTTTCACTGAATAATTCAAGAAAAAAAAATCTCATCATTATACATATTTAGTTATGCATTATTAATTATTTACTTGGCCTTTACTTTTAATATTTCAAACTTACAGCTGAATGTAACTATTAAAACATTTGAAATACTGTATTCGTAAAATGAAATTTCAGCTTAAACACTCGACAATTACTTTTAGTTATGCATTATTAATTATTTACTTGGCCTTTACTTTTAATATTTCAAACTTACAGTTGAATGTAACTATTAAAACATTTGAAATACTGTATTCGTAAAATGAAATTTCAGCTTAAACACTCGACAATTACTTTTACTTATGCATTATTAATTATTTACTTGGCCTTTACTTTTAATATTTCAAACTTACAGCTGAATGTAACTATTAAAACATTTTTTTTTCTTCTTTTTATATCATAAGTACTTTTCTACTTTAAATTTTTTAATTGTCGAGTTTCTAAGCTGAAATTTCATTTTTCGAATGCAGTATTTCAAATGTTTTAATAATTACATTCAGCTGTAAGTTTGAAATATTTAAAATATTAAAAGTAAAGGTCAAGTAAATAATTAATAATGCATAACTAAATATGTATAATGATCAGAATGACATATTAAAATGTGTACAGAATGACATGAAAATTTTAAAAAACTGAAATTTTGCACTTGCAACTTAATTGTAAATTTCATTGTTTACATTGGAAACGATTTGTGGATTTTAAGAATTTGCTGAACTTCGTGTCACCAAATTACTAAATCTCTCTCTCTCACTCTCCAAGAAAAAAAAGGGTTAGTTTAAAAAAATTCAAAGTAGCAAAATACATACAACACAAAAAGAAAATAAATACGGTAAAATGAAAAAATTACTTTAATAATAGAAATCCATAAATTTTCAACAACGACATCAAACGAACGTATCTCATCTTTCGTTTGTGATAAGGAACGCTCCTTTGGCCCCCTCCACTCATTGGCTGAATTGTAAAGGGCAAAATTGGGGGACAAAATGACTACAGCATTTCTGAGAAAAGAAAAAATCAGAAAATTCACAGAAAATAATTATTTTTGTTGCAAGTTGGGTTAACTGTCTTTATGGTTCGAGTCGATTTCAGACTGAGTGTAGATTTCTGCAAGTTGGATTTGGGTTAACCCGATTTTTCAAAAGTTAGTTCAAGTTCAGTATATTATTTCAGATTAAAACTATACCTATCAGGGCTTGAATTTCAGGGAGGGATTCGCGCGGAAAATTTTGAAATCCCGCCCAAAAAAGATCATGAGCGGGAGCCTCCCGCCCAAAATAGATCATGAGCGGGAGCCTCCCGCCCAAAAAATTTCAGCATTTTTGGAGAAATTTGCATTATTTAATTTACCTGCAACCGAACGATAAATTTCGTGATTTTTTTCCCCGCAACCGATTGACGGACTTTGTGTTTTTTCCGCGACTGATCGACGAACTTTGTGGTTTTTTCCGTGACAGATCAACGAACTTTGAGTTTTTTCTGCGACAGATCGACGAACATTGCGTTTTTTAAGCGACTGATCGACGAACCTTGCGTTTTTTGGGGACATATCGACGAACTTTGCGTTTATTCCGCAATCGATCGACGAAATTTTTCTTTCTTCCCTGACTGATCGACGAACTTTGCATTTATTCTGCAATCGATCGACGAAATTTGCTTTTTCCGCAACTGATCGACGAACTTTGCGTTTTTTCCGCGACAGATCAACGAACGTTGCATTTTTTTCTGCGACTGATCAACGAACTTTGCGTTTTTTCTGCGACAGATAGACGAACATTGCGTTTTTTAAGCGACTGATCGACGAACCTTGCGTGTTTTGGGAACAGATCGACGAACTTTGTGTTTATTCTGCAATCGATCGACGAAATTTGCTTTTTTCCCACGACTGATCAACGAACTTTGCGTTTTTTGGTGACAGATTGACGAACTTAGCATTTTTTCCGCGACAGATTGATGAACTTTGCGACTTTTCCACGATCGATCGGTGAATCTCAATCAAGTAAAATCTAAAGTCAGAAATTTATTTAACAACCTAATTGTTAAGGGTCCCTAACACATTTAATGGAACTTGAAAAATACACTGCATATATAAAACTTAACTTTCTTCCCTTTTTTATAATAAAAATAAACATTTTACATAATCATTCTCAGTTGACTTAATTTTTTCAATGGTATTTTGTCATGTCTGCATTAATGTAATTCTTTAAATAGCACGTAAAAGAATAGTGGGGTTTAAAGATTTTTTTTCTCCCTCCCAAACATTACAACTCCCCTCCATTTAAAAATGTTGGTAGGGAGACTCCCGTCTTTGGAAAAATTGAATTTCAAGCCCTGCCTATAATATGTTTGTGTGTATTGAGGTTTGTATAGATGTTTGTGTGTGTGCTGTTTTTAATACAGACAGTTTCATTTTTCACACGAACCTTTCAAAAAATTCACATTCTTTGCGCAATCCTTTAACAAAATTCGCATTTTTTTTCGTGATTCTTTAATGAAATTCGCATTTTTTTCTGTATCTTTTTTTTGTCGAGATTCATAATTTTTTCAGCTATCCTATGACGTAATTCGTGTTTTTTTTTCAGCGATAATTTGACGAAATTTGTGTTTTTTCTGAGATTTTTTTTTTCACGAAATTTGCGTTATTTTCCACGATTCTTTTATGAAATTTGCGTTTTTCTGTGATCCTTAGACGAAATTTTCTTTTTTCACAATGCTTTGATAATAATCACATTTTCTCTGCTGCCTTTTGATAAGATTCATGAATTTTCAGCAATCCTTCGATGAAATTCGCGTTTTTTCAGCAATCTTTGAAGAAATTCGCATTTTTCTCGCGATACTTTAACGAAATGTGCGTTTTCCAGCGATTTTTTGATAAAATACATTTTATTCCGCAATTTTTAGACGAAGTTTGGCAAGAAAGCGCTATCTTTGGGTGAAATTTCCTGTTTTGCGATTCTTTGACAAAATTTGCTCATCTTTTGTGTAAATCGCGTTTTTCTGTGGCCTTTTAACAAAATTCACGTTTTACATGATCCTTTGATGAAATTAGTGTTTTTCCCGTGATCATTTGACGAAATCTAGGATTTTTTTCCCGCGAAGATTGATTATATGTTTTTAGTCTGCAGGTGCCCTAAAAGTTTGTCACGCCTGTCGCTGCATTGCACGCATTCTGCCACGGTGTATCAAACAAACAAAATTCATCCTAAAGAATTATTGTTTCGTTTCTGGAAATGAACAACCGTCAACTCATTGGCTGAATTATAAAGGGTGAAATGTGTAGGCACTGAGTATCATCTATACTATTAATGTCGGTAAACATCTGTCTGTGTGTGTGTTGTTGTGTCTGGCGTCTGTAAGCACAAAACTCTGCATGCAGACGACGGACATAAGTGCTTTTGGTATAAAAAAATTCGTAAGTGGAGTTTTTAAAATTCACAACATTTTGCGGGAGAAGAGGGGTGCGAACGAATTTAAAAAATGAGTCCGCATCAATAATTATGGCGGCGGGGGGGAGTATGTTTTGCCTACACGGGGCGGAGACTTTTCTTTGTTGACACCACTCATATGATATATCGTTCGAAAGGCCTGTGACTGCCTTTTCATGTTATGCATCTGTGTGGTGTCCATCCCCCCCCCCCCGCCAATTGGGGCACTTTTCTAAATTTTGCACATACCACTCATGTTATATATTGTTAAAAAGGTCTGTGACCGCTTAATCATATTATGCATCTCCGGTGTCCATCCCCCCACTTTGCCCCCCCAAGGGGGTACTTTTGTAAATTTTGCACAATCCCTTCATGTTATGTATTGTTGGAAAGGTCTTTGACTGCTTATTCATGTTATGCATCTCCGGGGTCCATCCCGCCATTTCCCCCCCCCCCTTAAGGGGGGCAATTTTCTAAATTTTGTTGACACCCCTCATGTCATATATTATTGGAAAGGTCTGTGACCGTTTAATGATATTATGCATCTCCAATGTCCATCTCCCCACTTTGTCCCCCCCCCTCCCCAAAGGGGTACTTTTCTAAATTTTGCAGACAACCCTCATGTCATATATCGTTGGAAAGGTCTGTGACTGCTTAATCATATGCATATCTCCAATGTCCATTTCCCCACTTTGCCCCCCCCTCCCCCAAGGGGGTACTTTTCTAAATTTTGCAGACAACCCTCATGTCATATATCGTTGGAAAGTTCTGTGACTGCTTAATCATATGCATATCTCTGATGTCCATCTCCCCGCTTTGCCCCCCCCCAAAGAGGTACTTTTCTAAATTTTGCACACAACCCTCATGTTATATATCGTTGGAAAGGTCTGTGACCACTTAATCATATTATGCATGTTCCGTGTCCATCCCCTACTTTACCCCCCCCCAAGGGGGTACTTTTTAAAATTTTGCACACACCCCTCATGTTACATATCGTTTGAAAGGTCTTTGACTGCTTATTCATGTTATGCATCTCCTTGGTCCATCCCGCCATTTCCCCCTCCCCAAGGGGGCACTTACCATTTACTTGCACAACAGCGCTAAATGTGTCAGATGAAAGAAATTCCGCGAGTACATGTGCCAGTGAAACTTAGCCAATTGCTGTTCTTCAACCTAGCTTTAATTCAAAGTGAGTTTTTTATTTATTTGAATTATTCTGCAAAAGTTTCAAACATTTTAAAGCAGCTATGAATTTTATTTTTATGGTACTATCAAGTTTTTTGCCGTCAAATTTTGACGGGTTCCATCTAGTTTATATTTGTTATTAAGGTTTACTATGGCATGTTTGGTATTGAAAATGAAGTGTTCAGCATCTGCAGTTAGTTTACAGGGGCACTTAACAAATTCCGTTATATTACGGTGGTGGGAAAAATCATTTGCAGTGTATTTTAATGATGTTTTATTACTTCAAACATATTGAAATTGAGTTATATGATTGATGTGTGCTACAAGAGGATTACTATAGAAAATGGTGTGGATAACATTCATCGTTCATTTACACAGGTCATTCATTTACAGGGACACACAAAATAATTCGGTTACAGTATTGTCTATTAACAATAACTGCTGGAAGTACGTTTTCAGTATGTGTTACGCGTTTCAAATTTAACTAATGTTTTCCATAATTCTTGGTGTGTATAAATATTATAGATCATATGAAGGGTAGCAAAAAAGCTCTTGAGAACATTTCCGTTTATTGACGGGAATTACTGATGTGAAATTTTCAACTTTGCTTATGCGTTTCATAAATGAAATTAATTTTAGCGTACCATGTAGTATACTGTCTATAGGTCATATACGGGGATGCACAAAATAATTTGGATATTTTCCGACAATTGATGTTAATTCCAGAAATTGGGTTTTCAAATGTGTTATGTGTTTTTTAAATTGTTGATTTAGACATCATTTTTCGCCGTATTAAACGGTTAAGTATTGTTACAGTATTCTGAATGTGTTGGGAAGTGTTTCCAATTATATGCTTGACGCATGATTATTCGTCCTTGTTCAATATTGATTGTGGTGCTCCTAGATTTTTGCTGTAATTTTTTTAAAGATAAAGTAGTTAGAAAACGAATTAATTAAACGGTATATGTCATTTTATTATACGTACGAACTAATTATTATTTTAATCCTTCCTTTAAAATCTTAATTAACTAAAATTTTATGATGCATATTTTTTTCCACGGTGTATTTTTACATTATTTTTTGTTTAGAAAAAAGGCTGTTGAAAAGAGGGAGAAACAATTATACGGGATGAAGAGACTAACAATATTTCAGAAAGAACAAAGGCCAAGAAAAAAGCGATATCTGCAGTATAATTGTTTCACCTGCAGTTGCAAATTAAGAAAAATGATAATTATGTAAATGTTTTGTTTAAGATGAAGTGATAGTAATTTTCATTATGGGATATTTCAAATAAGTAGAAATGGTCAAGAATAAAGATGAACTTCTTTTACACAATGGAGGAATTATTTGAAAGTAATTTTTCCCGAAAAACGTATCAGCAAATGAAACTTTTTCTGAGCCCCAGAGTTAGTTGAGGTTATGAATGTGTGTAAATGTTTCCTTACTATATTCTATGATATTTCCCCACATTTTCATATCAGGAATCAATAGTATGCATTTTCTTTGTTTAAAACATAATTTATTTTTTTTATTCGTGTTTGTTTTTTTAACGTTAAATACAATGAGTTGCACTTTGGGAGTTTTGAAACTTTTATTTTTTTTTCAATACACAAAGATTGCACTTTCAGTATTTCATGGTGTTATAAAAATGTTTTTATTAAAAATGTTTTTTATTATTTTTATTTTTTTTAATGAACTGAGATTACTTTAAGATAGTGTCTCACTTTGAAAATAGTAAATGATTTGGTAGTAGAACGCCAATAAGAGAGGTCCTATGATAAGGTAAAGCTAGTAGAGTCTGCGCACAATTCAAAAAAATAACAATAAAAAATCTAAATATTAATTTTTTGCTAAACTATCCATGAATAATATTTACTTCATTTGTTTTTTATGTATTTCCATTGCTATTTTGTTTTTATGTTGTAATTTAATAGAAAAGTTGTAATAAAACCAAGAAAGTTATTTTGCGCGATCTGTCCTTACAGGGTTGGTGTGATTGCGCACATGGGTAGTAGAGATTGTTACTAATAATAACTACAATTAAATTGTTAACAATAATAATTACACTTAAATGACATTGTTGTAAGGTTTTTGTGAACAAATATTACTGTATTAGGAGTGAATATTTTAACCTAATGATTAAAGAATCAAAAAAAGGAAATAATTTTAAAAACGATTAAAAATTTTAAATTAAAGGAAAAAAAAATAAAGAATCAGAAAAAGCAAGTCCAGAAAAAATTACAAAATAACATTAAGTTACTTGAAAACACGTTTAACTTAAAATTAGTCCATTTTCATTTTTCATTTTTTATACAAATTTACCAATAAACTGCGTATTCTCTCCTAGCATAGAAACTAATGGGAACAATGCGCCATCTCTCCTAAGTAGCAAATGTGCAAACTCTCCAATTTCGGTAGGAGAGATTGCGCGGCCTTTATTTTAAACATACCCGCTACTAAAACGAACCGTTGATGTTCACATTGTTAGTCTAGATCAGACCAGCCAAGTCTCCAGCTTTTTGGATACCAGTAATTTAGTACAGAAAATGTTGTTTTATTCAATCGGAGCAATTTGCGATTTAAAAGAACAACATTTTCTCAAAAAAATTACTGGTGTTCAAAAAGCCGGAGACTTGTCAACTCTGGTCTGGATTAGTAGCTTATGAGAAATCGTTTAAATTTAAAATATTTCGTACTATTGACATTGTATAGAAATTCTGATGAATAGCTATGAAAATTCAAGCACTTACTTTGGGAAAACAAAACAAAATAGCAATGCTTTATCTTAGATGTTCAAAACAATGAACGTGCACTTTCAAGTAGACACTCCACTACTGCTGTTGTACAACTACCTGGAGTCGCTGCGCGCTCACTCTACTCCTTCCCGCCGAACCTCTATGTGTGCAATCTCTCCGACCGCGCCGTCTCTCCTGGCTTTACCTTATAGTATTTTCCACAACTTTTAGAAATCTGATAAAAATTTTAAAAAATGTATGTTGGCTTTTTATTTTTTATGTTAATCGAATCGTTTTCACATTGTCTTAGAATACACCAGTATCATTTCCAAATAGTTATTTTATAAATTTCGTACGCCTTATATGACTTTTGTTTAAATAACTCGCCAAATGGATTAAAAAAAAGTCCTCCGGATTGCGGTACACTAAATGTAAATTAATACAATCAATACTGATAATTAAATGGGAGCAAAAATAATGCTATTCATTTCAATATTTTAACAAAGAAGAAAAAAGAAATATAGAAAACATGCCCTATTAACAAATGTTATCTACGATCCAGATGAGATAATAAATACTTTTAAGGAGGCTCGCTACCTATTTTACATGCTATGGTTTTATGAAGAAAAATGATTTAATCCAGAAAAATATACAATTCTTGTGGTCAAAATTGATTTTTTTTTAATTTATGCAAATTTAAAAACCGTATTTCTCCTACAATTTTGAACTTTAAAAAAAGTTTCTTGCTTGTTTTTCTTAAAAGTGTACTATAACGCTAGGGATCGTAATTCCAAAGAATGAATCGGTTTAAAAATAAACAAATAAAATGCTATGACATATATATAAAATACAGTAAAACAAACTATTTAATTATAATTTTTATTTAATTTTTAAAGATTTTTATATTACTGAAAATTCGATCCCTAATTTTAGGAAATGCTTCCAAAATATACTCCAAGTCAATTGAAACATATATGACTTTTGAAACTTTAGCATTTTACTAATACTGATATATTGAAAAACACAAAATGAAAAAAAAAAAACAAATTTAAAGATTGCAACTCTGATATATTTATTGAGGAATAGATGCAATAAAGACACCTTTTCATTTATTTTTAACACTTTCCAACCTAGTTGAAAAGTGTTTATGACTTCGGTTTGTCTGCCGCCTGGCCGTCGGCCGTTTGCCGTCTGGCATTCTGGCCGTGCTCTAACCCCCATAAATATGCTAGGATTGTCATGCAATTTTTATATGTTACTGTCGTTATCTGTAGCATGTTCCCTATTTCAACGGAAGTGTGTAGCACTTATAGTTTTCTTACAGGGACACTCAAAAGAATTCTGTTACATTACGGTCTATGGGGAAAAATCATTTGCGGTTTATTTTAATGATGTTACACAATTTCAAACACATTGTAATTGATATATATCACTAAGGTGCATTGAAAGAAGCTTAACATAGAATACGGTGTGCATAGCACTAATAGTTACTTTACAGGGACAATCAAAAGAATTCCTTTACATCACGTCTATGGAGAGAAATCGTTTGCGGTTTAATTAAATAATGTTTCACTATTTTAAACGCATTGAAATTTATATATATCACTAAGGTGCATTACAAGAGGCTTACTACAGAATATTGTGTGTATAGCAGTCATCGTTCATTTACAGGGACACACAAATGAATTCTCTACTGTCTGTTAACAATAATTCATGGAAGTGCGTTTTAAGTTACTGAACGCGATTTTAAATTTAACTTACTTTTTGTCTATTACTTGGTTGTATAAATTCTGTAGATCATGTACAGGGCATCACAAAATTTTGCGAACGCATTTCCGTTTATTGACAGAAACTCCAGAAGGAGAATTTTAAACTGTGCTACGCGTTTCCTAACTAAACAAAGTTTCAGCATCCAATGTAGTATATATACAAATCTATAGATCATATACAGGGCTGAATAAAAGTATTCGGATATTTTTCCGAATATTGTATATGCTCGAAATATATGTTGGAAATTCCTGAAATTACGTTTTGAAATATGTTATTTGTTTTCCAAATTGTTTACTTAGATGTTATCTTTCAGCTTATTAAACAGTAATGATTTGTAAAATTATTTTGGAAGCGTTGGAAAGTGTTACATAATCTATGCTTGACGCATGATGTTTTGTTCTTGTTAATCTTTACGTAACTTCCCCAGAATATACTAGTTAGCCTAATTACATTTCAAGCAAAAAACTGTAAAACTGATATTCTTTGCAAAGTTTGAAGGTAGCAAGTCCCCTTAAACGAGATAGTTGTTTATATCTTTCAATTACAAGAAAACGCCGTTTCATTGGATATAAGTATGTAAAATAGATGTAAAAAAGTACACGCTGTCCCTTCTTATCGTTGATCAAAGGCTGATTCCTAAACCGCTGGTATTATAGGTATGGTTCCAATTGCAAAGATGTTTTAAACGTTGTCCTTCATCATAAGAAAGTTCACTTACATGAGAATAGTTATATTTTTAAACAGTTACAAAAATTGCATTCTTGTACGATCCTTAGGTCTATAAGTTATATTTAGAAAAACTTTTACCATGCTCTAACAAGTAAAACAGTAAAAATCCATTTTTGCACGACCAAAACCTAATATGTGTCACCAATATACGTATTATGTTACTTTGAATTTTATGAATTTTCAGCGTTTCCAGCCATTAACAAGTCGGAAATTGTACGTCAAATGCGACAAATCAGGTGTATTCGAACTGTTATTATTTCAGTGAAATGAATTATATGGTATGTTATTATGATATGATTTATTTCCGTAATAAAATAAGTACATTTTAAGTTGGCAGCTTTTTATCTTTTGTTGATATTTACTGAAAATTCCAATGGGAAACTTAAACCTAGCTTTGAAGATTTCAGAACTTTAAATCCGCATTTGCATTTTCTTTTTCATTTAATATTTATTTCTCCGGAAACATCTTTCCAAAAATGTGTCGGTAGACTATAGGATTGCTATAATTAAACAATTTTAGTATACAAATTCGGTTTTAACGGAAATAACATGACTCCATCTTAAATAGAACGTAATCACCATAGTAACCTAGAGTTATTACCTACCATGGGATATCATTGAATTAATTATGTATGATAGAATTTAATAGAATGAAGGAAACTTTTATTAATTTCTTTTTAGGTGTTGATTCGATTTTTATAAAATTTGAAATGACTATACAACGATTATATATATTAAGTTAAGTGGGTAGTTTTTGCGCTGTTATATGCGGACAGACGGACGGACCAGACGACGACTATAAGTGCCACGTATTTATATAATTATGAATGCACCTAAAAGCGCTTTCTTCTGTTTTTAATGCCAGTAATCGCTGAAAAATCCTAACATTCTAACCAGAATAATTCAATAAATTTTGGTCATATAATTTTTCACTTTATAAAAATTTTAAATACGTAACTTTTAAAAAAATAATTAATCTCACTCAAATGGCTATATGATGAAGAACATTTGCAAAACTTTAGGAAGTGAAATTTATCTCTAAAACTAAGGGTTTTGGAATTAGTTTTTGTTCAAAGATAGACTCGCGGTATATACAGGGTGTTTCACAAAGGACCCCTAACTTTAAAAATCAATAACCCGAAAACGGTGATAGATAAAAACATGTAACCAGTGGTATGTTTATTAAAAAAATCGTAAGAATCTTATACGTAAATCTCAAAATTTAGTTAAAAATAGCACCGATAGATGGCGCTGAGAGCGTTAACAATCCTTCTAAAGAGAGTTCAGAAGCATAGAAAAAAGACTAGTCGTCGAAGATTTCATCATTGAAATCTGGCCGCTATTAGCGTATAGTGAAAATAATTCCGAAAGTGGCGTATACCGTGGAAGAACGTGTGTTTATTGTGTTGGAGTACCACCGATTAAATCAGAGTCATACTGCCACAAGGAGGAGTTTTCAAACGCGATTTCAAGTCGCAAAAGGCCCAGATGGAAAAACAATTCGTGAGCTTTTCAAAAAAATTTAACAGACAGGCATCGTGGCCTATGCGAATTATTTTCACTATACGAAAAAATAGCAGTCAGATTTCAATGGCGAAATTTTCGCCGGCTAAGTCTTTCTATACTTCTGAACTCTCTTTAGAAGGATTCTTAACGCTCTCAGCGCCATCTATCGGTGCTATTTTTAACTAAATTTTGAGATTCACGTATAAGATTCTTACGATTTTTTTAATAAACATACCACTGGTTTCATGTTTCTATCTATCACCGTTTCCGGGTTATTGATTTTTAAAGTTAGGGGTCCTTTCTGAAACACCCTGTATATATAGTTATATAATTAAGGAAATGATGCTTGTAAGTATGAAGATAACTTGTATAGTAAATAATATTGAGATTAAAGGTTCTTTTTTAAAAATTAATCTGCATTTAATTATATTACTGACATTGGAATGGAAACAAAAGCTGTAGATATAACAGATTTGTCATGTGCTCAACTTACAATTTAACAAGGATGTTTTAAAAATTTAAACATCTCCATAATCAATGGTAATCTTAAAATAAAAGTGATATATGTGATCTGTTTCTATATTTTTTTTTACTTAAATATGCTTTTGCAATTGTTTTCAAAAATATTAGTCTCTCTAACACGACTAAGTCAAATTACAATAGTACAAAATGTCTCATTTTTTAACTAATTAGCGTTAAATTAAAAACTATATTAATATTAGGAAACGTTAAAGCATTCCCAAACACATGTACAAAATTTTATAATTTATTCTTACAAACATGTTTTTTTTATTATACGGAATAATGAATTTTTATTTTTTTGAATTTATTTTCTTTATTTTTTATTTTAGCCTACTTTCTTTAGGAATATTTTTAAAATACAAAAATAAATACTTTTATTATGGTGAAAATATTTTCTCAATTTTTTAAAAATGTCTAAGAATGCTTAAAATGTTAAGAATGATTAAGAATTTTTTTTTAGAAAGTAAATTTTATATTTAATTCTAGTTATTCTATTCTAGCTATTTTAATGCTAGAACAAAAAAAAGCAAAACAAATAATTAGTTATCCCTTAGTTTTAGAGAACATCATTTTCAAAACATTGAGATGTAATTCTATTTTACTGTTTTTGATTTCCTATGGGAGAAGCGAAAGAGAAAAATATGTGCTGTTTGAAATTACAATTAATGAAACTCTTAGTTTGAATAGGTATTCTGTGCTTCAAATTTTGAACAGATATTCTGGGCTGACATTTTACATTTCATTTTAAAAGAAAATTGTCTTTGATAAGACAATATTATAGTACTTAACATACTTAAAACCTAGAGCTTTAAAAAAAGTATTTGAAATAAAGATATCAAGAATGTGATATAATTGAAATTGAAATTTTTAGGATATTAAAGATGAAAACACTTCCGGTACCCAATATCATAAAACACGCATACATAAAAAATGTATCATTTGCAGATTTGTGTTAACAGTGTTTATTTATGTACTTTAAAAGTTTCAAAATTTTTTCACAATTTGTTTAATTTACTTCAATGCCTTAAAATAGGTCAATATTAAATAAATTAACAATTTTAAGTGTTGACCATCTATTGTTAAATAAGTATATTTATTGAATATGAATGATTTGACAAAAGTTATTTATTAACCGCCCATTACCCGAATTCGTAGATACAACCTGTTTCAAAAGTTTAGATACAAGAAGAAAATATCATTTAGCAAATAATAATACGAATTACACAAAAACATATTATTTACTTATTAGATTTTATAATGTTATTCGAATAAATGATATAAAAATGCGTAAATGAGTATATTATTATAAATCATAAAAGACAGTAACTATACAGTGTATGAATAGTTTAGGCATAATGGAAAAAAAATCATTATTTTACACTTTTACGTGATGTTACTTGTTAATATTATTTAACTAGTTTCAGATAACTTTAAATAATTGTGTTTTCATTGAATCAATTAATTTTTGAAATATTATTGGTGGTAGGGAATACCATGCTTTTGAAATGTCCACTTTTAGTTCTTTAATAGAGTGATATTGCTCTCCCTTTAATAATTCAGGGGTTAAGGTGCCCCAAATATTCTCAATTGAGTTGAAGTCCGTGCTTAAAACTAGCCAATCTAAAACATTAACATTTCGGGAGAAAGCTACTATTTTGTACTACGTGAGTTGTGGTTTGAAGTATTCTCATGCTGAAATCTCCACTCAGGACCCCCTAAGTTGTTACCACATGGAAGAAGTTGTTGCTCTAGTTTATCTTGTTACATTGTTGAATTTTGTTTTCCAAAGAAAAATACCAAGCCTTTAATACTTCAGGGGTTAAGGTGCCCCAAATATTCTCAATTGAGTTGAAGTCCGCGCTTAAAACTAGCCAATCTAAAACATTAACATTTCGGGAGAAAGCTACTATTTTGTACTATGTGAGTTGTGGTTTGAAGCATTCTCATGCTGAAATCTCCACTCAGAACCCCCTAAGTTGTTACCACATGGAAGAAGTTGTTGCTCTAGTTTATCTTGTTACATTGTTGAATTTTGTTTTCCAAAGAAAAATACCAAGGCTTTAATACTTCAGGGGTTAAGGTGCCCCAAATATTCTCAATTGAGTTGAAGTCCGTGCTTAAAACTAGCCAATCTAAAACATTAACATTTCGGGAGAAAGCTACTATTTTGTACTATGTAAGTTGTGGTTTGAAGCATTCTCATGCTGAAATCTCCACTCAGAACCCCCTAAGTTGTTACCACATGGAAGAAGTTGTTGCTCTAGTTATATTGTTGAATTTTGTTTTCCAAAGAAAAATACCAAGCACGTTTAGCCATAAAAGTCCATCACCCCCAAATCATCAGAAAACTTACTGCCTTGTCGTCTACTGACGAAAGTGTACATGACCTTTTCCTGAGGTCACGCCAGTAATAATTTTAGACATCAAGACCATTCAGATTCCATTTTCTTCCGTCGCTGAATAATTTGGTAAGCCACCTGTTTCCGTACGACATGTCCTTTCAAACTCAGTCCGTCCTGTTTATAGTGTGTTTTCATGCGCAATTTGCAAGATATTATTTCTAAACAAATTTCTTAAAGTCTTTTATGCGTTTGTGTATTGTGTCCTTTGAGACATTGACACATAAATTATTTTTAATTTTGTCTTATGGACATCTTTTGCTTTGGTACAACCTTTTTTTTTTAATCAGTCTGAACACTTGTTAGATGTGGTCGTCAGCATCTTGGTTTTGGGCCAGCGTTCTTTCTAGCAAGTACTCTGTGTATTCCTCTCTTTGAGCAATTTAATATTCTAGAAATTTCAATAACCGGCTTATTTTTTGATTTCAACTGAAATATGTCTAAAATTTCCTTCATTGGGAATTCTGTAGCTTTCGAGATCTTAAATTACCAATAGAAATTGAGTATTTGCTGCTATACTGCATTTGGAAAACAGTTGGATGGTTTAAACGGCTTGTTGGTTGAAAAAAAAAACACAGATTTGTCAACATATGTATAATCTGCCTAAACTTTTTAGACAGTAGTTTTTTAACAAAAATTAAAAAAGCTTCTTTTATAAATAAATAATGCTGATGAAACTATTATAATATCTCTACTAGTACGTTTCATTTCAATTACATTTTGAATATTTATTGTAAAATTATTCCATGTATTTCTTTTTCCAATTTTATTATCATATTTTTTTATGTGCCCAAATTTTTTAAACAGACTGTCTTTATGAGCAGGTATATTTTTATTTTATTTACTAAAAGTTGAATTTGATAAGTTTATTGTTGGATTTTTTCCTGATTGAGCTAAAATTGTGTTCGGTAACTTTATTTCCGCATGAATTCGCAATCATTCAAATTATTTTGAAACAGAATTTCTTAGTCAATTCCAAATAAAAGAAATTAAAACTGTTTCACTTATGTGAAATCTGTCAGCACCTTCTTGGACATATTTTACAACCATATTAATATCCATTGCTTAATGTAAAATTTTACTTGTAACTGCAAATAGCACGAAAATGTAATAATAATTAAGGCAAGAATAATCCGCCAGCGCCGCAAATGCCTCAAGAAGATTAATCAAGATTTTAATGCTATTTACACTTAGACCCTTAATCAGAGGCGATATCATGAAATTTACTCTCACAGAGAGGCGATAAGTTAATTTATTCTGCTACATAGAGATAATTTCTAATAACACTAATTTCGAGTAATATTTTTCAGCTAATTTTCCGGAATTTATAAAATATTTGTCTATTACCAAAAAGAGGAAAAAATTAAATTTATTGCCATTAGACCAATAAATCCGATTTAAAATTTAGAGGAAAAAATTGCAATAGCATCTACTTTTTTATTATCCAGAATGTGTTTTAATAAGTTGTTAATATATACGACGCTTTGCATGCTATGGCGATATTGTTTTTAAACAAAATTAGAATTTCAATCAACTGGCATTTTAGATTTAAAAAAAAATTTAGTTGGTGCTAAACTTTTGTAAAATTTCAAAGATATATGGAAGTAAAGTACTTAATTTTATTTTTCACACACATATAAAATTGTACAGGAAAGTTTTAGTAGTTAAGACTGTGTTGTTTAGAATTTTTTTGCTGATGTTTCCTGGGTGTAACAGAAATGTTTAATAAAGTTAATGAAATATTCAACATGTTTAAAGTTTTCCACTGTTCCATAAAACTTTTCCTTATCTACTGAAATAATTACGTATCCAAACAGTAATCTCGGAAATTAATTATGGAAAATAATGCTCAATTTAAAGGGATCCTTTGCTAAGGCAGAGCCAAGTTTGATTTATAATAATATTTATTCTAAAACTCGTTATACGATTTCATAATGTTGTTCTCTTAGAGGTTCTAAAGATAAGAAGAAGATAAAATCGTAGTGTGATTCGTACTATAAGTTCTATTACTACTGTCTTGTTTGCAGTGTTGTGCTTTTTTGTCCAGTACACCTCCATTCTTTTGAGAGAGTGATAACATTTATTCTCTCTAATGTTGTTAAAAAATGTTTCTTTATCTTTTTACTGCTGTTTTACATTTAGGATGGGTTCCATGATCGAACTTTTGAATCCCCTCGCCTTATAAAAAGACGTTTGATTATATTATTGAATTTAAGATAAAGTCATACTCGATATCTCAATCATAGAGTTACAAAAACTTCAAAATATTGAAATTAGTCTTTCGGAAATCGTGATATTTTTTGCGGTTTAAGAAAGTATTATCTGTTTTAGTATTTGTAATGGAGCATCCCCTCAAGAATTTAAGGAGAATGAAATCCAGTTATTTATTGTGGCAACATCCATTTACGTATAAAGAAAGAAATTAATATATTTTGTTGCATGTTTTTTTCTCTTTTCAAGTTTAATTACAGTTTTAAAATATGATATGTCTGTAAATGTTCCATGTGCCATGCAAGTTTTAGATTCAACAATTCTGCATGTAAAATTCATTGCGGATGGTAATTATTTATTTATAATTTTCCATTGTGTTTGAAATTCTTCGGTTACGTGCTAGTTGGAGTTATCCCCCCCCCTCCCCTCCAATCTCTATACGATGAAATTATATCTCATAATTTGCACTTTCACTGTCTGATTGCTCAGTTTTATTGTTCTTAAAGATACGTCTTGTTAAGTGCAAGTTGAAATCTTTACATCACTCCATTTTTTTAGCAATTTCCATCGCTACTTAAATGTCAACATTTTAGGTAATTTTTTTACAACTGAGATCCAGTAATTGGTTTTAAAACTTTGTATGATAATAACGGTATTTTCCATGTGGTGTTCTGAATTAAAAACTCCACTGGTTAATAAAATTGGTCTATAAATGGCGTGTAAAAATAAAATTTCAAGAATGCATTTTAGTCTAAATTAAAATTAAAATTAAGGAACATCAGGAAATTAATTTCTCACTTTTTCAGTAAGAAGTTTAAATTTTTGGATCCCAAATAATTCGTGATATCAAAGTTCGACGTAACAAGGTTGCATCATAAAAAAGACAAATGTTTCTTAATCTACGAAAGTATTATTTAACCACGAACGATAATATAGAGTAACGTCTTCCGAGTACACCATTATTTCGAAAAGAGTTATTTTAGTCAAACCGTTCAAAAACAGAACATCCTGTTTTTTATAATGCCCGTGCATATATTTAAATCTTATTTTAGTTTCTACCATTCCTCAGGCGTTAGTATTATTTTTGTTCAAGAACAGTAATAGGATAAATGTGTCTTATTTAATAGTACAACTATTGTTAATTGCCATTACATCTTTAAAATAAATTTATTTGTATTTTCATTAATATACGTATATTAAAAGTAATCATTAAAAACATAACCAGTTATCCATGTAAACAACACATATGATTAAGTCCGATGCTTTTATTATTATTTGTTTTTAATGATAACTTTTAATGTATGTATGTTAATGACAATACAAATAAATTTATAATAAAGATGTAGTACTATTAAATAACAACAATAAAGTACAACATTAAAGTACAACAATAGTAGTACTATTAAATAAAACACATTTATGCAACTACTGCTCTTGGAAAAAAACTAATGCCTGAGGAATGATAGAAACTAAAATAAGATTAAAAAAAAAAAAAAAACCATTATTTTATTCATAGAAACTTCAGAAATGAATAAACCTTCGAGATTTAAATAAGCATTTATAAAAGTAAAGTTTATTTTGCTGTCACTGGTTTTCGGAAACGTTTCGAGATGTTTTTATAGTGCATTATTAAGTTTTCTCAAAACGGGATATGTTTTTTTCGATGCAATCAATTTTTAAGTAAACAATTTCATGTTTTAGCAAACATGTTTTTCAGACAAACCTAACAAATTAACACATAAAATCATTTAAAAATTACTATTATTATTATTTAGGTATTCTTGCATGCATAATTTCTGTTACATAACAGAAAGTGTTTAACTGAGAATTAAAAATCAAAATTCCGGTCTCAGAAAAATTATTAATACACTATAAAAACTACTTAGAAATCTTTTCGTTTAAGCGTGGCATAAAAAACAAACTTTGTTTTTATAGATGTTTCTTAAAATCTCGAAAATATATTGGTTTCAGGGGTTTCTAAAGATAAAGCACACTTTCGGAATCATGGGTAAGTTGTAAGATGTTATTATATATTTTCGTAGAATAAGAAACATTTGTCTTTTATTACAGTGTAGACTGTATTTTATATTATGGCCAATTTAGTTTAAAAATACTAATTAAAACACTTAATAGGTCTTTGCTAAATTCTTTTTCCAGGGACATTTGTTGGATGAACAAACTTAACTAGTTATTTTAACATGACAAGCTATTACGATGAAATATAAATCTCAATTTGTTTTCAACTGAAAAAAAGTTATATATTACAGTTATACAATCAGAAATTGCTAATTTCATCTAAGTCACTATTGTTCTGAATAAAATTTTATGCAAACTGACTTCTAATACTATGGACAAAAATACTTCTTAAATACGTCTTATAACGTAAAGAAAATTCCATGCAATTTTTTCTATTACCTCAATTTATGGAGTATTTAAAGTTCTTTTATCCATTGTATTGTTTTTTTCACTATCATGTAAAGCTTTTGAATGGTTTTTAATAGTTTTAGCTTAGTCTTACTCCATTTCCCTAATTTGAACTAATGCTTTGTTTTCAATATCATATGATCCGTATTATCATCTGATAGCTTTGCACTACTTCGAATAGTATTGAGGCAAATTTACTCTAAATCCTTAAATTAGTATAAAAACCTTTTTTATTGTATTGTATTTTGTACTAGTTTTTAAAACCTTTGCTTGCCTAACAGTTTTTGTAATTACATTCTTAAAATTACTATAAAACTTTTTGATTACGGCAAATATTTAATTTTAATTTGTGCATTAATTTATTAATGCGTGGGCTAGTTAAAAGCCATATTTATTTTCTAGTTAATTTAAATAATTAGACAAATCATGTAATTAACTGCCTGCACTGATTTTTCTTAAAATATTTCTTATGACAGTCTTATTTATCAAAATTCTCCAAAGTAATAACGAATAATATTTAATAAATGCATGTGAAAACTTGAAACATATTAAATACTCATAATGCCAGTTTAATGAATTCAAATAGAAGATTAAAACTGTTATGTTAACTTTAACCTATTTTTATTTAAACTTCTAAGCATCGTTACAAAGTTAGCGTTACTAGTCATTTATATATATATATATAAACATAATTAACGCACTTTGTTGTTACTGTACTTTCTTTCGAATAAATTCATTAACATTTTAAATATGAATAATAATTATCATCGAAAACAATATGCTATTTTACCATTGTGAAATTTAATTTCAGTTCCATTTATAATGAGTGTGAGACAGAATAAGTTTTAGCACAAATTATTTTGAGATTAAGCATACAGATAAAAATAAATGAGAAAGTTTTTAATCAGTATTTGTTATACAATTTTGCTGATTTGGTATGCGTATCTTTTAAAAAAGTAGTTGTTATGGAATTTTTTTCTAGTTTAACTAACAACGTTTTTATGAAAATTTACCGGAAAATTTAAATTTCTAATGAATATAAAAAAGTGTTTTATTGTTTGTGTTATTTCTAAGTTAAATATAAAAATTGCTAGATTGCATGCGCAGTCTGTATTATACTATAACTTTGAAGGAATCAAAAGAAAAAATTGTCTTGTTGCAGTGAATAAAAAATAATTTTCTGAGGATTTCTCCGTATCTCTCATCACTTGTGTTCTTACATTATTTTACTTCAAATGTAACTTATTCCTTAATTGGAATACAAAAAACTAGTTTCACAGATTTCAGAAGATCAGTTGATTATAGTACAAAATATATACATATATATATATCTGTCGATAGTGTAGAAAATATTAATTTTTTATGTTAAATGGTTAAATTAAGGCTCTGCTTTAAAAACAAATGCATAAAAAATTAAGCTCCACAATCTGAGAGGAATAAAAAATATTTTTATCATCAAAATAAATTTAAAACAAAATTAAATATAGAAAAGTTTTTCTCAAAATTCTTGAATCGAGTATGTTTCTTCATAAGCAAAAGACATTTCAACAGAATATAGTTTCCTTTTTAAAAATTTTGATATCTAGTTTTTTAAATGTATTTTTTACAACATTATAGTAATGGAATTCAATTTTGTAAATGCAAATTGCATCAGCTCAGGACCAGAGCTTGTTACATATGCACAATAAACGATAATAAGAACCATGTTAAGTAAAAAAATAATATGATGTTAAAAGTTAAACATTTAAGGTTAGTAGTATTATATGCATTCTTTAAAATCATCAAATTATTAAAAATTGTTTCAAAGTGATTCCATGTAGTTTAACCAGTTGGATAGTGGATAAATTTGATATATTACTATATATTACTTTTAATAGATGGGCGTTAAATAACGCTTATAAACCATCGTTTTGTAGTTTAGAATGACGTTAGTTTTGCATACACATACTAATGCATATTGTTGTGCGTTCGGGGTTCGAAAGGACTGATGCCAATATATAAGAACAATTAAAAGGCTTTATTCACTATAAACAGTGCAGTACGAACACCAATATCTTCTGAAAATTACAAGATATTCAGTAATCTTCAAATCCAATAAAAGCACAGCAAAATTTCACACAGAAACAATGCGTTCAATACGATGTATCAACGACAAAATCGATCCGAGAAACACAGTTCTCAATGCAAAGCCTCTCGTATGAATTCAATCGCAGTTGACAGACAACTAACTAACTGAACTGATTGAGGTCCTTATATAGGTTTCAGAGATCTTTCTAGATTATACCAGAGCCTTCAGATGCTAGAAATTACCAGAAAGTGCTTTAACTTTCGATAGAGAACCCAAGCAAGAAAGGATCCCATTGTATAGGTATAAGGGGGGTGTGGTTGCACAAAAAGTCGCCAAATCCGTCGCCAACTTGGCGACATTTGGCGATATATCGCCAAATTTGGCGACAAAAATAAGTCGCCAAAACCATCGCCAACTTGGCGATAAACCCATTCCTTGGCGATATTTCAATAGACTTCCATTATAAAGATGAGGGTGTAAGGTTGTTTTCCTTGCAAACCATCTGAGGCCTTCAGCATTGAGTTACATGATGCTCAATAGGAAATACATTAATAATACTGCAATTTTCACACTAATAAAATAAATTTAAACAAATGGAATATTTACAGATATATACAAAATTCATAACATTGCCCCCCTCTCAAGGACTGCACGTCCCGGGCAGTTCAACCTTTGATCGAAAAGCAAACCCGTTACCAACAAATGCTATACTATTTAAAACACATTCATAATGCTGAATTATACAAACTATACACTTATTTAAAAATAAAATAAAATTAAAGCATAGACATTATTACATACAAGTATTTAAATAATAATAACAATAATAATGATAATGCTAAGCAAAATAAATAATTACATTAATTTATATACAAGACCATGGTCATACTAATTTACATTATTTACATTACACTATTTACAATCAATGAACTAAGTACTATGGCCATAGTATGGAGCCAGCCTGTCGTAATGAACGACTCTAGGCTTCGAACTTGGTGACTTTCGGATCCGAATTACGACATCGTTCAGTCTGTTTAGGACTGTATAAGGACCGTCCCAGTGCGATTGCAGTTTGGGAGAAAGTCCTTTACGTCGAGTCGGATTATAAAACCAAACCTTGTCACCTTCTTTGAATTGATGTCCCGTGGCTTTCGTGTCGTACCTGGTCTTCATCTTCTCCGTCTGTATATTGATCCGCTCTCGAGCCAAGTTGTGGACGTCTTCAAATCGTACCTGGAGATTCTGCACGTATCCCTCTGGCGATGAAGGCGCATCTGGAGGGCGACCAAAAATCAGATCACAAGGTAGACGAAGATCACGACCGAAAAGCATCTGAGACGGGGAATAGCTGGTTGTTTCATGGACGGCGCTGCGATAGGCGAGAAGAAACAAGGGAAGTTTTTGGTCCCAGTCTTGTTGGTTTCTTGAGACTAGCAGTGAGAGATTGTTGAGGATGGTACGATTAAATCTCTCAACCATGCCATCCGATTGTGGATGTAAAGGCGTCGTCCTAGTTTTGTCCATTCCGAGAAGTTGACAGAGACCCTCAATCACAGAAGAGATGAAATTTCTCCCCTGGTCAGAATGCATTTGAAGGGGGACTCCATACCTTGATATCCACTGGTGTACCAAGGCATCCGCAACCGTAGAAGCTTCTTGATCAGGGATGGCATAAACTTCAGGCCATTTCGTGAAGTAGTCCATGACAACAAGGAGGCATTTGTTGCCATCAGCACTTCTTGGCAGAGGGCCTAGGATGTCAAGGGCGATGCGTTCGAAAGGTGCTCCTACATTGTAGAGATGTAGTCTTCCTCGGCTACGTTTCTTTGGTCCTTTTCGAGCTGCACATGCATCGCAAGATTTGCACCATTGTTCGACGTCAGCTCTCGCTTTTCCCCAGAAGAAGCGCTCTCGGACTCTGTGTAATGTTTTCATGACTCCAAAATGGCCTCCGGTGGGACTGCCATGTAATTCTTCGAGGACCTCTGGGATTCGAGATCGAGGAAGTACCAACTGCCACCGAGATGTGTTCCCATCTTCCGATTCGAATTTTCGGTACAGGACACCATTCCTGACGTGGAGAGA
Source organism: Maratus michaelseni (assembly GCA_963931845.1). Taxonomy (NCBI): domain Eukaryota; kingdom Metazoa; phylum Arthropoda; class Arachnida; order Araneae; family Salticidae; genus Maratus; species Maratus michaelseni. The sequence continues at coordinate 149,413,642 of OZ007589.1, read as the reverse complement.
GTTCCAAAGAGCCCAATATTGCTTCGTCGTAGGACTGTAAGTCGAGATGTCTTTCCAACTGGGCTTCGTGCTAGAAGATTCTAATAACTCCAAGATTGGTTTGATCTCAGAGTCTGCCATTTGATCTTCTCGAATCTTCTCATCACTCCAGGAATCTGGTGGCGTCAATAGTGAAGTCTTCGTCTGGCGTATGACATATTCGGGATTATACTTGCTCTCCGCTCTGGAATAATAGCGACAGCTCTCGGGACACGGTCTTCTTGATAGGGCATCGGCGTTTCCATGCGATGAGCCTTTGCGATGCCTGATGTCAAAGTCGTATTCCTGGAGTCGTTGTATCCATCTGGCTACTTGGCCCTCTGGGTTCTAAAAATTCATCAGCCATGTTAGGGATGCGTGGTCAGTACGAAGGAGAAATTTCCTGCCATAGAGGTAGTGATGGAAGTGTTCTATGGCTTTCACTATAGCTAATAACTCCTTACGAGTGACGCAATAATTCCGTTCTGGTTGCGATAAACATTTGCTCCAGTATGCTACGACTCGTTCTTAGCCATCTATTTCTTGGGAAAGTACAGCGCCGACACTTTCCTGACTGGCATCTGTGTCCACAATGAATTGTTTGTCGGGGTCTGGATAGGTAAGGACTGGAGAGGATGTGAGAGCTTCTTTCAGCCGCTGGAATGAATTGTCGCATTCTTGTGTCCATAGAAACTTCTGTTTGCTTTCAGTGAGCCTATGCAAGGGTCTTGCGATGTTGGAGAACCCCTGTACAAACTTTCTGTAATAAGTGCATAGTCCCAGAAAGCTTCGCAACTGATGGACATTTTCCGGATGTTTCCAGTGTTTTACTGCAGACACTTTTTCAGGATCTGTTCGAACACCTTCAGCTGAGATGATGTGTCCTAAATAGTTTACTTCTCGTTGGAAGAACTTGCATTTCAAAGGGTTCAGCTTTAAATTCGCCGCTCTTAGTTTCGTTAACACTTTTCGAATATTCTCTAGATGTTCTTCAAACGTACGGCCACCAATGATGACGTCATCTAGATAGATGAGACAAGCTTCAAAAGTCAGACCTTTTAACACTGTCTCCCTGAGGCGCTCGAACGTTGCTGGAGCATTGCAGAGCCCGAACGGCATAAATTTAAATTGCCAAAGTCCTTGTCCAGTAGTAAATGCGGTCTTCTCTTTGTCATCAGGATGGATCTCTACTTGCCAATATCCACTCTTCAAATCCAGTGTGGAAAACCATTTATGTCCTGAAAGAGTATCTAGTGTGTCGTCTATTCTTGGTAGCGGATAGCTGTCCTTCTTCGTGATATCGTTAAGTTTTCGATAATCCACACAAAATCTTGTGGAGCCATCTTTCTTTCGGACCAACACGATGGGAGAGGCCCACGGACTTGATGACGGTTCGATGATGTCACTATCCTGCATCTCTCGTAAGAGCTTAGAAACCTCTTCTTGTTTTGCAAACGGCAAGCGTCTTGGATGCTGTTTAATCGGTGGATGGTCGGCAGTATCAATTCTATGACGTGTCAGAGAAGTGCGACCTATATCACTCTCGTTTTGTGAAAATACATCCTTAAATTCCTGAAACAGTCTTTCAGCGGCATGTCTCTGTTCAGGAGATAAATTCTCATCTCGTCCAATTTCAGGTGTTAAACTTGTAGGCGGCTCAGACAACGTCAAGCTCGGGTCTTTGCAAACGCAGGTGACTGGAGCACATGTTGCAAGCACTTCACCCTTCGGGATAATTCTAGACTTTTCACTTACGTTCGCAATCCTCACAGGGATCACATCTCTCGACAGATCTACCAGCGCTGATGCTATTAGCACTCCCTTTGGGCTCTTCTCAGGATATCCAGTCAAGCCATATTGAAAACTACTTTCGTTCTCAGTTAATCCAGGTATCATCATTTCGGTCCGAGGAGGGATGATAACATCTGTTTTCGCTGTGATCCGTTGAATAGACCCGGACTCATTTCCAAGTTTGAAAATAGTGACATCTTCTTGAGCAGAGCGTAACTCATTCTTCTTAAAATCCAGTGTAAATCCATGCTCTTTTAAAAAGTCCAGTCCGAGTATGAAAGGGTCTGAAATATCGGCCACGTAGACTGTATGGCGATAAGCGGCGTTCCCAAACTTTATTTTCAGTGTCATTTTTCCATGTATATCGATCTTATCTCCGGTCACAGTTTGAAGAATAACACGCGGCGGGGTCCAGAAGGGTTTTTCTTTCAGCCGCTGAGCTAGATCTTTCCGAATGATGGTCACATTGGCTCCTGTATCGATGATCACATTACAGGGAAATCATTCACACTTCCTACTAGAAAAACTCCGTTCTCGCCGTAACTTCTTGCAGAAATTTCACATACTTGAAAATGGGGCTTCTCAAAATCTGGCAACCTCCGCCCCGCAAGATGGCCATTAATCAGTTTTCCTGCTCCTCCTTTAGCGGGAGAGATATTACCTTCGGTGCTGGGTTGTCTTGGGCAGTCGATTTGGATATGACCTTCTCCACCGCATTTCCAGCACTTGATCTTCCTGTAAGGTTTGTTGGCCATTAAGGAGTTCATCTTTCTTATTATGTCATTCATCTGCTGCTGTAAGCGCTCCACAGCTCTATCCGACGTCTCAGGCAGGTTGACTGCTCGCACAAAGTGTCGATCTTTCCTAGTAGCTTGCTGGGCTGCCTCGAATTTCAGAGCGTAAACCAAAGCCCCTTTTAAATCATTGAGATCTGCAATCCGGAGTGTTGTCTGGATCTCAGGGTCACGCATACCATCAATAAAATGTTGCAGAGCTAAACTTTCTCTAATTTCAGTCGGACAGCCAGGATAAGCAAGATGTGAAAGTCTCTCGACATCCGTAGCAAGCTCTTGCAGGGATTCAGTGGATTTCTGCTGTCGAGATTTGAGCTGGAGTCTGCTATATTCCTTCATGCATTTCTCGCCAAAGCGCAATTCTAAGGCACTGACGAGCGTTTCAAAATCCAGCGGTTCATTTGCAGGCAAAGTCTGTAGGACGTCGGCAGCATCAGCTCGTAGAGAAGCAGCTAACTGGCAAGCCTTTGTCTGGGAATCCCATCCATTGGCGTCCGCTACGATCCCAAATTGTGTCTTAAAAACTGGCCAGGAGGATTTGCCGTCATAGGTCGAAAGTTTAATAAAGGCCCGAGGAAGCATATCTGGATACTTCAAATCTTCGGAAAAGTTTATGGCAGTTATCTTCTGTTTCTTGACTTTTTCCAAATCTTTTTTTACATTCTCTATGCTTTTTTTCAACGGTCTTGGCGATCTTTTGAACTTTTTCTTCTACTCTTTCTTCTACGGTTTTCGCTGTCATTTGAATTTCTTCTACCTTTCCTTCTATTTCTTGAAATCTTCCTTCAACTTTGTCTTCCACGCCGTCAATTCTGTCATTTAAAGATGTTATTTTATCCTCTATTAAGTCTTTCAACTCTCCAAGGTTGGTTGACATATCCTTTTTCATTTCATCTTTTAAGTCGCCAAGGTTGGCAGTCATTTTCTCGTCTATCGCTGACATTTCCTTCTTCATTTCTTCCGACATTTCCTTCATTTCAGCCTGGTTCGCAGTCATTTTCTCATCTATCGCTGACATTTCCTTCTTCATTTCAGCCTGGTTCGCAGTCATTTTCTCATCCATCGCTGACATTTCCTTCTTCATTTCAGCCTGATTCGCAGTCATTTTCTCATCCATCTCTCCTAATTTCTCCAATAATTTAGTCAGTTGCGCCTCCATTGCTCTGGTGATCGGCATTCAACCCCACTCCTGACACCAATTGTTGTGCGTTCGGGGTTCGAAAGGACTGATGCCAATATATAAGAACAATTAAAAGGCTTTATTCACTATAAACAGTGCAGTACGAACACCAATATCTTCTGAAAATTACAAGATATTCAGTGATCTTCAAATCCAATAAAAGCACAGCAAAATTTCACATAGAAACAATGCGTTCAATACGACGTATCAACGACAAAATCGATCCGAGAAACACAGTTCTCAATGCAAAGCCTCTCGTATGAATTCAATCGCAGTTGACAGACAACTAACTAACTGAACTGATGGAGGTCCTTATATAGGTTTCAGAGATCTTTCTAGATTATTCCAGAGCCTTCAGATGCTAGAAATTACCAGAAAGTGCTTTAACTTTCGATAGAGAACCCAAGCAAGAAAGGATCCCAATGTATAGGTATAAGGGGGGTGTGGTTGCACAAAAAGTCGCCAAATCCGTCGCCAACTTGGCGACATTTGGCGATATATCGCCAAATTTGGCGACAAAAATAAGTCGCCAAAACCATCGCCAACTTGGCGATAAACCCATTCCTTGGCGATATTTCAATAGACTTCCATTATAAAGATGAGGGTGTAAGGTTGTTTTCCTTGCAAACCATCTGAGGCCTTCAGCATTGAGTTACATGATGCTCAATAGGAAATACATTAATAATACTGCAATTTTCACAATAATAAAATAAATTTAAACAAATGGAATATTTACAGATATATACAAAATTCATAACATTTGTAGTTTAACCATTTGGATAGTGGATAAATTTGATATATTACTATATATTACTTTTAATAGATGGGCGTTAAATAACGTTTATAAACCGTCGTTTTGTAGTTTAGAATGACGTTAGTTTTGCATACACATACTAATGCATATATATAGAAAGGTCAAAATTATTAACATTCTAATCCTTCAATTTACTACTTTAATAGTGTGAATCCCTCAAATTCTGAATAAATAAATATAAAATTATTTTAACATTTCATGTCTATAGTATACCATTATTTAGTAACTACTTATTTATGTTTTTGACTAGCTGGTTTAAAAACAAGTAATAATTAAATTTATGTAAATTTGTATTCTTTTAACTATTAATACTTTCACAAGATTTATATAAACAAAATATTTCAAGTATACAATCAAAAATTTAAAGTTACGAATTTGATTTTGAATACACACATTTTAATAATGTATGCTTTACAGTTTTAGAAAAAAAAATGACACATAATACGTTAATTATATCGTTGAAAATACCCATACTTTCATAAAAAATATTTTAATTTTCGATTGAATTTATAATTTTTGATGCTGGGACTAAATTATAAAAATAAAAATAAGTGAAGGTGACTTGACGCAATGATCATGAAGGTTTAGAAATAACATTTTATACGCCAATAAAGTGTGAAACACCCCAGGTTTCGACAACTTATAAGCTTGTCTTCCTCAGGTTTACTATAAGCTTATGCGCTGTTAAAACCTAATCTGTGGACTTTTGTACACTTTATCGACATATAAAATGTTGCTTTTAAACGTTCATTGATAACCATGTACGTATAGTTGAAGTTTTTAACTTTCCAATTTTCTGCATTATTCCAGTCAACACGAAAAATCAATTAAAACTACACAAAACTTCAGTTCTTAAATTTCTCTGACAAATAATATTGAACACAATTCAAGTTGATACAATTAAGCAAATTTATTGCGAAAGTAGTCTCTTGGCTTTTATTTTATTTTAGTGATTGACTAGAACGTTAATTGAAATTTATGGCACATTATCCTTTTCATTTCCAAATGATAGCTTTCAGATACGGAAACTACATAAATATCATGTTACATAAGCCTTCAATTCAAAAGCAAATGTTAAAATATAGAGAAGAATTTTTTTAATGGAATGTAACATTTATTCCCCAACAATTATATTCATTTTATCTGAAACAGTTGATACACGTTAAATGTGCAAATTATATGTTTCAGTGTAGTTTATTTTATATTTAATCCTCACCAACTAATAGCCTACTGTAACACATGATATTTTTGTTTTAATAATCTCTGTTCTTTTTCTGGTTTCTATTGTTATTCTTTAAAGCGTACAATAGTCAATATGCTAACTGTCAGTGTATGAAGCATATATGATGTTATATATATATACTAGCTAATCCGCCCGGCGTTGCCCGGGCCCGAGATAATAATAATAATCTGTTCTATACGAATATGACTGAAATATGTAAGGCTATTGAAATCAAGTTGAATGAGGCAATCCCCGTCGTAATCGGGCTCATAGAACCCAAGATCAGAAAGCGTATCCTGGCGGTCGAAAGTGCAACTAAAATATTTAAGACTATAGATATTAAGTCGAATGAGCCAAACCCTGCCGTAATCGGCCCCATATAACCAGAGATACTCCTATAGTGCCGCCTTCCATCGCCAGGGGGCACAATCTGTTCTTGAGGAGGCCAATTCAGAACACTCAACCCAACCAAATTTCCTAGTAGAATTGAAATTTAACCACCGGTAAACATTGCAAATATAGCGGAAATCGCGAAAGTGGGTTACGTAAACTATCGGTTTCGAAAGGGTTAATGTAAATATTTTTTAAAACCTAACAGTGCATTTTGAAGAAAATGAACGTGTCTATGATCTGGAGTCTATTGTTTGTCCGTATTCCCATTTCCCGAGTCAATGCCGATTTTTAAACCTGGGCTGAAAAACGAAAATCGCGTGAGTGAGTTTTGGGAAAGATTTTTTCGGAGGGTTAAAATTAAAATTTTTTAAAACGGATACCAGATTATAAAAAGCAAAGAGATATAGATAGGGGGCGGTACTTTTAGTTTTCCGTATCTTGTTTATGAACGCCGATTCGAACTTTTAAAGATAAGAGAAATAGTTAAAAAACGAAATTGACTTACGGTAAAAACGTTTTCAATAGGGTTAAGGTGCATTTTTTTAAATTAAAGGTTTCTGCCTGAACCCGATAGAACGTAGATATCTTTAGGTGTGTTTGTTTTTTGTTTGGTTATTTTAGACAGCCGAGGCCAGAATTTATATATCGCAGGAAATCGGAATTCGCAAAAGTGAGTCCGGCAAATAAATTTTTTTAAGGTTTAATATTCGTATTTTTCTAAAACAAATATAGATATCGAAAAAGAAATAAATGTAGATATTGTCTGGTATTTTTAATATTTCGTACCTTTCTCTGAACCGTCAATGTGAATTTTTAAAAATTGCCAAAATCGCAAAAATCGTAAAACGGCATACAGAAAATATACTTTTTCGAAGGGTTAATTTTTGTATTTTTTAAAACCAAAGGTGGCTTTAAAAAGGACAATGTCAGTTCTTTAATTTGGTGACCTTCGTTTTTCCGCATCTTTTGTATTTCGGTGGATGCAAGGCTCGGAAAACGAGAGAAAATAAAAAACATGAATTCGATGCTTATTGATTGTTTTTTTGAAAAGGTTAAATGTGAAATTTTTTCGAACCAACCGGATCATCGTTCGAGACTTAAAAGTATATTATTTGAGAATATGTAGACGGTTTTTCCGATTTCCAGCCGTTCGCCCATGACGAATGTAGAAAAACTTGAAAAGAAATGGAATGACCCATGGTTTTTCTTCATCTTTTAACGGAGAAACGAATAAATGGGTTCTGGGCATGCGCAAGCTGTTTTCGGAAGACAGATTTTTATTTGCGATCTTTGATCAGTTTTTAATTAATAACTACTCTAATTTTCAAAATATTGAAAATCTGAAGTTCAGGTGCACCCGGAGAGGGTTTGGAATACCTAAATCTAAATTTGCAAGGCTTCTGGGTGGGCTAGATTTTGCTAGCCATCACCAACAGAAACACACACACACACAGAGCGAAACTTTCTTTTATTAGTATATATATTGAATGTTAAAATTCAATAACTTGCAGACGGCTACAGATATTAAAAAAATTCTTGCAGGAAGGTTATCTAAGATATCAAGAGTTTTTTTTTTTTTTTTTTTTTTTTTTTTTTTTTTTTTTTTTTTGCTTTTACTGTGATTCCTGATTTTTGTTCGAATTACCAGCAATACATGGCGCTACAAGAAATAGACGTCCAATCGAGGCAGAAGCAGAAATCCCCTAGCATTGATGCGAAGAGAAGAGATTAAATATATGGAGTAGGTCTCTTCACCAACACAAACTTGTTCCATTGTTTACATTTGAAAAAGATTGTATTGGCGAATGAGAAGTATTCTATACAGGGTGTACCTAAACTCATGGTATATACGCTAGGGGGTGATAGAACACATCAAGACGAGTAATAGGAAATAGGAAACCAAGGGTCCCAAACGTATTCCAAAGGAGATAGGCACCATTAAAGTTTATGGTCCAAAATTTAAAATAATTATAAAAAACGGAAAAATTGGTCGATTCGTTTGCGGTTTTTGTTAAAACTATTCTTTATGTCAGTATTTTCTAAAAATAAATTTTAAAGAAAAAGTTTTAAAAAACGTCGATAGAGGGCGCTTTAGACTTTGGAGTAACGAACAACTATTTTTTACCGTTATTATTTGTATCTGATTAAATGCTTTCAAAAGTTTAGACTTAAACTTAAATTTTGAGCTCAAAATCTGAATCGTTGGGAGTGGTTAAGTAGCGAAAACTGAACTGTGTTCAGGAGTTGAAATTTGAACCCCCCCCCCCTGAACACAGTTCAGTTATTCCCGATCTTGGTGTCGTATACCAGGCAAAAACTACTACCCCCTACACGTAAAATAAACGATAGAGGGATGACAAAATTAAATAAACAATTATTTTAAAAATAAATTTAAAATATAAAGTTCAAAAATGCCGATAGAGGGCGCTTTAGACTTTGGAGTAATGAACAACTATTTTTTACCGTGGACTCCTACGGGGACCTGGTTGCGAGGATTGCCGTCGTAGCAGGCGATATCCGGGAGATGCCCGAGGTATTCACTGATGTTCGCAACTCCCTCCGCTGGCGGCGTGAGGCCCGCATCGTTGCTGGTGGCACTCTTTCGAGCAGTTTTTGTGATTTCTCACGAACATCATGCGTGTACCATTTTCTACGTGTCAACCTTCATTCATATTGCGCACTACATGCATACATCAAATTGTTTCTTTTTATTTTGCGCAGAGAAATTGCTCATGTCTGTTATGAATAAATTTTCGATTTAATTTTGTCATAACTCTATCGTTTATTTTACGTGTTGGAGGTAGTAGTTTCTGCCTGGATTAATTTTAACACAATTATTCAAATTGGTAAAGAAATCATATGAGTTGTAATTTTCAAATTGCACAAAAAATGTCCGGGCCAGGATTCGACCGTGCGATCTCTTGGCTGAAGCTGCCATGCTCTACCAACCGAACTATCCCGGCATGAACTGGATGAATTATGCCCTCCAGATTCAACCGGGATAGCTCAGTTGGCAGATCATGGCAGCTTAAAGATATCCCAGGTTCGTACTCTAGCCCGGACATTTTTCGTCCAGTTGGAAAATTACAACTCACATTGTTTATGCCTGGTCTACGACACCAAGATCGGGATTAACTGAACTGTGTTAAGGAGTGGGGGGGGGAGGGGAGGAGGTGTTTAAAATTTCAACTCCTGAACGCAGTTCAGTTTGCGCTAATTAACCACTCCCAACGATTCAGATTTTGAGCTCAAAATTTAAGTTTACGTCTAGGCTTTTGAAAGCGTTTAATGAGATACAAAAAATAACGGTAAAAAATAGTTTTTCGTTACTCCAAAGTCTAGAGTGCCCTCTACCGGCATATTTATAACTTTCTCTTCATATTTTTAAAAAAAGAAAATACTAATTTAAAGAATGATTTTAGCGAAAACCTCAAATAAATCGACCCATTTTTCCCTTTTTAACACTTTCCAACCTAGTTGAAAAGCGTTTATGACTTCGGTTTGTCTGGCCGGATGGCCGTCTGCCGTATGGCATTCTGCCGTCTGGCCGTCTGGCCGTGCTCTAACTCCCGTAAATATGCTCGGATTGCTCTGCAATTTTTATATGTTATTGTCGTTATCTATAGCATGTTCCCTATTTCAACGGAAGTGTATAGCACTTATAGTTTTTTTACAGGGACACTCAGAAGAATTCCGTTACATTGTGGTCTATGGGGAAAAATCATTTGCGGTTTATTTAAATAATGTTTCACTATTTTAAACGCATTGAAATTTATATATATCACTAAGGTGCATCAGAAGAAGCTTAATATGGAATGGGGTGTGCATAGCACTTATAGTTACTTTACAGGGACAGTCAAAAGAATTCCGTTACATTACGTCTATGGAGAAAAATCGTCTGCGGTTTATTTAAATAATGTTTCACTATTTTAAAGGCTATGAAATTTATATATCTCACTAAAGTGCATTACAAGAGGCTTACTACTGAATATTGTGTCTATAGCAGTCATCGTTCATTTACAGGGACACACAAAAGAATTCTCTACTGTCTGTTTACAATAATTCCTGGAAGTGCGTTTTAAGTTACTGAACGCGATTTTAATTTTAACTCGCTTTTTGTCTATTACGTGGTGTGTATAAATTCTGTAGATCCTATACAGGGAAGCACAAAAATTTGCGAACACATTTCCGTTTATTGACAGAAACTCCAGACGGAGAATTTTAAACCGTGCTACGCGTTTCCTAACTGAACTAAAATTTAGCATCCTATGTAGTATATATACAAATCTATAGATCATATACAGGGCTGAATAAAAGTATTCGGATATTTTTCCAAATATTGTATATGTTGGAAATTCCTGAAATTATGTTTTTAAATATGTTATGAGTTTTCCAAATTGTTTACTTAGATATGTTATCTTTTAGCTTATTAAACGGTATGATTTGTAAAATTATTTTGGAAGCGTTGGAAAGTGTTACGTAATCTATGCTTGACGCATGATTTTTCGTTCTTGTTTATCATCATTTGCAATTTGGGACCCTAAACTTTGAAGTCGCCTATCTCCTTTGAGATACGTTTGGGACCCTTGGTTTCCTATTTACTATTACTCGTCTTGATGTATTCTATCACCCCCTAGTGTATGCACCATGAGTTTAGGGACACCCTGTATATTTAACCTCCTTCCTTTATATCAATGCTTTGTATCAATCCATATGTGATTGCGTGTGTGTGTGTGTGCATATATAGTGCATGATGTTATCTTAAAAATGTTTGTTTATTCCAGTTTACTCGAATATAGACTCCGCACGTGTTTGCTAGCAATTAAGTGTTAATTGAACATTAAATTTGATGATTTCTGTTTTGGCCTCGATGTTTGTTTATTCTAGTTTACTCGAATATAGACTCCGCATGTGTTTGATAGCAATTAAGTGTTAAATGAACATTAAAAATCTAACTTTTAGCTTCTTTTGTTTTGTGATGCAATTATTTTTTATAATATGGCTATGATATAGTTATACTATTGTTATTTATAATGTACGTGTTTTGATATATAAGTTTAAAAATAATAATAAGGAAAAACATCGAATTATCATGAAAGGATCAGTATTAAGAATGAATATTTTATTAATCTGTGTAATTTTATTTTTTAATCATTTTGTTTCAAAATATATTCATAGCACCCTGGAAAGAAATAATTTATTTTTTGAAATGTTTAAAAATTGTAAACATATTCAGAATAAAAATATCAAGAATATATACATATTTTTTTTCTTTAAAAAAATTTTTTATACATAATTATAGGCATTTAAATGTTCCTGGGAAAAGTATAACCGATAAATCTATTCTTGGTTCGAGATAAGAATTATTTTATAATTCTGATTTGCAATAAATTTTGTTTAAAACAAAATTCTCAAAAAAGAAGAATTCACAAGTGCACTCATTACTTAAAGGTGATAAAATCCATTCTTTGTTGTCTAGATGTTAAGAACACATACTTCAAACGTTTTCAGCCAACACTCGGGCATCCTCAGGGATAATGCACTGAATTTTACACTGAAGTGAAGTTTCTAAATTTTAATAATTTTTCTGTTTCACAATTTTTTTATTCAGGAATAAAATTTTCGGATGAACAGAGAGAACAAAAGTTGAAATTCATCGCTGCAGACAAGTTTCAAACAAATAACTATTAATAGTTAAAAGAAAAAAAATCATCTTTCTTAAAGGTTAAACAATGTTGTGAAAATTAAAAACAAAAGGCAGTCATAATATTCTTAAAATTTTGAAAAGTACACTATTTTTCCATATTTCATAAGGAACACTTTAAATCCGTTATCTCTTAAAGAACTGTTTTGGATTTTTACAAAATATATGTAGAAAGGATTACAAGCATACGGTATTCAAAATAAAAAATACGAAACTATGATTGTGACGAAGCACTATGTTTGGACATTTTTCATTTTATATCAAAGAGAATTATCATCGGGGAGTCAAAATAATGTTACTGTAATACACTCTGTAAAAAAGTAGAAGGACACTTGATTTTTTTAATTTACTTAATTGTGACTTACATTTACGGTCTGATATTTTTAAGTGTGTCACTTTACACTCATCCTTTTGTTGTGAAATAAAAAATAAATTTCTATCACAATTAATTTATAGAAAAATGAACTTAGCTAACTATCACACTGTAAAAAAGTAGAAGGACACCTGCGGAAAATTTAATTTATTGGACACTTCTGCTATAGATAAGGTAAGTAAGCATTACTATTTTATTGTTTTTGTCAAAGAAAAATATTCCTTCATTTTAGATTGATTGTTTTTTTTTCAGAATGTCTAGGATATGTCAGGAATACCTTTGAATAACTGTCAAAAAGGCCAAGCCATATCATTTAGAAAACAGGCCAAAAGCATCAGACAGATTGCTAAATTGCTTAATGTTAGTAAAACTGCAGTATCAAACTATCTTAAAATTCCAGAGCATCACGGTACTAAAAAAAAGAAAAAACCTAAAACAATGACACCTCGTGATGAAAGAACATTATACGAGAGTTGAAAAAGGAAGATTCTACTATTTCAAAGGTCCGAATACAAGCAGAGCTAACACATGTGTTACGTCAAACTGTACATAACTGTATTAAAAAGTCTAAAGTCTTCATTTTCAAGAAGAGACAACACCACCCAAAGTGGAAAAAAATGTATATAGTTAACCACTTGTCTTGGGAGAGAAATCATATGTCTTGGACCACAGAATGGACTTCTGTCATTTTCTCTGATGAGAAAAAGTTCAATTTAGATGGCCCTGATGGATATTAGTTCTATTGGCATTGTATAAAGAATGAGGATGAATTTTATTCCAGTCGACAAAGGAGAGGGGGAAGTTTGAAGGTCTGGCTAGCAGTCGGATATGGTGGACGAACGAGTCTGGACTTTTCGTACGGTAGACAGGACCATAAAGATTACACCCGATTGTTGGAATCTGAACTTCTTCCTTATGCTACATAATTAGGAGGATAATATTGGATATTTCAACAAGATGGAGCATCAATTCACACAGCTACTGGTGTTAAAAGTTTGTTCCCCACAAATAAGATCCGTGTTTTGCCATGGACAGCTAAAAGCCCTGACCTGAACATAGTTGAAAATATATGGGCGACATTAGTTCGTCGCGTATACAGTGGAGGAAAACAGTATGAATCTGTTGTTGAGCTTCGGAATGCACTTAACGACGTCTGGAACAATTTTTGCCAAAGTGAAATACAAGAACTCTATGATTCAATGCCAAACAGAGTCTTTCAAGTGATAAAGGCAAATGTAAAGAAAAGGTTTAGCTAATACTTTAATTTTCATAAAAAATACTTATGTGTCCATCTACTTTTTTACAGAGTTTCATGTAAGCAACAGAAACTATATTATGAAAAAAAATTCTCTTCGTAATTTATTTTTGATTACTGTGATTTTATACACATTTAGTTCTAAAATGTTACGCAAATAAAGAATTTTGCGCTAATTTAGTCAGTTGTGCTTTTCTTAGAAAAAAGTCTAGTGTCCTTCTACTTTTTTTCGCAGTGTAGGTTAAAACCTAATGTCCTGATTACTTTTTACAAGATGGTATAATAATGTATTATGAATTAATTTAAAATTACAATAAAATGTTGTATAAAATCTGTCTAAAAGACAATACAAAGGAAAATCTTCTTTAACTCAGCATGAAAATAAGAAATACACAATTGACTTCCTATGTGATATCTGAATGTAACAATTGACGAAACTTCCAAATATGATGCCAAAATTATGTTTTACTATTAATTTTTTTTTAATTTTGGTGCAATTTACCTATCTATAGACAATCCCCGAAAGCAAATTTAAGTATAACATTAATTAATAAATGTTGTTGTTACTCGAATGATACCAGTCCCATTATTGTAAGATGATTTGCGATAGAGTTAGAATAGGTTGGTGCGTTTCTTTCTGGCGCTGTACATCAATATAAACGTACAAATGTACAATACCAAACATAATGAAACAAAAGACGGAACATAAAAAATTATTACTAAATTAAAAGTAAAAATTTTCGTTTTTGAACATATTTTAATAAACAATTCACCAGAAAACAATATTTTTTTATTCTTTATTGTGTAATTAACAGCACGATGAAGAACAGTAAATTAATTTACTGAATAACTGCTCACCTGGTAATGTACGGTAAAGTTGTTCACATGCATTGTGTAATTTTGAGGAAAAAAATGTTTATGCTGTGTTTTTTTTATGTTTATTTAGTGAAAAAATATAAATAATAAGTAAAAAAAAAGTTCTGCAAAAATTTAGTTTTTCCGCGCTAAATATCGAAAATGGACCACTGTTCGGCGTCTTTACATTGCAGTATCCTAATAATGGTCAATTGAGAGTCATTATGTGGTGAATTAAATAATTAAAATTTTTTTCATCGTTGTGACTGTGGCACTTGCGATCACTTGTGACGTTGATGTGACGACACATAAACTGTGCGTATTATTAGAGCACTTAATTTCATGAATATTAGATTTGTGTTTATGAGCTGTTTTAAAAAATACATGGTTTATACGTTTCTTTTAGAAATATATATATATATATACCGGGTGTCCCAAAAATGACCGAAGATTTGAAAAATCAATTTAAAAAAAAAAAACGGATGGCGATACAAAGGCACGGTTTGCTGTATTCTGCTTAAGTAACCAGGGAATTAATTCTTACCAACTTTGAAAATTCGTTAAAATTTTGGTCAACAGATGGCGCTGCTGACTAGAAAAAACTATAAAACAAATTTTTCAAAATAACCACCGTTTGCAGTAACAACGTGGCGTAGTCTGAGGACAAAATTCGCAGACACCTGTGAAAACATTTCGGTTGGAATGTTCTGACAAGCAGCAGAGATGTATTGTTCCAGTTCATTTACAGTTTGTGGATTGTGACGATACACCTGGTCTTTCAAGTACTCCCAAAGAAAAAAATCGCATGGCGTCAAATCTGCGAATTTTGTCCTCAGACTGCTCCACGTTGTTGCAGCAAACGGTGGTTATTTTGAAAACATTGTTTTATAGTTTTTCCTAGTCAGAAGCGCCATCTGTTGATGAACTCTGTAACTAATTTTGAAAATTAATGATTAAATTCCTTGGTTACCTAAGCAGAATACAGCAAACCGTACATTTTTATCGCCTTCCGTTTTTCTTTAATTGATTTTTCAAATCGTCGGTCATTTTCTGGGACACACCGTATATATATTAACGATTGCATAACGTATTTGGAAACTTAATTATGACATCAAAGATTGTATATGTAATGCATACTTGCCAACATCGCACTAAACTTCCGTACAATGTAGGTTAATTTGACCAAGGTTAAACACGTTTCAAACCAGATTTTTTTAAAATAAATGCATTGAAATAGGTTCCACGTAAGAACATAAATATATATTATTATTTAGACATATTTTCTGGTTAGAAACGTCATTAACCTGGATCAAATTAACTCCCATTGTACGGAAGTTTAGTTGAAAGTTGGCAGGTATGGTAATGTTATACTTAGTTCAGTCTTATCCAAATATTAAAGGCAGACATATTACAAGTTACTATATGTTACATTCATTATATTGTAATAAAGTAAGAGCATCAAATTTTACACAGCGTTAATTTATTTGAAATATTTATATTTCGAAAATATTTTATATAATACGTTAAAAAAAATATTGTTAAAAGTGTAATAGTGCATGCGTGAAGCTGTTTCATAAAAGTGTATTTCAAATTATTTTTTATTGCAATTCGAACATGGTTAGTAAAGAAATCATACAATTGATTTGACCTCATTTTGAAACAAGGTGTTCTTCGTTAAAAAGGTAAAACGCAGCGCAGGTTTAAAATCGGTGAGATCAACTTTGATTCATTTTATTTGTTTCATAAACGGGTCATAAAAAGTGTAAATTCACACATACGTATTACAAAATTTATTATATTTAGCCATAATTAACTTTTATTCTATGTAATTTTTCCTTTTTAGAGTATTCCATGTAAAATTCCGATTAATTAAATTAAAATACCATTTTAAATTAAACAATCAATCTTCATATGTAAAGGTGTAAAATCTTAATCGACTTAGTAATATTTATTCCAAAGTACTTAAATCTAAAAATGGCGCTAACTACTTAAATTTATTCTTTAAATAAAACCTTTTATTATTAATCCACTATTAAAATTCATTATTATTCCCGTGTATATTAAATCGCTATAAATTCTTTATTTTCTAAATTGGCATATCTCTTAAATTATTCCGCTCTAAAAAACCCTATTTCTATAAAACTATTATTTCATTAAATATTAAATGTACATTACAATATTTCAAAATGCTCTCACACTTTTTTTACCCGCGTCAATGATTCATTTTTGTCTTTATCGCTTGTTAAATTTGAAGCCATTTCTAACTACAATTTCGAAACACATATTTTGTATTGTTTATACTTCAACCATCTGAGAGCGAAGCTATGGAAGTTTCTGAAACAATTTTCGCGCCAGGAAGTTTGTTTTCTTCAAAATTAATGCGCTGGAAATATTAATTAAATCCCTTTAAAACGATTATGATTGGTACCAGAAGGTCATGTGACATTTTTTTTATCTTACGCAAGCTTGGTTAAAACTACATGCGTGCCCAGATTTCAGCAGAGAATATGACGACTGTCGGTAGTTAAAGGAAAGACTGAAAAGTTTATTATCGTTTAATATTGCCATATGTCCTTTATAATTCAGTGATGTGAAGTTCTACAATTTTTTGATGGGTGCTTTAGCGGCAAATTTTTACAACCAACTCATCTAAATAAAATCGTGAGCTCTCAAAGAGGATGATTATGGAGAGTGCCGCTTGTAGTAATGGAGTGTATTAATTCTTTGATATAATTTTAATTCACCGAGCATCTCTTCTTGGGTGATATACTAAAAATGTAAATAAAGTTTGATTTTCAACTCAATTTTGCTTACACTACGAATTATTACCCCACGGTCAATCTTGTGCTATTCGAAATGGGAAACCTTATTCAATTTGGTTAATGTTTATCAACACCTAATTACGACTGTCAACGCATTGATCGAACCGGAGAGTCGAAATCATCACATACGCAATGAAACATTTTTTGTCAGTAGCATTTGTTTTAATAAAGTTAGCTTGCAAATGTTCAAAATGTGCACCTTCATCATTCTGCACATATCAATTACATCCGGGCAATTGTTTACAAAAATGTTTTTTTTCTCTTTAAGTTGTACAGCCGGTCAGAAAAAAAAGAAACATCTAAATTCTTTATATCGCCAAATAGAATAAGAGAAATACGAAAATAGCCATTCGATTGGGAATTAAGTCTACTTTAAATGTATGTTCAAAAAATTTAGGAGGTAATCATCCCATTGAAACTGTCACTTTTAATTTTTGCAATACGATCACGTTATTTTGATACCATATTTGGCTTCTCCGGTGACATTTATCTTCGGATATTAAACTGAAAGTCATTCGGTGAAGTAGTTCAGGAATTATGCAGATATAAACTTTTGGACTTCAACTGTTAAAGTCATTTTAATAGTTGGAAAAACTGAATAAATTGCAATGATGGTAATTTTTTAAATATAACTTAAAAACGACTTGATGCAATGAGCTTTCATTTTGGATTCGCATGTATTGAATATTCTAGAAATATAATTCTGTTAAAATTTCTATACGTTACAATATACATTTATTTTTCAAATATTAATTTCAAGACATATAAATTGCGAAATTAATGCCTGTGCTGTTTTATCTCGACCGAAGGTATGTGAAGACAAATATCGTATTAAGGGTGTATTCAAATCCAAACTGCTTATTTTGAGACACATTGATAAATTCATTTTTGCTCTAAAATACATCCAATTGGTAGGTTCTCTTATTCAGAAACTTTATAATGTCTGTATTGTCTCGATTTTTTGATAAAGGCAGAATATATTTCAAAAAATGCTGTCAAAGTGGACATTTTGAACCGAATTTCCCGAAGCGATAGCGCTGGAAACAAAAAAAAAATGATCGTACTCTGAAAATAATTGTCTGTAAATCAATTTCTAATTACTTGAACGAAAAATAAAAACATGGGGTCCTTGTAAATCTCTTCATAAATCACGCCGCCACGTTTCATGTTTTTTTTTTTTTTTTTTTTTTTTTTTAAATGAGTCTGAAAATGTGTCTCAAAATTTTGAGTTGTTGAGCGTGGAAAAATATTATTTTTGAATACCGCCTTAAGACTGTGGTACAAACAATCGATTATAAAATTGTTGAAATTAGTCTGGTTAAAGTTCACTGAATCGGAACAACGAAAGTACTTACATTGAACATTATCAATATACGATAATCAATGCCACATTAAGTTGGTACATTACACATGTATAAAAATATGTTTAATAACATGTGAGTTGCAATTATGTAAATTGTTTCGAAAGTGAAATTTTCAAATAAAAATTATTAATTAAACATAATAAATAACTATATTAAATAAATCAATATTAAATAAATATAATAATAATATGTATTATTTCTGTTGTACCCCTTTTCTATGCATTTACAAAACGCACAACAATGAATGAAGCATCATTCGAAAGGTTTTCGAACCGGGTTCTGACATAGTAGACTCACATTTTGTTAAAACATGCTTTTGATTAAAATTTGCAGTTAATTAAAAAAAAATAATTAGCATTGTTTTCTTAAATGAAATTAAAATTTTTCTCAAATTAATATTGCCCAAATATGAAATGTCACATTATATCATGATCAGCAACGATTATAAAAAACTAAATAGTACCAAAGAGATGAAGTTTGATGTCTCCACATGGGTTTATCTTATATTTATTATTAAAAAGCAAAATTGAAATTGAAATGTTTAGAAGAAAATGACATCATCGATCGATTGATCAAAACATTAGTATTTCACGTATAGCCTACACTGTATCACCTGTTATAGTAGATTAAATTATATTTTACATGTATTCAATTTATTTTTATTTGTCCCGTGTTTTTCCAGAAGTGGATGACATCATCCTGAGTTAAAATACGAATGTTATTCCCCCCCCCCCTCGAACATACCTTTTGCTACCTTCGACCAGTTTTTACTGTAACTTTGGTGGAATAAATGAGATGATATTCTGGCTTGACTAATGTTGTTTGCAGATATTTTTAACCTTAAAGTTTCTTTACAACTTTAAATTTGCATCTAAAATGTATTAGATATTGCTGAAATGTACTAGATTGCAGTGTGAAATCTTTGCACGGGTCCACTGATTAAATATGTTAATAATAATTATTAATAATAATAAAAAAGGAAATAAAAATTATTTTACGCATCTGAAATCTTTTAACATGCTCTTTGAACAAATAAATTTTAACGTCTTTAATAATAATCATTTAAATACTATTTGTTTAATATTAAATCTTACTTGTAACTGCGATGACATGAATGCTTAATAATCATTAAGGTTAGCATAACCAGCAGTAGATCTATAATACCGTAAATACCCCCAAAAGAGACTGATCAAATGGTGATGAGATTTTAATGCCGTTCCCACATTAGAGCCTTAATCATGTGGCATTTTGTCAAATTCTATTAAATAAAGAAAAATTGAGAATTTCATTCTATTATAGTGACAAAAAATTTAGTAATCTAATTGTAGGAAAAACTTCGTAACTAATCTTCGTTGCATTTAGTAGTTATCTCCGTGAAAAGCGGATACTTTTATTACCATCATATAGTTGGAACGAATTGGAAATTTGAAAATATTATCAATTTTAAAAATTAACTATTTTTATTAACTATTATTATCATTCCAAAATGTTTTTCAATAAATAATTGAGGGATGCATTACTAAAAACTTTAGAATACCATTCTAATCGATTAGATCAAAGAACTATTCTTTGAGTTTCGGAACTCTTTCCTTTGTCATTTATTAGTAATTAGCCGGTCTTAGTGGTTGAATTTATAAATTCGCTGAAATACATGTTTAATTTTTTTTTAGTAGATTAGTAGATTTCATATCCTGAATTTCACGCTCCTATCTAAAACGGCTGCTGAGATATGGCATAAAGGCGAAATGACCTGAAACTTTCAACCCCCCATTTAACCCCCTTAGGAGGTGAATTTTCAAAAAAAAAAAAAAAATTCCTAGTGGGCGCCTACATTCTATAAGGAACCTGTCTTCCAAATTTCATTGTCCCAAGAACAAAAGTTGAGGCTGTGCGTTTATTATGAGCCAGTCAGAACATGCTCTTTTATAATTACAGATGCCCAGGGACATCTTTCATATTTATTGTTGAATTATTGGTAGTTTATAGTCTTTCCGGGAAACATGACACAAAGTCAAATAAAGTAAAGAGTTGCTTTTCCTAATTTTTAAATACCACTGATTTTTTTATAGATATCTTTGTCTTATTTAATCACAAAATTCTTGCATTAAAAAAGGCGAATTTTCCTATTAATAAAAGTGATGATCAAAAATCCTAAACTTTGGAAGTGAAAGTTATGCAAAAAAGCAAAAATTAGTGCAAGCGTGAAAAGTTACAAATGCGTTTGAAAATAAATTGCTGTTTTTCTTACATAATATATATGTTTCTGACAGAAAAACAAAACAAAAAATGGAATTAATGTGGTTACTTTTAGTAAATAGTGTTACGACGTTCCTTGTAAATACCGTTAAAACTTTAAAAATTGAATAAAAAAACAAACAAATACTAAAAAATTTCGGTTTGCAAGACTGTTTTTAATCGTCCTTTGTAGTTCTTGAAATGGGCAAAATGAGGAAGAAATATTGAAGGCTTGATTACGTTAAATATTAATATGTAATACCTTTTGAGCAATTTTGTATATTCGAGGGAGGAAAAGTATACCCCTTGCTAACTCTTGCTGAAATTATCATATAAAAATATAATTGGTGCCAATCGATTTGTAATCAAATCTACAATTAATGCTACACATAAATTATGCTTAAGAGTCGTCTACATGTAGAAAGTGCTTCAAACTTAAAAATTTTCAAAACTAACACCTAATTTTGATATGATATTTGGACGTTCTGGTAGACTTGGTCTATAAATCGATTTCTGCTAAAACATTTCTGTGTTACAATTCATTATTTCCTTGAAAATAAATTTCCAAAATAAATAAAATAATTAAAAAAAATTTGAATTGCAACTTATGAATGTTTTAGCAGAAATTAATTGTTAGATGTTTTAAACACACGAATTCAAAATAACAGCTCATTCCACAAAGTAGTGCGAGTTATGCTTCGAAAACTACCCGCAGTGCAATATGTTTTGCAACTTTAAACTAGTCGGGTGTGCAAATCCGAAAGCTTTCTTCTATTTCATACATGTTAATACTTCAAAATTCGCTATCATAGCGCCAATAAAATCAATATTTTTCGTCATTGCGTTCTATGTCATCTGCTTGTGAATCGCCGGGTTACCTGGATCAAAACCGCCCTGCACGAGTAGCTGATGTACAACAAAACTATGAAAAATCGAGAAAGTTGCAGAAAGATCGTTATCACAACGCTCCCTTCCGGTGAAATATCTCCAAATTCAATTCGGATCTGCTGGCCATAGCCAAAACCATATATATGAAATTTGGTTCAATTCTTTGCATAACTTCATACACTTTTCGAATATACAATAATGAAAATGGAACAAAAATCGCTATTACAGGGCCCCTTTCCGCTGAAATATCCCCAAATTCAACTGGGACCTGCTGACTATAGCCAAAAACATATAAATGAAATTTGGTTCAATTCTATGCATAACTTCATACACTTTTCGATGATACAAAGAAGACAGACACACGCACACACGGACAGGCAGAGATTTTGTAAGAAAATGTTTTTTGGGATCTCTGACACTAAAACGTGTAAATCCGTCGGAATTGTAAGTCGAAAAATATTTCAATCACAATGCTTTCTTCTATTACAGATAGAAGAAAGTAAAAATGGATTTGACATAACTTTATACCTTTATAAATCCTAAACTATTTCATCGAATGACTCCCTATTTGGAACGCGAAGGTAACATTTATCGAAACATCCAACTACTATGTCAAAATTACGCGCTAGCATTGGAATTTTTAATATTCGTTGCAATTTCTATGCGTAGACGGCACTCTAAGAAAAATATAATTACATCAGTAATTTGTAGACATTATTAATAATCGATTGATACCAGTTGATTATCATAAAAGAATTTGCGGCGGAATTAGTATATTCTTTTTTTCATGATTGTACTACATATTTACTAATTCTTTATCATAGCCTATGGATTATTTACAACCATCCGTCTACTTATATCAGAATTAAATTTTAAATGTTTTAAAATGTATTTTTTTTAAATAAAGAAATATAAATAATAGACTTTCTTTATCTACGATTTTTATTTTTTCTAAATAAGAAGACAGCAAATATTTATATTAAATAATTAGCTGACTACTAGTTTTTGACACAAATTTGTACAGACATACCTCGTTGTTTGGGTATTTGAGTTTATAATGAGTAGGTAAGAAAAATTTTAGGGTAGACATTAATCCAGATTGTTATATGAAATTCAGAAACAAAGCAAATGCTTTCGCTTCCGTGGTTCATGTTTTACTGCTATTAATGGTTACCCTAGCATTTCTAGTCCTTTCTTAATTTGTAATAATTTAAATTGGTCTTACTTTAATTACTTAATTTAGTACCAAAACTCTGTAATTTGTTTGCATTAACATTTAAAAAAAATTACAGTTACATCTATAATTTTATATCTAGTTAAAAGAGCAATTATATGCTAAATAATTTATATCGATGTACTAAATTCTTTGAAGGAATCAAATTAATTAACAAGATGTGCCATTTTTTCTCTAAAATATACAAAAATCTTGCTTATGAAAATATTTAAATATAATAACGGAAAAATATTTCAAAAAAATAAAGAAAACACCGAAATTAATTAAATATTAATAACGTTACTTTGATATATTCAAATAGAAAATTTAAATCGTTATGATAATTTTAAACTATTTGAAATTACAATTCAAAACGTCACTACAAAGTCAGCTAGTCGAGTTATTTAAAAATTATACTAAACAGTATTAGTACACTTTCTATTTCTTAGTTATACTTTTGCACAATTAATCTTTTTTGTTAAAAATAAACTCCTCATAGTTTTCAATAAAAGTAATTATTATGATAGAAAACAATATGTATTTTTCTAGCGAAATTAATTATCGTTTAGTTTGAATTTATTATGACTTTGAGAAATAATAAGTTTTAAAACAAAAATATTCTTAGCTTAAACATATAAATAGGCATAACTGAAAAGTACTTTTTAAGTTATTCGTTACGTTAATTTACTTTGTTGTTCTGTTTTGCTTTGTTAAATAAGAAAAATATCTTTTGGGGGGAAAATTCTAATTTCTCTTTATTTTGTCTGAAGCTGCTTTTACATAAACTCAAATGAGAAATTAATCTCCTGGTAAACATGTAAAATTTATTTATTGTTTAAAATATATATTTGAATATGTTATTTGTTATATTATTAAAATATTGAATATACTACAGATAATTCCTATTGCATTGCGTTATATCTCATCGTATATTTTACTTAGATATAGCGCTTTTTCATGTTTTCTGGAAAAGGATTCTACTTTAACACCATTTCTAGCGTCAAATGACACTTTTAAAAATAATTCATTTTATATATACTTGATTTCTAATTTTTAGAATCAATTATTCACAAACCATTTTCAATAAACTGAAGACTTTACGTATACTTACCATCTTTAAATATTACAAGTAAAATAAACATAAATTAAAACTTTCAAATGTGTCATGTGGCACCGATAAAAATGGTGTTAACCTAATTTTCAAGGTTTTTATTTTATTTAAATCATAATAAACGTCATGTTTACGCTAAATGTTTTTAAAGGTTTTTTGTAACATCATAAGTACAGTTTTACCACAATTTCTTGACAGAATTTTTGCCTTTTTTAATAGCAAAAAAAATGTTACAAATTCTACGATTAAATGAGGTAATCACGAATTCTGTGATTGAAATATTAAATAAAATTTTTCTAATTTGAAATACTGGTGACAGACTCCTTGGAAATACCAAGGAGTGTACACACCTTGTTGTAAGTATTAAAAGCATTAGCTAAACTGCAAAAATAAAATCGTTAGTTGCAGTTCCTTATCTTTAAGTTTTAAATCTTACCATTATGTCACAATTTTATTGGGTTACTACAATGTTTTATTACATACACAATCTATCTCACATAAACTTTTTAAAATTAAGTCAAAGAAAAAATTTGTTTTGTTGCGAGTAAAAAAAAAAAAAATCTCAAATTATTTTTATTTATTTCTAAATATTTTTGTTCGTACATAACTTTTCATCTGCTGTATTTTATTTTGTGAATTGAATAAAACTACCGTTTTAGTTTTCCAGATTTAAGAAATTAAATTTCTGTAGTTTGCGAAAACAAGCGAGTAACCATTTAATGTCATGTATCTTTTTTTTTAAGTCCTGTAGCAGCAGAATAAAGAACGTAAGACATTTTTTTCGAAAATATTTTGGAATTCAAACTGGAAGTTTCCCTACAATTAAACTAATTGTGTAAGCAATATCATTAACATTTAACCATTTGATGCATTAATTATTTTTAAATTGGCGAAACGATTATTTTTAAGTGAAATAAATTTAAAAGTAATTATTATAAACAAGCAAGTCGAATTTTTAAAAGCATTACGTTTATTAAAAAATTTTAATATTATTCTGTTGCAAAGTTTACAAGCATTGAAGCTTTTCATTAATTCTGGACATTTTACCGCAAACATTTAAAATAAAAATAAATTATTTTGGATATGTTTTGAAAAAAAAATTCTTTAAGAAATCCTTCTCTTGTAAGGAACAGAACAATTCTTTCTCAACAGTTCTGTCATGTATTGCTGTATTTCACAAGCATTATTGAACTTCAGATGATGTATATACAGGGTGTCCTAAAAGTTTGAAAACGGTAGAATAACTCGAGAAATATACATCGGATTGAAAAATGGAAAATACGCGTCCAATATTTTTTAAATATCTATTTAGAGCTATCAAAGTTCCCTCCCCCCCAACTCTACCCCCTGGGGAGAAAGGGGGGCAGCTTTGAAATCCTAAATAATAATCCCCATTTTTTTATTGAAGATTCGGATTCTACGGAAAAAATACGTAACTTTTGTATTTAACATTTTCTTCGGAAAATCGTAGATTGCGCAGTAATCGAATAAAATGCAGTGAGATTCGTTTCCACTGAAAAGTCTGTATGTTGTCGAATAACTCGAGAAATATACATCGGACTGAAAACGAAAAAATACATTTTGAAAAACCTATTTAGGTATATGAAAGTTGCCCCCTCCCCAACTCTGTCCCCTGGTGGGCAAGAGGGGCAACTTTGAAATCTTAAATGACAACCACCCTTTTTTATTGCAGATTTGAATTCTACGGGAATTAGTACGTAACTTTTGTATTTAACATTTTCCTCGGAAAATCGTTGATGATGCTGCAATCGAATAAAATGCAGTGAGAATCCATATTTTAGAAAAATCTATTTCGGGGTATCAAAGTTGCTATTTTTCCAAAATACTGAACACGTATTTTTCCGTTTTTCAATCCGAAGTATATTTCTCGAGTTATTCGACCGTTTCCAGACTTTTCAACGGAAACGAATCTCATTGCATTTTACTCGAATACAGCGCCATCTACGATTTTTCGAAGAAAGTGTTAAATAAAAAAGCTACGCACTTTTTTCCGTAGAATCCAAATCTGCAATAAAAAAGGATGGTTGTCATTTAAGATTTCAAAGTTGCCCCTCTTGCCCACCTGGGGACAGAGTTGGGGGTCAACTTTGATATACCTAAATAGATTTTTCAAAAACATTCGAAATGTATTTTTTCGTTATCAGTCTGATGTATATTTCTCGAGTTATTCGACCGTTTCCATACTTTTCAGTGGAAACGATACTCACTGCATTTTTCTCGATTACTGCGCAATCTACGATTTTTCGAAGAAAATGTTAAATACAAAAGTTACGTATTTTTTCCCGTAGAATCCGAATTTGTAATAGAAAAGGGGTGTTATCATTTAAGATTTCAAAGTTGTCCCCGTCTTTCCCCCATGGGGCAGAGTTGGTGGTGGGGGGGGAGGACTTTGATATCCCTAAATAGATTATCAAAAATATTGAACACATATTTTTCGTTTTTCAATTCAATGTATATTTCTCCAGTTATTTGACCGTTTCCAGACTTTTCAGATACCATGTATGTGACGTAAGAATAAAAGAACAATATTCACAGACTGATGAGGATTATTTTGATATAGAACCTCATTGGAGGTTTTCATGAATGATACTGTTAATTACCGCAAAATATTTATTTCATTCCAAAATAAGAAAAATAAATATTCTACGGATTTCTCAGTATTACTACTTTAGCATTAGATCACTTTTCTGCGATTTTATTTTATCCTTTGAATAGAATGCCGTTTCTGTTAGATATGTGAGAAAATCAATCTGATTTATGTTGTGAAATCAAGTAAACACCAAGCTGTATCGTTAATTATTATTTTTTTAGAAACAGAATAAAATAATCGAAATTTACTATGTCAGAACTTGTAGTCTTCACAAAAAGTGCCAAACCTATTGCATATAAAGCAGGTTTTGCGTTAACTTCTGTTGGTTTTTTTACTAATGTCCACTGGTTGATCATATCAGATCAGATTCTGAAGGTGGGCAAGGGATGTTCGGAAGCACCACTTGGCTAAAAGTCTGACTTGACATTAAAGTTGTTTCACAATTTTATCCTCACCGCAATGGAAGCGATAGGGATTTGAATCTCTCTCCCAAATATGACTTGAGTTCAAAGTTTTCCCACAATTTTGATCCTAACCAGAAAAGAGGTGAGGCTGAGTCTCTCTCACACATACTGACTTCTCAGCAAGAAGACTCTCCACACCACCGATATTGCGTGGTGGTCTTGTGGCATCCACAAGGCGCTGACAATAACGCAGGTTTCGTTGAATATCTCTCCTAAGTATGACTTTAGTTCAAAGTTTTCTCAGAATTTTGATCCTAGCCAGAAAGGAGGAGAGGTTGAGTCTGATCAAATGGTGATGAGATTTTAATACCGTTCCCACTTTAGGGCCTTAATCATGTGGCATTTTGTCAAATTCTATTAAATAAAGAAAAATGGAGAATTTCATTCTATTATAGTGACAAAAAATTTAGTAATCTAATTGTAGTAAAAACTTCGTAACTAATCTTCGTTGCATTTAGTAGTTATCTCCGTGAAAAGCGGATACTTTTATTACCATCATAGAGTTGGAACGAATTGGAAATTTGAAAATATTATCAATTTTGAAAATTAACTATTTTTATTAACTATTATTATCATTCCAAAATGTTTTTCAATAAATAATTGAGGGATGTATTACTTAAAACTTTAGAATACCATTCTAATAGATTAGATCAAAGAACTATTTTTTGAGTTTCAGAACTCTTTCCTCTGTCATTTATTAGTAATTAGCCGGTCTTAGTGGTCGAATTTATAAATTCGCTGAAATACATGTTTAACTATTTTTTAGTAGATTTCATATCCTGAATTTCACGCTCCTATCTAAAACTGCTGCTGAGATATCGCGTAAAGGCGAAATGACCTGAAACTTTCAACCCCCCATTTAACCCCCTTAGGAGGTGAATTTTCAAAAAAAAAAAAAAAAATTCCTAGTGGGTGCCTACATTCTATAAGGAACCTGTCTTCCAAATTTCACTGTCCCAAGACCAAAAGTTGAGGCAGTGCGTTTATTATGAGCCAGTCAGAACATGCTCTTTTATAAGTACAGATGCCCAGGGACATCTTTCGTATTTATTGTTGCATTATTGGTAGTTTATAGTCTTTCAGGGAAACATGACACAAAGTCAAATAAAGTAAAGAGTTACTTTTCCTGATTTTTAAATACCACTGATTTTTTTTATAGATATCTTTGTCTTATTTAATCACAAAATTCTTGCATTAAAAAAGGCGAATTTTCCTATTAATAAAAGTGATGATCAAAAATCCTAAACTTTGGAAGTGAAAGTTATGCAAAAAAGCAAAAATTAGTGCAAGCGTGAAAAGTTACAAATATCTTTTTCATACCAACTGACTTCTCAGCAAAAGGACTCTCCACATCACCGATATTGCGCACTGGTCTTGTGAAGTCCACAAGGTGCTGATAACAGCACGTTTCCCAGGTATGACCTTCCTAAGTATTAATTTCAAACCATAATGCTTAACTTTTTTTTTCAAGAAGCTGTGCTGTAGAGAATCGTATGCCGTTGGTACGTGTTAACTTTTAAATGAAAGAAAAAAATATGTTGTTACAAGCAAAAAAAAAATATTGTCCAAGAGTCTTTATCTCTATGTATGTTGATGTACTACTTTCTTTTACAATTGTATGTTATTCAATAAACGAATTAAAAATACAGTTAGCATGATAGATGTGTTAAATTCAATCTAACACAAATTCTGAAATCAAGCTAATGACTAGTTATATCATGTATCTGTAGTCTTGAGGGCTTTTTCAGAAATAGGACTTTTTTAATATAAATGGTTGTAATTGGCAGTGTTGTCAAATCTGAACGGAATTTTATTCAGAAATTCCAAATTCAAACAAAAAATTTTGAATAGTAATTTTGTTTTATTTTATTAGCTAAATGTGTATCATATTATAAATTTAAATAACTATTCAAACTTTATGGAAAGCAAATAAAATTTTTGAATAGAAAATCCTCCAGATTTTGAAAACACTGGATTTGTGAAATATGCAATCACCCTTCTTAAAAAGTATGTATTTTCATTCAGTATATCTGTAAATTTTATCTAATTTCGTGTAACTATCCAGAAAACTATAATAAAATGAGAATTTGTAGAAAATTTCTTATTACCCAGCCACTTTTAGAAATTAGTCTGCAATTAAAAAATTCCGAGAAGGTAGAAGGTCTAATTTTGAGATTATATTATTTTCAAAAAGCAATACGCGTGTTTTTAAAATTTTTAAAAAAATATGTTTCAATAAAATAAATTTTTAAATAATCATAAAATACCCTACAGCAACCACTACTTTTAGCGATCACTAATTAATTTACTACATGTGAGATACATTAAGTTATAGATTTTAAAGTTCTTTGAAATTACTTAGCCTTTTTATTTTGAAATTGTTACAAAACATTTGCTGTTTTCAAAGAAACTGAAAAATGTCTATCTAAGGTTTCTGTTGAAACAAAAATATTTAAGAGCCATTCGCAATAGAATAGGAATTCTTAGAAAGCGTTAAAAGAAAAAAAAAAAAACATTATTATATTGTACAAGGCATTTGAAAAATCATATAAAATAAAAATAAAATAAACACTTTCTAACATTTTATAAAACAACACTGTTGTATTTCTTATAGAAAAATCAAAATCTAATATAAATTTTATTTGCCATTCGATTACCATATTGTCAATAGAATGCAGAATTCCCGAAAGAAAAAATGATTGACTTTTAGTTTTGTCAGTTTACTATGTTTCTTTGTGAGAATAGAACACTTCGGAAATGTAAATTTTTGTTGTAAAATCTTTTATAAACATCAACAATGATTCCGAAATGAATTTGAATTGTAGTTTGAAGCACGGTTTTGTCTATGCGAAAATATGTGTTTTCATATTTGATAGTTCTGGATTACATTGACGATAAATATCCACTTACCAAGAATCGTAAATTGCGAATGGATCCTGATAGAATGAGAACACACATATTGAAAAGAAGTTAGCAAAAATATGAATATACTGAAAATAAAATTAGTTGATATATGTTTAGTTTTAAGAATATTTCTGTAATTAATAGAAAAAAGTACATTTTGTAATGGCCGAAAGTTTTTAATATCAACTGTAAACTAATTCATTTTTAAGGTCTTACTGTTTGAATTATAATATTTAAAATTTGACATACATTTCATAACGTTTTGAAAAATAAATCTAAAAGAAATTCTATTAAAACCTTCTCTTTAAAATTGCTCTCAAATGTATTATTTTCAAAAAACAATTTTTTTTTAAGAAGTTTCCTCTAATACCCTTAAAATATTACGAAACTAAAAAAATCCTATCAAAGAAAAGTCATAATATCAATGGAATATTAAGATAGCGTAATTAAAGTAGGAAACGCTAAAGTATATTTTACGAAAAATTGTTGTAATCCATAGCAAATCACATATTGTATGAATATTAGCATGTAATTACCGCTGATAAACATAGTGCAAATTATTTTATAATTGGCTCGTATGTTGCATCTAACATTGTGCATGATCAAGTCATATTTAGTGTTCACATTTAAACAATAGTTTAACAGTAATACTTGTTATCAACGTCTGAAAACTACTTCCAATAAATTTTTAATAGTTTATCATCATTAATTAAAAAGTTTTATTGAATTATCTCAAAATAATATTACATATTAAATAAACTAATCTTAAGTTTTGTAAATGAGCGATTGCGACCTCTGTACTATTTTAAAGTCCGAAAATATCATTAATCTCACAGGGAAATAATATTTTTCTCTATGTTTTTGCTGTGTTTATTATCGTCTTAGGTATAAATAATTTAGATCACGTTTTGCATGTTTATTATCTACTGTTTATACATATTTATTTTTTGTTTCATGTTCAGAGTGGTCGTCTATTTTAATGAGATTCAAAAATGTCATACATGACTGTACGTCTGCCTGTCTTTCTAGATTTAACTTTCTAAACAAATGAGTAGTTTTGCTTGAAAAATTGAATATGTTATTCAAGTATACAATTATATTTTATATTCTAACATCACAAATCAATATAGAGTCCTTTCAGAGACGCATTAACCTTTGAATATAATATTTTCGAATATTGAATGCGTCTTCCAGATTTTTTTTTATCCTCTGTAGATAAAACGAACAATCGGTTTTCGAGAATGAATTTAGTTATAACTTGTTTTCAAGCTAATATATTTTTTGAAATGACACGGAAAAATAGTCAAACTTGCCAGTATTTTAGATTACTATGAATCCAGATAATAGATTAGTGCTAGACTGCAGTTACAGTATCCTGAGTGAGATTCACAGGAAAATTTCCTAGAAATCGGCAATTGCACAAGAGATATTATAATTTAGTGATGGAAGTCTGTTAAGAATGATTTCAATAGAGTTTGAAGTAAAGTGATTTTAATAAGCCATTACAAATGTACAAGTGATGATTTAAGTTAAATATAAGGTCGAAGTAAACCACCTGTCTAACCCCTTAACTTTTAGTTTATTTCTTGTGTGCTTATTGATCTTGATATCTTAACGACGAGCCGTAAGGAGATCTTACAAAGTCCGTGAAAAATGAAAAGAACGGTTATTGCTAGGAAGATCAATCTAGTTGTGATATTTCTGTTTAAATTTTATTAATCAGAAAAATAAAATCGTAAATTTAGTAGCTTTTTAACACTTTCCAACATAGTTGAAATGTGTTTATGAATTCGGTTTGTCTGTCTGTCTTACCGTGCTCTAACTCATGTAAATATACTCGGATTGCCATGCAATTGATATACGTTATTGAGGCTTACTATGGCATATTTGGTATTGAAAATGTAGTATGTAGCATTTGTGGTTCATCTCAAAAACATTCCATTACATTACGATGTATATTTTAATGATTATATTATTTCAAACATATTGAAATTGATATATATCATTGAGGTGCACTACAAGAGGCTTACTATAGAATATGGTGGGCATAGCATTCTTCGCTCATTTACAGGGAAACACAAAAGCATTCGGTTAAAGTACTGTCTATGAACAATAATTGCTGGAAGTGCGTTTTCAGTCGGTGTACGTATTTTTAAATTTAACTATTTTTTTCATATTACTTGGGGTGGGAATAAATGCTATAGTATAGATCATATGCAGGACAACACAAAAGATATCGAATACATTTCCGTTTACTGACGAAAACTGCTGAATAGAAATTTTTAACTGTGGTATGCGTTTCGTAACTAAACTAAATTTTAGCATACTATGTAGTATACAAATCTATATATTATATATAGGGCTGACCAAAAAAATTCAGTTACTTTTTTGACTATTGGTGGAAATTGCTGAAATCGGGTTTTAAAATTTTTCATGCGTTTTCCAAATTGTTTACTTAGACAGGCCGAGGCTAGTTGAGCTTAAGCCGAAAGGTAGACCTCCCCACCTGGTTTGACTTTGATTTTGACTTTGTTTACTTAGACATCAATTTTCACCTTATTCATCATTAAAGTTTTGTTAAAGTAGATTGGATGCGTTGGAAAGTATTTCATAATCTACTCTTGACGCATGATATTTTTTTTGTTTTTCTTTGCTAATCGATCGCACGTAATTAACATAATAAAAAGTGTTTGGGGATAATGTTTTTAAATGGAATAAGTTTTAATTCCTTATCACCTTTTAACAGAAAGCAAATCTATCATTTTTGAAAATGACTTTTCGCTTTAAATTCTACCTTATTTTTAAAAAAAACAATTTTCTCGAATATTTGAAACAATTTATTTAAAATATAACAATAATTTCTAATCTAAACAAAGTTCAATATTTTCTTACTGCCTAATTTTAAAAAAAAATCTCAAAATAATTCAAGGCTCGTTCATTTTAATTCCATCTAAGGCAATATTGCATTTGGAAGAAGCTAAAATATAAAACTTGCAATGATTAGTAGATGCTGTCGTTTATCTAATAGGAAAATGCAGTTAACTATTCATAATTGCAGTTCAGAATGCTCAAATAATGTTCATAATATTTGCTTTCGAGAAATCCAAGTATATTCTATAGATATTTAGCATAATTGAATCCATATACAGTATGCACACTAAAGTCCCTTGCCACCCTCTTAATTTCGGAACGGCTGCTGCTATATTCATAAAAGTGGTGTCTAGGTATAGTAAAGTATCCATGCGCTACTGAATGAAACCGCCTACACATGAAAATGAATAGTTATCTACATTTTAAAATATCATCTTCGTGGAAGTGATTTTGACATATTTGAGGATACGAATGTAGAATTGTTGTTTTTATAGAAAACCTTTATTAGCTGAAAATGGACCTTCATTTATGTCCATTTAGTTTTCGTAAATTCTCATCTAAATGATAAAAGCAACATCACTTCTAAGTGAGAATAATTTGTAATTGCTTTGAAGCACTGAACATTTAAGTAAATTACTATTTACCTGGAACTAAATACAAAGCAGGCCAAAAAAAAAAATTAATTCAATGAAAAATAAAGATATTGAAGTTGAAGAATGCGGTTTGGGGGGAAATGCTTCTCTCAATCGAAGTTTTTTTTTTTTTTTTTTTTTTTTTTTTTCCACATAAAAATGTTTTAAAATTTTTGCACAGATGACGCTATATGATCAAATTTGAAAAAATCCACCAAGAACTCAAATTAAGCATTTATAAACGATTTTGTTTTGTATAGTATATTAAAAGCAGCCATGATTCCAATCGAATGGTTATCTTCGTTTTTCTTTGCAACAAATTGGCGATTAAAAGGCATGGGGTAATAAAGCCATCTATGAGATTTTTTTAAATTAAATTTTTGTTTAAACAAAACTTTCGTTCATGAGAAACATTGTCGCCAAAACCGTACACTCATACGCAATTAATTGATTTTATATTGAATTTCAAAATTTGACAAGGACTGTTGTACCACCCAGTATGTGAAAATTATTTTTTATATGCTGTAAAAGTAAGTAGTAGAACTGCCCAGCTTATTCCGTGTTACCTAAGGGGTATTCCAGTTAAAATAAATAAAACTGCAATAATACAGTTATCACAATAACGGCATTTTGTGTATTCGCATCCATAAATAATTAAAAAGACAATCAGAACAAAAATTACATTGCTTTGACGCAATGAGGGTAAAATCTCTCAGCTTTATAAATGATAATGCATGCTGTCTTTTGTGCGTGTAACAAAAAAATATGCGACAATACAAAAAAATGGAATGTCTTCTACCAAATGGTGTAGACATCATGTAGACATAGTGTACATTTTGTGAATTTCTGTTTCGTAGGACATTATTTTTAAATATAAATTTATATTTACATCAATAAAAATGAAATCTAGAATGATTACAGGAAAACGTCATTTTCTACACGCTTTCAGTCGTTGATTTAACAGAGAAAGAACTAACTAAAAATATGTTGTTATGTTTTTTTTCTGTTTAATATAAATCGTAGAAAATGTTACCACTGTATCTTCTAATCTAAAGTATTAAAATATAACGTATAGCTACAAGTAACAGCTGTACTATACAAACAAAATAAGAAAGTAACAAAGCAATATAGTATTTGTTTGTATAGAGTCAGTTTGACGTCATACTGAAAGTGTCTCAAAGAATGTGACGTCACATATATTTTTTTTCCGTGAATACTTTTATTGAAATTTAAATGTCTGTTTTACAGTAGATTTTTTAACTGAAATACATTTAAACGAACGCTTTGCGCCATTTTTACTCACTTATAGTATATATATATATATATATATATATATATATATACACTATATTGCCAAAGGTGATTGGTCACTTGCGATTTTAGACGTTTTGTTAACTATCTAGAAAAATACATGAGGAATTAACCTGAAACTGCAGGTGTCTAAACAGTATAGTATAGGTTATATATTTCCGCGAAGATTTTTTCACGAAACCCCATAGAAGACTGTCAACAAATTGAAAAAGAACGAATATCTTTTGGATAATCATGTAAAAACTAATGTAGCAAAGGCGTTCAAACTCGAGATTATTAATAAGTGGCTTACTGTAATATACTGTGTTCATTTTTATTAGGATATCATGGAAACTCGTAGAGAAATTAAGGTTTTTATAAAAACAGTCCCAAATTTCGCATAGTTTTTTGCACATAATTTGCAGAGTTCTTAATATAAAAAAAAGTTATTTTCATAAAATATGACAAACAACATTGTACATAATACTCTGCAATCAAAATTAAAAAATAATAAAAATTGGATAAAAAATGAGCAGGTTTACTAAAAAATGTTTATCTGCGCATGCGCGAATGCAATCAAAATATAATATGCATAATGTATTAGCTAAGTATATAGAGCAACTTTTGTGAAAGTCTCAAAATCAAGCTTGAAAATTCTGAAAATTATCGTCGATAGAATAAGCACGAAATCCGTTGTTCCCAAAAGGAAGCAAAAATATGAGGGATTGTATCCAAATATAGTAGTACGTGAAAGATTGTGTACGCTATCTTGGCACTAATCAACAGATATTTGATACAACCCCTCATCTTTTTGCTTCTTTTTGGGAACAACGGATTTCAAGCTTATTCTATCGACGATAATTTTCAGAATTTTCAAGCTATGATTTTGGGACTTGCACAAAAGTTGCTCTATATACTTAGCTAATACATTATGCATATTATATTTTGATTGCGTTCGCACATGCGCAGTGAAACATTTTTTAGTAAACCTGCTCATTTTTCATCTAATTGTTATTACTTTTTAATTCTGATTGCAGAGTTATATGTACAATGTTATTTGTCATATTTTCTGAAAATAACTTTTTTTTATGTTAAGAACTCTGCAAATTATAAGCAAAAAACTAGGCGAAATTTGGGACTGTTTTTATAAAAACCTTAATTTCTCTACGAGTATACATGCTATCCTCATACAAATGAACATAGTATATTACAATAAGCCACTTATTAATAATCTCGAGTTTGAACGCATTTGCTACATTAGTTTTTACAGGGTTATCCAAAAGATATTCGTTCTTTTTCAATTTGTTGACAGTCCCCTATGGGGTTTCGTGAAAAAATCTTCGCAGAAATATATAACCTATACTATACTGTTTACACACCTGCAGTTTCAGATTAATTCCTCATGTGTTTTCTAGATAGTTAACAAAACGTCTAAAATCGCAAGTGACCAATCACCTTTGGCAATATAGTGTATATGTATAGATATATAGAAAATTCGGAGTATTAGAATATCATCAATTTCGGATACTAAAAGTACCTTGTGGGTCTGAATTTTGACTTTAGTTTATAAAACAAAATACACATGTTATATATATTTTTTTAATTCTTGCGCCGTTTTTTTCGGGTGCGGCAACAAGAAAAAAAATTGAATTAGAAAAAAAAAAAAGATTTGTATAAAAATAAACTATAGCAGGTGGTTGCAAAAGGGAGAAAAGAGTATTTGTGAAAAATGTAAAAGTAGACAGTAATTTTACTGAAGTTCTAAAACGTATGTATATCAAGTTTCTTGCAAATCGATCTAAAATTGTAGCTTGGTTTAAGAACTATACACACATACACTGATTTTTATATAACATATATTTATTATTTTAAAGCAATTTCATAAGAAAAAGTATAAATTTGAAATATATATAGTACTGAATGTATGAAACGTTATTCCATAAAAATTAAAGACATAAATTATTACAATATTTTAACTTTTATTCCCAAAGAATTGCTTTTTCTTATGCTTTTGTTTTAAATTAATAAAATTCCTTTCAATGTTTAGCAAAAAAGAAACAAACGAAATAACATTTTCATATCCGAAAAATAAATATAAATATTTTAAATTTATATTTATATTTATTATTTGGGGTTTTCATATAAAAGCACCGAATATGGTCTGAGGTACCATTATTTCTCAGAAACATCATTCAAAATTCAAATAAGTCTTTATATTTTTATATTTAAACACATTTTAAAAATTTTTATTTAAAACCCTTTTTAATAATCTCTAGCTACGTGTTAAATATTGTATTAAAAATAGTTAT
Organism: Maratus michaelseni; assembly: GCA_963931845.1. Lineage (NCBI taxonomy): Eukaryota > Metazoa > Arthropoda > Arachnida > Araneae > Salticidae > Maratus > Maratus michaelseni. The sequence continues at coordinate 149,376,529 of OZ007589.1, read as the reverse complement.
CCGTGTATGCCTGTTTAAAATCTAGCTTTAAAAAAGCAATATTCACTTTGCTTTTTATCAATATTGCGGCTAAAGCAAGTTGTTAGATAAAACTATATTTTTATCATTATATTTCTTTGATTTCTTTAAAGATAATTTTTATGAAGTAGCTTCATGTAAAGATTTTCAGAAATATAAATTTAAATTTACGTCAATTTAATTTTTTTTGGCAACATGAAATCATAGAAACTCGACAGAGTTTCTCGCCAAGCATAAGAAACAGCAATGCATTGAACCGTAAATGAAAGGAATTTCCGCCAATGGATGCCAAACGATTTTACATTTTTTTTTTTTTAACTCTGTCTAGTTTATATTTTGCGGACGGGACAAAACGGGTTTTTGACACATCTATATCTCGCGTTCTATTTATGATAGAAACAAAAGTCTTGATTCTATGGAATGGGGCATGCCAAATGGCTAAAAAATCAAAAGAAAAGCAAGATCTGTCGAATAGGTTTTCAGGAAATGCGATTTTAAAAGTGCTGTTTTTTGCACTTTTTAAATCTTGTACAGACCAAAAACTGTTGACAGGGCTACAACAATCTGTAATTATTGGATTTTTACGTGGTTTACGTTATTTGAATTGTTTTTATAAGTAGTTCAAACCTTTGTAAGTTTCATGTAAAAATATTAATTAGTTTTTGATTTATATCAGTTTAAAGTTATTGATTCCTATACTTAACATATAGCAAAAAACTGTTGACAGGGCTACAGCCATCTGTAATTATCGGATTTTTACGTGGTTTACGTCATTTGAATTGTTTTTATGAGTAGTTCAAACCTTTGTAAGTTTCATGAAAATATACTAATTAGTTTTTGATTTATATCAGTTTAAAGTTACTGATTCCTATACTTAAAATAGAGCAAAGAAATAATAAATGATCCAACTCTTTTAGAAATGATCGTATACACATGATATTAAGATATGTTATTATAGTCGACCAAAGTAAGCTCCCTATTATAAAAAAAAAGTAACATTTAAGGTTCGTTTACAGGTCCTCACAAAAGATCTTTTGATATAGGGCTAAAGAATTGTGTAATAGACCGATTTTTACGCGGTTTGCAGCAATTGCATTGTTTTTATGAGTAGTTCAAATGTTTAATATTTCGTGTAAAAATATGAAGTAGTTTTTTTTTATGTATATCACTTTAAAGTGATTTATTCCTAGACTTAAGATGAAGCAAAGAAATATTAAATGGTCTAACTTTTTAAAAAAGAACGTATGCGCTGGATGTTAAAATATGTTACTACGACCGACTTAAGTTAGCTTCTTTTGTAAAACAGAATTGTAGAATTTACTATTCGTTTACAGGGTAACTCAAAAGATTTTTTAATAAGACTAAATAGTTGTGTAATTAGCGAATGTTTGCGTTGAAGTACTTGATTCCTCAACACAGAGAAAAAACAATAGTAAATAGCATAATTTTTGTCAAAGTGGCTATTCACACAAGATATTCAAATATGTTTACTACATCCGATTCATTTAAACTCTCTATTGTTTGTAATGTTGAACCATATACGTTTCGTTTACAGAGTCTTTTAGAAGATCTTGATTACGTTACAACTGATGTATATTTACTGAGTGAGATGTATTTTAATGATTTTATACTGTTTCAATCTCTGTAAGGTTTTATTATCTTACTTTAAAATTTAATACGAGTTCATTTTTTCCGCCTGAAAGCTCGTCGATCTTAAGCTCGAAATCTATTAAAATATAGTATTTTCAACGATTAAAAAAAACTGTGTTTATTACTAAATGTATCAGGAATTGATTGAAAAAGCGATTAAAAAATTCCAACTTTACATTCATGCGCTGAGTAATAGAATGTAAAAATGTTGCTACCCCAAGATTAGACGATTAGAAGTTTTGCGTTTAAATATTTGCCGTTTATCGAATCTCCGGCTATGACGAACTTAAAATGCTCTAAAAACGGGCCTAGAGCACAATGAAAAGGAAATAACTTCTTTAATTCCCCATAAAAATTAAAAAAGCTATATTTCGTATACAATAGGTGATCGGTAACGAACAAATCGGTTAACGAACATTTTCGCGTGAGATTTTTATGTTCGGATAACGAACACATGTTCGGTTAACGAACACTTTCAAGAGATTTTTATGTTTGGAGAACTAACACCTCACGAAACAAAGTCATGATGAAGAAATGCCGTGTTTCATATTTGCCGAGCTATACTTATTGCTTCTATTGTCGACTTTGGGAACATTTTAACAGTTGCATACATATGTCCTAATTAATTCATGGACTGCCGGGGATTGAGGACCTATATTTTAGGATCCCCGAATTGGAATGGACAGACTAGAAACATTAATTATGTATTTTGTGCATTTAGTAAATATAATCCTTTTTGATTTAATCACGCTCCTTTTTAAAATCTAATTTAAAGCTTTATGATTTATCAGATCAAAAATTTTAATAAAATTTTACATTTTTTTAAACGGTTCATTATGTAAATGCATTAGTCTTTGTGGTATATTTACAAAATCACACAAAATTTTGGAATACATGTCATCCTACGAACATTTTCTATTTTGAAATCACTTTAATAGTTTGTATACTTTTGCAAACGTTGCGAATCTTATATTTTTCCGATTCTCGAAACGTTGAGTTAAAAAACTTAACAAATAAAAAAACTTTTAAGGTGCTCAGTAATTTTCAAGAATAATATTTAATATATTAGAATAAAAATCCCTGTAAATTACAATGGTTCGTAGAAAAACAAATTTGATTATTCTCGGTAAAGTATGCTCCATAAACTCATTGTTATAATTGACCGAAAAAAAGGTGCTTCTTATTTTTCCACATTTTTCTGAAACTGCAGTATTTTAATTACTTTGTAAACTACTGTAAAATTTTCTATTTTTGTTTTTTGAATGTATATAAACTTAAGAGTGATATAAACAAAAGAAAAAGGAAAATAAGCATGTCATAAATAATCTGATGAATACAATGTAAGGAAATGAATATAAAAGTTTCCCCGTTGCTATGGTAGCTACATGTACATTGGAATAAGTCACTCAATAAATTGTATAATTCTGATGTATAATTCTGTTTATAGCATCACAATTATTTTTTTTTATTTTTCCCCTTTCATCTTTCTTTTATCTTTTCTTTTCTGAATAAAAATGGAATCTGTGTAATTGAAATTAAATACCTTACAAAAAGGAGTGATATATCATCAAAAACAACTTGTTGTAAATGATCCCGCCAAGCCACAAATCTAACACGTCAGCCATAAAAAGAAGTGATATCACATAAAAAGAAACGATATAGAAGTGCATACTTCGAGTCCCGTGTAAAAATCTATCACCACTCATAATGTTTCCAAAGGACTCGGAGTGAGGTACAGTATGTGAAAACTGCTTGGCGACCTGCAGGCTTTTATAATATATGCAGTATATCAATTTTGAAAATCGAAAAAATAAATTTTTAATTTTTGTTATATCACTTTTATAAATATTTTTGTATGCGAAAGAACTGACAGAACGGATTTTTCACCAGACTTATGCGATTCCGCTTACGCTAGAATTATTGCAATATATCTCAATTTAGTTAACGTTTATCATAAGGTGCATTGTTATTAATATGTATATGATCATTATATATATATATATTACAAACTCAAAATCTTTACATGTTTACTTCAGAAATCTTCTTCGTAAGAGTGGTGTTTCTAGTTTAAATAATGGTAAATAAAGTCAACAAATTAATTTTTCAAGCTCATAAATAAAAAAAGACATGCAAACACAGAAGCTTCAACTTTTTACAAATTTATGGGAGCAAAATAATTAAATAAATAAAATAAATAAAAAATATATATATATAGTCATATGTAATTGCAGGAAACTCGAACATTATAAAAGCCTGCAGGTCGCCAAGCAGTTTTCACATACTGTACCTCACTCCGAGTCCTTTGGAAACATTATGAGTGGTGATAGATTTTTACACGGGACTCGAATTATACACTTCTATATCGTTTCTTTTTATGTGATATAACTTCTTTTTATGGCTGACGTTTTAGATTTGTGGCTTGGCGGGATCATTTACAACAAGTTGTTTTTGATAAGATACATATTTTGCATAGGTGAAACAAGTAATATATATATATATAGAGAGAGAGAGAGAGAATTTTTAAAAACCAATATTGTAACATTTGGGTGAACATTTGATTTTTTAAAAATAATGTTATTCAAATATTGGTAAACAAACGGTAATATTTTTATTAACACTTTTCAACATAGTTGAAAAGGGCTAATGGCTTCGGTCAAATCTGTCTGCCGTTTGTCTATGTTCAACTCTCGAAAATGCACTCGGATTCCCATGTAATTTCCTTATATTATTCAGGATTACTATGGCATGTTGGCTGTTGAAAGTAGAGTGCGTAGCCTTTACAGTTCGTTTACAGTGGTACTCAAAATTAATACCGTTACATTATGGTCTATGGGGGAAAAATCGCTTGTAAAATGTATTTTAATGATGTTGCACTATTTCGAACATAATGTAATTGATATGAATTTCTGAGATGCACTAAAACACGCTTTCTGTAGAGTATGGAGTACAAATCATTTAACATTCATTTACAGGGTTACACAAAAGAATTCCGTTACATATATGTCTGCAACGAAAAAATTTTTGCTGCATATTTTAATAATGTTACACTATTTCAAACACAATAAAAATGTATATGCATTAATGAGGTGTACTAAAAGATTTTTACCATTGAATATGACTTACATAGCAGTTATTGCTAATTTACAGAGTCACACAAAATATTTCGGTTACAGTAATGTCTGTAAAAGATAAATTCTGGAAGCGTGTTTTCTGTTGTGGTGTCTTTTTCAAATTTAAATACACTTTTGCATACTACGCGGCGTGTATTCATACTTGCATGTTATGCATCAATTCAGGGTTTTCTTTAAATCAAAGTTTAAAGAAAAAGTATTTACTTTTATATAGGTGCATTTGGTTTTTCGTCATCTCTTGAATAACATGTTCAAGTATCTGAAACGACCGGCACTTCATTTCATTCACTGGCTTCAAGAGTAAATAAGTTGCTGAGTAACAGGCAGGAGTTGTGATTTTAGGATCACGCCATTCACCGTGACCGGTTCGTTGCAACGTCATACGAAGGATATACCCAGTTGGTTCTTGTTTATATTTCAAAATGTAGCTTCATTTTCATTATATTTTCATTCCTTTGAGTTGCACAGTTATGCAGCATGTTATAATTCACCTCATCGTTTAATAAACTAGTATGTTTTTAAAGTAACTGTTGTCTTAAAATCTACCACACAAAACACTGCTCATTCTGCCCAGTATTATTTTAAATGGCCAACATGTATAAATGTTATATATCATCACAAGATAATTCGTAAGCATTACTGCATATGAGCGTAAATTGTTTAAAGATAATCTTTAAATCGGTTATGTATTTCCAGTTGAACTATATTTAGCATACTGAGAGAGGCTTCAAGAATATAAATAAATTCTGATACAGGGCTACCCAAAGAACTGGGTACATTGCCATTTATGGATGGTAATTTCTGAAACTACGTTTACAGTTGTATTATACGTTTTTTAATTAAACTTTATTTTAATATGAGGCATATATAAAAATATGTAGATATTATACAGAGATGTACAACCTTTTTCACGTGCATTTCCGTTTATAGATGAAAATTGCAGAATGTGAATTTTCGACTGTACTACGCGTTTTGTAAGTAAGCTCAATTTTATCAAAAGATGTAGTGTGTATACACATACACATTACATCCCATATCATATACTACATCGCACCACATATCATATACGAAACTTAAAAAAATAATGGGTGTACTTTGGATTATTTCATATAAATATATTTATTGAGAAACATGTTGAAGCTAGTGTGCTTAATATTTACATTTTTAAAAATGATATTGCTTGCAATTTTCGAGTTTATTTCCTCATACCAGTTTGTCATAAATTGTATTTTACATTAAATTAATTAATTAAAAAAAATTATTCACCTCTTCTTTGTTACACTTATGTTTTAGTATTCTTAAATTTTTGAATCTAAAATTTTAGACGAAATCGGACTGATAAGAGATAAATTTACTGTGACTTTTCGAAAGAGAAGACTTGCTTCAAGTACAGCATTATAGATGATAACTAGGATTTATTCTGACAGAAACATTTTTGACGAAAAATCCTTTAAATCACTTTAAAAATATTTTAAAAGATTCAAAAAGAATAAAAATACTTTTTATGTAATTCTAAACAAAAAACATACTAATTTTTTTATGAAACAATATGTTATATAGACAGAATAGAAGCTTTGCATAAAAACAGATGAAAAACTAATAATCAATGGCCAGTTACAAAATTTTAAGGACATTTCTTTTATGTTTATGTAAAAAGTTGTTAAAATTGACAGAGCAAAGCTCTCTTGCTTTGAAATCATTGAGCTGGTTTTACCACTCAATAGCTTATCACTCTATGAATATGGACAATTGAAGTTTGGTGCTGTATAATTTTAAGCGGTAGCTAAAATAACTAAATATGTGGTAAAATAGGCTTAATTAAAGCTTTAGGAAGGATTTTCTATATATAACTTTAAAATTGTGAAATATAGTATTATGTTTAATGAATATTGGCATGAAATGAAAGATTTAAAATATATTTTTAGATATTATTTTTGAAATGTATTTTGATTTTATATACTTTAAATTTTCAAAAATAGACACTATGTAATCTTACTTTTTTTAAAAATTGTAATTGAAATTTTTGGCTCATACTATTTTTTACGCATAAATCATTCGGGTAACAAATTAATTTAAATGAACTAAGATTTTATTTGAAAGGAATTCTTTATAAAAATATAGTTTAACTATAATTGGACATCATGTTCACCTAGATTATTAAATGACATATATAAGACTTGAAACTTATCATTTAATACGAAAAAGGTGGTAAAATACATAAAAGGTTTTTAAAACATAAAAAAACGTCAAAAGATGTTAAAAAATGTTAAAACCTATGCTCTTTAAAGTCCTACAAAACAGCAGTCATCCGGGGATTTTCAGAGGTATAAACGTTCATGAATGTTCATGAATGTTCGTTGGTTAATAAGTCGAAGAGGGGTCTATTTCAAAGGAGGGGGGAGGGGGAATAATGGAATAGTTGTCTTCCAAAATTGCCGGGGATATTTAATGCGCTATACCAGATCCTGGATATATTGTAGGAGAACATATCATGGCAAGTGTTCTTTCCTTGCGTTCAAATCTCTAATGATTTTCTGATTATTAATGCGTAGTAATGTGAAGTACGGGCTATGATTCTTGCTTTACTGATTCTATGTCGATGTCTTGTTTTTGGTTTAATTTTAATAGATTTGTTGAGGGTTTATTATACTTTATATTAGCGATATGTCCTTTAAGTCTGTCTTTAAATTTCCTAGATGTCATTCCTATGTAATTGAGTTTTCTCTGATTTCCTTCATTTGTAAAAGGTATCATATATACGTTTGAAGTTCATATATACGTTAGGGATTGGGTCAATTTTCTTGTGTGCAAGATCTTTTAATTTGGCGAATGGTTTTACGATTACGTTGATATTATATTTCTTTAATGCATATTTAATTCTCTCAAATAATTGAGGTACGCAATTGAAACTGTGAAATTTAAGATTATTTTTAATGTCACTGTTACTTGTTTCAACGCTCAAACGGCGCCATTATCAAGAACTACAATAACAAACAAACTATCCTCGCAAATTTTTGAAAATAAACTTGAAAAACTTAAATCATGAGATTATAAATGTAAGGAAAGATTTTAAAGTAGATAAACAAAATTCAAAGTTATCTACTTTACAATTACTTTCCCTGGGTTCATTGAAAGATTGAAATATAAACTTAGAAAATTCCATATATGCCTTATCGCAAAATCATCCATAAAATTAAAAAGTGTGTTTTATAAGAGAATATAGACCCAATAGAGCCATATCAACTATCAGGTGTTTATGAAATCCCGTTCACCAGAGCAGATGGAACATTACAATATTATATAGGAATGACAACTAGAAAGTTTAAACAAGGTTAAAGGAGCATATGGGAGATGTCAAATATGACAGAATTAGTACAGCATTCGCAAGACTACATAAAACCGACACTTTAAAAATTTATTTTAAAAATAGTAAAATAGTTTATCCATCAAGAGCTTATTTCCCACCTATTATCCGTGAATCAATAGAAATCCATATGGGTAACGAGAATATTTGCAACGAATCAACGTCATTTGATTTTCCTAAAATTTCGCACGAGGTGAAATATTAATTTTCACGTTTTACAGTTGACTATTTTAATCACCTGCTTTTTTTACATTTATGATCTCGTGATTTATGTTTTTCAAGTTTATTTTCAAAAATTTGCGAAGATAGTTTGTTTAGCGATGTAGTTCTTGATAATGGCGACGTTTGATCGTTGAAACATATGTCGATCTTTATATTAAAAGGTTTTTATAAACCTTTTTGTGTTCTGTTTGTATCACTTAAGCTTTTTCATGTCTATTTTAATTACTAATGTTATATAATTTCGTGTCTTACATGAAATTAAAGCGATATTACATAACATAAAATATATTTATTTCAGTAATAAATCATTCTATTCCAGGAAATACATTCTACGTCTCTTTTAAAAATTATGCATAAAATCTTAACATAAAAATGTTATTTTAATTATTAATCTAAGATTAAAAAAAAACAAAAAACATATATAGAGTGCTATTTTGTTTGCAAAAATATGTCAATAAATGCAAGCTTTTCAATTTATACTAAATGATTGCCTATTTAATATTTTTTACGCTTTATAATCTGTAAGAATTGTTCAAAAATATACGATTCAAATATACACAGAGAAATTTATCCAAGTAATCAAATAAAACCAAACTTTAGAGCGTTCAAAAATATCCATTTTCCAAGTTATGAACTTTGACTTTTATTTCAAAAATATCTTTGCCAATTTTCATCTGAGATATAACTTATTTTTATTCAATTGTCATGTATTCTTGAAAGTAATGCAATATAAAATATAGATATTTTTATGCTCATTATAAATATTCTTTCTTACAGTAAAGAAATTTGATAACGTATTGTGCAGTTTTAATATTTGTCGCGTTTTCAAGGTTCCCACTGCTCCGTTTTATCAATACCCGTATTTCTGAAAAAAGTTTTTCGTTCTAGGTTATTACAACATTTGCAACATAAATTATCTTTTGGTTAGATTCTACAAGATTTGTAAGAAAAATCTAATTTTTTTTTTCTCTTTGAAAAATGTGGTATTAAAAATAAAATCAGATGAGTGGGAGGTGCATTTTTAACATTACTAGCGGATTCGACCCGGCCTTCCCGGGTTACAAAATACGGATGAAAACCATTCTTTTAATTGAAAACTCTAACAGATTTTTTTTACATTTAATATATTTTTTTAGATTGCCCACTAACACTACCAAAAATCATTTTTTTTATGAAACTATGTATTCAAATAAAGTTTGAAATGTATTAAAAGCGATATTGGCTTCGTGCCAGGAATTAATAGCCTGTTAATCCATGCTTGAAAATTATTTTAAAAAGCCATAATAAATCAGTCAATTAAGATATAGTTTTCAAATAATTTCCATTCGAAAGTAATCCAGGCTTGAAAATTACTTTAAAAAGCCATAATAAATCAGTCAATTAAGATATAATTTTCAAATAAAAGCCATTCGAAAGTAATCCATGCTTGAAAATTATTTTAAAAAGCCATAATAAATCAGTCAATTAAGACATAGTTTTCAAATAAATTCCATTCGAAAGTAATCCATGCTTGAAAATTATTTTAAAAAGCCATAATAAATCAGTCAATTAAGATATAGTTTTCAAATAAATTCCATTCGAAATTAGATTTTTTTTTATATATTACGGTGTAAAAATTGAAAATTGTGCGATGTTTAGAAATTAAAAAAATTGCAGTAGCAAAATTCGCAAAACCGAAATTTCATCATGAAGTGTTGCCATTCGCTAAATGACGTCCGCGTTACGCACGGACACGTTTGTCCTTTATAATATAGATATAATACGCAATAACATCGAACAAGTAAAAAACAATTTTATTTGTTACATTTTTGGCCAAACAGAAATAAAACATATCATTAAAAAGAAAATATATTTCTAGTAGTACGGCTGAAAAAATATTGTATTGGAGAAGAATGATCCTTTAAATCAGTAATACTAAATAGTGCCTACGGTTAGCATACAGTGTCAAGACAATATCCAAAGTTTACTAATTTTAAATATGTAAATTGGAGAAAATGGAGAATTTATACCCGTATCAGCTATAGGTTTTTTAAGGCTTTCTATGGTTTTATAACTTTGTTATACAAAATGTAAACTTTTAACTGATAAATAATTTAGATTTTAATCTTTTCGTAACTATTTGAGAAACTTATAATGAGATAAATTTTCTGGGTATATTACAAAATGTCAAACATTGCATGAAAAACTTTTAATTTATTACAAACAATCTTGTTCTAAATTTAAGAATATGAAATAAAATTTTTCGTAACTGATTTATATATCAAGCTAAATAAATAACAATTTGTACATTATTACATGTACATGTTTCAAACAAAGCGTATGAGAGTATTATTTTAAAATTGTTTGAAATTAGAATACTCTTTAAGTCATTTATCTTTTAAAAGTTTTAAATCTTAAGTACTAATTTTTTCTTAAACTCTAGTAAAGGCATATCAGTATCGTTAAATAAGATATTTTATTCAAAGCTTAATAATTTAAAAAGATATTTGCTTCCATATTCGAGATATGAAAAACAATGGGAAATACGAGTATACAGCCATTCATATTCCAGGAAATAATGTAAGTAAGTAAGGATGTTAGGGTAAATAATGTAAATAAGTTAGAAAGTTGTATGAGTATTGAAATATTTAATAATTGATATATTTTGTATGTTCCCGATAAGTTTGTAAAAATATGTAAGCTTCAGTTACGCTAGTCGTAGTAAAAAGACAATTATTATTTAACAGTTCAGATGTAAAATGATGTGAAATTTATAAAATGCAAGATTTCTAAGTATTATACCACTCAAAAAATATCTTAAAACGATAGCTTTATTCCCTGCCCACGTAAGATTAAGGTTTTTTTTATATAAATAAAATTTACTTTAAATATTTTTTAAATGTTTTCTACCATGCAAAAAGCATTAGATATATAGCAATATGGTCAAAGAAAATAATTCAAAATTGTTAAATACTTTCTGCATGAGTTTTTAAAAATATATTAGAAAATGTACGATGTTTCTTTTGAAATTTGTAATACATACAACCAATTCTAAAGAAAATTATTTATTTTCAAAAATTAATCTACAAAAATGTTTGTTCTATTTAGGACCACAATACACAAGGAGTTTTCAACTGGTGTGCCGTAAAAAGATCTGAGGTTGTCCGCGAAAGTTTTTAGCAACACTCTACCAAAATTTCAAGAGTATATCGAAGTAATATTTTTAAAGTAGTAGCACGCTTTTATTTTGAAGTAGTCTATTTTAAAGGAGAGTACATAACATATGCGATTTACTTTGTGGCGAAATTTAGTGAAAGGAAGTAGAATTTCATGCATGTTAATTTCAGTATATGAATTATCATTATACTGAATAATAAATTTCTTCTGATAAATCTTCTGATAAATTTAATGTTTCCTCAAAATAATAAAAATATATATTGCTCTGGAAAGAAGGTAGGAGGTTTTTTCTTTAAGTTTTTAAAAACATACGAGCAATTCTAATAAAAATGTTTTATTTTCAAAATGTAATTTTAAAACGTTTGTCCTCTTTATGGTACAATATACAAGAGGTGTTCAACCTGTGTGCCGCGAAAGAATATAGTAACACTCTATCGAAATGTTAGGAAGTTAAAGAAGTATAATTTTATTAAAATAGTATACACTCTTTTATTTTAAAGTAATATCTTTTAAAGGAGCGTACTTAAGATATGCAAATTACTTTGTACAGAAATTTATTGTAGGGAAGTAGAATTTCATATAGGTTAATTTCAGTGTTTGAGTTCTCTTGTAAGTGTATGAGAGAAAATTATCTGCAGATAAATTTAAGGCTTCCTCAAAATAAAAAATATATATATTGCTCTCTGGGAAGAATAATATAAATACATTTGAGATATTTGAACTAATGATTGGTACACAATGCAAATTGAATAAAAATATTTTGAACAGTTTTTACAAATTTTAGATAGTTTGTTACAACTGTTAAATAAATTTCAGTCCATCTACACCTCTTTACATAAAATTTAGTAGTAAACCTATCTGAACATTCGATGTTGCAAATAGTATATTCTAAAAAATTCAAGCTCAGATACTTAGAGATTACATAGAAATTATAATAATGAGTAAAATAAATAAAAATTACGTTTTAAAAAAGTTCATTGTAATTTTAAAATAAACCATTTATAATAAAATACTCTGTCCTTACTGGCTATGATGGTGCATCTATTTTGCGTTCCTATTGCAGAGTGGTCCTAAAGAAATTGTGCTGATATATGAATCATTAGTGTCCGCTCCGTTCAACCAATTGAAATGAAAAGTGAGATATGGTTATTTCAAGGTATGTGCTCGGGATTGTGGTGAAAAAAGGATAATGAAGCCTGCACGGTTATAGTTACAGCGAAAAAAATCGAAATTTTTGAATAACCACACTGTAAAAAATTTGGTGTAAAGTTCCTGAGAAAACCTGTGGTACCTTTCTGCTACACGTTTTCCCAGGAATTTCACCAAAGGAATGCCAGGAAACTTACACAAGTCAGTTACACACAAAACATACGGAACTTTACACAGATCACCGATCACTCTTTTACAGTAATTCCGAAAAGTTAGACAAAAGTTTAAAAGTATACCTGAGAAAACTAAGGAATGTTACACACAAAACATATGGAACGGTTCGCAGCTGATCAGTAAATTCCACTTTCTCAAGTATTCCGAAAAGTTACACAACATTGTGGAAGATGTTACGCCAGATTTCTCGGTATTCTCGGATCAGCAGGAATAAGCCGAGAAAACCCAGGAAGGTTACACAGTAAACGTCAGGAACATTATGCAGATTTTTTACAGTGAACTCCCCAATTTTTCTCATCCCAAAATGATCAGAGCATTGAAAAACCATAAATAGCGATGCAATGACATATGTAGAACATAAAGGGCAACTTAGGACACATACCAATAGCAACAGAGACGAGAAGAAAAGGAAAAGTTTTACTGAGATTACAAGTTTTTCACACTAAATTTTTAAAGTATTTCCTACAAACAATGATTTGCGCATGGCCTTCTACACTGTTAAAAAAATTTCTGTGAAATTACGGAGAATCTACTGGTAATCTGCTATCTTAAGTCTTATGTAAAATTACAGAGATTAGAAAACAGAGATTCTGTTAAATAACAGAGAAATTATTCCGTAAATTTACAGAGTCTACCGTAATTTTTTCTATTTAAAAAAAAAATCTTTATTACTATTTATATATGAAAAATCACTGACTGAAAACGCCGTTTCTACGCCAGATATGGAGGCTGTTAAAATTACTTGAATTATTAATTCTAATCGCTAGACTTTACAACAATCGCTTCGACCACAGATCTGATTCGAACTCGTGCCATCCGGGTGGCGGCGGTTAGGGATTATAACCACTATACTGTTTGGGCTTTTACAGTTTTGTGCCAAGTATGTCCTTTATGATTTAGTCTAAAAAAAATTGGACTTTTAAAGGATTTTTTTTTTTTTGTCTACTTTTTTTTTTAAAAAAATGAAAGAATTTTAAGGTATTTATTTTTCAGCAAATTTAATAACGTTTTCGAGAATTTTTCGAAGTTTTAACACAATATACATATTATATATATATACTTTTTTTTCTCATAATACGCGAATATTTTTTGGAAAGGAATTTTTTTTTAGTAGTAAATAAAAGAAAAATAAATTTAAAGCATATAGGTTATTTAAAAAGAAAAAGACTTTTAATATTTTCATATATTTAAATTTAGAAGATTAAACTTTTTTTTTTGTAATATTTATGTATTTAGAAGATTGATATACTTTTTATAACGCATATATATGTCATTAAAATTCTTCGACTCCTAATAATAATATATTACATTTTTTTATAAATATTAACACAAATTATAAAACGGACTAAAATAATATTTGAAAATTATCTTATCTAAATTGTAAATCCAGATTGAAATAAAAATTTATTCTTTAAATAACAACACTCTCTTTCTATCTTTTGATCAAAGTGATAGTCGATAAAAATCCCCGCTAACTCCGCAGAGATGAATTTCCCCTTTCTAAAATATTCTAATTTTTAATAAATCAATTTTTAAACCCAATTTTTTTCTTTAATATTTTTAATAAAATTGTAAAAGAATTTTAAAAGTGTGTATTTTGAATTACAGGTTATAACAAATATAAAAATATCTTGAAAAATTAAGACACGGAAATCCCTACAGGGGTTCTAATATAAGAAAAGGGAAATGTCTGTAAGATGATGACAGAGAAACTCGATCAAATGCATTTAACGGAGAACTAGTATAAATTTACAGAGAGTCTCCGTTTTTTCTGTAATTTTACAGAAATATTTAACAGTGTATGATTGATGTTTCTGCGCCTCCTCTCTCTGTTGCTTTTGTTGCTGGAATTGCTGTTGAATTTCGAAAATTTCCACTCTAACCATAACTGTGCAGGCTCCATTATTTTGTTCACCACAATCTCGAACGCATACCTTCAAATAATTATAGCTCCCATTTCATTTCGTTTAGTTGAACGACGATGCCACTATTGATTCATAAATCGGTAAGCTTTTTTTATGGCCACCCTGAATAGCGAAAAGGAAAATATACTTCTCATATATATATATATTTTTTTTATCTTTATAATTTAAAGTGTGCCAATAAAGTATAACTATACATTTAAGTATGCCGCGAGATTTTATAAAAAGGTTAAAACTAAGCAACATATACTTGTAGATCTTTTATCAGTAGTTCAGTCTTATTTTGAAACGTCTAATATAACAATTACCATAGGACTTACATAACGAATTGTGTTTTATGAAATAATGAAAGCATAATTTAGACGTAAAGCATAACATACCATATACTCTATTCCTGGCTTAGTATTCAAAGAAAAAAAATCATACTTTTTAAATTCTACATAAAGAAACTTGGTTTATATCAGATTTGGACCATTATGAAGAAAAGTGTTAAAATGGAACTTCTAGAAATGTATTTGACATATATTATATGGATTCTAAGAAATTATTTTTACCAATTTTCGAAAATTCTTTATTTTGTTTGGATAAATAAAATCTTCAATATTTGTAACAGAAACGAATGCAATAAAAGTGAAATATTTACCATTACACACACGTTTCTATCGTAATTCTGTGCGACTTACTCCATTCTTCAGTTTTATAAAGCTAATTTATGTTAACATCATTATTATTATTACTTTCTGTTTCTTTTAAATATACTTAAATCCAATTAAAGAAAAAATGGCTCTCTGAAAATCATTTAATAAAATTTTGTGACGTGTAATCGTACGTCATTAGAGTGATAATTTTTTTAAAGAACTTTTAATCAATATTTAGAATTCAGCTTTTCATAGAACAAATTAAAAAAGCAATTAAATTATAATTAATATAATATAGTTATAAGTGCGAATAGTATATAAAGAAATTGTATTTGTCTCACGTATTTTAAAATCAATATAATCATTTATTCTCGAAAACAATTTTTCAGTCAATATAATACAATGAAAATATAATTTTTATCATTATATAAATCTTTTTATAGTATTTCTGTGTACTTTCAAATATTTTATAATCTTACAAAGCGTAATTTACAACATACAATTTATTGTTATATATATATATATATTTCAAAACGTACTTTAACCAAATTATATTTAAAATGACATTTTCATATTAATAGCAAAAATGTATATTCTTATTTGCTTAATAGGTAATGCTGTATGTTTGCATTTAATGATTGATAAAATGATTAATATATATGTATATGTATATATATATATATACAGGGTGATGATAAAAAACCATCCTAACATTTGGGCCCCTAACTATCGTACCATTCACAGAAACTGAATGAAATTTTGGCAAAAGGTATTTTGAGTTATGCGCTCAAGAATGATATGGAAAACAACAGTGTCACTCAAACAGTTGCGGTTACAGTGAGAAAATTTTGAAAAAAATCAAATGGCAACACCCAGTTTTTTTGTATTGGAATGTAATCTCCATTGTGAAAAACCCTAAATAGCGTTGGAATGGCAACTGTAGCATGAAAATCACCGGAACTAGGTAAGGGAAAAGTAAAAAGGACTTTGCTGTGCACCAGAGCATTAATTTTCGTTTCATTTACGTCACACTTCACACCGTTTCTTTGGCTGATATCCCAGCCTGATTAGTTTTGCACAAAACGAGAAGAAGAAACCAAGAAACGCAAATTTCGGGTTCTACGTAACACACAGTTATGACTGACGTCGTCACGCTAGGTGAAAGAAAAGGCACTGCGAAATGCGAGCCGCGTATGTTCCTTTCTGCCATTCCGAACAAGATGCCACTTTCAGGGAAAGAACGTCGGGAAATCGTAAAGATTTATTACCTGAATGGACAAAATGCCGCAGAGACATTGCGTGTTTACCGCAGAAACCATGGATTACGGCGAGGCCCGTGCACTGTCAAAGCTGTACGGGACTTGATTCATAAATTTGAAGAAACTGGTTGCACATGCGATCGACCTCGATCTGGACGACCTTCCTTTCCTGTGTAAGTTGTTGCAGAAGTCCATCAGACGATAAACACAGTTCGTCCCGCAACTGCACGCGGTGTTTCACGTGTTCTGGATCTGCCGAATTCAACTGTAAGGAAGATTTTGCGCTCTGTTCTAAACATGTTTCCGTATCGATTAAGCGTGTCCAGATGTTGGCAGCGGGAGACTATCAATTACGGCTGGATTTTGCAAATCAATTCCTTATCCGGTTCGATGAAGATAGCAGCTGGCCTTTACGAATTATGTGGACAGATGAGGCGCATTTCTCGTTAACTGGTAACGTGATTTCGAAACATTGTGTGCACTGGGCAGAGAATAAACCACATGATGTGCATGCACGTCCATTACACGAGGAAAAAGTGACTGTGTGGTGTGGTATAATGAGTACGTTCATCCTCAGCTCTTACTTGTTTGAGGAGGTTACTGCCGGTGATCTGTAAACGTGTACAGTAACGAGTGCTCGCTATCTGAATATGTTAACTCATTACGCGATTCCCGCATTGCAACGGTAAAATGCTCTATCTGAAGTTGTGTGGATGCAAGATGGCGCTCCTCCACATGTCGGGTCTTCAGTCAAACGTGTCTTAACTCAACAGTTTGGTGACAGAGTTATCTCCCGTCATTTCCCGTTTCCGTGGCCTCCAAGGTCTCCTGATCTGACACCAATGGATTTCTGGCTGTGGGGATATCTGAAATCCAAAGTGTATCAGTTTCGTCCTCAAACTGCGTCTGATTTGAATGATGCCATTAGAACTGCGATTCAAGAGATTCCTATTGCCATGATACGTGCTGTAGTGCTATCCAGCATCAGCCGCATGCACCGTGTCATCGTGTGTGAAGGAGGTCATGTGGAAAATTTGTGAAACACAATAAAATGCTTTATTTTATGCTGCTTCTCTGTCCTTATTGGTTGTCCTCACTTATAGCCTATCTACCGCCGGTGATTTTCATGCTACAATTGCCGTTCCAACGCTATTTAGGGTTTTTCACAATGGAGATCACATTTCAATACATAAAACTGGGTGTTGCCATTTGATTTTTTCGAAATTTTCTCACTGTAACCGTAACTGTTTGAGTGACACTGTTGTTTTCCATATCATTCTTGCGCGCATACCTCAAAATACCTGTGAATGGTATGATAGTTAGGGGCCCAAATGTCGGGATAGTTTTTTTATAATCACCCTGTATATATATATATATACTTGCAAAGAGATTTAATTAATAAAATATTTTGATATAAGATTGGTTATAAGATAAATTGATAATAACATCCTATTCACATCATTCCTATTCATATCATTTGGATTTTGAAAAAATAAATTTCAAAATCAAATACATAATAATAGTTTAATGTGATTATCTATATGGATAATTTACATAAAGAATTTCTTTCATTTCGTGTATTTTAACAAACAATAAAATCTGACATACAATTTCCGTACAATATTCAATAGAAATAAACAATACTATCCTGGACTTGGAGGTTTTTTTACTGCATACTTCTAAAATAAATAATCAGAAAAAAATATATACACTTTTCACGTGAAGTATGTCATATAATTTTTATCTCATATATTAAAATTCATGTGCATATCTATATCTCATGTGCACATGTCATCCCAGGTTGAAATTCATGCTAGTATCAGCAACAAATATAGGCTAATTATTGCTATATATTGCTTTGTATGCTAGATTTTCATGCTATTATATGCTTTATAATGCTAGCAAGCATCAAGTGGGTCAATACACACTATGAGTTGCTGGTAATTCTGGTGGAACCAGCAAATGTTTATGGTAGTTTATGCTATTTTATTGCTAGAATACAGCATTTAATGCTAGTCTAACAAACAAATACTAGCATGAATTTCGACTTGGGATCTTTCGTCTGTTTTTCATGGACAGAAGAAAGATGCCATAATCATCGATATTTTATAGTATTAAAAAATATAATGTCATGCCATTAGTGTTTAGTGTTTTTTAGCATTCAATTAATAGCCTTCCTTAAATTTTTATAATTGCTTTTCTTCACTCCCCTCCCCCGCAGAAAAAAAATGAAAACTATTTAAGAAACAAGTTTTATATTAGACAATCTAATTTTTGATTAAACTGTTATACAATTTACTTAATATTAATTAATAATTAAAATACTATGCGTTTTTAATAACTTTTTTCTTATTTAAAATTTTTATTGACAGAAAATAAATAGCAATGAATAAATAGTTAAAAGAAAAGAACTGATGTATTTTTCGCAACCCCCATTTTTATTACCAAAGAAATAACAAAACAAGTGCGAACAAATGTGAATAAATGTAGTATTAACCAAATAATTGGTAATCCTGTTGACAGATTATTGCGTTTTATATTTTATAAATATGCAGAATAAACAATTAAAGATACTGAGTTTGAAAATTCCGATTATTTTGCTTGAGACTGTACAAACAAACACACACGCAAAAATTCCCTTCAGAATTTGAAACAAAAGTGAATAAAAATACAAATGTTACACAAATCGTATGTATCACTTAGCAGAAACAAATAGTGTGAAACATTTTTAAATGAAAGAAAAGACAACAGTAAAAGAATTAATAATTAAATACGATATTCTGAACGCGTACATCTGACATTTAAACTGTTCTAAAATAACTATTAAACATTGCCATTCTCTAAAATAAGTATGAGTAATTTAAAACGGAAAACCAACATAAATCGGGATTTTTTTTTCTAAAGTTTTATAAGGAAGTGATAGTTTGTAACTTATCATTAAATTATCATCATATATTTTCAAAAAACATTAAAAAATAAATTTGCATTTTTTTTAATGTGCATTCCTTTGAAATTCTTAAATAATTTTTGTATCAGAAATACTTCATTCACTCTTGATTTTATATTTTTAGTCTTTCGGAAATGATTAATGTCTGTTCTGAAGTATTAGGATAATGATATAGAAATTCATACATTGTAAATAAATATTGAGTAAGTAGTAAATATATAAAATTACATTTGTGATTAATTATATAACTTCTCATTGTGAATGTACATTTACGATTGATAGTGTTTTTCACTGAAAAATTAAATATTAATTTTATGTAAGTTGCAGTATTTATCAAATATATAAAATTAATTTTCTGCATAAAGTAAGATGTAAGCATAACAGAGAAAAAGAAAATGCTAAACAATTTTTAATATTTTCTTTTACTTTCTGTATAGCATAATAATATATCTTTATTAAAAATAAATGTTACTGCTGAAGACCATATATTTTTACGTTTTTTAATATTATATAAAGGTCTCCTACTTTCAAAATATGATATAAATATATATTTTCCAATGAATCGAAATATCTGTTACTTTAAGTTTATTTCTTTGTATTCCATGAAATACGCAATGTAGAAGGCCAACAAACAAAAATATTTGGCTTGCGATATAATCCCAAAGTCAATTCCTAACAAAATCATTCTTCCTGGTTTTTATGCACTATCCTAATATAAATTTTCAAATTCCCAGAAACGAATATGGGAAAATATTCATGACATCCGAAGGGAAATTACTGAAAGTCAAATATTGGCAATGTAAATTTCAAATTCGAAATATCATAACAATATACACTTCTACAATAGTAACTTAAAATTCTTGCGTTTTGTTTTTCAAAATAATTTCAAGTTGTTCTTGTTTCTTCGATCTAGTTACTTGGTAAATTCATGAATTAAATAAATATAAATATACCAGTGGCCCCGTGCTAGAATTTCGTACTGCATCCTAAAGTTTTCCGCAATCTAACATATATAAATGAAAATTTGTCTGTCTGTCTGTCTGTATTTCTATACAAATCCACAGTTTAGAAGAGAGAATCGTGAAATTATACGTACAGGTGTATTAAAAAGCAGCCGAGGCAACTGAAGTAAACCCGAATTGAAATAAATAACAGTTAATTTTTAATTAACAAAAAACCAACAATCTAACAGCCATGTCCTATCAAATTTAAACATTTATCTTTATAGCAATTGCCAACAATTAAAAATCTGTATAAAACTTTAATTTTCATATATTAATCTATATAAAACTTTTATTTTCATATTTTTTTACAAATTTTAAAATACATTTCTTTTTACTTTGCTCTTTAATTTATTAGTTGCTTAGCAGCCATATTTCAAACAATATCAAAATAATAAAATTCAAATAACTCGCACTATTTTGCTGCAATACTTTTTTAGCAAAATACATTATTTTCAGGTGATTTTTGTATTCTATTGACATAAAAGAGAATTTATTTTGATACAAGTTGCCATTTAACTACTATAGAATGATTGCGAAATATTTTTTCCAAACGAAAATTACAAAAACATTGAACGTGTAATATAGAATCAAGTCTCGTAGTATGAGTTTACATTTGTATATGTATATTTCTTACATGAGATATTATTTCTTTTCTAGAACAGATGTAGATGTTTCGTCATTGAAAAGTTAATATAATTTTTAAAAAAGGATAATATCACTCGTACAACGAGGTAGTTAATCTAAAGAAATTACAGTAATAAAACGATCTTGAAATATTACAATTACTGGAAATTGAGAAAATAAAAAGCTATCACAAAAAATACTTTATAGCGCCAAATTACGCTTGCTATATAGTGAATTGGCTGTGGGCACAATTATCAATGATTACCCAATATTTAAAAAAAAAATTCCAAATATGCCTATTTTGGGGAGATTTTAGTATGCTATTGCCATCTGGTTAAATCAGGATGCACCTATATAAAATATATATTATAGAATGACCATCAAAACTGTTTTTTTTTTTTCGAAACAAAAATTGTAATAATGCTAGATTTCTAAAATAGATATAAGTGAAAATAGCAGATTCAGTTTATATTTTATAAGTACATGAGATATTACTCAACTTATCCATCAGATGCAGGTGATTCGTGATTGGTAGGTAAGTAAATATTACTATTCGTGTATTAGAATAACATGGAATTATTTTCGAAATTGTTGCTTATCCTAATAAAACCACTGTGTAGAACGAAATCCAAGATATACTAGAATCACTCACACAATCAATAGGAAATCACGAATATAAAGTTAATAAGATTACGGGTGTTTGTGGGTAGGCAGTGCCCCACTGATGAAATGATTTTTTTTTTCTAAAAAATTACAAGAATAAAATTAAGAATTTCCGAATATCATTGCATAAACCATGTTTAATTTAACGTTTCTAATTTCTGAAACCTCCAAAGTATTTTACATGCCTATAAATATGTATGCAATATAAAAAAATTTGAATCACGAATTGTAAGATGCTAAATAATATGAAAAGTGAGATTAAAAAGCAATGACTTTCAGAGCTGACGTTGAGGCTTCTGATCTGCAGATTTACTAGTTATTGAAAGTTATTGAATTCATGATACAAAATGCTTCTTTGTAGAATGTTTTATTAAAGTAACATAAATAATGTAAGATTTATATATTTTGTGAATTTCACCTATTCCATAATAGATATGACATGTTCTAAATAAAAGAAAAAAAAACTATTAACAATTTTCTTTTATTTTTTCGTACCCAGCAGACTGACACTTTAAGAAATATTTAATCTTTATAATTTGCTGAAAAAAAGTCTATAAATATTTTGAAGAAAATCACTATATCGAGATACTTCTTTGCATAATTATATTATTTTTTTTACAGCATACTTAACGACTACGATTATAAAAAATCCCTGACGGCTCGTCCTACAGGCACAGATAGATTTCGAAGACGCAGGCCGTGGGGCGCCTGTTTGTTGGGAATGGCGGAAGAAATGACCTTTTTGCCATGATGCGGTAGTTGAAACCGCCCACTTCGAAACCTAACTTATTTGCAAGCGGAGCCGGCAGGGATTTTTTTTTGTCTTTATTTTATTTTTATTTTATTTTTGTTATAAGGGTTGGTCCTACAAAAAATTTGTCAATAAAAAAGTTTTTGATAAAATTAAGAGGATTTATAATAAATTTAAGCGGATTTGATATCTTTTGAATTGACGAAGTTATGAATTTTTTTCATCTAAAACACCCCTTTTTACCCCCCTTGGGAGCATTTTTAATGATATCAAAAATCAGTCATACATAAATTTTCGGCCCTTTTTCTAGAAGTAATAATAACTTTAAACGGATTCGATACGTATCATAATTAAGAAATTATGGGGTTTTTCTGTTTTCACAAAAAGCCCCCCCCATTCCCCTCCCCTTGGTTTTATTTTGCCCATTAACGAACTTGACCGAGATTTTATACCCCTTGATTTTATGTATCAGTTTGGATGAGATTTGTGCAGAATTATTGCAGTTATCGTGTCCATAAAAAAGTGACATAGATAGATAGATAGATAGATATAAAGTTTTGAACTGGGGGTGGTTTTGGGTTCTGGGAGTCATGATCGGCGTAGATCTGCAAAAAATTTTCAAAAATTCGAACTTAGGTGAGACTGTAATAGGTAGTGTTTCTTACGAAATCTACCTAAAAATAGATTAATAGAAAAATACCTTCGATTTGTAAATCTCATTAATTATTATAGTTACTTGTGTAAGATGTTAATGTAGGAGTATTCACTACTTATATATAAAAAAATAATAATGAAAGTCCTATTTTACATGGTGATAATGAATTGTGTAATGAAGATTATAAAAAAAAATGGTGAGGTTAAGGAAAATTATCTATTGTTTTTTCTGTTGGTATACATGATATTAAATAAAACCTTTTTAACGTCTTTATCTTATCAGTGAATAAAAAATACAATACGTTTTCTAGATAAAAAATCTAGAATCTCATATACTCATATCACTGTTATTTCATTCAGTTGTTTCAGTCTTTCATATTTTTACTGATCAGCACGGCTGAAAAAAAAACAATAAGTAAAGTAAAAATGCATTTAGACAAAAAAATTAAGCATACACTCTTTAAAACATTGTGTGCTCGTTTGAACCAATTTTTGGTGCTGCAGTAGCTGCAAGTATAAGATAGTGAAATATCTTTCGAAAATTTGGAGATATTGGTTCAACAGAATTTGCAAATGTTGGAACAAGGCTTCACCATCTTATGGTTGCAGCTACTGCAGCATCAAAAGTTGGCTCATACCAGCACAAAACTTGTAGCAGTACATCGTGTTTTTTTCCGGAAAATTGAAAAGGTTTTTAATGTAAATTAAAACATCATTTAAAACATTAAGTCATAAATATGTAATTATTCAGGTGGCACTTAACTAAATGTTTGCTTATTCGTTATATACGCTATTAAAATTTTTACGTTGGATTGAACCAACACTGTTAAAAAATTGCAGCAAACTGTCCAGTCGTTTGACCGTTTGTATAGAAAACGGTTACATAACCGTAATTTAACTTCATTCTAGCCGTATTATTGCCCATATTATGGTCAGAATAGAGTTAAATTACGGTTATGTAACCATTTTCTATAAAAACGGTCAAATGAATGGACAGTTTGCTGCAAATTTTTAATAATGAACTTTTGACGATGAAGTAGCCACAAACATAAGACGGTAAAAACTTTAGACAATATTTATGTTTATAATCTTTACAAAAACAAATTCTATAAATATACTTTGGAAACAAGCAAGATTTAGGGAAGTGTTTTTCAATCTTATTTTACCACACGGTATTCTTAAATACATAATTTAACTTCCGTGATACAATTGATATATAGTAATTACATAACGTAATGCTATTTTTTTAAGTTTCTTGATTTACACAATTATGTTTCAGCAAACCAAATACAACTGAAGCAACTTACTAAAAATTGTAATTAATACATAAAAATTAAATTTCTTCAAAACTTATATTTTTATCACTTTAATACACATTACACAACTGAGATAGATCATTTTTATATGTTTTCTTTAGAATTACCTGTTCCTTATAAGATTGAATATTTGAGTAGGCACATTTTTAAATCTTTTTCAAATGATTCAACCAAAATCTTCAATAATCCAACCGATAGTTTACGCATTAAACAAAATTCATATCTCACAAATATGAAAAAGTGAGATTTTTTTTTTTTTTGTAATAGTTGTAAATTGACTACTAAGACATAATCGAAAGATTGTAAAACTGTATTTCATTGCAATATTCTGCAATCTTCTGCAATTTTAAAATGTGTATTAGTATTTTATCTTACCCAAATGAAAATTCGCAGCCTGTAAGAAATTCAATTTTATTACACTAAAACTCATCGCAATGTAGATGACATAATTTAAAGAATTGCATCACAAAAATAATATTTCATAATTAGTTAAGAAAATCGTAAAGAAGATATATAAAAAATGTTTTTAATAAGAATTATCTATTGTTATTTCATTTTGTGCATGATGTTAAATAAATCTCTAAAACAAAGTTCTCTTCACGATGCTAGCTTATCAGTGAGTAAAGAGTAAATAAACTGCTCCGATTATAAAATCTAGAATGTGACACATTCAATCAGTTTGTCATTTTTTATATACATATTTTAATTCTTTTAAATAAAATATTTATTTATATCTTCACTAAGTAGTATGTTTCGAAATATTAATAAACCACATTTGTACAAAAAATTAAACATAGAGAGGTTTTTCATATAATGACATACCATTATTTATGAAAATTAAAATAATATATACCACTAGTGACAATAATGTAATTACTGAGACGATAAAGTACATTAAACTTTGGCAAATATGCCACATAGTATATTTTTTAATGTGCTTTTCCGTGCTTTTTTAAATATTTTCCACATAATATTAAATTTTAAATGTAATTTCTATGCTAGAAATATAGTGTAAATTTCATCAATTTTTTTTTATTTAGTTTATGTATCAATGTAGCAAATATATTGCTTAAAATATTTAAATAAATGTGAAAATTGGTGGTTTACGGAGACAAAAGGCTATACTTAACAGAAGCCAATTTTTTAAAATAGTTTACTGAAGATGAGTTTTATGCAATACACAGAAAAAGAAGTCTAACAAAACCATTTCGCAAACTATTAAATCAGATTTTTGTTATAAATAAAAAAGAGGGAAAAATATCATGAAATATTTTATGCAATATTTTGCGATTATAGTCGACTGGTATTTTTATCATATTAAATTCGTATATCAATAAAAATCTAATTGCTACGTTTAATCTTTATAATTTATACAAAAAATGGTCTAGAAAAATATTTTGAAAAAAAAGCAACATAAAGAGATATTTCGCATAATTACATTATTTCTATGATATACTGCGCAATAGTATTTCTAAAAAAAAAATTTTATAAATAAATAAAAAATTCAGCCAACGATACTCTTTAATTATGAGAGTTAATCATGTAAGCAGTTAATTTAGGAATATTAATTACTCATATTTAAAAAACTAAATAAATCCTGTTTTACATGGTAAAACAAAATTGCGTAATAGAGATAAGTAAAAAAAAGCATTAATGAGAATAATTTTTTTTTCTTTTAACTAAAGCATGATATTAAAAAAAATCTCTATAAAGGTCCTATCAATGATGTTTTTAGCTTAACCGGTAGTTTGTCAAAAAACTACAAAACAAAAGAAAAAATGTTAGGGATAAAAAAAATCTAGATTGTTACATATTCTTGTCATCGAGTTTTCCTTGTATGTCCTTTTTTTAACTGAGTACTCAAATAATAAAGTACAAATTTGACAAACCGAAGCATGCAATGTTTTCTTATATAAAATTACATAGCCCTTTTCATATACACTAAAATATAGGGTTGGGGTGACGCAAATATTCATTAAATATTTTTAAGGTCAATAAAATATCCAGTAATTGACGTACGAAATTGTGGTTTTGTCCAAAAAGAATCTCATGATCGAAAGTTTAATAAAAAATAAATAAAACATTTAATTCGGACATTTGACTTTAGCATTATACATTCAAGGTTTCAAAAACTTAAAAGAATTAACATAAGCAGCTACAGATCATTCATTTTAAACAATTTACTACCATATTTCAACACGTGGAATGGATGGAACTATGATTAAAGAAGAATTGACATGTCCTCCAAAATGGTGAAGATCCACCTTTAACCTGTTCCGCAGGGACTGATTACTGCCGGGGAAAACTTTCACAAGAAAATTTCAATGGACATTTTTTTTCTTATTTATGTAGAATTTCTGTCATACTTTAGGTATAAATGTTTATTCGATTTTACAGGTGGAAGTTTGCCCCGGATGTAGTCAGACACTGCAGTTCCTCCAGATTGTGACAACCTAATTCATCTGCATCCCAATGTCAGTGAAAGATATTACAATACCGCAGGGGCAAGCTTTCACTGGTGAAAACGAATAGAATTTTTTCCCTTATGTATGGCAGAATTTTCCAAAGGCCTTTAAATAAGGGGAAATTTTCTATTCAAATTTACTAGCGGATGTTTGCACTGGCGCTATTTTATTAATAAGGTCCTGTGTATCTCATATAAACAAACAAGAGCTGCCATCTTGTGACTACATCCTCAGCTACTTCATTTGCAAATGGCAGACACTACATTATATGTCTCCTTCTCTTCATTCATAGCTCCATTGTGAAATGGAACTGAGTAGTGCTAGGATGTGATTCGAGATAGAAAAGACTCAAAAGTTGCAATATTACAGAAGACTATATAAAATAAATGGTCTACAACTGTCTTATTTTAAGTTTTGATGTTTTTTTTTCGTCTTTGATGGGCGCAGCATTCTCTATTGACAATATTTGAAACTACATTTTTTAATTGTTTAAACTAATTTTTTGACATCGAGGACCATTTTCTTTGAAACCTCACTTTTGTATTCCATTTAGTTGATTTTTTTTATTCAATTATAAAATTAGTGAAGGGCCTTTGGTCCACACTTTAATACAATAACATGAAGTGCTAATAATGCAATTTGTAATAACATAAAATATATAAAATGTTTGCTAATTGTTAATTACAGTACTCTTTTAATACGTAATTCTATGATTTTTTTTTTTTTTTTTTTTTTTTTTTTTTTGCAATTTTTTGTTTGCATTTTTTTTTTTTTTTTTTTTTTTGCATTTTTTTCTTTTTATCTGACAAAGAAATTTTAACTTATATATTTATATGCGGATTTTTTTCTTTTAAATAACACCAAATTTTTGTAATGTATACATTGCATCATGTAACAAGTATGATTTAAAATAGGTGGATTAAACTTTGTGCCGTTATATTAAAATAAATATTCAACGTAAAAATAGCACAAATAAAAATTTATAAAATAGCAAACAGCTGTTTCGGAGCCTCTAAGCTCTATCATCAGTGCCAGATTTAAAAAGATTAAAAACTGATTTAAAAGTTTAAGCCATGTAAGTATGCTTGCGCCTCCGCACGCGACCAGTATAGAATGGCGGTGAGTTTTTAAAAACAACAGCGAAGTCAGGAGTCACATGTGACGTAAAAAACTAATAGAAGCGCTAGGCCAGACTAGACGAGTTTAAGTACGGAGGAGAAAAAAAAGGGGGAGAGGGGGAAGTGAAGAGAATGAATTAAATGAAAGGTAGCCAGACATTCGAAATAATTGGTGTACTGGACATATCATTACTAAGTTGCCTGAATTCTAGACTCACCTCCATTCTATCATGGTCGCGTGCGGAGACTCAAGCATACTTACATGGCTTAAACTTTTAAATCAGTTCTTAATCTTTTTAAATCTGGCACTGATGATGGAGCTTTAGAGGCTCCGAAACAGCTGTTTGCTATTTTATATATTTTTATTTGTGCTATTTTTACGATGATCATTTATTTTAACAAGTATGATGCTTATTTTTAAATAATTGTGAGCTTATGGACTTGTTGAAAAAATTCTATGTTCAACAGACATTATTAGTGGAACAGGTGATGTGTTTAACATAAAAGAGAGGAACAACTCAGACGATAGGTGTTGAAAAGAAAACTTTCTGAATTATTTAATAATGATACGTTCTAAATAAAAAAAATAAAAAAGTGGAAAAAGAAAACCTTAACAGATTTTATAGAAAAAATTTAATTTTCGAGTAGAATTTTTTTTAGAAATATTTACTATTTTCGAAAATATTTCATTATATTTTAATTTTATATTTATAAAATATATAATTTTGAAAGTATTTACTCTTTATAATCCGTACAAAATAAAGAAAAGCAACATATAAAGGCCATTTATTTTAGCGTAATCATATTATATTTTAATCGACATAAGAACAAAATTAATAATCATAAAAAAACTAATCCAAAAACTATTTCAGGCTATAAATCTGCCTAATTATGAGAATTAATCGTGTAAGAAGTTAATTTAGAAGTATTAACTACCGCATAAAAAATAATTAAAATCCTGACGTTTCACGTGATGAAATATATTTCGTAATGGAGATAAATAGAAAATAGTTCATTAATGAAAACTAATTACAGTAATTTCGGTAGATTTATGATGTTAAATAAAAGCAGAAAAAAGAGGACAATATTACAGATTAGCAGACTCGCCCGGCGTGGCCGGATATATTACCTTTAATATCTCTAAAATAACCTTAAATGTAATATACAAATGAATCTCGTGGTGTGATCCCAGGTGCCTTCGGATTTGTACTGAGTTATCATAAAAATAGCAATCGTTATAACGGTTGCGTTAAATATGTTTAAAATTACTTTATATTTGTTATACAAACAATTTAATGGTGGGAGTCTCAGCGCCTTTGGCATCGTAGTGAGCAACTGTAATCATGGCAATCGCTGACATCGGTTCTCTTCGTTAATATCCGAAATTGTAACAAAAATTGTCCACGATTTCTTTAAATATACCTAAAATTACCCTAAATTTAATATATACACACATATAGGTGGAGTGGAGGCCACACATATGGGTGGGAGTGGGGGACCATCGCCTTCCTCAAACTACTGAGTGATAGTAAAAACGGCAATCGCAATAACGGCGTCATCTTTCTTCATACGCAAAATTGAATTGCACAGTAGTAGCCGAACGCAAAAACGCTTGCATTTTCACAAATAGTCGCAATCCCTCGATTAAATTAAAATTTTTAACATCGTTCTTCATGTCACGTTGCTATGGGAACCGATTCTTCTAATTTTAATTTAATGACGCCGGTAGCAAAATTTACTAGAGGGTTCTTCTTACCGCTTCAGAAATTATATCGACTTACCTTCTTTAACAATTAAGTTAAAAATTTTCACTTTATTTTTTTATTTTTTTAAACGATTCCCTCACGGTTTCTTCCATAAGGGAATGTGCAATATAAGATTTGATGTGTAAGATTTCAAATATATACTATTTAATCAAAAAAAAAATTCTTCATTTTCGGCGGAAAGGGGGACTTTATAAAACAATAATTCGCAATTAATTAAAAAATAGCTGTACGAATTTTGAATAAACTTTTTTGAAAAGAAGGCAAATTTTACTGTATGGGGATAAATGATTGACACCGAATTCCTGTTACTGATGCGGAAAAAAATGTAAAAAAAAACTAAAAATTGCTAAAGAAATACTCTCAAAAACTCTAATTAAAAAAATTCAAAATTTGACATTACACGTACGATAGATTTTCTTAGCCAACGCGCACAGACAAACACCACTCGCCTTTACACTTATCTTTATCTTGAGATTGGTGTCATTGAGTTTTTCTATTCTATTATATTTTGCTAAGCATCACGGTTAAAAATAAAAAAATAAATATTTGCACACACACAAAAAAAAAATACTAACTATTTTAATATTATAAAAATAATATAATTAAAATAATATAAAAGAATGAAGTTACCGTCATAGAAGTAGTGAGAAGAAAAATGAAATAATGAAAGCAAAACTCAACAAAACTTAAATAACACAAGCAGGTTACAATCTTAATTAATTGGCTTGGCTAGGAAGTTGAGTTACATAGACAGAGAGTTTGTGTTACATAGATTCTAGAAATCAATAAATAGAAGGATCGTCTCATTACCAGGATCGGATCGAAGGTTGTGTATGAGAACGTCTGAAAGAATGCCAAGACATGTTCGAGTAAAACTGTTAGCACACTGGTCAAATAATATTTTGGTTCAAGTGAGATGCCAGAATGTTCTGCGTAATAACGGTATCGTTTTACAGAAGATTGCGTACAACATTTCTCTAAACTTAATTCGGATTATGTCACTTTATATGGCGGATTAGATCTTGTGACATAATTTGTAACATATTTACAAAATACAATATAAAAAATACGCTTTCAGGAACAGATAATGTCTGTTTTTTCAATACTCTACAAAACATTCGAATTGTGAAACATTTGATAAAAAAAAAGTTTAGCCTTTATTCGTCATATTAATTTAGCCCGATATTTTGTAAAATATCTATACCTTTAAAAATATAGATCAAAATATTTGATATATATATTTTTAATTTTGATTAACGTTCAGTAGAAAGCAGCCTTTAGCGACTAACTATGTAGACTTACGACATAGTTTCTAACTATGTATTTCCGCTATGGTTAGAGACTACAAATTTAAAAAAGTTACGTTATGAAAACTCTCTTACTAGAAAATTTAACAAATCTTACCTAAAGATATTTCCTCTCTTTCCTTTAATGCAATTTAAAACTGACTGTTGATGATTGAGATCTTGTGACTTAATTTGTAGCATGTTTACAAAATACAATATAAAGAATACGCTTTCATAATCAGATAATGTCTGTTTTTTCAATACTCTACAAAACATTTGAATTGTGAAACATTTGAGGGAAAAAAATGAGTTTCGCCTTTATTTGTCATATCAATTTAGTCAGATATATTTTTTAAATATTTATACCGTTAAAAATATAGATCAAAATATTTGATAAATATATTTTTAACTATGATTATGCCTTTGGCAACAGAGTTTCTAAGTATGTCTTTAGAGATTAAACATTAAAGAAAGTCTCTTACTAGAAAATTTAAAAAATCTTACCTAAAGATATTTCCTCTCTTTCCTTTAGTGCAGTTTAAAACTGACTGTTTATGATTGAGATCCACTCTTGCTATTACAGGAAAGAATATTAATGAGAAGAAGTGCTTGGATTTATATAGAAGCATGAATTTTCCTTTTTTTGTGTGTGTATCTCTGTTAGAAACAACATGATCCGAAATAACTCAAAACATGTTACCATTCTGTCGGCTCTGAACTTTTGATTTTTCTAAAACGGTAATTTGATAAAATTAAAATAAAACTGAAAATCTATTTCACGCTGTTTTATGAAAGGTAAATATTGATAAACAACGGATAATTTATGGATTTTCAAGTAAACTATTTTTAGTTAAAAAAATAGCTATCTTCTTATTAAATAGCTATAACAAAAAATTCATTTAACTTTCAAAAAAGTTTTCTCAACATTGACGCAGTTATTAAACACAACTTAGCTCATATTAAGCATGCTTTGCAATAAAAAGAAGAGACAATTGAAATTTACAGTAAGTAATGCATGACACATAGAGGAAAGCGATACTTAATAAACTTCCATTCCGAAAAGCGTTCTTTATCTTTAGAAAGTCCAGAAACCAATATATTTACGAGATTTAAAGAAACATTTATAAAAAACAATGATCCTTTTGCTGTCACTGATTTTCAGAAACGTTTCCGAGTCGTTTTTATAGTGTATTAATCAGTTTCCACAAACCAGAATATAGGTAATGGGGATTCGATGAATTCTCAAGTAAACATTCTCCTGTTCAACAAACATGTTTTACAGACAAACATGATAAATTAATACCATGATTAATGATATTGAAATTAATATTATTTTGTTACTATTGCATGTATAAATTCAATTATGCACTTGTTTAAATGTTCACTTGAGAATTAATGGTACCATAAAAACTGATATTCTAGTTTGAGTAAATTGATTAATACACTTTAAAAACTAATCGGAAACGTTTTCAAAAATCCATGACGCGAAAACAAACTTTGTTTTTATAAATGGCTCTTTAAATCTCGAACATATATTGGTTTCTGTGATTTTTAATGATAAAAAACTGTTTTCGAAATCATGAGTAACTCGGAAAGAGTTATTATATATATTCGTTCGGGGTTATATTTTCGTAGATTAAGAAACATTTCGGGAAGAGTTCCATATCCTGTGCCGGTTGGCGCAATTGGCGAGAATATCCAAAATGACGCAAAACGCATTAACTTACCAAACATTTCAAGATGGCGAAAAACGTTTTTTTTTTTAAAAAAAACTAGGGGGCTCAGCCCCCTACGAGCTATGCTCGCCAACCTCCGTTCTGACACCACAAACTGTAAAAACACTCTGATTTGATCAACCTTAAAACGATTGCGGAAGATTGAATTATAATTAAACGACCTGCTGTAATCGGCTGCTATAATCGGCTGCTCACTGTAATAACTGCTATAATCAGGTTTCCATTCATTTTCCTTTGACCAAGGGATTTTAAAGCCGAATCAACTGCTGTCGAGACAGCTAACAACTGTTCATAAAATAAGGTTAATTAAACATTTGAAAATCAACTTGTGCAAAATGGTTAAATAAGCAATGCCATTGCATCGCGAAATTTTATAATGATGCTAATAGAAAATAGGGTATTACTCCATTATCCCGACTACTACTTTCTATAAAAGAAAAGAACTGTCGCCAAAATATAGGATTTAAAGCCAAAAGTGCATATCTGTGGCGTCGCATTCAGTTGATACCAGATGCGCTACGCGTGGTAGTTATGTCATCGAGTGATCTTTAATTCAACGTTTATTTGTATTTTTAATTATATTTTACCAATTTATTAGTAATTTCGTTGATTTAAACGTAATTATTAAACGTAAAAATATACTTTTAATTGAAGGGAAATATTATTAATTAAGCTGTTTTAAAAATTTCAATAATAGATAAAATATTTTGTCGAAATAAATCAATCTTACTCTACTTAATGCTTTGAAAACGCGGAATAATTTAATTATTTATCTTTATAATATTCACGCGCAAGCATATTTTTTTATTCCGTCATTTTCTACATTTATTGCTTTTAACACGTGATCATTTAATTATTATTTTAAAGTTTTATTTCTGTTTTTAATAGTCTCGTGTAAATACATTTCTATCTTGAAAGGGAATATTATTACGTGCGCTATTTTACAAATTGGCAACGATTCAAATAATGGAATTTATGAAATATGAAATAAATCTTCGTCAAAATAATGAAAATTTTGAATAAAAAATTGAAATATAACCTCAAAAAATGAGTCAAATTGAAAAAAAAATTGCAGTCTGCACACCCCAACCGTGTCAACTATATCCTTACAAATTATGTTTAAATTCCTGTGCATAGTTTTCGTTTCTATAAAACTTTTATAAGAAAACTGTTTTGACCAACTTTGATTTTAAATATCTCTTAAAATAATGCTTCGATTTAAAAACTGCCTACTTCAGCGTGTTTATCGAACATTTACTTATAAAACCACCAATTTTTAAATTTTTATTTGCAATAGTTTTCTGGATATTAGTCCAGAAAGACTTCAAGGCACAAAATCTTAATTGACAGCGGCGGCCGCGGCCGCGGCGGTGGTCAGTTATGATCGTATATACAGATTGCGCCACCTGGTGGTGGAAGGTGGAAGGTGGAACTAAAGTATACCGCAGCGCGTGCGCAGCACGACTGCTATACGAGGCCGCAGGTAGCGGGGACCCGAGCCGGAAGTTCGTTCAGTTAGAGGTTTATACTATTCGATGTGCAATTTAATCGACATTTTACAAGATTAGAGGTTTTACAATTAGGGGCCCGCTGGCGGGCGAAGCCAGCTAGTACCTTTATTAAATCGGATTTTTGCACTATCTTAAAAAACTAAGAACAATGCTAAAACAAAATTTTATTGTCATTTTCGATAGTTTAACAAGAATTGAAAATACATAAACAAACATATTTAATAAACCTAAGAAGACTTTTTGTGATAAATAACGATTATAGCAAGGGGCATATTGTAAACAATGAATAAACGAACGAAAAACCTAACTAAAAATAACTTGTGAAAATCTTAGGAAAGATATATCGCATATATATATAGCACTTAAAATCATAAAATGGAGAAGTTGTCCACATAAAAATGTAAAAAAAAAATTACACACTTTATACAAATCTTTTTTATTTTTTAGCTCACAGGCTATCAAAGCCTGAGAGCTAACGTGCCCGCCGGTTCTGTATGTACGTATGTATGTACGTAACGCGATAACTCTTGATAGAAATATTCGTTTTGCTTCAAATTTTGGTTATAGGTTAATAGTGATAAGGCGCTTACCTGAATAGTTTTGGAGGTTCATTGGTTAAGTATAAAGGGGGGAACGGGGGACTAATACCCCCCCTTAATTTATATAAATGGGTTTTTCATACAGAATTGTCCGATTTGATTCAAATTTTGTTTATAGGTACATTGGGGTAAGGCTCTTCCCTGATTAGTTTTGGGGGTTCATTGGTTACGTATAAAGGGGCAACGGGAGGGGGGGGGGCTAATCCCCCCTTAATTTAGATAAATGTGTTTTTCATGCCAAATTATCCGATTTGTTTAAAATTTTGTTTATAGATTCATTGTTATAAGGCGCTTCCCTGATTAGTTTTGGGGGTTCATTGGTTAAGTATAAAGGGGGGAAACAGGGGGCTGAACCCCCCTTAATCTATTGAGATCTCTTTCTTTTTCGAGGGGCATTATTTTTGGAAATAAGAGTATAATATACAATTAGTGTGAATAGCCTGTGAGCTCAACGCCATCAGTTTAACTGGGCACTTTTCTTTTTATTTAATATTTTCCAAGGCTGAGATAAAAAATAAAAATCTTGTTCACATCTGCCATTACGATTTAAATATATGTATATTTATATATACAAAATAGAAAAATATTTATATAAAATGCACAAAAATATATTTACATAATATTACACCTACAGAAAGTATGTCGTTTAAAAAAGCAACCCTAAAGATCGCAAATACCACACCGAAACATTTATAGCCAAACAAAAACTCGCCAAATCTACCGGGACAGGGAATGGAACCTCTAAAACATTTCTCTATTTCACAGTGCACAGTTATTAAGAAAACCAAGCAATCAAACCCTTGCTACCCGAGTTAAAAATGCCCTATACCCTACCTAGTATACAGAACGTAGATGAAACTCTTTTTTAATTGAAAACTTTGCTATATTTTTTTACATTTAGTATATTTTCTTAGACTCTCACCAAGTACACCAAAAAGCAATTTTGATACTTTCGTATTTACCAAATTCTAGTCGTTAATCGCGAAACATCTTACAATTTATTGCAACCTTTGTGATTATCATAATTCTAGTGCTTAAACGCGTAGTTCGATTACATGTCTGTTAAATTCGTGTTTTCTTATTTCTTTATTTGTGATGTTTATTTTTCTTTTGGCAATTTACTTATTAAATTATACGCGGAATCAAGCAAATGCTGAAATAATTGCATTGTTTGAAGTTCAAACGAGTTAACCTCTCGCAATCGCATTGCACACCTATTTATAGAAAGTCGTGCACGAAAAAGTACCCAAGCCGGGACTCGAACCCGGGTCATCAATATAGCGCACTGACGTTCTACCAACTGAAAGATATATTATTAATAGTACATTATATGTTATTATAGTGAGAAAGTGCCAGGCTGAGTATCGTTCCCAAATTGTTCATTTGGTAGAACGTCAGTGCGCTATACTGATGACCCAGGTTCGAGTCCCGGCTTGGGTACTTTTTCACTATGTTGGCTATATGCCTTTTAAGCAATTAAAATTTGAATATAATAAAGCTATCAGTTG
Source organism: Maratus michaelseni (assembly GCA_963931845.1). Taxonomy (NCBI): domain Eukaryota; kingdom Metazoa; phylum Arthropoda; class Arachnida; order Araneae; family Salticidae; genus Maratus; species Maratus michaelseni. The sequence goes on along the minus strand of OZ007589.1, from coordinate 149,339,838 downwards.
AAATTGACTTTTGTATAATGTTCAGCGTATGGAGATTCCCAATATTTAATGTCTTATATTATTAACTTTTTAATGCTTCAGTTAATCCAGTGAGAATATTTTGATAAGATTTTCAAAACATTCCGTAATTAAGTACGGAATTAGATATCAAAGCGAAATTGTAAACAATTAAAATGACTTTGTTTGCTCGTAGAAAGAGAGCCATATTTATTTTATTCAGACACAATTTGAACTCAAGATCGACAAAATCTCTTTGGTAATTTCCACAGGTCAGTTTAAGTAGGTTCTAAACTTAATTAAATATGTAATATTTTGGAAATCATTTAATGAGATTAAACGTGTTAGAATAGAAAATAATATTATGAGTGATGAAGTTAAGAATTTGACTAAGTATGTTACAAATTATGAAATGAATTATAAACTTGCGTAAATTATTTCGCAATTGGTATTTTTTAAGGAATCAAAGTATAAAAGGTATACTAGAAAATAGTTTAAGGATATACTAGAAAAAATATAAAGCCTACATTTAGTTTCTAATGTGTATCTTTTTAAGATTTTCCCTTGTTACATTTTTCACAAATTTGAATCTACAATCATTCAAAACTCACAGTTATAGCAAGCAAATGTGATTGTTATGTATTGTATGTAGTGTTTTAGACATTATGATATAGGTTATTAGGCCCACTAGTCGATGTCTCAAACTTATTAAATTTAGCTTTAAAAATTTTCCGGTGGCGATCTTCAGTGATCGAGTGCGATGATTCCGTAATCGAGGGAAATGGTCTGATCTGTGATGAGGCAAGGGAAACGACTGCGCGTCGCCTGTTTTGCAAGTAGGGATGGTAAGTATATCCGGTAAGTACATTTCGCCAAAAAATACTTCTAAGATAAAACATAAAAAAGGGAAAATAATTATTTTATGTATATACACTATATAGTAAAAAATTATCGGACTCTTTTGCTTTTAAATGTTTTCTCGAATATCGACAGAAATATTTGGCGATTTTTTTGGAACTTCGGAAATATCGTATATATCGGGAATATGAAGAAAAGGTTTGACTTCATATTTGTCAATGAAGATTTGACCACTAGAGCATTTACACTGTTAAAAATTTGCAACAAACTGTCCATTCATTTGACCGTTTTTATAGAAAACGGTCACATAACCATAATTTAACTTCATTCTGATCAGATTATTGCCTATATTATAATCGGAATAGGGTTAAATTATGGTTATGTAACCGTTTTTTATAAAAATGGTCGAACGACTGGACAGTTTGTTGCACATTTTTAAGAGTTTGGGGCACCATCAAGAAATGCGAGAAAAAATAAATATTTCGGATCACCCAGTAAAATAAAATTATCTAAATGTTCTTTAGTTGCAGCGCATGACTGTGTGGATATTGTGTAACATTTGTGTTCATTTGTGTAAGAGTAGATCTTATATTCATGGAGATATAAATATTTCTGTAAAATAATTCAAGACATTTTTGCTTTTTGTTTATAACATGCTGAGTTTTTTTAACCAAATTTTTAAAAACCTTGACAAAGTACAATTGAAACAACATAGCAGAATTAGAATATAAATATGTTAAATATTTGATGAAATATGAAAATTTGTATGAAATAATATTTTACTTTACATGCGTGAATGATACTAAAGAGTTTCTTTCATAATTTGGTAATCAATTCTATAGAGCAACTCATATAACTACTAATTATTACGAGTCGAATATCGTGAAAATTTAAATATATATTGGCGATAGCGTGAGCTGAATTTAATTTGTTTTCTAAAAGTAGCTGGGTGATAAGGATTTTTCACAAATTGCCATTTTAATTTAATTTAATTTTTTTTAAATTTTAATGTTTTATTGTTTCTTCAATTCCTCTTGGAAAATCACAAGAACAAGCCTATTGAAAAAAAAAAAGAATGATTAAAATCGAAGCATCCGTTCACAAGCTTATCGCTGACATTCATTAAATACTAACTCATTTGTTAGAAGTTAGTTAATAGAAAAGGACAATATGTGAAAATCCCTTATCATCTAGATACTTTTCGAAGGCAACCGAAATTCAGCTCACTGTATCGCTGTTATTTTTATGCATTTTCAAGACATTTGACTGGTCTATTTATGTTAATTGTTCTATAGAGTTGACTTCCAAACCATGGAGAAAAAATCTTTTTTATAGTTTGCGCATGAGCAGTTAAAAACTATTTCATATAACTGCCTATATTTCATTAAATATTTAATATCTTTATATTATAATTGTTATAACTTTTGCTATGTCTTTATAACTATTTTGTTTCTACTATAGTTTGTCAAATTTTCTGAAAATAGCGTTAAATTTGGTTGAAAATCCTGCATGCTATAAAGAAAAAACATACAAACTTAAAAAAAAAAAAATAAGAAATTCTTATATTTCCATGAATATATGTGCTATTATTACGCAAACTAGCCGTCACTGGCGACCAGTTTGGTCTCCCTTAAATGTATGTTAAGCACTGTAACACGTTACTTTTATTCATAATTTATTTTTTTCCGTAATCCTTCGCCAAACCAGAAGATTCTAATAGACAAATCCAAAACTTTTGCGATCATGGTAGCATTTCGCATATTTTTTGTTGTTATGTATTTCATCTTTCTTGACAAAAACCGCTTAACCAACTTAAGCGTTTATGCGTCATATCCGTTTGCTTATCAGTTGCAATATGTTTGCTAATGAGGAGATTCTTAAACATATTAAGTAGTTTTCTGTAATTGGATCCATTGCCAGATGGCATATTTTAGTTAATACGATTTGGTGCAATGAAGTCTATTTTGTGAAAGTCTTTAATTATATCCACATTTACACTGAACCATATTGTTGCCAATATTTTTTTGGTTGTTTGTTTGTTTCTCGCTAACTTTGGCTGTAGACTTGATTACGGCAGATTAGAAAATCTATCATTATTCTCATTTAAAACGTCTTGAATAATGTGGCATAATCGGGGTGCATATTATAACACGTAATTTTCGAGTATGGTTTGGTGAAACATTGAACTTTTGGAAGCCAGTTTTGATAATCATATTCCTTTTAAACCATATTTGCTGTCAGCACTTTTGAACCGTGGCGTAGAATCTGATTAAAATTCACGTACTTTCTTCTAGATGCCGATCTCTGTTCGACTCTGTTTTTCTCTGCTCTCCTATTTTGATATAGTTCAGGAGTTTTCATAACTGCATAATTCCCTTTGGCATTTCTGCTTAATGTCTACTGACTATTAAGATCAGTAACTTGTAAATACGCCACGCCAACATTACCGCTTATAATTCTAATTACAGTAACCCGTTTTTTCTCTCCATATTGCAAATCTATAGTTAATATAGTGCCTCGGTGCGTCTACGACAGCTGTTCCATCAGAACATTTGATTTCAAAATCAAAGTATCGTTTCTAATTTGCACACGCGAAAAATAAAAGCTGGTATTGGCGATTTTAAATATGCTATTGGCGAGATTTGCGCCCAAATAACACAAAAGTACTTAATGATGTTATGTATTTTGTAAATCTATATATTTAAAACGCTAAGCTTTTTCTTTCGACAATCCGTGAGAACAAACTACTGCATCAAATTACATCATTCTTTTTTTAAATGAAAGATATTTGGACACAGATTTGTTATCGTGTATTCGTTTGTTCGAAAATTTAATTAATTAGCCGTAATTTTCAATTAAACTTTTACTTCTGCTAATGACGTCATTATCGGAAAACGCCCACTGTTGCAAGGCATAGAGTTTACTCTCTGAACTCAGTGGTTGCGAGGATATTAAGAGAAACACGGAAGAAGATAGAGAGTTTCACGGAGAGGTTCTTTCTCCGTGAAGAGAAATAATGAATATTGAAAGTTCGCGGCTTTTAGGCCGAATTTTTTAAAATGCAAGTTAAATTTCCCTAAAAATATTTATCCGCGTGTTTTCAAAGCGAATAAAACTTCTTATTTATTATAACGTCATGGGAATATTGTCCATTGGGTTTATTTTATCGTTATGCATTATAACTTTGTTGATGCTATTTTTTCATTCCAATTAAATGCAAAATATATTTTTATTTGTATGCATGGTGTTTAAGCGTTAAAGTAACGGATATAAGTACGTGTGAAAAGTTTGCGCCGGTGAAAATCACTAATTATAAAGATTAGAATTGGAGCCGTCATTGATTTCTTCATCTTGATTGCATACCTTGATTACATTTTACCAATTACTTTTTTTTTAGGATAGGTTAGAAGATTTCTTTTTTTAATAAACAAAATCACAAAAGTAAAGGATTTCAGGACATTTAAAATGATTTAAAATAGTGTTATGGTAGAAAAAAAAATTTGAAATAATGATTATATTTTTAGCTAGAATAAACAATGTAAGACTAATATTTCATAGGAATTATTTTGGTAATTTTATTATAAGTTCATTTAACAGTTCCTTATTAGCGCATATTGCTTTCCCTGTGAATTTCTCTTTCGATGTCAAAAAAACGGTTTTCAACTCAATGCAGTGGCAATTTTTAGAAATGTACAACGGTTGTGACAACAAACGGCGCTATCGGTTTAGCTTTTATCGCGGTTACATCACTTCTAAATACTCCAAATTTCTATTTTTTTACTACATTTTACAATTTCAATTCTTACATCATCAATTAGAAAAAAAATTAGATTTCGATTGAAATTTATTTGAAAACTGCCGCTTAATTTAACGATTTTTTAAATAATTTTCAAACATGAAAAGTTTTTCAATTCTATCTTATCAATGACCATCAGTTTGCTTCAGTAATGTAAAATAGCCCCTGGGAAAGTTGCCACAATTGAAAATAGAATTTCCAAACCATCATAAAAAGTGAATAATAATAATAATAAAAACAGTGATCAATCATAAGATCAGATTATCCATAAGATAGAGCATTTTAGCGCTAAACAAAGATCTGTCAAAAAAAAAACTATTTTTAGTTTATGAACATGAAATTGATATGTTGAATTCGTTGATGTATATGTTCCATCAGATATCAGAATATGCTAGGAGTTGTATTTTTATATTTTATTACATTTGCCAACTGTGTAAGAGGAAAAATATCCTCGACTGTGATGGAAAAGGGATAATCATCCTGATTATGTAAAGGAACCAAAGAAAAAATACAAATAAATTACACTTGAAAACATTAAAAATCTCCCCCATCGGCCGATTGATTTATTACTGTAAAAAAATTCTTCATCTTTACATAAAAACTGATTAGCTTAAAACAATGGATGCGTTTTAGAAGATATGGATTTGAAACGAACAATGATTAAAGAGGACATTTTAAAACTTTTTTAAGGTCAAATTTTGACGGTGCTTTTGGGCAGATGCAATGCACATGCACATAGGAGCTCATTCGGTTGCATTATCACAGGTGGGGGGGGGGAGATGTGTTCTGTATTTACTATGTTCTTTTATTTACTGAATGTGACATGACCGTAGGGATATACTATTTGTATATACTTCATAGGTCCATGAATTTTTTTTTCTTGCCGTGGGGAGTATGGCGACAATGTCAAACTGGTTGCATTACACAGTTGTTTACGGATTGTTTGTTGGGAGTTTGCATCGGAAATAGTACTGTATTTGACTGGGGAAAAAAAAAAACTTTAAAAATAAAATATTTGAAAGGCTGTTTCATACGCACCCCTTTTTAAATAATAAAGAAGCTTATTTTACTGATATTGTTATAGTACTTTTTTCCGTCATATTTTGACGGGTTCCATCTAGTGTATATTAAATTACTGTTTTGAAAGCGATTGTTCATTAATAATGGTAAATATGATTGGTGATTAACAATCATTTTCAGTGGTCTCTCTTCCTTGCACGTATAATACATAAATACCAAATTAACTGACAATTTGTTTCGAAATTTGATTCATTAAATATCATTACATGAGTTGTATTTGTTTACATTCAGCTTGCATCAAGAAAAGATAAAGAATGAAGTTGAGTTGTATAGCACATAATTATGGTAAACTTTGATTGTGTCACTGGTACGAATTATTTTTTTGACACCAGGCAGCGCTCCAAAAAATCTTTCACGGAAAACTTACTTTACGAACGATTATATCCATGGTTTAATGGTTTAATATTTTAAACCTTCACGACGAATGAATCTTTTTTTTTTTTTTTTTGGTTTACTTTCATGGATAGAGAATTTGAACTGCGAGCAGCTAATTTCAACTGAAGTTATTGGAGAATATATACATAATTGAACGTAAGTCATCTCTCAAATATTAATTTATTTTGAACGATCTTTCTAAAAATGTAACATTTATGAAGTTTTATTCGAAAAAATAATTTTGAATAAAAATGGCCGCTTGGCATATGAAAAAGTGAAGCGGGCATTCCGGAACTGTTGATGACAGTCACATGAGTTACGGTTTTATTATAGAGATGAATGTTGTACAATATTCACATAGTCATGTGCTGCGTCGGCAGATCATTTCGTGCATTTTATTTTTTAAGGTGATCCCGATTATTATTTTTTCTTCAGTTTGTTGTTGGTTCTTAATTGGCCTCGTGATCAAATTTTTTTGGAAAATATAAGGAATAACATGATCTTTATACTTCCTAAGTTCTAAAACATTTCGTCAAGTATTCTCTAGATATTCGACAAAACATATAAAATAAAAAATGTCCGGTGGCTTTTGGTTATAAAGTCATATTTCATTTTAACGCTGCTGTACAGGTTGCAAAAAGGTTAATTTTCCCACACTATGCTGTTACAAATAGCACCGAAATTAAAATTAAAATTTATTGCAGGTGTGTTTAAATGATTTTGTAACATGTTTCTTTGCAAAAAAAAAAAAAAAAAACATTTTAAACAATTTTAAAACTTGGTCGCTATCTAGATTTTATTATTTTCAATTATATGGGCGCAGCGTATTTCAATTATATGTCAGCGCCGCGCCGCAGCAAACTCAATTTGGCAACTAGCGAGAAAGCATTAGTTCATATTTAAAGCGAAATCTGGAACATCGATAGTCATAAATGATGACGCTGATGAAATAACTGTCAGAATCGGCTCATGGTGCCAACTTTAGTCAACTAGGAATACTTTTATATAAATCAACAGATTATGTTGAATTTTTTTCAACACTCACTTTAAAATGATTTAGTTATAGTAATATTCAGAGGTTCTCTCCATTTTACAAATTGTTTTTTGAATCTATTAAAAATACTATAACTATTAATTCCGGTAGTAAGCTATGGTTTTATTAAGTTTCATACTTTCTTTCTTTTTTATTAATATGACAATGAAAATTTTCCGAAATACATAATGAAATTCCAAATTTACATACAGCAGAAAAAGAACAGGTAGGACACAAATGTTGTGAAGATAGAAACTAGAAATTTCTAGAAACTTCACTAAAAGGTTAAACTTCAAACTTTTTTTTTTGTTAAAAATCTCTAGCTGATAGCGTTTAAACTTTTGTTCATAAAACGATTTTTTAATTGAATTTAACATGCTATGATGGCTTATTTCAAAAATTTTAAATATTAAAAATGTATATGTGAATTATCTTTAATAAAACATTGCTGCCAGAAAAATATATTTCGCAAAATAGTTTATTAAAAACATTTTTCTATTTATGAATCCTTGAGTAAGGTAAATTTGACGACTGAGATCCCCTAATTTTTATAATATACAGCAGATGATGTAGGAAATCGAATTTAAAAGTCGATATTTACATGCTAGGTCTGTGAGATCAATTTCGACCGGGATATTGCTATTTCCATCATAATTAAAATTGCCGAAATTAATATTTTAAATAAGTAATTACTTCAATTTACACATTTAAAAAATATTTTATTTATAAAAGCATTAGATGAAATTTTAACTTATAATCCTCAGCCCTAAAGTTGAGACTTGTGGCACCCATCGGAATTTGTTTGATTGTAATTTCTTTCTTATTCATTATATGTTGATTCATAACATATTATTAATAAGAATAGACATAATTTCAATCAATGTCAAAGATTCTGAAAGATATAGAAGTAACAGAACATGTACATCGATACTAGTTTTATATATAAGGGAAAGAGTTTCGTATCCTGTGCCAGTTGGCGCGATTGGCAAAAGCAATCTAAAATGGCGCCAAAAAACAGCTTTAGCATCTTACCAAATTTTTCAAGATGACGGAAAAACTTGTTTTTAAATATTTATAAACATGCGTTTATTAAACCATTATTTTGCACCCTCTTAGAAAAATAAGTATACGATGCTAATATATCTATAACAAGTACACAAAAAATATATTTACATAATATTACATCTACAGGAAAATATCGTTTAAAAAAGCAACCCCAAAGGCTGCAGATCACAAAAACCACATCGAAATATTTATCGAAAAAAAAAAAAAAAAACTCGTCAAAATTTTCGGCACAGGTTATAGAACTTTTCCCTATTATATAAGTGTTTGACTGTTTTGAATAAGTTATATTCTAGAATTTGAATTGTGTTGCTTTTTCAATTAAATTGTAGTACACTATAAGGGGGGAAAATACAGCACTGCATATAAAAATTCGAAAACATTTCAGTATATGGGCCTGAAATAGCTGTAAGAATTCAACTGCTATATACATTTTCCAATTGAACAAAATTTTCAGTCTACAGAATATAAGTAAATTCTTACAAAGGACTATATAAAAGTGTTCGGATACATTGCGATTGTTAAAAATTGCTTTGGTAATTGTTAGAAGTGCGTTTTCTGCTATATTACGTTTTCCATTTAAATGATTGTATTGTATACATTATGTTGTATATGAAATCCATGGATCATATATAGGACTGGCACAAAATAATTCGAATGCAATATTGTATACATGTGCTTATTGTATTGTATATATACAACTTAGGATTTCGGATGAAGCTTATTTTCCAGATGAACTAAACTTCGGTATGATATGATATATATCTACAGTTCTCATACATTATCAACAACTTCAACTGGATTACATTACCATCGATGAACAGTTATTGCTTGCAACGCTTTTCTTAAAATATTTATTTTAATAAACTTGACATTTTCAATTCATATAAATTACTAAGAGTGGCTTACCTACATGCGTACTATTGTTTCTTTAAAAGTAATTTCTCGGGTATTTGCGAAAAATGAGTATATGAAAGCAACTAGAGATCTCTTTTCAAAGTGTGAAAAAAATGCAATTTTTAAATAATATTCTGGTAGTACTAGAAACAGTTTGATAATCTATACGCAATTTTTTCTTATTACATTTAATCTTTTTTTTTTAAACTAGGGGGCTCTGCCCAATACGAGCTACGCTCGCCAACCCCCGTTCTGACGCCGCATGCTTTAAAAACACTCTAATTTGATCAACTCTAAAACGATTACGGAAGATTGTATTATAATTAAACGGCCAGTGGCGATCTGCTGTAACCGGGTTTCCATTCATTTTCCTTTGACTGAGGGATTTTAAGGTCGAATCAATTGCTGTCGAAACAGCTAACAACTGTTTTCCCGATTGATTAAATAAGATCAATTAAAGATTTAAAAATCAACTTGCGTGAAATGGTTAAGTAAACAATGTCGCTGCATCGGAGAAATTTATAACGATGCTATAGAAAATTGGTTAGTTCTCCATTATCCCGTCTACTACTTTCTATAAAAAGAAAAGAACTGTCGCCAAAATATATCATTTAACGCCAAACGTGCATGATCGGGACGTCGCGTCGCGTCGCATTCAGTTGACATCAGATGCGTTACACATATTAATCATTTCATCGAGCGATTTTTAATTCAACGTTTATTTGTCTTTTTGATACTTCTCCCCCGTCAATTAATTTTCCCCGTCAATCCATTTTCTTAAAAAAAAACAACTATCGCCAAACTGTAACGTCAAATAAACAAAGACAAGAATTTTGCCATTGGAATCCCAAAAAAATAAATAATAAATAAATAAATAAATTACAAGAAATTCGGAAAAAAAACCATTCACCAAAGTGTCAACTATCAGTAAGTTTAAACAATAAAATTTACTATATATTAGTGAAAACAGAAAAAAAATAATCTTGGATATTTATTTACATAATTTTTTCTTAATTATCTCTCTCGGATGGTGAATAAATGTTTGTGACGTCAGTTAAAACTGATCTATTGTATGTAACTGTTCATCGCAATATTTTTCAATGCTGTACTTTTCCGTTATACGGACACCATGCCAAAATGTATGCTAATGCGCCAATTATTTCAACCCTGATCGTGAAAAGGATTTTTATTGTAAACCAAGCGAAACATTGTGATTTGCTATTTATGAAACGTAAACCACGTGAATAATAATTATTATTATTTAACCTTAACCTCGGAAAGCTTTTTAATTTGCTATTCGAATTGAAAATACTTTTTTATAAAGTTACTAGGGGGCTCTGCCTCCTGCTCGCTACGCTCACCATCCCCCGTTCTGATTTCACAGCCTCTTCAAACCTGGTAATGTATCCTGTTTTTAAAAGATGATGATGATGATATCACGAACGGCGACTAATCAGGTTATAATGCTTTTTCATTTAACTGGCTTTAATGCTTTTGCATTTAATTCATCTTTTTTATTTTTAATATTCATGTGTAAACACGTTTTTTATGACGTCATTTTCTTTATTTCCTGCTTTCAACACGTGATCATTTAATTATTATTTTAAACTTTCATTATTGTTTTTAATAGTCTCGCGCAAATACATTTTTTATTGGAGATAAAACATATCCTTTGCGATTATTTAGAAATTGGCAACAATATAAAACATTGACTTTTTCAATAAAAGATTTTTTACTCGATTTTTAAGGATTTTTTGAGTTTTTATTGTCCGACCGTGATAATTTTTAACACTTTCCAACCTAGTTGAAAAGTGTTTATGACTTCGGTTTGTCTGGCCGTCTGCCGTCTGGCCGTCTGTCCGTGCTCTAACTCCCGTAAATATGCTCGGATTTCTCTGCAATTTTTATATGTTATTGTCGTTATCTATAGCATGTTCCCTATTTCAACGGAAGTGTGTAGCACGTATTGTTTTTTTACAGGGACACTCAAAAGAATTCCGTTACATTGCGGTCTATGGGAAAAAATCATTTGCGGTTTATTTAAATATTGTTTCACTATTTTAAACGCATTGAAATTTAAATATCACTAAGGTGCATTAGACGAAGCTTAATATGGAATAGGGTGTGCATAGAACTTATAGTTACTTTACAGAGACAGTCAAAAGAATTCCGTTACATTACATCTATGGAGAAAAATCGTCTGCGGTTTATTTAAATAATGTTTCACTATTTAAAACGCATTGAAATTTATATATTTCACTAAGGTGCATTACAAGAGGCTTACAACAGGATAATGTGTGTATAGCAGTCATCGTTCATTTACAGGGACACACAAAAGAATTCTCAACTGTCTGTTAACAATAATTCCTGGAAGTGCGTTTTAAGTTACTGAACACGATTTTAATTTTAACTCGCTTTTTGTCTATTACGTGATGTGTATAAATTCTGTAGATCCTATACAGGGAAGCACAAAAGTTCGCGGACACATTTCCGCTTAGTGACAGAAACTCCAGACGGAGAATTTTAAACTGTGCTACGCGTTTCCTAACTGAACTAAAATTTAGCATCCTATGCAGTATATATACAGATCTATAGATCCTATACAGGGCTGAATAAAAGTATTCGGATATTTTTCTGAATATTGTTTATGTTGGAAATTCCTGAAATTTTGTTTTTAAATATATTAAGCGTTTTCCAAATTGTTTACTTAGATGTCATCTTTTAGCTTATTAAACGGTATGATTTGTAAAATTATTTTGGAAGCGTTGGAAAGTGTTACATAATTTATGCTTGACGCATGATTTTTCGTTCTTGTTTTAATTTCTGAACGCTTGTTCTATTTCGCGCCTGGTGGTATGATTTTCGAATCCGTAGGATGGCTAGAAAAAAAGTAATAGCTCCTCAAAAAAGTCCCTAGTAAAAAAGCGATGAGACTAACCCGGAATATATACGCAGAATTTGATTGGTCAACTTCTTTTTTGGCTCAGTTCCAGGAAACTTTTTTTTTTAAAAAGAAGGAAAGGATAATCTACTTTTACTGCTGACGCTGAGATGGTTTTTACCATTTAGCAATTTCCAAATGATGAGAAAGTTGCGATAAAACTGTTTCAGGAATTTAGAATTCTGCATAGTAAAAGGTTGTGTTCAAAAAACCATGAAATGAAATTATGGATGAGTTCTGGAAATCCGAAATGGAGATACGATCATGTTGTTTCATATTTGTTCGCTTATTTTAAGTATATATTTGTGATTTAATAAAATAGTTCGTAAAAGTCTGTAATTTTCAATTGTTATATTTTTAAACTGCTCACTTTACTATCATCAATGTTGTTTCTTTTATTTTCAAATGTTTCAATTCACGTGATTTTCATTTTGCGCCAACTATTACGCTTGGGGACAATGGTGTCCGTATAACGGAAAAGTACCTTCAATGCTCTTTCTTTTTTAATATCATGGCACTGCCGTTGAAGAATGCAATGGTTATTTTAATTAATTAAATAATTAATAAATAAGTGCAACATAATGAAAAATATATGTATATGTCGAATTAAAAACCCCTTGATGCTATAACAAACACATGTATTGCCTCTGACATCAAGTGAATGTGACGCCACATTCATGTATTTTTGGTGTTAAATCCTATAGTTTGGCGATAGTTTTTTGTTATGAAAAGTGGTCGTCTGGATAAAAAAGTACCATATTGTTAATGATATTTTAACAATATGGTATATTTTTTATTACGTAGTTTTCTATACATTTACTGCTTTTTAACATGTGATCATTTAATTATTATTTTAAAGTTTTATTTCTGTTTTTAATAGTCACATGTAAACATTTATTAATTGAAAGGGAATATTATTATATGCGCTATTTTACAAATTGCCGACAATTCAAATAATGGATTTTAGGAAATATGAAATAAATTTTCGTCAAAATAATGAAAATTTTGAATAAAAAATTGAAATATAACCTCAACACATTACTTAAATTAAAAAAATAATTGCAGTCTGCACACCGCGAGCATGTCCACTATATCCTTATAAATTATGGCTAAATTCCTGTGCATAGTTTTTGTTCCTATAAAACTTTTTTAGGAAAACTATTTTGACCAACTTTAATATTAAATATCTCTTAAAATAATTCTGCGATTTAAAAACTGTCTGCTTCAGCGTGTTTATCGAACATTTCTTTATAAAGCTACCAATTTTTAAGTTTTTATATGTAATAGTTTTCTGGATGTTAGTCCAGAAAGACTTCAAGGCACAAAATCTTCATTGACAGCGGCTGCGGCTGCGACGGCGACGGCGGCGGCGGTGGTTACTTTTTTTAATATAGACAGATATTTTACAACATAATTGAAAGTATTATTATTTTAGCTGTCCATTTTCTTTCTTTCGTAAATACACATGGTGTGTCACGAAATCTGTATACGGTATTATGCCTGCATGTATTCCATTGTAAATGGTGGGGACGAGAGTTATCGCTGGTTTACTAGGGCAAACAGAAAAACTCATATAAATTACAATCTTTGCGCGGTGATTCTTTAAAGTTCCATTTTTTAACATTATACTGTTCAATCTTAACGAAATTAACGAAATTCATATGTGTTGATGCTCACAAATAAATTTACTAAGAAAAATTATGTACACACGACTTATAATTATTGTGATTGACTTATAATACAGACTCATCCAAACAATATGGGTGAATTATGGTTCATTGCCTGTAATTGCTTGACGTAAGTTTTAACGATGTTATTCCATTTCAAACCAAATAATTATATGTTGTTCAGGTTCACTACAGCATATTGCCTATGGTAAATACGGTTTGAGGTATTTATATTTCTTTTACAGGGTTACTCAGTAGATTTCACATACATTATTTTCTTCCACTGGATAGAATAAAACACAGTTTCTAGTATGCTATGTGCGTTCCAGTTAAAATAAATTTTAGTATACTATGTAATGTCATTATAATAATGTCATTATATTCTTATACAGGGCTGAGCAAAAAATATTGGAATACATTAAAATAAACAGGTATGAACAGGCAGCTCATACTAGAAATGTTTTTCAGTGCTGTTTTTAGTTTTTAACTGGATTAAATTTCATTTTTGATGCGAAATGCTAAAAATCACTTTCAAGCACACCCACTACTACTCTTCCAAAAACTTTTAAACATAAATTGAGATAATAAGAAAAATAACTCTGTGTAGGTAATCTGCGTGTACAAAATAAGAGAGGTGACAGTATGCATCAAGACAGCAGGGTTAACTCGCTTGCCAAAAATTTGAAGAATATTAAAATGAATATTTCGTACTGATGTCCTCAAAATGTTGGAACGTGTGTCATAACCCATACATAATACGTATTTTTACTTTCTTATTTTATTTACAACTAAAACAAATGTGTATTATAGATAATCAGCCTTCAAAACTATTATGATATTTTAAAACAAATGAAATCACAATGGGGAATTTATTGCTTTACCCTATCTCAATAATTGCAGCATATTTGCTAGTGAGTACTAGAATATTATCCGTTCAGACTGTTTCAGTTTATCTTCTATTAAAATAGATTTCATAATTTCGTGCTTTCCATCAATTCTCATGCATACCTTCCGGAAATATAAGGATATTCCCATGAATACCGCTGCTTATATAATTCCAGATCTGCGTGAGAATTAGAAGCTTCAAATGATAACAACATTGCGAATATCAAAATGACTTATAGCAAGTTTGTGCAAATACCATGTATATAAGTACAGAGTTGATGGCTGCAAGCAAATTGATTATTTTATAATTTATTATTTTAACAAACGCTCCATTTGCAGTAGCAAATGAGCTTATTTCTGTCTGTAAATATATAATGACCAATTCTATTTCATAAATACTTAAGGTATCACCTACATTGGCAGGGAATTTTTAAATAATATTCAAATCAACTTTTAAAATGTATTATACGTTGCAGAATACAGCTAAAAACATTGAACAACATGTAAAAGGCGTTTTAATTTTTGATTTTCTACTCAAAAAATTCATAAAATTAGCTATAAAATAGCACTTATGCTAATCGTAATTATTTAAAATTTAAATTAAAATATTTTATTTTAATTTTATTATGCTAGTAGAAATAAGGGAAATAAATCCCTTTTACTTAAGTACTACTATTTAAAATGTTATTCATGTTAATACAGTAACAAACAAAATAATAATAAAAAATTATGACAATTGGTAAAGTGTACTAATAATTTTTTTAAATAATGAAAGTATAAAAGAATTTTATTCCCTTATCAACTTCTAGTTCGGGAAATTGTTGGGAAAATGCCTGCATATTCCAATGCCAAGTTGTGATCTTAAATTAAAAGTTATATGGCAAATACGATCATTATGACAGATTATTAGACAAACAATACTTATATGTATGAAATGTCAGTTATTGTATAGAAAAAGTATTTATTCCTTCTATCTGCAGAATTGTGTTTATATTTTATGATGTTATGTTAAATTTTATTTCAGTTGCATTTTTTAATGTTCATAACATATGTATAACGGAAATTTCATGAAATATTTCATTTCAAAATAAAATTTATTTCCTCTTAAAATTATCAATAAAAGAAAACAATAGTCAGATAGTGTCCCATGTAGTCTCAGTATATCATTTTTCATAAATAAATTTCTATGCAACTAAAATATTCTTAAGATCTTAAAATATGTAGATTTTATTATTAATGATAAAACATTGTATATTTATACTTTTTGACAAACCAAGAAGAATAGAAAAAAATAATGTGATTATGCACATATCCATAGCTCAAATATTTGCATAAATTAACTTTACATTAAAAAAAAAATACTAAATTTATAAATACATAATATTGGCCATTTAAAATTATTAAAATTAACATTTATAATAGTTTGCTAAATGTAAACAAAAATGTGAAAAATATAAATGGCGTTACATTAGTTCACCTATGAGTTTTTAGTGAAACAACAGCAAAAAAATCTAATAGTATGAGAGATATTACTTCAATGAATATGGGAATTACTTTATATTAAGACTTTAGTTTCTTTCTAATTTCTATAATATATACGATTAACAGTAATTTTAAGAACAACAGCAAAAAAATCTAATAGTATGAGAGATATTACTTCAATGAATATGGGAATTACTTTATATTAAGACTTTAGTTTCTTTCTAATTTCTATAATATATACGATTAACAGTAAAATGATACTAAAACTTCCATTAGATATTTAATTGAAATATGCATTTATGTGGGGAATGTGTGAAGTGTTGCCATTAGGCTACTTTTTTAAATTTAAATTGCTTGATTGCCACCATTTTTCTAAATAGAAATATTCGCCTTGTTTAATGACGGATTAAATAATGCGAGAATAAGGCCGATTACGCTATTTTTAAAAAGTGGTGGGAATCAAACAATCTGAAATCTGTTAAAAAAAAGAAGCTTACCGCCAACACTAAATATATGTTAATAAATAGTATTTCGAAGTGTTAAATTATGTTGTACGTTTTTCTATTAATATATTCCGCAGGAAAATATTTAAAAAGAATAAAAAAGTTTCATACCATTGTTAAAGAGAATACGTAAAAATAATTTTAGATTAACGAAAAAGATTTCTCCTATTTTTACTTTAAAACAGTTCATATACACTGAAATACATCACAACAAGGTTTCAAAATCATATTACTTCTTGAAAACCAGACACAACTGATTTTTACGATTTTTCTTAGTGAATGAAAATCTAATTAAACGCATTTATCATAGTATGTTTATATTTTTAATTCTTAATATCTTCATAAAAATGAGGCTTTGGGAATTGTTTATGCTATTGTTTAAGAGAAAATTATCTTGTTGAAGTTATATGACAACAACATATTTAATGATAAAACTTGCAGGATTTCTAAAGCTATTTTTAAAAAATCAAATATGTGGTTATTGAAGATTATTTCTAATTTTTAAGAGTGAAAAAATATATAAATATAGTTGAAGTTTTTAAAAACTAACGTTATTAACCCAATATAAATTTAATTTTTTTGAGTATGTTAAGAATGGCAAAAGACAAAAACACTTTAAAAATATTAAGAATGTTCAAAGCAGGAGTAACTAACTATTACTTCTTCTAGTACAGGTAAACACACTGGCGATGAACAAAATAATTCAAATGGAATCTTCTTTTTTTTTTCAGAAAATGTATTAAAATCACGATTATAATATCGAGAACAATTACTTCGGGATCCTATTCTCCAATGTAGTGAAAATTAGAATCCTCAGCAGAAGAAAAATCCAATTCGAATAGAATGTTACAAAAAATATTCTGCAACAAATATTGCAAAAAAAGGAGTCAAAGGAAGAAATGCTATCCAAAGAAAACCATAGCCCAATTTTTTACTAATTTGCTCTCAAGTGACGATGTTTTCCCTTCAGAATGCATCTTTTATTCTTTCACATGTCATTTGCAATGAGAATTTTCTTATTATCATAACTGTCCTCTAATGCCATTTAACTTCAAATACAAGCACAGAATCACAGCAAAACAAAACTTCTCATCTTAATAACACAAACAAATCTGGCTAAAAGATTAAATCTTTGAGGTATGAGTTATTTTTAAGTGGATGAAAAACACATTCTATTTCAAAAAAATAAATTTATTTTTTAAGAGTAAATAATGTTGAATTTTTAGAAATCTTACATTTATTACAAAATTACGAAACGGGCCTCATATGCGGTTTACAAGCATTAAAAATTATTATTAATTTTTTTCTCCTCACACCGTGAGCTACTTATCAGATTCATTTGAAATTATTATGTTGGTAATTTAAATTAATACTAAGTTTGTGTCCAGAATTTTTGGGTTGTTATGTAATATATAAGTGGATCTACACGTATGTTAAACATGTGGAACATTGGCATTCAAAGGACCACAAAGAAAATAAAAATATAAGGTAAACCATTCATTTATATATTAAAATGCATAAAAAACAGTAGACAATTTGATAAATTAGGAGCATAGCCACATTTGAATTCTAAAGACACAGATAGAGTAAAAAACACAGTCTACTACACGTACGTTTTTTATTTCATTTCAGCAAGCATCAAGTTGGAAACCACTAACAACAACCTTAAACAATACTTTACGATATGTTAGACCATGTCTTCAAAAAGATACTTTTCAAAGTTCAAACATATGTACTTACACAGTTACAGCATCACAAAACTGATGTTCCATTTATGGGACGTTGGCGGGTAAAATGTTAATTGGTCATTAACAGGGCTTTACAAACTTGATAAAATCTGGTTGACAGCCAAAAATTCTAGTCAGCAGTACCCCCCCCCCCCCCTCCCTCCTCTTTCGCCATTGATTTTCAAAATGCGCAAAAGTTCTGTTATGAAGTAATTGAAAAAATAATAACATGCGTATAGTTTTGAATTATTAATTACATAGTTTAGAATAGCACACAACTTAGAATAAAAATATAAGTCAAGTTTCGTATTAAAATTTATCAAATTCATATATCAAGGAAAATAATACTGCTAAAGGCTAAATTTACCATCATATTTGGGAAATGCTTATTGCCGAATGCTTATTGATTTCTACAAAAAATCTATATCTGATGATCCTTTTCTTTGCATTGTATGCAATTTTAAATGCCACAAAGGCTGGATTAACACTGTTTATTACTGTTTTATTGAAACTGGTCCCTCCTCCCCACATTCTAATTACCTGATTTGCTAGCTGGCTAGAGCGGAAAATAATTTATTTTTCTGTGCATGAGATAAAAAATGCCTTTTAAACGTAGCTTTTACATGAAAAGTAGGAGAGGAGAGGAAATATCATTGCTTTCCGTGCGCTAATATGGGTGGGGAAGAGAAAAAAAATGCTGTTTGTGCTAATTTCTTAATTCAATTTTCGTAATTCAATTTTCGTATTTCAATTTAGTTCAATTTTCGTAATTTTCGTAAAAAAAACTGTTATTTTCAAACAAAAAAATACCTCTACAGATTAAATGATTTAATCGCCAGCTAGAAAAAGTTGGTCACCATTAGCGACTTGGCGAGCGCATTTGTCAAGCTTTGGTTATTAAACAGTTTTTTGCAATACACTTTGTACATCTTCACACAAAGTAAAAAGTTAAATAGAAAAACATTTTTAGTCATATTTTTGGTTCGATCCATAAGCAGAACTTCTTTCACAAAATCTTCTCTATTGAAAAACTGAAAAAAAATTGTCATAGACTGACTTTCAACTGAATATTCGAAAAGGAACTGGCTCTGTTATATATTGCTGCATTAAATCCTCGATATAATTGAATTATATCTCATGTTTATACGATATACCGATATACAAATAAGATATTCACAATTCGACAGGGATCATTTTTCAATATCACCTCGTATGAGGTTGTAATGCACGAGAGGATTAAAAGAAAATTACAGAATATTAATTACTTTATTCCCTTTAAAAAATAAATTAACTACCGGCCAATATTAGCTTCCTTATTTATATATTAAATCATTATGCTCCGACGGAATTTTATGTACCATTAAAGAAAATTTAATATAAAATTTATTTAATCTATCTATTAATAAATGTAGATTATAAAATACTTTATTCGACAACATATTGAAAGCACAGCGAAAGAGTCGGTGCTCTAAAATTCGTTATTTTCTCAACAATTTACATACCTGTTATTAAAAATGTTATGTTAAAAATTCGCAATTACAAAAACCCTTTCATTTACATTTTCCATTCATAATAGATTTATTTGCATTGTTTGTATAGCTAGCGTGTCACGTGAATCGTCAGTGGAAATGGATGCGTCTTCAGTGAAGATTGTATTTTGTGTTCTTGAGCAAAACGGAATCTGTCACCGTTGTGCAACGGCATTCTTAAACATGATTTGGAACAGAACCTTCAACCAGAGAATCCATTTATGACTGGTTTACAAACTGCGAAACTACAGCTGTTTGTACAGAAATGGGTTATTGATGTGTGTGATGTGACTAAGAGTGCACACATAGGACATCTGTGACTGCCTCTAAAGAAACTTAAAACATTCACTTACACTTTTATTACAGGTAACATAAAATTTCTTCCATTGTTGCTGTTATATTAGTTCATTGAAGTTGTATATTTAATTATGAATCACCCTGTATTAAAAATTGTAATAATAACGATTAGTCTGAAGAAATACTTTCAGATGAATGGAGTTTTACCTTTTTTTACCCCGATGGAAATCAGTACTTAAGACAAAAGAGCAAACATATAATGAAAGATTTACTTATTCTGAATAATGAACTATGTTTTCTTCAATGACACAAATTCTACGATCAAATAAGGAAAAGTTCATTTTTTGAAATAAATGGTAGGAACGTGTGAAACTTGAGCAGTAATCGCACAGCTTTAAAAACTATGTCTGTGTGTTAAAGCTATATAAACATTCCTTTAAATCAGTGGTTCCCAACCTTTTTTGGCCGTGCCCCACCAAAGCATCTCTAAAATGATGATGCCCCCCCTCCCCCTAAAAAATATAATTCTTATAAAAATTTAAATAAATGAACTGATAGAGCAAAAAGAAACATTTAACATTGATTTTGAAACATACTAAACGTAATGGATGAATCAAATATTTTTTATAATCATCTGATACTGCTGGTAGTTTAAAGTATCGTTGGCACATAAAGGATCACTTTTAATCTCTTCGCAACGGTCGCCACGTATGCGTGATTATAGAGTGCTCAGAATCCTTGATTAGACCAATCAATAATTTTGAATAAAACATTTTTGTCTTATTTAATCACACAATTTCTGCGATTAAATTACACAACAATTTCTAATCAGAATAAAACGTGATAAAAGATTCTGTAAGGTAGGTCGTCAAGTACAATTGTTAAATATACACTTGAATAGTGTCATGTGTAAAATTTATTTCCATGTGACATATTGCAGTGTGACTCATTCAGTAAATAATCAAAAAAGTAAAAATACGTAAAGTATAAAAAGAAAAGTTTAAAATACTTATAAAACAAAAAAATTATAAAGAATTTTTAAATATATAAAAGTATCTAAAATATCTTAAATAATCTTTTTGATAATTATTCTGGTAAATTGTATTCAGTTGAATTTAAAACTTTTGAATGTAGACTTTTTAAAAAGTGAATAAAAAACTTGGTTTTTTTTCATTTCTTTTCATTTGAATGTGTAACTTTTATTTTCAGTCTACAGCATTACTATTACAAAAATAATTCAGAGGGTATGAGTTCACAAAAATCTAGAACTGCCCCCTTGAAAAGTCAAATTGCCCCCCGTTGGGAACCACTGCTTTAAATAAATGCTAAATAAAATCATATTTTTGTAATATCGGGATTAAAATACTAAATATTTTATACAATGTATATTTATAATGTATATAGAACAAAAATTGGACTGTAGAATGTTGCCAAAATGTAAAATAGTCTAATCTAATGAACTATATTAACAGAGTATAATTCCATAACTATCATACAAAATCAAATTTCAATTTATCTGTTTCCATTTACGTACACTAAATAAATAAATCTAATCTCATGTGGCATTTGAGGTACTTTTAAACACCGTCACTGATTTAAAAGGCATTTTAAAAATAGTTTGAATAAAAATGTATTAATAAAAGTAGATCTTTCATTTACCTTAATAAGCTACGATTCTTTCAATAAATGCATGTTTACATAACTAAATTTCAATTTTCACAGAAAACTTTATGAAAAGATTTTCATTTGCGTTTTCTTTCTTATTTAATTCTGAGACAGAAAGACTTAATACTTACGCTGATAAAGATACCCCAAGGAATCAAAATATGGTATTTCGATATTTCCGACAATTTCAGTTTAAATGTTTTCTTTGTAAATAAAATTCGCAGACAGAAAACTTTTATTTCCATAATTTATTTTTATTCAGAAAACTTTTTTCTGTTTACAAAACATTGCAGTTGTTAAAGTAACTTTAACAATTTTTAAATTCAAAATCATATTTGTAGCTACATTTAGCAATAAGAATATTTAAATTTATGGAAATCTTATATTCCAGAAAGATATCTTTATTCTGATGGAATCCATATAATAATCAGTTTATAAAAATATATTTTACAAAATAACTTCCCATTAATAAAATGTTTTAAAGAAATTAACTTTTTTTTGTGCGTAAGCATGCGTGTATAAACAAGTTATGGAAATATTGCAAATTCCTTACAAATGTGCATAAGATGTTTACACACAAAGCATTTTCAAAAATGTAATTTATAACATTGGGTCAGACAGGGTACTCATTGCCTTTTGGCTAATCACCAAAGAAAAACTATAGCCAAATGAAAATAAATTTTGCAATACATAAGTAGGGAAACACTGATTCTAAAATCGTTCATTAAACTCCTTAGCGTACCCTTTTTTCCATTTTCAATTCGTGTTCCTAACTTTTGTAATTGTTTGTAGAGCAGTTATTGGTTTTAACTGTCGGCTATAGAAGCTATAAAACGAGTGTACTATTGCAAATCCAAAAAAAAAATTGTTTTCCACTCTCGCAATTTGGCAATTTCGTTGGCAATTTCGCAATCGTTTTCTCGACAACTGAAACATTATATATCAATTTAGCTTAATGGCGAACGACAGTGAGAACCCTGGGCCAGTGGCTTACTGACTACTGACCGATCGCTTCACTTCAGTTTCAAAAGCTTTTATAGTGTGCACGTAGCAATATCAGACCTTCTGCACACGTGTTTTTTTCTTTTAATTTATCAATGATTTATAAAAATGATACCAAAGCCTTTTAGTATGTGTAAGATACGGTAATAAAAAAGTACATCATGAGTTTCAAGAAAAAATATTACTTAAGTCTTTTTTTTATAATCAATTCAAAACCAAAATGTTATGTTGGACATGTAGAAAGATTATACGAATTTGCACAGAGCATAATATTAAATCTTTAGTATACAAATCATTAAGAAACCGAGAAAAATGTTGCCAAAGTTTCGAGAAAATAAATCTTACGAATAAGATAAAGTATTAAAAATGAAATTTCGAAAATTATCGTTTGCATTTCCCATGGCTAATGAAGAGTTTATTTTTGTTGTAATAATTTTTTATTTGATAACACTATATTATTAAAAATAGTCATCCACTTAGAGTGGTTAATATTCGATCCTGCATAAGTTGATGTTTGTGTCCATGTAATATTACTATTACGGATTCTCTAATCATCTAACAAAGACATACAATTAGGAATCTGGAATTTAGCTTAGTGATACTGTAAACGCAGACAATTTGTTTTTTAAATTTTTATTATAGTTTATCTTTCATCATTTTTCCGGTGTACATATTTCTCTATATATGTTTTTCAGTAGAATGAACTACTTACTACAGAATACACTTTTTCACGTTATTGTCACCCAGTTATCAATTTTCCTCAATTTCTTTTTTTTACTTTTACACATGATAGAATGTTAAGAAAAAACATTTTCCACTTTCTTCGAAAAGAACGGGTTGCAGAATAATTTTTTTGACAGGATTTAGTATGATTCTACGCTTCAAGTTTTATGTACAATTAATAATGCATATTGCGAAATATTAAATAATAGGGAAAAGTCTTGAGTTTTAAACATATTTTTAGAAATATGTCCTCAAATATTTGATGTATATCATATATTTAATTAGAGTGGTGCATGTTGTTGAAGAATTTTAATAGAACAGATGATAAAACATATTAGATTTAAAATTGTCTCAGTTATGTAACTTACATATGCTATGTTCACAAATGCCAGATGTGGTTTTTACCGGACACATTTAATTAAGAGCAGTAGCTTCCGAGTATCCAACATTTTCTTAACCAGAGATATGTAGGAAAGTCGAAATCGTCGGAAAGTCATTACTTCATATTTATCATATGCATGTATGTCGGATAAACTACAGTAGATGTCCGAATATCCGACAGTTACGGGACCAGGAATCAGTCATTGAGGGCTGTCGGTTTATTCAGTCTGGTACAAAAACTTTTGTCGGCTAATCAGAAGTCTACTGTGCCTTCTTTCTGGATGCAACATCGTTGATAAAAAAATAAAATTAAAGTTAAATTTCAACCTTTATGTTAATTGAAGTAGTTAAAATAATTTGAAACTTTGAAGGATTTCCTAAAAGAAATGTTCTCAGCAAGTAATGGCATACGAATTTCCCCTTCTTTTGAAACTTTACCTTTTACATTTCCGATGTCAACAAACTCAGACATTTCACAAAAGTCTATTTTAAGGTAAATGTAGGTTTCATTTTAAGAGGAATCTATCCAAGACTGTAGCAGAATTTAGAGATTTGTCTTTGCGACATTAAAATTTTAAAAGTACAATTTAGACAAATGAGATATTTACTTTATTCTGTTATTGGTGTGTTAAAAGTATGACTGAACGAAATAATAGTAGCTTTAGGAAGCAATGTTGCTCAATGACAAATGTTATTTGTTGTACAATGATTATCACTCGCCGTTGTGCTATTAGATAAAACTAAAAACTTAATATGTTTATAAAACATCAGTAATTAGTATATTTTATAAAACTTATAATTTAAAAATGTAGATTTTGAAATTTAAAAACATATAAATCTATTAACAAATAATATTAAGAAGTAAAATTCAATAATAATAAGCGAAAACTTTGTCTGTAATCCACAACGAAAAGACACATTGTAAAAAGATTTGGCCGACTTCGAGGTTTACAAAATCTTAGAAAATCCTAGGGGACGGGATATCTAGTTTGAACATTATCCCTGGATGAAATGTTTTGTGCTAATTATTTTTCTGCGGCACTTTAATTTTTATGTACAAATGAACCATTTACTATTACTATAATTATTTTTTAAAGGAAAATATGATTCAGTTTCTATTTTTTCTGAAAATTTTGTTTCAAATTACACTGATGTAGTTCTTTTTTTGAGTAACAATGAATACTGTGATGCTTATTTACTACCCTCGTTACAATGCTCGTTACAATGTCCATTACAGTGCTCGTTAAAATGCTCGTTAAATGTCTAAAGGAATTTATTATTATTTATTATAATTTAAATATTTGTACGATTGCTTTTAAAAACATCATTAATTTGTCATAAGTCATTTAACTAAAAACGAAGAAGGAAGAAAACTTCCCGAACAAATGCGCCAGAGTGGATAAGATAGATAAATACTCTTTCCTTTTCAAAGATTAATTTTAAATTTACTACAAAATCTTCCATTTATCGGTACCTGATTTATATTAAGTACCTATGCTCGATGATGTTAGGAAAAGTAGGTGAGGATAGACGCTAATAAGTTTGTCATTTTCAGATGTGATATGTCTGTCAGTTGTATGAATTTTATGTGTCTTGCTTCGTATATATCCGCAGAAGTTTAATAATCAATGTTTATTAACAATCAAATACATTATATGAATGTTTAGTGTATTGACACCTTCTCTAACTAATGCTGAAAGAATTTTGGATAAACATTCGACAGAAATTGGGTTATAATTTTAGTCTCTTTTCCACGATTATAGAATTTCTTGCATACAATGGATGCAACAACTTATTTTCTACAATTGAATAGAATAGTGAATAACAAGGAATATGACATTATCCTAATCCACAACAAAACAATTGCGACAACATTGGTTTCGTTCTATGTGCTTTTCTTATAAATGCCATGCCTTTTCAGAGATTAACCCCTTAATTGTCGCGCACGAAACATTCACGGGCAGTGTTGGCTACTTTTTTAAAATTCAGATTGTTTGATTACCACCAGTTTTTCTAAAATAGTGTAATTGGCTTCATGCTCACATTATTTTATCTGCCATTAAGTAATCCGAATATTTCTATATAAAAGAAAATTGGTGGCAATCAAGCAATCTGAATTTTAAAAAAGTAGCCTACGCTTATCGGGCGCGACTATTAAGGGGTTAAAATCTAAAACTAGTTCTGACACTCAATAAAGAAAATGAACATATAAAAGGTTACACTTCATTTTAATGGCTTATATTATGTATCAAGATTCATATTTAATTTTGTGTGTTTGGAAGTTCTGGAATGTGAATTCTTTAAGAGTGGTTTTGCAGTTGAATATGGACTTCGTTCTTTAACCCCTTGGGGACGAGCGACACGTATACGTGACGCATAAGATGCTCAGAATCCTCGATTATTCCCACCAGTTATTTTTTATTGTAAGCTTTGCTTTATTAAATCTTAGCATTTCTGCGATTCAATTAGGCGAACATTTCTGTTTTAAAAAACCTGTGGTAAAAGATTAAAAATTCTGTAAAAGACGCTCGTCGCGAAGGGGTGAATATTCTAAGGCATCTGGTATAGCTTAAAAACATTTCAAGGCCCTTAAGACTATTCTTAAATAAAAAATATCACACATTCACGAAGTCATTTTTATTCCTAAATATACAAAATTTACATATTTTTTTTTTACATTAATTAAGAAATAATAGAGCGGTTCCATTTTTCGATAAAGGCAGAGGACCATTGAAAACATTCTGTCAAAGTTGGCATTTTAAGCCAATTTTCAGGGTTAAGTTGATCAGGGAAAGGTCGTTAGTGCAAAGAAGTCTATTTTTAAAATTTAAGTTCCTTTATAACAAAATCTACCGTAGACATGCTTGCTAATTTCATGTTTTAACATATACAAATTTGCCCATAAATCAAGA
The DNA here is from genome assembly GCA_963931845.1 of Maratus michaelseni. Lineage (NCBI taxonomy): Eukaryota > Metazoa > Arthropoda > Arachnida > Araneae > Salticidae > Maratus > Maratus michaelseni. The sequence continues at coordinate 149,313,026 of OZ007589.1, read as the reverse complement.
AAATTTCCCGTTTTTGAGCAGGGACATTTTTTTATTAGGGTTTCGTTCATATCACGAAACCCTATTACTCCCGTTTCGTTCTTTGTACGTCACAGAGCCGGTTTTCAGAAACTATATAACTTACAGGCATAAATTTTGTGTATATATAGCTGAATAACTACTATGAAGCTTAAAATTATAAAATTTGAAAAAATCGTATTATTGTAATATAGAGAGATAAAAAAACAAACATCTGACAGCCTTTTCATATTAAATTTAAACACGTCTCGTTATAGCAGTTGCCAGCAATTAAAAATCCACAATAAAATTCTTTCTACAATAATTAATTTTTTTACTGAAATATTTCCACGTAAAAAATGAAAATGAAAAAAAGTTTCCCCAGGTGAAAAAATATATTAATATGATGTCATATTGGTAATAAAAGGGAATTTTTAAAACATTTATCAATAATACAAGGAGTGTGAGTATGTGTAAATACAGAAAGCAGCTTCCCGTAAGGCATGGTGACGTCACGGCGACGTCACTGTGAAGTCACACTGTGACTTTGTGACCGTCGTCGTGACGTCACGTGACGTCGATGTGAAGTCACTGTGACGTAAATGCGAGGTCGTTATGGCCGTTTTCAAGGCTTTCTGTGACCTCACAATGTGACTACTTTGTGAAGTCACCGTGCGACTTCAATGTGAAAAATGTGACGAATCTGCATCGGATAGGGTGACCAGATTTTACCCGAATCCTATACGGATTGTTCGGATCAAAATTTTTTTATGGTTCAAGTTTGTGACGACACTGCACCGGGTCGGGTGACCAGATTTTATCCGAATCCAATCCAGAAACTTCGGATCGATCTTTTTGGATTTGTTTGGCTACAGAATAGATTTAGATTAGTTGTCGTGTGACCTTATTTTCGTGAACCCGATCTGACCCAAGTCGGGTATAATGTTTTTACTGTAAGTCTTGTTTGGAATAGAATCTTGCATAAGACCGAGTAACCAGATTTTATCAGAAATTGTGTTACGATACAATTTCTGATGCCGGCTCGGATCTAGAGTCATACACGAATCCGGTTATATACTTCTTGAACATGATTGAATGTCAACTTGAACATGAATGATGGTTGACTGAAACTATATTTTGATTCAACCCGTATTCTTATCCTAACCCAACAACAACAACAACAAAAAATCTGTAAGCCCACAACCCGACCGAACCTGATAAATGATTTCGCATAGATTCGGATAACAAGATTTCACCAAATACGGATAAGATCGACGATAAGGATTGGATCGGCAATCATTTTTATTGATGCAACTCGTATTCAAATTAAAACTTTGCATCTGATTGAGAAACCGGTTAACACGAAACTTTCTGACACATTTATGAAAAAACTTTTAAACGCATGGCACTTGCATGCCTGATTATTAAAGCTATTTGGAATGAATAGCGTTTTCCATTTTTAGATAAATGTAATACTTAAGATCAATGTCGGTCACGTTTTACCCGTTTCTGACGCTGCGCGTCGGAAATTTGTTTCAAAACACCGACTTTGATAGTGTTTTCTGAAACATCATCTGCCGTTACCAAAAAATGGATAACGCCATTCGATTATATATAGGGTAGATGTGCCAGTAATGGACACCCTTAAGGAATTTCTTTAACAATTATTTTTTAATTAATAGTTATAATTGTTATATTCAACAATTTTTAATATTATATTACTGTACCAACAATATTTAACCATGCTCATAGTCACATTTCCCAATGTGAATCTAAATTTAATTGTAAATAACAGAAATAAATCAAAACATCCTAAACTCCAGTAATGGACACCTCACAAAAATAATAGATAAATGATATTATGATTGCATTTAAAACTAGTGCTCGCGATTATACGTTTATATACGTTTAAACGTATACGTAGTCAAGCCTTTTTTCCATATGATTTCTATTAAAAATCGTTACCGGTTACAATACGTTTTATACGTATTATACGTATAATCGCGAGCACTATTTAAAACTAGAATTTAAAGATAGCATATTAATGAAATAAATAAAGCTGAATTTTTATTGGTTATTTTTTTATAAACCAAAAACATTGAAGGTGTCCCATTACTGGAAGGCGGTCCATTACTGGCACATCTACCCTTTTCTGAATAAGAACACCTGCCAATTTCATGTATTTCCGAATAAAAATGAATTCAGAAATATGCCAGAAATTAGCTATTTTGGATTTGAGAACAACTTTAAAGAAAATATAAGTATACATTTTCAAATAAACATTCTGAAAAATTTATATTAGGAATCAATTTAAATAATAGATATACCTATTGTGCGATATTATTAAATAATAAACATTGTATCAAGCAAGTAAACAGTTTTCGTTGTAAATGAAATATAGAACTTAAGATCATAAATGCCAAAAAAAAAATTATATATTTTTTTTCTTTACAAATTATTTTATTTATAGTTTTTGATAGAATACTAAATGCAGAACTTAAATATCAATTTTTACAGTAAAAACATTCGATAACACAGCTGGAAAAATTACCTTAACTAAACAGTTATTTTATTGTTTCATCAATATTTATAATTTTTGTGCATCTAACATTGACATATCTCGACAAATAAATTATTCAATGCATTAAAATGTCACATTTTTTTTTCAAATATACCGGAAAATTATTTCTGGAAACCTACACTAGCAACGAAATTATTAAATTGCAAATCAAATATTAATAGTTTTAAAAATTGCAATGTTTTTAATTATAATGAATAACTATGAAAATTGAACTAAGAAACACAAAACATTAAATAAATGCCTCCTTTTACATAACACTTTACATTTAGAATACATATTGTTAGTAAATTCTTTAAGCTTTTTTCCAAATAGTCTATTTAAAAAAATTTAAAACATTAAAGATAAAATTTAATACAAGTGATTTTTTAAAAGAAAATTTAAACATCTTAATTTTTAAATAATGCAATATTAAATGTACTAGTACTAAACATGCACTATTAACAAAACTGCGAAGACATTAAAAGTTACCTGCTGATCTATAGGTAAAGGTGTTATTGTTGAATGCTCCTTATCTGCTTCCCTTTCATTGAAAAATTAGTCTGTACATCCACTACAATAATTTTTAAATTATTCCAGCAGAGAGGTGTGTTCATAGATCTGAGAAATCAAATATCACTCAGGCCTTATGAATGCACCCGGCTAGACACAGGGAGATGTTAAAATGGATGGTTTACTTTAAAATTCAGATTGTTCACTTTAAAACGTTAATTTACTTACACAGTATAAATCTACAAACTTCAAAGAACCCAACACACGCTAATCCTAGCTTCGAATGAGAAAAAGTCGTCTGCCTTCAATATGCGAGCGCAGTATTATTTAAACACAACAAAATAACAGCTAGCAGATGTTTCCAACTTTACCGCAAATGATATAGGAAGAAAGTAATTTAAATAAAGACATTTCAAAACCTTTATAATTTGTATGGCTGAAAAATGAACTTCTAATGATGCTATAATATTCTTTTTTTATATGAGAGATTTTTGTTTTCTTAGAAATAAGCTGTGAAAATTTACATTTTTATATATTTTTTAATCCATTGCATTTGCTTTAGACGTCAAAAGTAAAGATAAATTTTAAATAATAATTGATTTAATAGGCTTTATAAAGTAATTTCGATATAAATTTAAATTGCAATCAAATTTCCTAAGTACAATTTTTTTTTTTTTTTTACACTCTATCGAAAAGAGCAATATATTTAATAGAGGTGACATCTTACTAAGCACTGGCCAGTTTTGGATAAATTGCTATAGGAATGACATGTTTTTAATTCATTTTTGCTCGGAAATACACGAAATTGGCTCGTGTTTTGTTCAGAAACTATGTTATTGAAAAACATTTTCCATTTTTTGTTAAAAGCAGAAGATCTTTCAGAAAAGAATGTCAAAGTCGGCGTTTTGATTTGAATATCCGACGTGACAGTGAAAGACAGGAGAAAAACTGGTCGTCACGTGACACGAATTGCTTATAACTTGATAAATAACTAAATTTCTATTTAAGGATTTTTACCTGTGTATTATATAGTATATTTTGTTCAATTTCATGAAAATGGTAATGAAAATTGTAAGAAATTATCTGCCTCATATATGTAGACAGATATTTATTTATTATTTTATTTTGGAAATACTCAATATATTTAAATAGTGTGTGACAATATTTTTATTAATGATTTAGGTACATGACATAATTCAAATCTATATTTTATGAGTTTTTTTTTTTTCCAAATTCACTCTCCGATCACACCGTGAAGTCACAGAGTGTTGGCATTTTGGTCATAGTTTTTACGTGACATATGTGACTTGCAGTGACGTCATTGCAACGTCACAAAAATTTCTAAAGCTGTCAAAAAGTAATTTTCTTTATGTTATAAGATGTTCTAAAGTTTATTTTAAGTTTTCTTTAGATCTCCAAGTCGTTCACATTTTGGTCACAGTGTGACGTTACAAAGTGGTGGCATTTTGGTCACAGATGTGACGTGACGTACGTGACTCACATTGACGTCACAATGACGTCACTGTGACTGTGCATGCTATGCGGGTTAATATGACGTCATTAGAGAATTAAAAAGAAAATTAATCTGACGTCATATTGGAAGTTTAACGGATTTTTCAAATGTTTGAGAATAATACAAAGAGAGTTACCAGTATGAGTAATAGAGAATAGTAAATATATGAGTTTAGAGAACGTATTGAATCATGATAAAAACCCGATTATGGAAATATTGGCTTATTTTAACATATTGAAGGTCTCTATACAACATGTTTAATTTTGAAATTGATTTTTTTTAAATATCGCATTTAGTCCACATGACAGATATTATTAAGACAGAGTATAATAGAGGGCTTCGTCCGCTATTGGGCCGGTTGCGATATTCGAAAAAACGAGAAAAATAGACCGGCAAATTTTTACTTTATAAAAAACATGACTTTTTATTTCCTGGAAAATATAATTTATTTGGATTTATTAAAGAAAGGATAAAGTCTTTTAAAAGGAATATTAAACGAAACCTATTGTGCGATCTTCGATCACACTTACCCATTTGTTCAGAATTGTTTTCAAGATTCGACATTTAAAAGAAGATGTGTGCATATGGAAATTTATGAGATTTTTTTGTCTTGTAAAAATTTGACTAATGTAATCGGTTATTTCAGTTGTGAAATGTTGCAGATGTGATAACTCAGGACTAGCTATGCCGTTGTATGAGTTGGTAAAATGATTTTTAAAAAGTTAAAGTAAAGTAATTTTATTCAATCTAAGTACGCGTATTTAAAATAATATTCAAAGTTCTAATTTAAGTACTAGATTAATTTAATTAATTCCACAGTTTAAATCCCTAAAGTACACATTAATAAAATTCAGAAAAAATAATAAAATGTTTTTTTTTTCTTATATGTTTACTGCGCTATTGACTTAATGAATCATAAGGAATTTCCTAACTTTATTACAATATAGAGTAAAAACATACAAAACATTCGTAAATATGTTTGAAACACTTATTATATAGCAGCATAAAACTGTTTTTAATATTAACGATATATTTTCTAAGATTAACGTTCTTAAACTAGGCAATTTCCAAAGAAAAAAAACTTGTACGGAAGAAAAAATATTTAACACATCTTTCAAATTAAAACTTATAAGAAACTTGAAAAACATTGTAGCACTTAAGAAATGAACGATTATTAGAATTATTTTCCAATATTAAAAAAATACCATGTAAAAATACATAAATAAAATATTAATACGAAAATATATAACAGAAAACAATGACTAATCTTAACATTATGTGCTAAAGAATTCATAAATATAAAAATGCTAGTTATTCATCAGTTATTAAAAATATAATCTAAATTGCGCTACATCTTCTTTTATATTTTAACAGTAATTAGATTAATTGGCTTAATTCATTATTTTACCTAAACAAATATGAAAACCAGCTATATAAATAGTTTAATGCCGTGTACTTATCTAAATTACAATCCTCTTCTTAATTAAGTGAATAAAAACAAATTGCTCATTCGGCAAAATACATATATATGTAACTTGTATTAACTTTTTACCAGGAAAAGAAATATTATTCTAATTAACACTGTGATTTTCATCTTAATTAAAAAAATAAATCAGAAGTTGAGATTAATTTACTTTTAATGCTATTGGTAAAATAGTAAATATACTCAATTAATTCTTACTATCGGGTTTTTTTTATTGCCGAATTATATGACATTTCCTTTGCCAGATATTAAATGAAATAAGTAAGAATAGAATAGGTTAGTTTATTTTCGATGTGATTTAAATTTAATCTACGAATTGAAGAGCTTGGTGGATGAAAATTTTGAGCACCACATTTTTGATAAAAATGGAGATTTCCGGATAGAAGAATTTATTATGGTCTAACTTAAATATGCAATGCAATTTTTTTTGTTAAGTAAAGCAGTTTTCAGTGAAAGAGCTTGTTATGTACACTGTTTCGTGCTGTTAATCATGGTGCAAGAACATGTCAAGTGCACATGACATCTTTTTCCATTAAAATATGTTGACTTTGAGTAACACAACAAATATTATTCAGCGCAGATATTCCGATAAATATACCAAATTTGGAGGTATTATGCAATGAATATATTAATTTCAGTGGAATATAAAATTCAGCAAATGAAAAATGAGATTTTTTTTTAATTTCTAAAACTGAACGTAATTATAAAAGCTTTGTTGTTGTACAATTTTATCTGAAATGTTAGTGTGTGGAGATAAAAAAAATGCAGACAAATAGGAATCTTCATTTTTTCTCTATATAGTGAACCCCCAGTACCTAACTCTCAAAGTGTGGTTATTTTCACTATCAGTAGAGGGGATATCGATCATATGCAAAAGTAGATAAAGCCGATAACAGAATTTATCCTAATACCTGACGAGATTAACGCATGACTCAACTCCATACGATTTCTTTAGATATTGTGGATGATATTGAAGACCACATAAGAAGCTTTCTCTGTCAAGAAACCCATTACTCACGATTTAATAACATAACAAGAAGCATTTGTCTTCGTTTCTCTCATTGATAAAGATGTGTCACTTTTATTTATATGAAGTAAGTGCTAATAATAAACCTGAACAGCTCATGGCTGTAAAGCCTGATTAACATCAAATATTTTCATCTAGATTCAATTTATTGTTTGCTCAACAGCAATGTGACACATGCAGCGCTTGTGAGGAGGATGACGTTCACGAAAATCATGTTTTTAACCACCATCAAGTATTTTATATGCAGACAATCGACCGATCGTTACCTAAACAGTAAAAAGGAGACCCTTAACTCAAGGTTAAATTACAGCAAACCATAACTCTTCCAAACATAGTGTGAGTAAGCATTTTTATTTCGGACAATTGTTGTTTTATTATTCAGCCGCAAATTATGTATACATCGTTACCATGTCACAGGATGTTTTTCACTTCTTCACCTGGACTGGGTATGTTAGTCGGTGGAATTACTGAGAAATTTAACCAAAAAATTCCACTTCCGGCTACAACTATAAGATTTTGTCCAGTGCTTATAGACATACTAAGAAACCAAAAAACATCAAGACTCTACACCAGAGGTCACGTCACGACCGTCTCCTTCGTGATAACATCATCAAATGGTCGCTGTGACGAGGGACATCATTTCAGTAAAATGTGAATATATCTATTACTGATCATCATATTGTGATATTGCAATACATTATTTGAAAGCTGTTAAAAAAAGCTAAATTAAAAATATTTAATTTTTTTTCCTAAACAAACGGTATCAAATGATACCGCCATCTTATGCAAAACGGACATCGCATCGCTTTATCTGTTCAAAACCTTCTGCGGCAAATCCTTTCGACAACAAATTATTAAGGAGACCTTTTCAACGTCTTGGCTGGCCCGTCCACCCGATCTAAAACACTATGACTTTTGGCTGCAGGGTAATTTAAAAGCAGTGTTTATGAAAGCGGTATTTGAAACTTAGCTGTCGTAAAAAAAAGAATTGAACAGCATGCTTCAATTATTCGCGCACATGAATTTCTTAGTGCTGTTGAGTCTGTCATTAATAGCATGCAATTTTTAGAGAAATATGTTGGAGGAAATTTTAAAACATATATGCAGTGATACTATGAAGGGACATGTGACTACAATAGAGATAGTCTACGGGAATTTGTGATTTACTTTCAGTTTCTTTCTACGTGTTATTGCGAAAGATATTACACATTAATTCTTTAAATACTGTTTGTCAAAATTTTTTTGGTGCCCCTTATCTAAAAAATTAAAACAGAGCACTGAGTGCACCACTCACGGAAAAAAAATCCACGAATTGCAAAATAATTGCATGATTAACACCTGCATCCCACTTCTTACCCACTTCTTTTCTTACCAAAGATCCTTCAGTATTCAACCAATGTGTTAAATTGAAGTTTTTTCTGTTCGCATACATTATTTTTATTGCTAAGTCAGTACTAGTCTACGAATTACGTTGCTCATATATTTGTGCTCATATAATTATTCCATTTTCTTTCTTAAGTAAATTAGATTGATATAAACTTGATGTTTATTGTTTTTATACTATTACTAGAAATTGCATTAAAGAAGAATATCTTAAAAAGTCAATGCCTTTTTCAGTTCTTTTTACAACTGGGAGATCCTCTTGTATGCTAGCTTGTGCTTTAACTCAAGAGGCTACTTCACTCAGACGAAAACACCTGTTCGTTAATGTTAATCCTATGGAGAAAATATTTTAAGATATCTCGTTCGCATTTCAATATTTTTAAATGATTTTTTTTTTTTGCATTTTATAGCTGAGGTCAATCTTTATGCACGCTCCTTTGTACTTTTTCTATTTTTGTTGCAGATTTTTTTTTTATCGAGTATACTTTCACTTTCAAAACCAGTTCCGAAAGTGAAAGTATCTTAATAAAAAAAACTTGTAATCAAAATCAAAAAAGTACAAAGGAGCGTGCACAGAGATCGACCTCAGCTATCTAATGCAAAAAAAAAATCACATGAAAATATTGAAATGCGAACGAGATATCTTAAAATATTTCCTCCATAGGATTAACATTAGCGAGCGGGTGTTTTCGTCTGAGTGAAGTAGCCTATTAACAGGGTTGAAGTGTAGCCAGCTTCTTGACCTCACCTGCGTTATTCTTTCATCCCACATACTTTCCAAAACGAAATAAAAAATCCTTTTTATTGAATTACTTCGCTGAACCCTACACGGCTGAAACTACGTGAGCATTTGCATTGAATTATTTTACACGTAGCTTCTTCATGGTGTCTTTTAAAAATTGTAAAATAACACTACTTATACATATATGTTTTGTTCTAAATAATAGATTTTTGAGCTGTTGCTGACAAACGATAGCTAAGTGGAAGAAAATTGAATGTGGGCGCTCACATCCACTGTGTAAAGGCCAATGAATTAGTTCCCATAAAATGCTCTCAAAAGTAAACTGAATGACACCACCATTGCATATCATTTGAAGGCTAATTAAATTTCGATTTTTTGTAATTGAACTCTTAGTTTTCATGACACATCTCTTGTATACATAAATAAATAAGTACATTTTATTAATATGTTACATTGGATATTACATCTTACGCAGATATATTATTTACCTTAAATTTATTTAACTTGCCATTATGAGGATATAAAATTAAATCACAAGACCTCATCCATATACTGACTGCTTTGATATATATATATATGTTTCATATAAAAATCTTGAATGAAACAAATATATTTACGTTCCAAATTTGAGTTAATCTAATTGTGTAAGTTTTATATATAATGTCAAGAAAATATTCTGTAAATACTTTCACATATTGAACTATTGTCATATAACAAATTTCATAGTACTAATTGATGCATACCATCTTAATATTATTTTTACTTCTCTTTTTAAAAATTATTGTTGAAAGATGAAAAACTGAATGTCGCTCGATTTATTTATTTATTTATTGTGAATCTGAATTATAATTTCCTCATATAACATATGACGGTATGAAATAACCGGTTGTCACATTACCATAAAATTCTAAATGAGAATGCTTATTAAAATCTTCTTTCCGATCTAACAATATTTAACAAACTTCTAAAATTCCATATTTTAAATATCGTCTTCTTTCGCGTTGGAGAATTCACTTTATGTTTTTTTATTATTATTATTCCCGAATCGGAAATTATATTTCTCTTAAAAGAATAAAATAACGTGAACTTAAGAAATCGGGATACAGTGTTTAGGTTTCCAATAACAAATTTTGAATTAAATCTTCGTTTATCTTATAATGTGTGGCTAAAAATATATTTAGTTTTAGAAAACGTCTGAAACTAAAATATGTATACATATTACTATAAAATAATTGCACAAAATGGATTTTTATATTGCTTTAAAAAGAATATTGAAGTCAATAATGTTATTAATTTTAAAATAAAAATATAGTTACTATATACTTATATATTGAGATTCCGCAACAGGTGTGCATATTATTAAAAGAAAGTATTAAACAAATTATAAAATTATTCTTTAGATTTTTTTAACAAACTCTTTCTATATAAATTCTACGAAACTAAAAAACGGAATGATCTGGTGACTAAGTCGTAAAATTCTGGATTTTCAAGTGAAATTGAAGTTTGTACAAGTTAATATACAACTTTATATGTTGAGTTGTTATTACTAAAAAATTTGAATAAATACATGATACATTTTTAATACCTTATAGTGCCTGAGGATCAATTAAGACTATATTTTTGTATTTTCATACGGCACATAATTTTTTACCGGAATCTGGAAGACCGCAAAGCTTTCTTCGTATTTCAGATGTTCAAAATGTAATCTTTGAACCCTGATGAAGTCTATACGCATCTATCTCCATAATAAACATTTTCCACCAAAATATGATTTCTGAAAATTGGAGCATCTGTTCAACAGTTACCTGTTGATACATTTAAAAACTTATATATACACGAATCTGTGTACCATTTTATGTTAGAGCACAGTTAAAAAAAAAAAGTCAAACATTTTTTAACGTCTTGAAAGTTTTAAAAGTTAAAAAACAACTTAAAAAAATAAAAATATCGTTATCCGTAGTCCTTGTTCAATACGCCTTGCCCTCAAATTGATAAAAAAATTGTAACAGAAGAAATAAAATGCAACGATTTTTTAAAATATGACAAAAAGAGACTGTTTAACAACTTTTTAAACATTGTTACCCAAAAACAACGAAACTTCTCCACAAATAAAAGATATATATATGAAGCAGCATATAAATTAATACAATTTAAAACTTGCAAAAAAAAAATAAATAAATAAAATTTTCATTTCATTAGACTATAATGACTTTCAGTGCATCAGATTTTTAATTTACTTTTCCGTCTTTTATTTATGATTCCATGATTCACAGTTAATTATTCTCCCTATTCTAAAAGAGAATACTTTTAAAAACTGTATGATAAATTACAACGATAAACACAGTATTCTTTTTGTTAACTTTGTAAGTTAAGCTAAAGTCTTTAAAATCATCTCTAAAACCTTATAAGACGTTTTGAATTCTGGCCTTAAAAATTTAAAAATTCCATTTAATTAAATTTCTATTTAAACCCTCAAATTAAAATTTATGTTTTTCTTGAAAAAAGGCGTTTAGTCTCAAAGGAGTCTTACCATAAGCTTTTAAGTTTCGAATAACAGTTTTTAAACGAAAAGTTTATCTTTGTTTACATAAATTGAATTGAAGAAAATATAATTATTTATATAGAGTCTGTTGTAAAGAAATAAATTAGCTTTTGTAATGCATGTTGATTATGTATAATTATATAGGAGTAAACAAAGAATTTAATATTTTGATTAAGGTTAATCTTAAAGGTAATATGTGGATATGCATTGATTTTTGGCACCCGAGGGTTGATTTTTGTTCATTTATTTTTTTTAGACGTTTTAATTCTTTAATGTAATTTAGGTTCTATATTTATGGTCTATCTTATTTAATTTCTTTTAAAAATTATTTAAATGTGTTACACAATATCAAAAACATAGATTCATTTGGCAAATTTTAATGTATTTCAGTTATATCAATTCGATTTTTTATCCATATGAAGATATCATAACACCATCGTAGTTTTTTCATAATTATTTTTCGGATATTAACATATGTAAAAACTACGAATTTATTATGAGCATTTCATAAAAAAAAAATTCAATGTGATATAATTGAAACAAATTAAAAATTGGAGAATAAACACACGTTTCTGATATTTTATAATACATTTTAATAATCTAGAAAGGAGAATTAATCCAAAAGGCCGTAAATGCATTTCCAAAATTGTATTTAAATTATCATTATTATAAAACATTATTATAAATATTATAAAACATCATAGGAAAAAAAGAAAAAAAAATCACCCTATCAGGGAGCTAAAAAATCAATTCTTATCTCTTATCACTTTTACGATGACAATTTTTGTCTGTAGACAAATTTCGTCGTGTCTCTCACCAGTTTTATCAGTTCAAAATTTCGAAACTTTTTTTTGCCAGTTAATGTACTCTTTATACACACGAAAATAATATTTTGTTAATTAGAAATCGATACCGAAATAAAAGGATATCTTTGAGCTATAGAAGTACAACATGTCATAAGAAGAAAACTGTACCGGAAACATTAACACGGTTTTTCAGAACAGCATTTCCAAAATCGGTGGACATTCTAGTCCTGCTAGATTTCAATCAATCATTTTTTTTAATTAACCGTCATGTATTTTTCTCGTGAAATGAGTATGATATTTTCGTGGTATTGCGATCTATCTCGCTTTACTGCGTAACTTTAAAAAACGAAATTTTTGGTTCAAAATTTACATTTTATTTTTCAACTAGCTGGTCCTCACGTCGTTGCTTGGATCTAACATTAAATATATTGAAAATTAGTGTTGAATTCAGAGGCATATCTCCGGGATGGATTCAATTTTGGACACCCCACTGTCTTCGCCAGAATACACTGGGACGTGCTAAGCACGCTCATAACATCTTTCTTTAGTTAATGAAAATTAACATATTTTTTTTTTTGCAAATATCTCTCGAATTTCTATGATTAGATATTTTTTAACGAAAATCTATCCAAACAAGCCTAAAGTTGGGAGCCATTTCCTTACGTTTGCTTGAAAAACTAAGCATTTCTCGGATGTGTCTTGAAGCCATCTTAACACCGGCGAACTGCCGAAAGTTGATGCTCGTTCATTATGATTGTTAATTAATATCTCGACAAATTATTAAAAAGTGAAAACCCTGAGTCTCAGGTGAATTTGGACCTGTCTTTGTCAATCCTTATTCAAATTTACAGAACTCTACGTGCGATAAATTTCCCTAGTCATCGCCAACAAACAAGCAGACACACACACATACAGATAAATATCTTTCTTTAGTAAATGAAGATTTTCTCCCTTTTCTAAAATATGCATATTTTTTAAGACAGTTGCACATTTTGCTTGCTTTTGGACTAAAAAAAAAACTAATTTGCTTTGTCTAATTTTAAGGTGTACTTTACAGTGAGTTATCGTGTTACCGCGCTTGTTCCTGTTTGTTTCAAAGTGCTCTCGCCCATCAGCTGCCAAACCGCTAATTTTCAACTTAAGTAAAATTAAGTTTTGTATAATGAATTAGTGTAAATATATTTTTATAAACACTTTGCATTTATTGTTAAAAATTCCCGAACAAGATTTAAATTTCAGAGCGTCAAAGTGGTGTTACAACTTAATTTTTAGTATGACTAATATCAGTGAAAATCAGACAGACGATAAGAGATGGAAAACAGGTGAAAATAGAACGGCAGATGTTGGATAACGATTCTGATAAACTTTTGGGCATTTAGAACATTCCAATTGAGTGTAAAAAAAATCTGTCACATGTAAATGACGTTGCACTTGACAATTGTTCCTAAAATGTTGTCCAAAACTTGATTTTCTCCGAGTTTTTTTCGACAAAAAGCTAATAGTAAGAATGGTAAATTGCGTTATTAAATAATTGAGAGGGCTCATTATTTTTTTAATACAGTTCACTTGTGCAATATATTGTAATTTTATGAACAGTGCAAGTTTAAATCTATTTCGTTTTTGCAAAGTTAAAAAATTAAATAATAAAACAGTTCTTTGTTTTTTAATGAAAATTCACACGACCCGAATCAAAATCATTTATTTTGTAGAGGTAATGCTTTAATTATTTCTAAGGAATATAGTGAACTATATTTTTTCCAGAGATATAAATGTCAGAATGAGAAATTATTTTCTATGTGTTTGCTTTCTTGAAAGCCACACATGCTTACAATCAAAACTGACCGGTATAATTTACTTGAAATACATGTAAAAAATCATCATAAAAATCTGTTTGCTTTCTTAAAAGTCTCACTTGCTTACAATCAAAACTGGCCAATGTATCTTTGTTGAAACACATTACATAATAAATACCAAAAGTCATGATAAAAGTGTGTGTACTTTCGTAAAATCCTTACATGCTCACAATCAAAACGGATTGATATAACCTCCTTAAAACTCACTACATCATAAGTATCGAAAATTATCATAAAAAGAAATATTTTTTTTAACTTAACAGCGAAGATTATTCATTATCAAAATATTCAGCTTCACGAAAGTAGAAAATAATTTAAACTGTTTTACATTTATCATACGCAATAAGATTAAACAATACATATTTAAAAAAACTGTAAACTACAATAATGCATAGTCATGTGCGAAACGAATGCATCTTTTATTTCCAAATTTTGGCAAGCGGGGGTGGTAAATTTTGTTAGTGTGTCAAGTTGTATACGATATAATTTATTTTGTGGTTCGTACAAATACGCACGTAAAACATTTATTGAGATACGATAGCTATCTTTCAAGGTAAACTTGGCATTTAAATAATAATTTATGCTACATACATACATCTGGCTAATATCATTAAACTGTAAATTTTTTTATATTTGCCTATAATTAAAAATGCATTCATCTATTTTAACACCAGAATCTTATGTATATATATATATATATATATATATACATATATGTGTGTGTGTGTGTGTGTGTGTGTATTATAATAATAATAATTATTATTATTATTAAAATGAAATCACAGATGTAAAAACAAATGGAACGGCAAATGCAAGAAATTAAACACGGGGAAGTGAAAATACAAAAATAAGAAACTATGAATGAGTTACGGAATCTTCAGAGGAGTATCAGAAGCACAATTCATAGTAAATATATATTATTTTGTCATACATTGTCGACATAAGACCTAAAATAGACAATCTTATTACATATAGGAAATACAGGATAATTGTAATAAATTAAGATATTCAAAAAATTGAAATAAATTCAGATAGTCACAGAAATGAACTGAAATTCAACTATTACTGATAAACAACTCACCAAGAATTAAAAATGACATGGATACAATAAGTTACTAAAAGTATAACCATGTGACATAAAACAGCTGAACAAGGAACCAAGAGAGAGAGAGAAACTATAAATAAAAAAGCTAGTATTGTTATCTAAATTTGAAACAAAGAACTTGATAACAAAAAAAAAAAAGAGTAATTATACATAAATAAATAATAGTGGAAAAAAGAAATAAAATTGTACATATAGAAAAAAATAATTACACATATATATGTGTGTGTGTTTATACAATAGAATCTTGTCACAACGACTGCCACTTTAACGAATTTTTCAGTTTAACGATTATTATTTTTATTAGAAAAAACTATACTTTACCATTATTAATATATTCACTTTAACGAATTTCCCATTAAGGAAAATTTCAAACTAACGAATTTATTTAAGTCTTAAATGAAATATTCATTTCAGTTTAAAGAACAGTGAGTTCGCATAAAAACAATTTTTTGTCGAAAAAACTAGAATTTCGAAAAAAAAAATCTTATTATTTTCCCATCCCCACTATCTTCGAATTTTTAGCATATTTCGAAGAGCTTTCCGAGAAACGGGTGAAATTGTTTTACTAAGCGGATTTTTAAAATTTAGAAACTCTTCCTTTATATTCACACCTAATCGTTTTCTTCATAGTTTTTTTTATTAGCTTTACACTCGTTTAAAAAAATGTAGGAAGGCCAAATAAATAAATTTTTCAACTGTCCTTTAATTAAATTTGGCAATAAATAATGAAATTACATTCTGTAACAATTCACATTTAGAGATGGAAATATTTATTTAATTGGTAGAGAACGGGAATAGAATGCAGCAAATGCTGGAAGAAGGAAGGTAGATGCCGTGAAAGAATTTATGTTGCTATTTGTGCATTGGCTGCAAATTTAAAATGACAAAATTTTCAAGTTATCTGAAAAGCATTAATATGTATCCAAACAAGAAACCAATGCGACTGTGAGACTATCAATCGATTTATGAAAATGTGTACACTTGGTTTTAAGATGCAAGACAAAACATTTGCCCATCGTACTCGTATACTGCATGGTAAAGACAAAAAAATTTCACAGCCCATGCAAATCGAGAAATATGAAGCTAGTTCCGTTTGGCAGTTTTTTTTCGTGATAGTTATTTATAGCATAGAATTAAATCAAAATACTGGAAAAGAGAAAGTGACCATATGAGAATAATTTCAGTTCCGATGAAATTGCTTTTATATCAACTTTTGCCAAGTGTAGGAAATCCAAAGCAATGGAAGTTGAAGTCTGTAAAGGCAAGAAAAAAAAACTAAAGCGCGAATTTCGGTTTTGTTCTGCTCTAAATTCGCCAGTACAAAAAAGCTAAAACCCTTTAAAACAGTTTAAAGCTCTTTTGAAAAATCTTCTAAACACTTGTTTTTAAAATGTAAAAAAAAAAAAACCTTCATGTCATTATCAAAATAATAGCCGCACCTGAATGACTCAGAAAATGTTTTTTAAGTGGTTTAGGAGTTTGAATAAACAAATGAAAAATAACATTGCTCAGCTATGGTTTGGTACATTTAGTTACAACAAATGTATGTAACATAAAAGTATAATTTTAACCTCCTAACTCTACTTCCATTTTGTGTGCAGCCTACACATCAGGCCATTATAAAAAATACCAAAATACATATCGGGCGCCGACTAATAGACTTAAAAAATGAAGATTCTACAACGGTGAATATGTGGCAAAATGTATTTTCTAATCCTCGGGGTTCCTGCCTCGGACCACTCTTTTGGCTCCTCATAGCCAATCATCTACTAAAAGAATATAAAAAGAAAGCCTTATACCTTACAGCATTTGCTTATTATTTTGTAGCTATAGTTGAAGGAAACACCGGTAAAGATCTAAAAATATCAGACAACTACAGAATTAAAGTCTTGCATAATCAATGTAATAGCCTAATCTGCACATATCTGAAGAAAAATCAATAGCAATATTATTTGGCAAAACTTACTGCAAAACAGACGCCCAATTTTCTTAATTAATGGTAAAACAATAATATAAACAATAATATAAAGAACAACATATCTTACTTAGGACTAATTCTGGATTCTAAGCTAAATTTCTAAGATCATCTAATTCATATCAAAACATAAATTTTAAACTTCGTCAATGCTTATCGACGTCTTCACATTCTTAAAGGGAGAGGGGGGGGGGGGGCTCTGAAAATTCTTAAAACATGGTACAATGGTGTAGTGCTGACACAAATTCTATCTGGTTCCGCATCTTAATGTCCATGGCATCAGAAAGCTAAAGTCAATTCAACGAACCGCACTACTAGGTCTAATCAGACCTTATAGAAGTATATCAACGGATGCACTAAACATATTGACTTTTGATATTTGATAGATATCCTAATTGGATATCAACTAGGCCGTAATCAAGTTTGTAGAGGAAGCAAAAAGTTAGTTACTTAAGATTACACAATTAACAATTCAAAGCTGATGCAGAATGAAAAATCATGTGCATTCCCATAATATTACCAGATTAACAACCTACAAATAATAGAATCAAATTCAAAAGAAATATCCAATAATCACGAAATGATAATATATACAAATGTTTCAGTAATGGACAATGGTACCTCTTCAGCATTTACAGTACAAAGGAACAAAATTTTTATTTATGACCTCTCCACAAGACACAATAAACTAAATTCAATCTACCAAGCGGAACTGTATGTTGTAAAAAATGCAATGGACTGGTTCAAGAAATCAAATTACAATACTCTTCGTATCACCACAGATAGTCAATCTTCATTAGCAGCTCTTAACTTGCTTTTCCGCGAAAACACATAATCAAAAATATCTACAAATATCATTCCTGAAAATCAGATTTCTATTTCATGGACAAAATCACATGTCGGAACTGTGGGCAACGAAAGAGAGAACTCTCTCGCAAAACATGCAATAACTAAAAATGAGTATAACGAAAAACTAGATCTCTTAATTCCAACTTCAATAGTCAAAAGTTTCTTTACTAAAAAAGCTCTCGATGATGGGCAAAGCTCATGGATCAACTCCTTAAAAGGAACATATACCTAAATTTTTCTTAACAAAGTGAATCCATATTTTATTTGTCAACACCCAGTCTTAGCATATTACTTAAGCAACCATGGCAGTTTTCCAGATTTTTTTTACATAAAATAGGTAAACGTAAATCAGCTATGTGTCCATGTGGTAAATCTTCAGGAAATTCATTTCATTATAGCTTCGGAAACTATCCACTAATGAAATTTCAATTCAAATTCAACAAAAATAAACACTCTGAAAGAATTTACAAAGAACTCTCTTGGATCCGATCAATTATATTAAGCTCTCAGAGAACAATAATATTCTAAACAATGACTTTTCATACATATCTAAAAGTTTATAAGAACTGTCATAAACTATATATATATTTCAAAAACCTATAACATGCAAATTTATTTGATTCTCTGTTAATTTTCGATAGAATTGCCTTTTCATTCTGCACTATAATTCTACTTCTAACTTTTGAAAATTCTTAAATTAAAATTTCTGTATAATCATTCTTTAATCTTTCTGGATAGTTTAAATTTAGTTAACGTGATTGTTAAAACTTACAGTTGAAATATTGAAATATGAATACTGGATTTGTTAATTTTGATGAACATTGATATTAATTTTTGATGTAGTACAAATGTAGTTGCTTATGAATATCGCTATAATTAATTTTATTTGACTTTAAAATCTCTTGCTGCTCGATGTACAAATAAATTGTTATTGATATCAACTCATACACATCTTAGCATTTTTGTAAATAACTATTTTTCTTTAAATATTCATGATATGCAAATATGTTATACTTTGCAAACATTGGTAGAAACTTTAGTATAAAATTTTGCTCGTGCAATTTTGTTCGCCCAGTCATAGGCAAATTGGACAGCGCATGTGATTATTATTGTATGTATCTTAATATTGTATAATATTGTATATATCTTTACATTCAATTTAATTTCGTCCTCGGAACGGAGACCAACCGTTTATCTCTCAGACTCTCTTGGGGTCTGGCGAGGTCGGGTTGGGGGGGGGGGCTTCTTTATCCCCGTTACTTCCTGATCCGGTAAGTGGCACAATTTGTTTTTCCTCTCGTGGACTTTTTGAGCCTATACCTCACCGTTAGCTGTTCACGAGTGGGTGATTTCTGTAAATTTCTGTATCATCTAACAAAATTAAAAACTATTGGAGAAATTCTGTTCATGTACATTTAACTATTGAAGCACAAATGACAGCATCAGTGTCTGCTTATTTCATTGAATTTCTTGCTGATCCCTGGACCATAATTACAGAATGTTTTCAACTTACAATCATATGATAATGAATACAATGAATGGATGAAGGAGTCGCCAAATGCCCTTATCTAAAGGCAAATGACATTGTTGGAATTTTAATAAAAGAAGGGTAAGCAAACGGCACTGAAAATGAAGATGGTGATTGTTCATCCAATAGTGAAAAGCAACACAGTCGAACATGGGAGCTTTTGATAAGCATTTATCCCAACAATACAATGTTTTTGAAACATTTTATACAGTGTTGAATTGAGTGATATTTTGCATTAAAAATATTTATTGTCAATTTCATAAAATTAAAAAAAGGAAAATTTACTTTTTTGTAAAAATATCAAAAAATGCATTAATGGTGTGAATTTTTCTGCTCTCAGGTATGTAAGACAAATTATAATTTCTTTATTGTTACGAATGTAAAGACTTGAAATTTAATGAATTTAATAGTTATCTTGTAACAAATAGGTTCACAATAATATTCTTTATTGCTATGTTTGCAGAAATTTATATAACTTTAATAATAATATATAATTTTAGTCAATATGTTTTTAATTTATCTTTTAAATCCACCATATTAAGAATTTTACACTAACGAATTTTTCAGAATAACAAACTAAATCGGTAGTCCTTAGAAATTCGTTGTAACGAGATTTTACTGTATATATATTACCAGAATAATTTCTGGATTATTTTCCAGCATAAAAAATAATAATAAATACTGAACCCTTCATAAAAAAGAAATTTTATCAGACTTTTAGTACTGTAATACATGTTAAAGGCATTATGAAACCATGTTCGCTACTTTAACATATTCAGGAAATTTCGAACGGATTCGCTTTACAATGTATTTTTCGAAAAACCCCTTGGCGATTGAAAACCAATTTTTTCACTAAAAATTAATATACAAACATGTAATGTAAATTACGTGCTTTGCAATGCCGTTGTTTTGAAATATTACATCATTATATAGAATGATGAACTTTAAATTGGTGATGAACGTAAAAATTCTCCAATCATCACGACAAACAAATAGGCTGTTGAGGTACACAGTATTACTTTGCATTTAAAAAATAATGATGGTACAATAGACTTTTCTTTTCCACAGAGACACGTCAAACATTTTAATAAATGACTGTATAAAATGTAAAAATTTTTGTAATGGGTTGAACCAAATTTTGGTGCTGCAGTAGCTGCCATTATAAGATTGTAAAATCTCGTTCTAGCATTTGGAGCTCCGGTCGAACCAAAGATTCAAATTTTAGAAAGAGATTTCGTTGCAGCTACTACAGCACCAAAAGTTTGTTCAACACAGTGCATAAATTTTAATCGTGTACTGCGTGTTGAACATGAGAGATACTGACTATGGTTTAAAGTGAATATTTTTTTAAATAAAGAGCTGCAACTTGCTTCTGTGCTAAGAATTTCTGGCTAAAATACGCTGAAAGGTGTACTCGAAGTCGGTTTTACTCGTTCTTTACACATCCCTTGTTTCAATTTATATTTAAAACTTCTATAAATGACGTAGATCAATAAAATTTCACTAGCTTTTTAGTAGCAATAACTATTATTGTTAAATTGAAATGCTAATCGAAATCCCTTTTATAATAACTTAAAAAATACTTTCAAATCAATTACAGAATTTTATATTAAGTCTTAAATCTAATTTCCGTCGATAATTTAAAAATGCGACTTTATTAAGTTTCGTTTCAGGATAGAAAATATATTTATCTTAAAGTAAATGTCGTTTCTAACCTCAAGGGATCAGAGTACAATTTTTACGTTTCCAAAAATAGCTTTTAAATTAAATGATTTTTCTTTGCAAATAAAATGTGCGGAGAAAAATCTCCTTATTTGCAGAAAATGTATGTAAGGAAAAACAATATTAATGCATAATGGTTTGAGAAAAAAAAAAGTGTAACTTCTAAAGCTCTAGCTGCATTGTAAATGTAATTGTTTCCAGTTTTAGAAATTTCGTTTGGCAAAAAGTAACTGAAACCCTTTTTTCTTCTTCTTACGGAGAATATATAGCATTTTCAAGATATCGAAAACTCAATTTTTAGTCATTTAATTCCCATATGTAAATCATTAAATAAACAGGGAATTCAATTTAAGAAATTTAACGGTGTATTTAAATTTTGCGGCTATGTAGCCAGTTTTGAAATTTTCAAGTCATAAAAAGTAAAAGAACCATTTTTTTCTTAGGGATAGTACATAACGTCTTCAAGATAGTGAAATTTGAAGTCATAATACATCCATTTATAGAAGTAAAACTTCAAATAAACAAATAATTTAATTTAAACTGAGGGGGGAGATCACCAGTTTGAATGTGGAATAACGGATTTTAGAATTTTTGTGGGTTTCAGTAGCAACATAAACTGTTGGAGTTTTTTTTTTGTAATGTTTTAAGCAATGTTTAGTAAGTGATTTGTATTTTTTAAATAAAAAAATCATATTGCGTGCATGGCATCTACGCAAATGAGGATATCTTAATATGCAGTGTGCACTGAGCACAAAACAGAAATCTTGAAACATAAAAAAATAAAATTTAACCCCTTAACTCTCGAGCCCGTGATATTCACGGACTATCTAGGATACTTTTTAAAAATTCAGATTGCTTGATTCTCACCAGTTTTTTAAACCAGTGCAATTGGCTTTATTCTCTCATTATTTTATTTGCTATTAAGTAAAGTGAATATTTCAACTTAAAAAAAATGGGGGCAATCAAACAATCTGTGTCATGCCGGTGACGTCAGGTTTATGGTAACCTTTTTTTTTCTCTCGTCTACTGCAGAGTAGGAGAGACGGGGAGAAGGGGTTGGCGGGAGGCCAAAGGATTCGGATGTGTATGTGCGGTGGGCAAGGTATGAAAATAAAATATAGTTGGTAAAAGAACGAATAATAATAGTGTAACTGCGGCTATTGGTATTCCTTATATATTTATGTGTGTCCATGTTTTGTGTGATGTTTCGTCCTATTAAATAAACTTGTGTTTAATCGTGAAAAATAGTTGCATTCCTGTGGTATGATGAAAGCAGAAGAACAAAAATGGGATTAATAAAATATCGGTTCTAAATTATAAAAAGCTACGGATGTGAAAGGACCAGGAGTAAAGGTTATTATTAAAGGTGTATGACAATCTGAATTAAAAGAAAGTAGCGTACACTTATCGGGAGCAAATGTTAAGAATTTTTAAGTTACGGTCCATGACGTGATCTATGATTTTTTTAAATTTAACTATTTGTGAAAATGGCGGTATTCTTCTATTCTATAAAAAAGTAGCTAATTGAATTTATTTTGACCTCTTCACTTTCATGGCTCAGCAGACCCTATTGCATATAAAACATGCAAACTAGTAGTTTTACAGAGAAATGCATGATAAACGCATAGAAGCAGGCAGTTCTTAAATTGAAGAATTAGTTTAAGAGCTATATAATGAATAGTTTGGTCAAGATAGTTCAATCAAATAAGTTTTACAACATCCAAAAACTACACATAGCAATTTAAACATAGACTTTAAAAGAATTAAATAATTACGTACGAAAAGTATTTAATGATGAAAATTGCATCATATTTAAATTGATATAATTAAAACGTTATAGTTAAGACATTATCTTACAGCATCTAAAACAAGACTTTTCTTCAAAACGTTATAAAAATCCGGGTGGTAGTGACATTTTCAAACGTTTAACTGATCTTTCTTAATCAATCCCTAAATCAGCTCTCTGCTGTAGCGATAGCTCCGGAGGCAACCTTGGGAACCGAAAAATATCCTAGTCAAAGGGGCAAGAGACAGTGGCAAACGTATTACAGAAGATCGCCGCTGGTCGTCAAAATATTGTCCAATACTCCGTAATAGAGATGAAATTCAAGCATTCAGATGAGATTCAATCGTTTTCATCATTTCATCTCAGGAATAATTTTAGAAATTAGCGTGTTTTTAGAGCCTGTGGGGTTTGGACGGTGGTTAGCGATCATAGCTTGTTGGGTGCAGAGCTTCTTAGTTAAAATTATATCAATTTTGTCCCATAAAAAGTTCTTAAAATGTTTGTTGAAAATCGGAAAATGAAAATATCAAAATATCGTACGTGGCGCCACAAGGAAATTCAATGCTGAACTTTTGTATAAAATTTTAAAGGAAAACGGTCGAGTGGTTCTCGGGCAAACCAAGCGGCCAATTGTCTGTTTGAGAAAACAATGATTAAAGTTCGTGTAATGGCACTTAATTACAGAGGGATTTCTGCCGCTGCAACATTTGTAATAATTCAAATTTCAAAAATCTTTTTGGCCTATTTTCTAAATACAGAAAATGCTTACAGAAAATGCAAAAACAAAAAAATCGATTTTCAAAAGTTTCAAACTAGTGTCCTTCGTTAAGTAATTTATGAGTGTATATTAAATTCGCAACTATGTAGCAAGTATTGGAAATTTCAAGTTTCAAAAAGTAACTGAAGTATTTTTTCTTTATTACGAACACCTAAAAGTTATTGCAAATTGATGTTACAGACATTCCATTTATAGATAGCATTCTTCAAATGAAAAAATAATTTATTATAAGAAATTTAACATTGTATTTAAATTTTGAAACTATGTAACGAGTTTCGAAATTTTGAGTTAACGAAAAGAAACAAATATGTCCGTATTTTTCTTCCGAAGAATAGATAAAATCTTTAAGATATTGAAAATTTAACTTATAGACATTCCATTTATAAATTCAAATCTTTAAGTAAACACAGAATTTAATGTAAGAAATTTAGAAGTGGATTTAAATTTTGCAACTATGCAACGAGTTTGGAAATGTTGAGTTAAAGAATAAATATGTATATTTCTTTCTTACTAGGAATACATAATATCTTCACGATTTTCAAAACTGAACTAATAGACATTGCATTTATAAATGTAAATCTTTAAGTAAACAAAGAATTTAATTTAAGAAGTTTAGTAGTGTATTTGAATTTTGTGACTATGTAACATCTGTGCATAGTTTAATGTAAAGTTATATAAACTTCCAAAATTTTTCTGTTACATTTTTTAAATGAAAATCTCCCATACAAAGAGCATGATTTCTAAAGTATTCGTTATGAAATAAAAATAATTCATTCGAAAGTACATAAAATGATATGGAAAGGACAAAAATGAAATGTTTAAGAGAACAACAACAAATCCGGATTCATTGTTTCAGACTTACTAGTTGGGTTTTTTTGACCAAATTTGCGCTTTTTATCATTAAAAACTAGATTAATTTATAATTAATATATTTATTCGAAACCATGTATTTTTTACATTATTTTTCAGTATGTAGCAAGATGAAAAAAAAGAATTATCCAAAGAAATTCTTCGTTTCCTCTGAATTTCAAAGTCAAAATTGCTCGATGCATCAAGGAAATATGAGCTTAACCCCTTAAGCACCATATTCAATTTAGTGATAGTATGCTGAATACCAGATATTGGGTTGTTCGGAAAGTTCCTTCCGTTTGGGAAAACCAATTCGTACCGGAAAATTCTGCCCGTCAATTATTAGACTTTAGCCATTCGAATTAATGTCTATTAACTGCATGATAGAATTTTCGGGTGCGAATCGGTTAGAACATTGTAACCTGGACTTAAAATGATACATACGTCATGGTATTGCAAATGAAGAGTTCATGACGTACGTAGGTACGTCGTGGTGCTTGAGGGGTTAATGCTTATTTACTAACATAATGATTTGCAAAAATTTATTTATTACATACCAATAATTTCTAGAAACTAGTATGACAGAAAAAGGTCAATTATTTATAGAAGTGATGCGTTTGCTTTGGCTTTGAAAAACAAAGTTGCACTTTCTATCAAAAAAAAAAAAAAAATTGCGCAATAATTACACTAGCATAATGGTTCTCCGACGACAAAAATTTTAAAATAATTTTCGGAAGAGAAACTGCAATAATTGAATTTTATGTTTTTGTCGGCGCGTTGCCTTTGAAAACGAAATCACGTTTCTCTCCATCACTTTTTATATTTTTGTTATGCCACATTAATATATTCCTATAAAGTATGCAATTTTTAAAGCGACCAAGTATATTGGCACGTCGCCTTTGAAAATGAAAACAGTTTTTCTCCCTCACGTATTATATTTTTGTTATGCCACGTTGAGCTGTTGCTGTAAAGCCTTCAATTTTTAAAGTGACAAAGTTTATTGATATATGAAGTTATACGAAATAGAAATAATGGTGTTTTCTACATTCTTGGACGAACATTATCGAACGACTTGTTGGAGCAACAAGAAAGTGTCCTTTATGGCCCCAGAATACCTCTTTAATAGAAAATTTTAAAAATGTAATGTTTCCAAGTAAAAAAAAATCAAAATAAATGATCTTTAAGCACATTTTTCTTGAAAAAACACTATTTTACGTTGTCTCACGTTTCCCGAATAAACAATTCTGTCGATCTGAATGAATTATTTAGACATTGCTTTGCATACATGTGGGATATGTATGCATTCCATTTCGATATAATCTATTTTTTCTGCTCCCTTAAAGATAAAAATATATATATATAAATTTTTGCTACCTATATTTTCAGATAAACGTCATTTTGGCAGAAAATGACAAAATTATTTTGTTGGCTCCAACCATAACTACAAATTACAAAACTTTTCATAAATTCTATTTATTTTATAGATCTGCTGGAAAGTATGAGACATTGCAACTGTGTTTGGAGCAAAAAGAAATAAAAAAATAAAAATAAAAAACATAGTTTGAAATACAGGGAATTGTAAAATAAAAATGTCTACTGTAATATATATTGGTTATATTGAATCCGAATTTCCCAAAAAGGCCTAGATCTAAGTAATACAATGAAGGAGACAACCTTAACTACAGTATATGAAATAAGTAATAGGACATTCTGAAATAGCGTAATTCAATACGATTTACCACAAACAACCAAACCCGCCAAAAGCTTTCGCTGTTCCAAACATGATTCATTGTCTAAAATATTGTTCATTGGTGCCGGGTGGATGACTGTATATTCATTCATTGGTTCCTTGTGGATGACTCATTTATTTTTAAGATAGCAGATACTCCTTGTCTTGGGGACAAAAAAAAATTGAGTTCTTTCCACAATATCTTATGAAAGCACTTGGAATATCACGAAGTCTAGTCTTTAGAAGGGAAAAACAGATTTTAAAAAAGTTTCAATTTTAAGACAATTTGAAATATGGCGTGAAAAGGTAAATTGACTATTTTTGAAAAAAAAAACGTTTATTCATGATTGAAAGAAAAGACATATTTTAGTTACGGGATTGGTAAAAAACACATAATGCGAATGAGGTTTAGCAAAATTTTAAATTTCCAAGACTTTAAACCGGAAGTAAGGCTCACCCGGACTGACCTATTGCATGTCTAAACCAGGACTCACTATTGCCTTATAACGAAATTTTGTTTACGAGATCGATTTGGAACAAGTTCTCAACATAAAAAAAAAAAAAAAAAAAAACTTCAGACATCGTAATTAACACAAATACAGAGCAGCGACGGGTAATTGAAACGGGATTAACAGCTATAAGACTTGTAAAAAAACACTACGCAGAAAATGAATAAAATAAAACTGAAATTCACAAGAATTCTTTTTTTTAATTCTATTTTGTTTCAAAGAATGTTTTCAGATGAATCACATTATAATCTTTTTAACTTAAGTTTAGACTGGGAAATTTAGCAGAGTTTGAAACCTTTATTACCAATGTATGGCATACTAAATTTGTAAGCAATTACACGAAAAAAAAGAACTTTATAATTAGGTGTCAAATCAAATAAATTTCTTGTATTAACCCCCTCCCCCCGCCACCTCCACACACACACACACACACACAATATTTAGATTCTGAAGAATTTACGAATACAAATTTTATATGCGTATTTCAATTATGCATTCCCTATACTCATATTTCCAGGAGAAAGGTATTTTCTATTAATTAGAGTTAAAAAAAAATTATTGACTTTATTGAGAATTCTTCAGAAATTAAGTGAGGTTTTAGAAATTGTGTTTGTTCATTTATTTGTTCTTATTTTTCTTTATTAAATACAAATTATAACTCTACAAATAGTGAATAATCATAGACAGATGTACGGCCTAACTGTATCCGAAATATATGTTTTTTGTTATTGTATTTTTTTTTTATATTTCAAATATAAAAGCTCAAAATCGAATTTACTATTGTACGGCATTTTCGTTTTTTGTCCCAGACTGTGTTGGGCGCAAAAAAGGACATAATAGCCATATTTAAAATTAAATAATTATAACATAGAACATCTTGTTTATTTCAGCATTAAAAATACTTTATAACACGCTCATTTATTTATCTGTTTGGAAAATCTTGTAGACCATGGTGTTATCTATTAATATGTTAAATCCGAATATGGTATTTATTATACTCGAATAATTTCCGGAAATTTCTATGGTCAAAAACAAACCTTTGAATAAATTATTCAAAGGAATTGCGTGTTTTATCTAGCTTTCAAATCTAAAGTTGCAAATTTTATCCATGAAAATGCAATATTATGAATATCTATTCACATATTAGTTTGATAAAATGTAACTGTTGCGCATCAATAATTCCCACTATCTAAGAAGTGCAATAAAACTGAAAATACTATGTAAATGTCGTTGTTATGTGTAATTAGACAATAATGAAAATTTTATATATAAATGTGTGTTTTTTGATCTACCAATTCAAGAATTGTTTTACCAATTACAAAAACATGATCTTAAAAGAAGATTTTGCATTAAAAAAGTAATGAAATATAACGAAAGTTTGTGTGATTAAACAAAGATGTATGTGATAATTATATGCTTCTCATAGAGTCAGAATGTATTTTTTGAGACATAAACATTAATTTTGGTTTATCACATGCAGATTTCCTTGGATTATTGCGGTTAACGGATCCCGAGAAATTTACACACTAATCGAAACTGCATAAATCGAAACATACATTCAGTGAAAAAACTGCAATAGATCCACTGCCAACTTTCTCAAAACCCACTATAAAAAATAAACGTAATGCATAAATATAATGCATTACAGTACTGTTTTACATATATTAATGTTAGAAAGTACATATTCCATATTAATTTCAAACTTATTAAATAAAGTTTATCTTTCTTAGATCGATTTCAATCAACATTGACGTCTGACCTATTTAATTAATGAGAGTCAAGAAACATTACAATAACGATTTTAAGTTTATTTCTACACTAGTATATACCCCCGTCAAAAATGACAGGATATTGACCCAATATTCAATTTTTGAAATAGTTCAATGAATGGACAAAACATTCAAATTAAATATAAAAAAAAATAATCCATGTGTGAAATTTTCTGTAAAAAAAGTGTTATCAATGAGTTTCTAAAGAGCTTGACTCACCGCATAGCTCATTTTTTTGATTATATAAGCAAAATTAAATGGAAATTACTCGGTACTATTTATTCCTTATATTTTAATTACGTTTCATAAGAAAAAAAAAATCAATTTATTTACGATGGAAACAAAATTTAAAAATTTGTTTGTATTATCTACGGGTAGATGGCGCCATCTTCCCTTATACGGTCCAATGTTGCTTGTGCTTGCCAAGCAAGCCACCTCGACTGTCTTTCTCTAATTAATCGCCGTCTACGTTCAATCGGCGTTTCATCTTTTTCATCATGCATAGCTAAAACAATCCTTAAACTATATAAAACAACAATAAAAACTGATTTGATTGAACAGATTAAAATCCACCGCGTGTTCAAAACAGCATTTAGAAAGATCAACAAAGGTGTTAAAACAGTAAAACACACGTTGCCAATTGGCAATCAGTACAGTACAAATAGTTTTGATGAATAATTCTGAAAACTGAATGACTTATTACATTTTTTTTTATTTTTGCAATAATAATAATAATGATTAGCAAAGTTTAATGTAATTTCCGAAAATTGCACATTAAATTTTGATATGCTAATTATATGTAAATATTAACTTGTATTTTTAACGTATAAGTTCGATTGTTTATATTAATTGACGAAAGATGGCTGCAAAAATAGTTTTTGAAAGTTTTAAACAAAATTAAAATATTTAAAGACTTTAATATGCTTTTACAAATATTTAAGAACAGAATCAGATAATTAACTTGTATTTTTTTAATGAAGCGTTCAAAGAGTCGTTCATTTGTTTCAAGATTCGGAAATTCTGAATGGCAACAGTGTTTGTTTGTTTATATTTAGTAATCTGCTGTTTATAATAGCTTATTTTTAATGTGGAACTTAATACATTATAATTGGATAAGATATACATGTTTTATGTGAAAATACGCAGAACAGACATGATTTAAAGTAAAAGAAATTATCGTTTAGTCGTCATATGTTAATATATGTTTTTCATTAAGCCTAACATGGCGTTTAACTACGGTCGATTCGCAGATCAGAGTGGTCGCGACCGGAATGGTTACAGACACTTTCTTGTCTTCGGATTTTATTATAAGTAAGATAATAAAGATATAAAGATATTTGTCTAATTATCACGCCATTGGTCACACTTCTTAACGGTTTTTTTTTTCATAGCAATACGGGCGCTGTTTGGTTGGTATAAATGTCACTTGTCCCATGCTTTTCTGTGATCGATATTTTTCGGGTGCTAATCGAGGGATCAATTAAAAATAATTATCACACTAACTGAAAACACTTAAAACTAAAGAAACCTGTATATTATTTAATGATATTATTTAATAATATTATAATTTACTTCTATGCTCTTACAACACGATGATGAATTTAACACCATACGAAAGGCTTTTGAAAAGGGTTTTGACACAGTACATTTCTACTTCGTTAAAACATTGAGTTTGATTAAAAATTGTAGTTAATTAAAAAATTATAAAAAACGCATGAGAAAATAATATCAAAGATTACCGTGCGAAAGATTTATTGAAGTTATTTTTTGTGTTTGTATTTTAATATTTTAAAAGAAATGATAGCTAAGTAATTATTAAGTTTTCATTTATTCAAACTTCTGTTGTGATGGCAAACAATCCTTTAGAAATTTTTGCATTTGCTTTTAGAAATTTGGCATTTATTTTTAGAAAAGTAAAGAAAACAGAACGACGATTCTTGTAAGGGAAACAGAACGTGCATTAGACACCGAAATTCGCAGCCCCAAAATACGCAATTCAATAAAATATGTGCATTCGGACATTAAAATAGAGAACACTTCCATGCACTTTGATCAAGAAATTGTCCCAGAAAAAACGGAAATAGCCATATTCGTTTGGAAATTTTGTTCTTCTTTAAGTTTATGTTAAAAAATAATTTCTGGGGTCGTCTTCATACTGAAATTGTAACAAAATCTAAAATTCTCAATACAAACAGCCAATTTTGGCATTAAATTTGAATCTTGTAAATTTTACCTTGGGTTACCAAACGAAAATTCATTCGGTTAAACGTTAATGAATTATGCACATTTTAAATTTTGAAGTACTATTATTTAATTCATTATTAATAATGGCAAAACGAACTGCAATGAGTGCAGTTTTTGAAACATAACTCATTAACTGCTCAGCGAAATGAGGATATATTTTAGATTCGCATATGTAAAGTATCTGAAAATCGATTTCTGGTAAATAAATTTTCCTACGCTGCAATATATATTTGATTCAAATAGTATTTTCCTAACTTATATAAATTTTAATTAAAATTCTTCACCGAATGATTTTCTGTTTGTATGTAAGGTAAAATGTACCGAAAAATACAAATATGATGTCAAAAATAGCTGTTTGCATTCAGAATGTTAAAGTTTGTGACAATTTCAGATAGAGATGACCCTTATGCTTCTTGTTTAATATAAAGCGAGAGAAGGCATAATTTCCGGTTGAATGGCCATTAATGGGATAGTTTGCTGATTAAAATGCATAAGGTCTACTGTTCTTCTTAATTTTTTTTGGACCTATTGTAATATTTCTTTTAATCGTAACAAGCTTTTACAAGTAATTTTCAATGTTAAAAAAAAGAGTTGGCCGATTTCTACAAGAAAATGCTTAAAGGAGTACAGTTCTGAAACTTAAATATTTTAATTTTTGAAAATACTTTTTTTTAATCTTTCTAAAAGGAAATGTAGCTATTTCAGAAAACAGCCTATCCATGATATAGGTATATTTCAGAGGAAGATTGTCCCTTTATAATGTATATTATTTTTAATGTCAACATCCCTTTTTCTATGCGCACACAAAACGAACAACGATGAATGAGATACCATACGAAAGATTTTTGAACAGACTTTTCATATAGTAGACTCACATTTCGTTAAATATGTGGTTTGTTTAAAAATTGCTGTTAAGTAAAAATTTTACAAACAAAATATCGGCAAATACTGAAAATTGGCAGTGAAAAAGCCCCTCATGGGTTCACTGATATTCTTTAATAAGATTTAATAGAGAAAAAAACACAAGAGTACCCACACATATAATTTATAAAAATAAAAACTTGTTGTTCTTTATCTTACATAGCAGTATATATTTCACTATTTAAATATATACTACTTTTGAAAATGTAACAATGTAAAATAGTCGTGACCTGAAGTTCTATATATATATTTGGATTTAAAGTTGAAGTTATTCTATTACTCTGTGGAAATAATCATACGGAAAATAGGAAATATTCAAAACACAGTATCATTCTCAACAGAAATAGTTAAATGCACAATGTTTAGTGATATCCTCCAACTGCATTTGTTACAACAAACTAGTTTTTCAAAAGCCTATTTTAAACATGTTTTAACTTCATGTAAGAAATTCTGTTTAGATAAATTTCCCGTGATATTACATTCGATAATAAAGCAGATATCTATCGTTTTATAAAACAAATTTCAATACTGATTTATGCAACGAAACATTGCATCCTCATTTCTCGATCTGCATTTTTGCTTGATAAAAATTTCTTTAGACAGGGTTCGTACGCATCAGGAGGTTCGGGAGATTTTATGTGTTTTAGTACCAGAAATTTTGTAGAGTACTGGTTGCTATTTCTGAAGATAGCATTTTTTTTCATTAAATAAGCCAAATATTACTTTACGAAAATTCTGATAAAAGGTGCTTGAAAGTCCTTGAAGCATACGAACCCTGTTAGATAAGATATACAAATGCAAAATATATATATGTTTATAAAGAATTGTTTTTTACATTTAAATTTATATTCACTTTATAAATTTGACAATAAAAAAGGTTAATTTAAGTTTTCTTATTTTCAAATTTAAAACTAGAGTATTTTTTTCTGAAAAAAAAATGAAGTAGAGAAAAGTGAACACATAGATGCATTTTTATCTTTAATGCTAACTGTTAATGTGAAATGTTTATGAATATCTTCCAATTTTGATATACCAATTTCTAAAAAGAGCTTAAAAAAGAAATTATGTGTGCTGCATGTAAGAAATCTATTCATACAAATTGTGTCTTACATGACAGTTGAAAGGAAGACAAATGGATGGTTATCCTTTCAGAAAATAAAATGATATAGTGAATTATGTACAGAATTTTTTGAACTCGCTTTTCTGTCCTATATCACTATATTTAAATAGACATACAAATCCATTGGTGTTTTATTTTGATGCATTATTTGAAGTAATAAAATACTTTTTCTCAAGAAAAATATAATATTTGTAACATAGCTTATTTGATTTATTCCCGTCATATCATTTCCGGAATGTAAAGAATATGGAAATTGCTTCCTCCATTTTTTCAATCGTTTGAATAATTGAAGAAATAATATATGTGATTGAAAAATTGCTATCTTTAATTCAAGAATAATATCAATAAGTATTTTTTTTCAACATATTTGCTTCTTGCTTTCAGTCACCAAACAAACATCGTATACCGTAAAAAAACACATTTCTTAATTTTGTAAAATATAATGTATCCATGTATGGAACTATACAATAATCTTTTATTAGTAACCCACGCTTCCGAAAAGCGCTTTTTAGTTTTAGAAACCTCAGATAACAATAAAATTTTGATATTCACTAAAGCAATTATAAAAAGAAACTCTCTTTTGCATCCACCTATTTTCGGAAACGTTTCCGGCTATTTTTAGGGCTCCGTACTTAAAAAGTAAAAACGGAAGCATTATAAAATCACTTCTGTGCCTGTCTGTCCATCTGTCCGTCTGTCAGAGCTCTTTCTTTCGTAAACTATGAAAAGTGGAAAGTTCAAACTTGGGAAAGTTATAAAGCCTATTGACCCATATATTTTCATATTATTATCCATTCACAATTATGTTTATGAAAAATTTAAGGGGGGGGGGGGGTAATTAAGTAACTTGAGAAAACAAATTTTGTTTTTGTATATCGTGTAGAGTATCGTGTGAAAGATATCGTAAAACTGCACTCAAAAATATACTTGTTTTAATTTTAAGTATTGTATTTTTAAAAATATTGTCAAAAATGCACTGCAAAAATATGTAATTTTTGATTCGAAGTAACTTAATTAATATTTAGGGTTCTGAATATACTGAAACTAAAATTATGAAAACAATAGGGGTGTAGGTGTTTATTTAAACCTTGCAGGCAAACTATAGCGATTTTCCTAAGTCACATATTTTTTTAAGAAAAATGCATTTTCCCGCTACACACAAAATTTACTTTTCGGGCGATCAGCAGGAGAGTTAACTGGCGATCGAGGTATCTATGAACGCAGAATCATCCAAAAATATTTGATAATGATTTTCGAAAAATATTGTCTTTAATTAACCGAAATATTAATTAAGTTACTTGAAAAAAAATTTAAATATCGTGTAGTTTATCACTGGAACACCGAACTGAAAAATATATTTGTTTTAATTTTGATATTATATTTTCAGAGATATCGTCGAAAGTGTACTGCAAAAATATGTCCCTCACCTTCTATTTCCGAATCTACAAAAACTAAAATTTTGAAAAAAATAGAGGTAGTAGGAGTTTGTTAATTAATAAATAGTAATTAATAAATCTAATATACGGAACCCTTTGAACAGGAGTTGAAATTGTCCGATTTATTTATAGTAAATAAATCAGTTTTCTCAAACCGTAATATGTGTTTTTAGGAGGCTACCAATTTTCAGTTAAATATTATATTAGTTAAATAATCAGCTGCGTAACTGGATTTATACATGCAAGAGTAACAAAACAATATTAATTCAAATGTTAATGCTAATAATTTACTAGATTTGTCTGTAAATCCTGTAAATTGATAGTATCCGAAAAACCTGAATTCTAGTTTGAGGAAACTGATTAATACACTATAAAAACTACTCGTAAATATTTCCGAAAATCAGTGACAGCAAAAAAAACGTTGTCTTTATTAATGCTTCTTTAAATCTCAAAAATATATTAGTTTCTGATATTACTAATGATGAAGAACGCTTTTCGGAATCGTGGTAATTCAGAAGAGATTATTGTATATTTTTGTTTGTAGTTATATTAGAATTGCCCCGATTAAGAAACATGTGTCTTTTTTTTTACAGTGTGTCGTTTATTATAAAAATAAATCATTATTTAAGAGATTTTTGGAGGCTAAATAAAAAGCTGCAAAATAAACAAACAAACAAACAAACAGAGATTTTTGTGTTCTGAATTCGGATTACGGCCCTATCCTCAAAAGTCATTATTACCTTCCTTTGTTGTGAAAGATATTTACTGTGTTTATTGAATACTGTGTATGGAAAAGGGATATAGCATATAGCTTATTTTCTACCGCAGGGATTTCAAGGTTTTGCATTGTTAGACAGGTTCTTTCGAAAATAAGATTTTAGTACATTGAACATTGTTATGCGGGGTTGAATTATAATGTTATAGTTATGTTTGTGAGGTTGATCATTGAAAATTCATAAAACTGAGAATGAGAGGTTTAATAGCGAGAAATCTCAACCACCACTTATCAAGCACTATTCGGATGATTGGTACGTTATTTTAAAACTTAGATTCTTACGAATGAAATATTTTGGATTTTATTTAAGTAAGTATTAAAAAAAACAAAAAACAATTAATTATTCTAATCACTCTTGTGTTTAAACGCAATCTTTTAATAGGACAGTTTTCCTTCCATTCTTGTGCAATGTTAATTAAAATCTGAGTTTTTTTATTCCATACATAATACAAATTATGGGAAAATACAATTTCATAATATGCATTTGCAGGAAATTAAACTAATATTTCGTGGACTTTTATGTAATGATATAGACTATGATACAGGTTATTATACTGAAGTAGTATAGATTTTATGTAATTATATGTCACGAATCATATAATTAGTCAATATAAAATTAACTGTACTTATTTTAAAATCTAGAATTAGCAAATAATTTTCAAGAAAAAAAAGAGCAAACCGTCTTTAAAGGGATTTTTTCTAATCTTATTCCACTAATATATTTATTAGCTGAACGCAAGATGGCGTATTTCAGTAAGTGTATTTATCAAAATGCAATACAACCTAGATAGTTTTTTTTTCTAAGAACTCTTTATCATCAATCCCATTCACTTAAAACCTCATTTTTGTCAATTTTACTCATTTTGACGCACAGTGGACGATGCTATATTCAAATTTAGAACGTGTACCTATAACAAAAATGCTTGATACCAAGACAATGTTAAACTAGTCGTTGGGGGCCACCGTAATATTTACCCATCATGGATATGCATAATGTAAAATATTAAAATAAAAAATGTGCAAACAACTTCTAAAATGCATTGCAATTCAAATAAATCGTGGCTTGATGACGTCATAAACTTTAAAGGCTCGATTACTGAATGGCTTGAAAGAAACATCCTTATAACTCCAAAAATAATAATCTTATTAACTAGCGGGTTATTGCATCTGAGTAAGCGTCAAATTTCCAATTAAAATATATCTTTGAAGTGAAATTTGCATGAAATACAGGATCATGAAAAATCGAAGAGTGTGAAAAATAGGATTTCAAATATCTCGGCAACTCATTATCCGACCGACTTCATGCTGTATGCAAAATTTATGTTTTTTTATTGTCTTTTATATTCATTTCTTAAAATAAACAATTTCGAAAATTTTTATATACCTTTTATCAGAACGAATATTTCGAGAGTCCGAAAAAATAATTCCGGTTAATCGAGGTTATTGAAATGAAATAGGCTTCTTCCCATTATTACATACTAAGTACATACCAAATTGCAAGTCTCTATCTCAATTTGTTCGGGAGATAGAGCGTTTACAGACACACAGACGGACGGCAATTTTTTTTTTCTAAAAATATGTTTTTCGGAATCTCCAGTGTCTGAAACGTGTAAATCCGTCAAAAGAAATTTCGATTTTCAAAACGATTACAAGACTTACCTTATACTATGTATGATGGGTAAGTAAAACGTAAAATAGTACTATTTACCTTAACATATACATTCAAAATTCGTGACGATAATTAAATTTTTTGAAAATTAGATCCTATAAATAAATAAATAAATAAAAAATACAAAAATACAAAAATACAAACATACCATTTTTGGATTCTAATGAAATTGAAACCATGAATTGCAATTTTATTAATTCTAATGAATTGCATCAAAGCCCAAAGGAAAATTTTATTTAGCCTGAGGTGATATATATTACAAAAACAATATCGGGTTGACTTAATAGGCAAGGTGACGAAAATATGACATCCCCACCCCCCACACACCACACCACACACGTTGATAAACTCTTTTAGCAGTCACCTCTATACATATCACATACTAAATCCAAAGGCCTAGTAAGACCGACTATAAACCTTCTTAAAATTGAAGCGTACGGTAAATGCATTCATGTTTGTATAGTTTTCTATAGTTCATTTATCTGTCTCATTTGCTGAGGTAAACAGCATTTATTTTGAACAACACTCTGTACAAACCAATGGTCAAAAAAGATTTGTTAAATTATGTAAGCGATTACTAGTACGCATTTCTTGGGGACCGAGAGGGTGATCTATGCTCTACAGACTTGATCCCTAGTCTGAGCAGTCTCTCTCGGGCAGTGAATTATACATTTCTTTAAAAGATTTTATACAAAAATTACTGTAATAGGTATTAACTATAAGTCACTTAATCTGAATTCAATTATATTCCATGCATTGTAAATCCATCTATTTAAATATGCTCGAATGCCCTCTGAAGACTCAGTTAATGGAAATTATGTTTGTAAAATATTTAAAATAATGTTTAACAACTGTAAATACTTTAATGGAGTCTTAATACAAAATATTTAAAATGTATAAATACAAAATAATTAAATTATTTATTGAATTCACTAACTGTCACTTTCAATTGCGAAAGTAAAAACCTTGTTTATTATAAATGTAGAATTAAGTATTGTATTTTGTTGTGTAAAAGCGGAATGATAATAATAATTGCTTTTAAATAAATAATAAGTAATATGATGTAACAGATATTTACTTTAATTTTGAAACTCATAACTTTATATTGGCAACTATTTTATATAAGTTTATTACATTTGGTATTTTTTCTTTGTTTCAGTAAAATCTCAAGAAATAATTAGTAAATTATTCTTAGATAAGTTCACTGATAAAAATTAAATGCAAATAGACTTGTAAAGTTTTCTTTTTTATTCTTGTTGTCCCAGAGACGAAATAAAACTTTAATTTATAAGCGGTGATTTTCAAACTATTCAACTAGATCTTAAAAAAATATTTTTAACATATTTATCCGTATTTATTTAAGATTATACATCAATTTCAAAAGCATTTTTTGAAAAAGGAAAATAATCGTACAGAGAAATCAATTAAAAAAATATTCAAAAAACAAAAAATAATGATGACAATGAGCAGACAATGTCAAATACTGAAATTTTGAACCGAATATTTTTTTTATTTATAGTCCTACAGATTATCTCGGACGTAAACTGCTTTAGCGTTTCTCCATAATGTGATTGA
The DNA here is from genome assembly GCA_963931845.1 of Maratus michaelseni. Taxonomy (NCBI): domain Eukaryota; kingdom Metazoa; phylum Arthropoda; class Arachnida; order Araneae; family Salticidae; genus Maratus; species Maratus michaelseni. Next base: position 149,274,271 of record OZ007589.1, on the reverse strand, counting down.
AATATTTAAAAAAGCTAAATGAAAGTAATGGTTTCACACAAGAATTAATTAATGTCATAAGAAACATCCGCTTCAATCGATTTAATTCTTTCAAAATATCTTGTGATTTACATTCAATATTTCATTACCCATCCCTTTCAAAATTTGTTCGTATTCCTTTTATTTATGCGAATTTTTCGGATCACTTTTGCTGTTTAATGAGGCATACAATAAATTTTTATTGTTAGATTTTAAGTTTGATTGAATAATCGTGTTACTTATGAGCTGTATTCAATTTGGACGTTAATTCAAAATTTGTAATTGATTGCTTCATGTTAACAAAAGTGTCAAAATCATAGTTTATCTCCGCACTATCTTTTGTCTAAATTTAGTGTGCACAACCACCGTCCCATGGGACAACAAGCTATCACTATTTCAGTTAAGAATAATTTGCCTTAATTAATAACACAAATAAGACAAAGATTACATTATGGAAATGACTGTGGCAAACGACTTTCAGGCAAAACGGTTGTGTAACCTTAGTCTAAATCGATTTATGTTACAAGAAAAATCTTTTTGGAGAAAACATATTTTCTTATGAAATAAATACTATACGGAAACATATAGGATCTGAGATAAGGACATATTTATCTATTCAAGGAGAAATAGGAGCACAATTTTAACTGAAAGACGATGTTAGCACAAGATGTAAAGTATACCATCAATTTTTTTATTTTTTTAAGTAAGAAAAGTATAATTCTAGAATTGCACTGTAAATTTTAGCACGAAAGTATCGTTTTGCATTGTAAAAATTTTCTTTAATTTTCAAAATATTATTGTTAGAACCAGTAGTGGCACTGAAATAATTAAACTACCAGTTTTCTACCACAATGCCTTTTCCAAGTATAAACAAGTAAGGAAAATGATGGAAAATACATAGATTATGAATCACTTTAAAAAGTTCCAAGAACATTGTTAATTTTTTTTAACTTTATTACAGTTAAAAGAAAATTCCTAGAATACGTCGTTTCTCATTAAAAGGATGCAATGTTTTAGAGAATGTTCAACAATCACGACCTGAGAAATCTAGATGGTTCACGACAACCCTAGGCATATTTTATGCTCTTTACGTATAGAAAAGAAGATAACAATGATAACAAATTGAATCTCACGATTGAACCCCTCTTCTGTAAAGCAATACCTCTGTTGTTTATGAACAATTTGCTTACCCTTAATATAATTAACACATTGCGTGAGTGTATTCATGGTCAGTAACAGAATTTACAGAATATTGGGTAGATAAACACATGGCCTTATTCCTATTAAAAAAGTACAGAAGCCACTTCGCATATGAATGATTATTTGCTGAATCAGAAGAACATAACAAAAGTCGGAATCAGTCATCAAGCACTCAATTTAATTAACTCCTGATTTCTAAATGTGATTAATTGGCTTATTTTGTGATTAAATGTGATTAAACTCATACAAACATTTGGAGCTACGCTTCAACCAAAGATGCAAATGTTGGAACGATATTTCACCATCTTTATCGTTGCAGCTACTTCAGCACGAAAAATTGGTTCAACTTAGCACAAAATGTTTAACATTGTAGTTTTTTAAAATTTATTTCATTGATTGAAAAAATAATAATTTTTATGTAAGTATATATGCTGTAAATTATTTGTTATATGTATAACTAAGGCATATTGTGAATTATAGGATATTAATGATTACACTCTACATATACATGATTACATGCCGAGAGAAGAGGTTTACAAATTATCTTATTGCAGTGGTACATATAAATGAACTGATAAAAAAAGAAGAAAAAACTAGTCAAAGACATAGGTGGTTACGGATTTAGTACCATATCAGAGTTAAGAAATTGCAAATACCTCTATTAATAAGTAAACGAAAATGACAACTCCGACGTTGTTATTAAATACAGGGCTCGATATAACGTCATACGCTTCCTTTTTCCCGCTATTCTGCCAGCTTCAGAAGACACAGGTATGCAGCCTGATTTGCTGACAATATACAAGGAATAAGGCTCAACAAAATATTAATTTTCAAAATTCAACAATTTATGGTAATGTTTTCCAGTATAATTTTTTTTAGTATTTTTCTTTTATTAAAAAAAAACCTAATTCTGTTTTTACATCTCCATAGATTTCAGTATTACATTGATTACATTAAGTATTACATTTCCCTCCGTGGGGGTCTTTCTAAGGGATCCGAACTCGTATTTACGGCAAGGTTAGAAGAAAATCACGGAAAACTCCGAACGATAAATCCAACTTGGGTTCGGACTTGGGTTCGGACTTGGGTTCGGACTTGGGTTCGGACTTGGGTTTGAACCCAATACTTCATGCTACCAGCTCCTAGAGCAGATCTTCTCTCAGCTACTTGTGGGCCGGTTTTGTCACTGACTATTAACACTTTATAAATAGCACACTTGTATTTAGTTTCAATCATGTCAGCACTTTGTACATTGGCTAGTACATAGTAATGCACCTTTTATACATGTATACAAATATGTATACCTGTTATACATATATACTGTAAGATCCAAAATTCATACACGCACACCCAAAGACAAAACCTTTTCAAAAATATAGACTGTAGATCGATGTGGTGTTCACTGAAATATGTAGAAAGACTTGGAATTAAAAAAAAACACTTTATAGCGAGCATAATTGCGTTTGGTTTCAGTTGTGTCAACAGTTTATACAACGGAGCAAGCACAGTTTACAAACTTTCAGTTTGTGCAGAGCATGGAAAAATGCTGTAATTCATATTACATGACGGGCTAATTAGCGAAAGACAGCAGCTTTTGAGATAGTTACAGTAAGTACAGTAATGAAAAAGTAAAGTTATCAAGTGATAAAAATTGTAACTTGACTTTGCTCTTGGAAATCAATTTCAAATTGTGGTAACTCTGTCGCTAGTTAGTTTACATTATTGAAGTAAAAATTTGGAAACAAATTCGGCATTGAAATAAAAATTGTAACTTGATAACATTTTTACGTTCAGCAAGAAATGAAAATCTGTCTTTTCGTTGACATACATTATTTCGGCGACAAAGGGCGGTGTAATCTGTTGATTAATCTAGTTTTCTTCATTTTACTTTGCTCTGGGAAATAAATTTCAAATTGTAGTTACTCTGCCTCTAGTTAGATTACCTTATTGAAGTAAAAATTTTGTAAAAGGATTCGATATTGAATTAAAAAATTCCTATTTGTCGGTGACAAATGTAGCTATTCTGGCAATAATGCTTTTTGCTATAAAAAAAACTACGATGTATTTCTCTGCATTTCGGTTAAAATCATATTGTTATGTTGTCTAAACTTTTCTACTTCTTTTTCTAAAATTTTTATTGTGATTTTTGAATCTTCACCAGTGTGCACACAGTTCTACTACAATCATTTTATAAAATATTTGGCCTTATTTTATCGTAGAAGAATGCCACAAATCTTATGAATAAGCCGGGTGATTATAAATTAGGCAATTTAAATATTAAACAGAAAAATTCTAATCAGAAAACGTGGTATCAGAGACTTTATGGAAATCGCAAAGAGTATACGAAACTTGATCATGCTCAATATAATATATGTTATTTATAATACATAATAATAATTGTAATTTTTATTTTTTAGTGAAATTGAAGTACTGGACTTCTCACAAAATTATAGTATCAAAACTTAAATATTAAATGAAAAGGAAAAGAATCTCCTTTAATTATGTACGACCAAATATTCCCTTTTTTAAAACAATGAGAACCCCTTTTGAAATAATTTTTATTTCTTTAAAACAATTATAAGATAATATCTGTATCGTTCAGCCTATATAAAATGCTCTCCACATAACTAGAATATACCGACACAAAACAAAGCAAAACAGTCGTAATGTTGTCGTGAGTCCTCTTTTAAATTGCCTATTTAACTAACCTTAAAGACAATAAAAAAATATCAGTCGATGAATACATTGAAATTTTGAATTTAAAAAAAATATGTAAGTGTTATAAAGATGTAACGACCTCTCACTTATGCACTCTATCTTAACCAATTTTCTTGGATGTATGCCAATCTCTTCAGCTCCTGATGTGAAATAATGCAAAGTATGTTTTCTATGTGTGACATTTTCTCTTTATACGATGCGCGAGGCTTATATTAAATTTGCCGTTAATCTTTGACTTCTCTGTGAATTTTTATCTAATTTTTCTTTCTCATTTTATTTGAATTCTTATTCTTAATCTTGTTTAATTTTTACTCCGGAACTCTTTGAACAGTTTTTCTTACTTGAGTATTTTATACCTTTTCAACGCATTGTTAAAGGGTTTTATAAAAGAAAATTATTTAATCTAAAAAGAATGGAATTGTTATGGTAAAATTTTAAAAATCCTAAGTTTTAAAATAGAACTTTAGGAAAATTTTAAAACCACACTTCTCGTACAATTTTGAACTTTTTTCAACATTTATTTTTGTAAATTTCGTACGAGTTTGGTCTATAACTGAAAGGATTAGATTTCTAAAAATTTATGTGGTTTAAAAAATAATAATAAATTTAATGAAATATGTAAAAATTGCAGTAAAAATGACTATTTCATTAACATTTTTATTTTTTGAAATAGACCATTTATGTTACTGACACTCTAGTCCCTAATTTTATGAAATAGTCCTTAAGGATCGATCGAAGAATAGCGTGTCAACTGAAAAATATATATTGAAATTTTAGCATTTCAAGCACACTGATACTTTAAAAAACACAACTTGAGAAAAATGAATTTAAATATAGCAACTCCGAAACATTGAAATGGACATGGATGCAGTAAAAAGCCTTTTTTCATATATTTATGCTCATAGGATGTATAAGTAACTTTGCTCGAATATACCAGAGATATCTAAATAAAGTTTAAGCAAAAAATTGGAAAATTGATATTTTCGTTATTTTTCGCAACGTGAAGGATACAGAATCCCTCTTAAAGACAATCATAAAACTTATCATTTAAATAATACTTGGGAATACAACTCGATTACACTCAGCTAATATCTTGCCTTCGGTTGGTTGGTTGAATAGGATTCTATGGCGCAAGGTCCCATTGGGGACAAGCTGCGCCAAAGAAATAACGAACTAAAAAAAACCCACAAAAGTAACGCTAACAAAAGCTAAAAAAGAAACAAAGTTTAATGAAACAATTATCTGGATGGGGATACCCATCCAGATATAGTCATACAGTCTTGTCTTCGGAAATAAAAAAACGAAAGATTTCAGAATTTCTACAAATAGCAAGACCCTTTTATTGAAATCTCAGGGAAAGTAACATGTAATGTGTATCCTGTATAAGTAGTTCTGAAGCATTACTGCTTAAAGTTAAATATATCTTTGTCTTGGAAATGAAAATATCTTAAAATATCTTTGAAATGAAAAAAAAAATGAAAACTGACACTTATAGAGACTATTGACACTGGAGTTTTAGAATATGTTCCTAAGTTAGCATTTTATGCAAAATAAATTTGAACCTGTTTCGTTTAACATGTTTCGTTATTTATGTAAGATGACACTTAATCAAATTCAAATAATAAAAAATATGGACATGTTCTGTGTGAAAAAGGAAATTTTTGAAACTCTGCGAATAGCTGCAGCTAAAGAAACTACACAAATTGATAGAATTATAGACAAAAATGACAAACTACGACTATCCGCATTAATATTATAAAATAAATGTAGAAACTTAGATTACAGTCAACATTTTTGTATAATTTTATAAAAACGATGTATAGAAACGATGCATTATTTTGAAGAGCGTATGATACCACCGATTTCGACCGCCGTTACTTCTGGAATTGTGGCCTCTTCAAGACTCTGGTGAAGTGTGCTCTTATCACCGGAAAAATTTGAAAGCAAAATTCAATAAGATAATGACATCGAGCTGCATGTTCATAAAAGTGCTGCGGCGTTCAATACATCGGACGACCTCAGAGATTTCGAGCTTATTCATTCATGAAAATTTGTAAAAAGTAGGTTTGCATAGAGAACAGCTTCACTTTACCCTAAAACAGTATGCATCCCGTACCTACAAAAAGAAAACTCATATTGCTGCGTTAAAATAAATCTATGTAACCCTCTGATGCATGAAGTATTATTAAGTGAATGGAAAGCACAGTTTTTTTCATTTCAAATAGATTTAAAATGAATTAATAAGAAGAAAGAATGTTAGATTTTTAAAAAAAAATCTTAAATTTATTACAAAATTACAAAACAACACCGACGTAACGTTTTCTGGCACTAAAAAATTATTATTACATTTATAAACACTCTTAATAACTGTTTACATGTTGGACATCTTACCACAAACTAAAAAATATATATAAATAAAAATTCGTTCTGTTTTTGTTTAGTTCCAAGATTAGGAACTCTTTGAGGAAACACCCTCTCGTGCAGAGACACACACAAACGCAAGTGGGTAAGTGTGGTCGAAAATCGCGTAAGTGGTTTCGTTTGATATTCCTTTCAAAACACTTTATCCTTTAATTAATAAATTCAAATCATTAATTTATAATTATCAAATCCTTATCATTTACCAGTATACTTTATCAATAAGAACATCGATGACAGCACCATTACATTTAATAATAAAACTATAACAAGAAGAAGCTATTCAAATTAAAAATATAAAATAATTGCTTTTCAGACAATTGCAACAGCACATGTTTGCATATCTAGAAAACATATTTAATTATATGATTTAATTTTAGCTAAAAATAAAACCATTAAAATGAAACTATTAAACCATTAATACCCCTTAAAATGGCAAGTATATACAAAAGTTCATTTAATTAAATCCATCGGACAATGAAATGTAGTCCGAGGGAAAAAATCAAATTTTCAACTTCGGTCGTCGAGAATAGAATCCGGAACCTTTGGGTTAGAAGGGAAAAGGTCTACCACTGGACCACCTAGACTAAGCGAAAAACACTGAAATTAAGGTTCTGTTTTAAAATCTAAATTGCAGAAATAGTCCGTTAATTCATTTAATTAAAATAATATTTCTTTTTGAAAATTTTATGATTTGTCGTGTGACAGGAGGTACTCAGCTATAAGTATGGAAAAGTCGCTAACTTATACAGCTTCCGAGAACGAATTCTGTGGCAGACAGACAGACAGAGGAGTGAGACGAATAAAGTTCGTCAGATGAACGAAACCCTAAAAAATGTCAAAGGCGGATTTTTCAAAAGAATATTCGGAATGGAAATCATTTTGCTATCTATTGCTGCATTTCATAATCATTACTGAACTGTATATCAGGATTATGTGTGATACAGAATTAAACATATTACTTACATTTCACCGTTTTTTTTTCACACAATCTCATATGCGTTTGCCATGCATGAGTGGGTTAAATGTAAATTTTTGAAATAAAAAAACAAATATCACAGTTGAATATTACTTAATATTTTTTTATTTAATGATGATATTTTTTATAAACTTCCTCTTTCATTTAACATGTTTTATCAAGAATTATTGATTGTAACAGATGCAATGTACAAGGTGGCCATAGTTAAACTGACAGTATTGATCGTGTCCTGTAATGCAGTCTAATTGCAAGAATGGATCAATTTTTTTAAGAATATAAAAAAAAAAAAAAAAACGGGGAAAGAAGGATTCCGCAAAAAATTATAGGTTACAAAGATCACCGATAAAGAAAAATGTGGCGCTGCTTTTTTTTTTTTTTTTTTTTTTTTTTTCTATTGTTTTGTTTAATAGTCCTACAAACTGTTGCTTCATTCTCACAATTAGATTGCGCTAGAGAACACGCTGAGTGCTATCAGTTTAATTGCGGTCATCGTGTAAAATATACCATGTACGAAATTTAATTAATATATTATAGTTATCTATTATTTATGCGATTTCTCTAGTTATCTATTATTTATGCGATTTATACGCATTTTTCTCAGTTTCTTAAGATTTATTCTCTTTAAGATTAAGTTCTCTTAAGTTCTCTTATATACACATATATATATAACTATAAAACACATTGATCATGACAATAAGTAGACATTTTCAAATGCAGATTATTTACACTGAATATAATAACCTAAATTGGTTCCAAAAGTCACCGCTAGGGAACATGTAACGCTTTTTTTTCGAATTCTTCGTCCACTATTTTGTTTAATCATCCTACAAAATTTTGCCCCATTCTCACGATTAGATTGCGCTAGAGAACACGCTGAGTGCTATCAGTTTAATTATGGTCACCGTGTATAATATATCATGTATGCATTCTAATTAATATATTAGAGTTATCTATTATTTATGGTATTTTTAGGTTATACGCATTTTGCTCGGTTCGTTAAAAGTTTTATAATTGAGAAGTTCAATATATACGCATATACATAACTATAAAACGAATTGACCATGACAATTATTAGATATTTTCAATTACGGAAAATTTAAACAGAATATAGTAAACAAAATTGGTTCCAAAAGTCACAGCTAGGGGATATGTAATGCTGCTTTTTTTCGCGGAATTTTTCCTTCACGGTCTTTTTTAATCCTCCTACAAAATTTGGCTTCATTCTCGCGATTAGATTACGTTAGAGAACAACCTGAGTACTATTAGTTTAATTATCGCCACCTTGTATAATATATCATGTTTGATATTTAATTAATGTATTTGAGTTATCTATTATTTATACGATTTCTCTGTTTCAAGTATTTTTCTCGGTTTCTTAAGGGTCTTATAATTGAGAAGTCCAAAATATACGCATATACATAACTATGAAACAAATTGATCATGGCAATTAGTAGACATTTTCAAATACGGAAAATTTAAGCTGAATATTTTATTAGTCATAATTCTGCAGATTCTCTCTGACGTAAAAGATTTTGGCATTTTCTTATAATTTAATTGATGAAATAGCGCAATGATGATAACTAATTTAAATAAATAACAAGTAATATGATGTAGCAAGTATTTACTTTAATTTTGAAATTAGTAATTGCTTATTTGCAACTATTTGATATCTGTTTATTACTCTTTGAATTTTTTGTCTCTCTTTCAGTAAAATCTTAAGAGATAATTAGTAAATTATCCTTAGATAAGTATACTTATAAAGATCAAACGCAAATAGGTTTTCTTAGTTTTTCATACCAGAGACGACAGGAAAATTTAATTTATAAGCATTCATCTTTTAGCTGTTCTACTAATAATTTTTTTAACATATTTCTCCATGTATAATAAATATATTTTTTTAATATTTACTTAACATATTTATCTCACAAAATTTTTAATATATTAATTATAAAAGCATTTTTTAAAGGAAAAAAATAGTCGTATAGAAAAATCATTTAAAACTTTCAATAAGAGAAAGCAATAACAACAACAAAAGGATAATGACAATAAGTAGACAATGCCAAATATTAAGCTCTTAAACTGAATATTTCATTATTTATAGTTCTTTAGACTATCTGTAACGTAAAAGGCTTTGAAATTTTCACATAATGTGATTGAAGTATTTAAAGAAAACCTAATTGGGAGTAAGGACTTTACTCAATATTTAATTAATCCCATAGGAAACAAGCGCTTCAAACTGTTTGATTGATTGTCTCAATATCTCTTTTGATTTGCATTCAATGTTTTATTATCCATATTTTCTGAAAATCCTTATCGTGTATTTTTAATCATGTAAATTATTTAGATTGTTCTTGTCTTTTAGCAAACAATATTTATCTATTATTGGCTTTTAAGCTTTATCGAATAACCGTTTTATTTTTCGAAATGCGACATTAATTAAAAATTTGCAATCGATTGCTTTATATAGATGAACGTGACAAAATCTTAATTCATGTATCCGTTTTCTTTTTTTCAAAATCTATTCGTGTTGCAAGAAAAGCTTTCCTGACAAACATATTTCCTTATAATATGAATATCATACCGAAATCTAATACCATCGGAGACAAATAAAATGACAGTTCTAAGAGTTCGACAGTAATTTCTGAGAAACAATTTCTGGGTGTACAAATTTAACTGAAAAAATAGATAAGCGAATTCAGTAATTTCTATTGACAAAATAACTATATTTCTTTTTTACAAAAATATTTCTAGAATTGCAGTGAACATTGGCAGTATAAAAGTGTCGTTTTGCAATATTTAAATTCATTTAAATTTGTTGAATGTATCATTCCTCGAACTAGTGTAATGGATGAGATGCCTGACGATTTTTGTCAGGAGTACAATTTTTTTATTAAAAGAAAAAGAAAAGTACCCAGTTAAACTGATGCATTGAACTCACAGGCTATTCTTACTAATTGTATATTATACTCTTATTTCAAATAATAATGTCCTCGAAATACTAAGAAACGACAATAAATTAAGGGGGGATTAGCTACGATCCCCCTTTATACTTAACCAATTAACCCTCAAAACTAATCAGGGTAGCGCCTTATCACAATGAACCTATACACAAAATTTGAAGCCAATCGAATTATTTTGCATGACAAACCCAATTACCTAAATTAAAGGAGACATTAGTCCCAGAGTCCCTCTTTACACGTAACCAATCAACCCCCAAAACTAACCAGGTTAGCACCTTATCACAATGAACCTATATGCAAAATTTGAAGCAAATCGTATAATTCTGCATGAAAAACCTAATTATCTAAAATAAAGGGGGAATTAGCCCTACGTTCCCTCCCTTTATACTTAATCAATGAACCCCCAAAACTAATCAGGGAAGCGCCTTATCAGAATGAACCTATATACAAAATTTGAAGCAAATCAAATAATTCTGCATGAAATACCCATTTATCTAAAGTAGGGGGATTAGCCCTCCGTTCTCCACTTTCATACTTAACCAATGAACTCCCAAAGCTAATCAGGGAAGCGCCTTATCACAATGAACCTACATACAAAATTTGAAGCAAATCGGGTAATTCTGCATGAAAAACCCATTTATCTAAAATGATTGGGGAGATTATTACCACGTTCCCTCCCTTTATACTTAACCAATGAATCCCCAAAACTAATCAGGGAAGCGCCTTATCAGAATGAACACGTATACAAAATTTGAAGCAAACCGGATATTTCTATCACGAGTTATAGCGTTACGTACATGCATACATACATACAAACATACAGAACCTGCAGGCACATTAAATCTCAGGCTTTGATAGCTTGTGAGCTAAAAAATAATAATAAATTAAAAACAATTCTCTATTAATTCTCTATTACAAATTACTTAATTCTGGTAAATAATATCATTTTCTACATCGTTTTATGTGCTTCCAATGTCTTTTCATACGCTGACTTTAAAAATGAGACGTTTTTTTTCTCTATCACGTGAAGCTTTTGACAAAGTGAGGATGAAGGTTATTAATTTGTTATTTTTCTTTATTTACTTGTTACGGGTGCCATGGCTGCCATAAAGTCAAAAATCATTATACGGAATTTTTTTCTACACCGCAAAAAACTATGTGTTTCTTAATCGATTGAAATATAATATAACCACCTATGAAAAAATAGAATAACCTCTTACCAGTTGATCATGATTCCGAAATGAGTTCTTTATGTTTATAAACTTCAGAAACTTCGTAAGTTAAAGAAGTACATATAAAAGCAAATTTTATTTTCCTGACGCTGATTGACATTAGCGTTCCGAGTACTTTTCCGCTATTTCATTCTCACGAAATATTCCAAATAAACAATATATTTAAAGATTTGCTGATGCGCATTGTTACTCTCTTTAACAAATTATTGATGTATGTATATTTTAATACTAGCCGCAATATCACGCAATTCTTAAAATGCGTTTCTCAATTTTGACACAGACCCCGACTTTAATTCACGCAGTCCACACGTTAACTCATATTTTGCATGTTTTTAAAGATAAATCAATGCAAATTTGTAATCCGTGTAAACGAGGCATGACAAATCGAATGAAATAAATAAATATAGGAATTCGTATTGATTAAATATGCATATGTCCTATCAGAAAAAAAAAAGATCCACCAACACACGATTGTAGAACAATCATAAACAAGGACAGATTTCTTTTTTGACTACTTTTAGATTTGGAGTTATGAATACGGTTCGAGGGAGGAATACCTTATGTAAAGCCACAGAAGGATTCCAATAAAATAAAGATCTTAAAGAATATTGAAGATGATGTTTAGTTACAATTTAAGAATTATATATTTATTTTAATCATTTTGGTGCGTAAAAATCTAGATTGTGGAGAAATATGCAAAAATCTAAGAATGTCACCACTAATTTCGAAAATCTTGGCGTTATTCAATTGCAGAAGTATGTGAGTATATCTGTGATTAATTAAGTCTAAGATTTCAACAAGTTACTAATTGCCAAAGTTCGTAGCTTACAAGAAACGACGCTCAATAATTAGTTTCTTCATTATCTACAAACTTTCCTTATGTTAGAGTTTATCTTATTGATAATCATAGAGATTCAAGAAATGAAAAATTAGAAAGTTACTCTTCTGTCCTCTTGATTGACGCTATCTTAATTTCCTGAGCATTATTGCCTTCCAATTTATTTAACACAGTTCTAAGCATTAAGATACGAAAATAGATAAATGAGTGGTCGTTAAAAAAGAACTTTAAGCAAATATAATTCTATTCGTGTATAAATATAAGTGTAACATATAGATATGCTGTTTCATTGCAACTGGACAATACAGTGTAGACATAAGATAGTCCAGAAAAAAGAATGGTTCATTATGAATAGTCATACAACCAAAAATAAAGGCATACAATATTTTATGATCGTTAAACACGGAAAGTTTACTTTTCTTGTATGAATGTTCGGCGTGAGTTCTTCTTCTATACTTTGCAGACCTCCCATTTGTGAAATAATTTTTTTCATTTGTTTAAGAGTACACTGTAAAAAAAGACAATTGCCTCTTAATATACGAAAATATAATCTAAGCGCGAATGAAAATATGCCATAACATTTCCTACTTACCCACAATTACGAAAAACGTTATTTATCTTAGAAACATCAGAACCTAAAATATTTTGGATATTTGAAGAAGTATTTATAAAAACCTAATTCAGTGGCTACATTTTTTTTTTTTTTTTTTACAACTACTGATTTTCGGAAACGTTTCCGAATAGTTTTTTTTATAGTGTATTTATCGGTTTTCTAAAGCCAAAAATTAAAAAAAGTTTTTTTAGTAAAGGTCTTGAGATATTGAAATATAACAACTCACCTTACAAATTTATAAATTTGTAATATTATACGTTTTAGAGAAAATTATAAATTAAAAGAAACTCTTATTTGTAACAGGTATTAAACTTTAAGAAATATATTTACTAAAGTTGCATAGGATTTCTAAAAAATTATGAGAGAAAGAATTGTGCTTTATAATTTTTTTAAAAATATGACAGTACTATCCTTATTTATGAAGGTCTGTTTATCTTTCTAATCTTTAAGCATATTAAAAAATTAAAAGAAACGTGGTATGGACATTGTTATAAGCCTAGACGCGTCTCGCGACGAGTTTGGTATCTCTAAGCATTTCAACACGTTACTTTTATTCATAATTTAATTTACTTGCTTGATTCTTCGCCGAAAAAAAAATATTCTGATAGAGCAATCAAGAAATCTTTGCGATCAAGGCAGCATTTCGTATACTTTTTGTTGCTATGTATTTCATCTTTCTCTACAAAAACCGCTTAACTAAAATAGGTATTTATGCTTTATGTCTGTTTGCATATCAGTTGCAATACGTTCGCTAATGTGGAGATTTTTAAACCAATTAATTAATATTCCGTAATTGCGTCTGCTGCCAATTGGCTTATTTTAGCTAATATGATTAGTGCAATGACGTGTTTTTTGTGAAAAGCCTTTGATTGCTACATTTTCATTAAATCATATTGTTAATAATATTTCTTGTTTCATGCTAATCTCGATTACGGAAGATTTAGAAAATGTATTATTATTCTCATCTAATCGTTTTGGATAATGTGCCATAATCGTGCTGCATACTAATTGACGTATTTAAGTGAGTATAGTTTAGTGAACCACTTAAGATAATCACAATTACTTTAAACAATACTTGCTATCTGTGTCCCCCACTTTTGACCCTTGGCATTCAATCTGATTAAAATTCACCAGCTTTCTTCTAGATGCAGATATATGTGATGGAGATAAAAATACCATCGAAAAAATATCTTAGCTAAAAGCCGACAATCTGATGTTACTTGAATAATAAAAGTATACTAAATTATTGTTTTGTATTATTTTAGTTTACTTCTATATTATTTACAATTTTTAATGATGTTATGCAATTAATAAATGTATATTATACCCCTTTTTTGAACTCGATTGTACATTGATAATGATAAATAGGATTGGAGATTAACAATTTATTTTCAGTTTTCGGGGTATGGATAATACGTAAGTACCAAATTAACTGACGATTCGTTTTGAAATGTGACTCATTAAATTTTATTACATGAGTTGATTTGTTTACAATTGATTTCGTCAAAAAAAGATAGTTTAGGAAGTTGAGTTGTATAGCACTTCACCTAACAGAATTATGTTTAACTTTGATTGCCTGCAGGCGCGAATTATTTTTTTATACCAGTACAGCGCTGGAGGAGTCATCGAGGGAGTACTTTGCAACTCATTACCTTCATGGTTTAATATTTTTATTGCTCACGATGAACAAATCTCTTGTGTTTGTTTACTTTGATGGAATGAGATATTGAGCTATCAACGTAATTTCAACTGAAGTTACCTCAGAGTATAAAGAAATTTCAATATAACTCGTCTCTGAAACTTTTTTTTTTTTTTTTTTTTTGAACGAGCTTTTTAAAAATTCAACTTTTATGCAGAACTATTAAAAAAAAAAAAAAAAAAAAAGAGTAAAAATGACCACTTTGCATATGAAAAGCAAAGAGTGTTTACGACAGTTACGACAGTCACATGACTTGAGCCCTTATAATATAGATCGAAGTATCTCGATATATTCAAAGTATCTTGATTTGCGGGGTATTCATGTTTCATTAGCTCGTGTAAAAAAAAATGAATGTATTTATAAGATGTACGTAACTATTTTAGAAAAACGCTAAAAACAGATTGAATATTTAGTACCATTCATGCACATATTAAAATAATAATAATAATAGTAATAATCTGTATATTGTAAGCTTAAGAGAACTTAGTAAATTTTAAATTCAGTTTTAAAAATTTTGAAATAAAATACGATAATTTAAAAATTTTATTCGATATTTCTAATTGGATAAGAACGTTAGAACAAAATACTAAAAGATATTTTTAATATTTCTTGTGTTTGAAATGAGAAAATCTTGTTTATCGGCAATGGAAAATTACATTAGATTGACATAAATTAAATTACGGAGGACAGAAATCACTGTTTTGAAATGTTTAGCTATTTACAAATTATATTTTAGAAACAAAATGTATTTAGCTAAAGTCATATTTAAATTTTTGATTGTAAAGTATTTGCTGAACTATTGTTATTAGTTTATGAATAAAGTTTGTTATGTTAAATTACTTTAGAAAGGGGGGTAAGTTGTAACATCATTAAACATAGTCTAAATTAATATTATGCAAGTTTGTTATATTATACAAAAGAATAAATAAGAAGATTTATAAAGTTTCTCTTTTATAAGAACATGATGTTTAAAAAAAAATCTGAAGTGACTCCACTTGACTTTTCGATTCCTTTATAGAATATCGTGGATTCAGATAACTTTCTGATACAATAGAGCTTTCGTTTCTAAACTAGAGGCGTAACCTCTGAGCCTCTAATTATTGATTACATCGCGGCAATACATATCACTTATACTCTGTGACACTTACTTCTTGATTTAACCTATGGAATAGGTAGCAAAATAGTTTCAAAATAGTTTAAATATCTAACCCGTCAGCCGATTTCCACAAAGATCTGTACAGTTTTTACTACAGTGGTTTAACATATTTTGCAAATGGAGGATCAATCAGAAGTACCGTTTGGGAGCTATCGTGCTCACTGACACACACACACACACAGATACATCTTTATTACAACACTTTCGAAAAACAATAAAGTAGTGTCGTTTCAGATGAAACCAATTTAGTTTCAAAAGTGTATAAATATTTGACTATTTACTGTTTAAAATCCTACATATCTCAAGATATATGCAAGCAGAGTTGTAAAGGAACACAAGTGTTTCTAACACAAAGGTTTCTCATGACATCATATAACCTCATGAAGGATTATTCGTATTAGGATTTATATTATTACATTTATTAAATGAATAAGTAATAGATATATGCTTCTTTTTAATAATTAACAAATAGGTGGTATTATTTATTTATTGATTGATATGTGTTTTACAATACACTTTTTTGCTTTGAATTAACTATGTATCTGTTTTGGTGTTAGTTTCTCTTACTTCAATAAATATTTTAACTATATGTGTTGACTATTATTTTTGTCATAGAGCATGTAATACAATAAATGTTTAAATTAAAATTCAGAATTTCATAGCGCATGTTTCGTTCAAAGATATTCATATGTCCTAGGAAATATTCATCTCTTTTTAGGGTATCCGTACTTAAGGTTCTTTGGGATTTCCGTACTGAAAAAGTAAAAACGGCCATTATAAGATCACTCGTGTGTGTGTGTAAAATAATTCTGTATGTCTGTCTTTTATCATTCGAACGGCTTCGCGAACTGTCACATACTTAGAAGAGATATTTCACCTGTTTTAAGAAAAGAAGAAGCTGTCGTGTAATATTGTTTGATATTCAAATATTCATTATATATTTATATTAGTAATTACTAATAAAATTACTTCAGTTAATTATCTTAGTTTTATTATTATTTCTTTGTTTTTAATTTCATTGTTTTTTTTGATAATATTTATCTTTCTTAATGTGTTTCTTATTTTCCTTATTGCTATTTATTATTGTTTCCCTCGTGAGTAATATGTGTTTGTTTTTTCTATTAATCAATTATTTAAAAATTATTCCTTAATTTTACATTCTAAAATGTGAGCTCATTGAATGATTCCTAACACTGTTCACAAACCTGAACTGGCTACTATCTAACACATTTCTGAATTTCTTTTCTACCCAAACGCTGAGGAATCAGCAATTGCTCTTATTCATAAACTATGTAATCGAAAAGATTTTCCGTTTTTTGGTAAAGACAGAAAATTCTGCTGATAATTATGTCAAATGTGGCGTTTTTGAAATGAATTTTAGGATACGACAGCACAGCAAAGGAAAATCACTATTGTTATGAAACAATAATCATTTATAACTCAATATATAATTTCTTTTTCAAAAAATAAAAAAATATATATATTCGATTACAAATCACTTCTAAAATTATGCCAGAAAGAGTCATGCACGTTTAAGAATGGACTGTATAAAAAAATTTCGCGTTGTTCAGTGGTAAAAAATATATTTTTTTGAGAAATCTTGCATTAATATATTAGAATATAGTAGCTACATTCAGCACTCTATATTAAATTTCACTAGTCTATTTCTTGTGTTCTGGGAGAGTGTTTTTGATGTATAATATTATATGGATCAGATTCCCTGAAAACAAGTCCAATATAGTGTAGTTTTTTGGTGCACAAGCAAAAACAAGTTACTATAAAATAACACAGAATATGATACTTATAACTTAGAATAACCTCTCTGTAAAGAAATTTAATTTTTTAACCCATTCTTCAGAAAAAAAATTCATCATAATCATCATAAATTAATGCAATTCAATAATTTGAGATCAGGTCTGTATTTTGTTGACGGTGGCGCAGTTTTTAACTTAAATTATTAAATTTCAGTTTGTTAAATTTCTTAGAATGTCAGCACAGTTAATATAGGTAAGGATAACATGCGTCATACCTTTTTAAGTCTTCGTTCAAACTTTTATTTGTATTCTATCAGGCTCTATCATAATTGATGTACGAGGGGCAGTCGGAAAATAAGTTTCCCCTGACGACTGTGGACAGAGGTCTGTATGAAAGACAAAAAATGTAATGAGACTTTAAAGATAAAACATAACTTTATTTTTCCACATAAGTACCAAGTACATTGAGACATTTGTCATACTGTTTTATAAGCTTGAAAAAGCCCTCCAGGAAAAAATCAGGGCTTTGCATACGGACGAAGTGTTGAACGGCTATGGGTGAAAGGCGACACAGCAGGTGAACGCGAACGTGCAAGACACTGATACACCATTGGGTAGAGGTCGACCGCGATCAAGCAAATGGCGCTGTTGCAGTGCCTGCGCAGAGTGCGCTGTTGCATGCAAAGCCCTGATTTTTTTCCTGGAGGGCTTTTTGAAGCGTATAAAGCGGTATGACAAATGTCTCAATGTACTTGGTACTCATGTGGAAAAATAAAGTTATGTTTTATCTTAAATATGTCTCATTACATTTTTTGTCTTTCATACACACCTTTGTCCACAGTCACCAGGGGAAACTTATTTTCCGACTGCCCCTCGTATATTCAATTAGTAATGCATGTGATTTACTAATTTATAATGATATTCAAGGTTTTGTTGAAATGTAAGACTAAATCATGTAGATTAGTATTGTGTTTGAATAAACTTTAATATTGAACCACTCATTTTTGCTAAATTAATTAAACGTAATAGATATATTTGACATTTAGATTTGATATTTAGATTTGACATTTAGAACTATACATAGAGCTTATAATATAGCAGCTCTTCACTTTAATACTACATTATGAGAAATGAGAATACAGAAAAAATGTTATTGAGTCTTTTTGAAGAAGAAATTTTTTTCTGGGTCGATGACATAGGATAAAAATCCCATGACGTGGAAAAAGTTACGCTGTGTTGCATAAAGTTTTTTTGTTGGTCTTTCACTGTGCGTTTCCCGTTGCAATAGTCTGATTTTGATAAATTCACTTTCTCTCGTAATTAAAATAAAGTTTATGAGCCTTTTCTCTAAAGGAGATTAAATGCTTTGTGTTTTCCGTCAGATTTTACAGAAAGGACTTTCTAATTTAATTAAATTTCCAAAATATGTAAATGACTTGTACATGTAAATCCAAAACATGTAAATATAATTGATTACAATTTGTAGTAATTTTCATAGAACAATATAAATAAAATATATATCACGATATATAGAAAAGTATTAAATATAAAATAATACAAAACAGCGGTTCTTGTCCCATACACCACTGATATTTAAATCTGACGTGTAATAATTTGTAACGTTTGCACTGTAAAATAGAGCAATAACTAATTTTTAAAATAAGTTTCTTTTGAATCTGCAATGCAATTTCTATATTTTTTGTAATTGAAAAAATATATTTAAAACATAAAGTTTTTGCTTTGAATCTGTAATATTCTAATATATTAAATGACGTAGTTTCATTCTTGAAACAAGTTTTTTTTTTTTTTACCAATATCTGAATATATTTATTACGAGTGTTATTTTTAATATAATGGTCCGTTTGTGAATGAGAGTGAGAATGATGCGAGATCGCCGAAATGCGCATGCGTGTCTACTTCCAGCATGCTTTGCGCGTGTTTAGACGCCATTTGTAACCATATTGTCTGTCTGTATGCTGAGCTGTAGAAGTTTATAATGTTTAAGAAAATTGATTCACCCGCGGACTGTGAGATACGATCTTTAATTCGATTCGGGAATGCAAGAAACTTGGTAGCAGCGGAAATTCAAAGTCAGATTTGTGAAGCGTATGTTGATATTGCTTTGAGTGATAGTAAAGTTCGAAAGTGGGAAAAAGTGTTCAAGGACGGTCAAATGTTCATGATGAGCCACCCCCCAGGCCGACTTTCTCTGATTTCTGAAGATATGGTTCGTGATGTGGACACACAAAATTCGAGAGGACTTAAGAAGTACTTAAAAGAGTTCCTTGGTGGTCAATGGTTCAACGACGACGAAAAAGTGACAGCTATAGTCATGGTTTGGACTTCTTCACAGGCGGCAGATTTCTTTGAGACCGAAATTCAAAAACTTGTTGAACGGTATGACAAATGTTTGAACAAAAATTGAAATTACGTAGAAAAATAGATGAAAATATTTAGAATATGAAAATAAGTATATTTTAATGCTATTTACAGTATTTTTTTCTTATTAAAAACGGACCTTATTTAAAAATAACCCTCGTACATTTACCATTATTCTAAAATGTAAACACTTCATCACAGATACTATTATACTATTATCTCTCATTAAAGCTTTCAATCATACTATATAAATCATTTCATTACATAACTAAAATTACCTTAAGTTTATTTGAAATAGTTCTGACACCAGTACATAACAGATAGAATTATATTATATCTTATTAAATCTTTCAGAGATACATCTATAAATTATTTCATTACATAAGTAAAATTGCCTTAAGCTTATTTGAAATAGTTCAGACTAGACACTAATTAGGATTAATTCACTTTCATTCAAAAGTAATCAATCCTATTTAAGTTATTTGCTAAAGTTTGTATTATATATTATGAATGAAAAGGAAATTATCTTTCCTTTTAATGATCTGTGACAATTATGCATTTATGATACATTTATTTACAAACATTTTATTTTCTATATACCCGCATTATATGGTATATTTATCAATGTAGTTTCTGAATTGTATTAAGGAAATACAACATATTTACAACAAGGATTAAAAATAATAGAAATTTACTTTTTTAACATAACGAGGAACACTGGTGAATGACAAACGCTATTTTTGAATTAGTGGAAAAAATAATTTAACAACTCAATTACATTTTGTGTGTAATGAGATAAATATTTCATTTTATTTGGATCGATATCAAATAAGTTTATTTAAGGTAAGCAATAAAATAAATCCATCTCCTATGCATTCTATTTGTAAAATATTGACTCAGATACTAAATGTTTTACCACAGTATCCTGAGACACAAATTATTATTTTAGATAGACGTTTAATCTTTTCTATTTTTTAAAAAATATTCTAATAATATAGGAGAAATTTTGATGCACTGAAAAACTCTATAAAAAAGCGTAAATTAAAGTTTAATGTTTTTTTAACATATTAATTTAAATAATCAAATGATCTGGTCAAAATCTATCTGCTTTAATGTCCTAGGATAAAACTTTCAAATAGTTATGTAAGACATTTTTCATGAAAAAGAGCACATTGAGAAGAAAACTTACTTTTGAAAAATCCAATTGTAAAGAAAAGGATTTGATCAATTGCTGGAGGCACTTTCGGTAGCTCTTTCATGTCTTTTAATTATTGGATTTACTCTTTATATTTTTCCGGTGGGATTTTCAGCAGAACCCACCGGATAAGGTAAAGGCAGGAGAGATGGCGCGGTCAGAGAGATTGCGCACTTAGAGGTTCGGGGGAAGGAGTAGAGTGAGCGCGCAGCGACTCCAGGTAATTGTACAACAACAGTAGTGGAGTGTCTACTTGAAAGTGCACATTGATTGCTTTGAGCGTCTAAGATAAAGTATTG
The DNA here is from genome assembly GCA_963931845.1 of Maratus michaelseni. Classification (NCBI taxonomy): domain Eukaryota; kingdom Metazoa; phylum Arthropoda; class Arachnida; order Araneae; family Salticidae; genus Maratus; species Maratus michaelseni. The sequence continues at coordinate 149,252,813 of OZ007589.1, read as the reverse complement.
GTATTTTGTTTTGTTTTCCCAAAGTCAGTGCTTGAATTTTCATAGCTATTCATCAGAATTTCTATACAATGTCAATAGTACAGAATATTTTAAACTTAAACGATTTCTCATAAAAGTACTAATCTAGACTAACAATGTGAACATCAACGGTTCGTTTTAGAAGAGGTCATGTTTAAATAAAAGACCGCGCAATCTCTCCTACCGAAATTGGAGAGTTTGCACATCTGCTACTTAGGAGAGATAGCGCAGTGTTCCCATTAGTTTCCATGCTAGGAGAGATTACGCAACTTATTGGTAAATTTGCATAAAAAAATGAAATATGAAAATGGACTAATTTTAAGTTAAACGTGTTATTATGTAACATAATTTTATTTTGTAATCTTATCTGGACTTGCTTTTTCTGATTCTTTATTTTTGTTCCTTTAATTAAACTTTTTTAATCGTTTTTAAAATTATTTCCTTTTTCTGATTCTTTAATCATTAGGTTGAAATATTCACTCCTAATACAATAATATTTGTTCACAAAAACCTTACAGCAATGTCATTTAAGTGTAATTATTATTGTTAACAATTTAATTGTAGTTATTATAAGTAACAATCTCTCCTACCCATGTGCGCAATCACACCAACCCTGTAAGGACAGATTGTGCAAAATAACTTTCTTGGTTTTATTACAACTGCAGAGTTGCCAAGGCTCCGGCTTTTTGAACACCAGTAATTTTTTTGAGAAAATGTTGTTTTTTTAAATCGCAAAATGCTCCGATTCAATAAAACAACATTTTCTGTACTAAATTACTGGTATCCAAAAAGCCGGAGACTTGGCAGGTCTGCAACTTTTCTATTAAATTGCAACATAACAACAAAATAGAAAATGGAAATGCATAAAAAAACAAATGAAGTAAAAAATATTCTTGAATAGTTTAGCAAAAAATTAATATTTGGATTTTTTATTGCTATTCTTTTGAATTGTGCGCAGACTATCCTAGCTTTACCTTATCTAACGAAGTCTATATTTGCTATCTATCCAAGTAGTCCACTACAAAGATGGCAGTGTACAGATGTATCGGTCCTGGCCACTTAGAAACACACTTGTTTTTAGACATAACTTAATTAAAGACTTGTAAATTCAGGATATACCGAATTATGGTAGTAATTATTTATTTATATATTTATTTATTTATTTTTACAAATTTAATAAGTGCCATTTTCGGGAAAATAGAATTCAATATTCTATTCACTTTTGATTTGTAAAAATGATACGTTTCGTCTACAAATGTTCAAAGAATACTTCTAAAGTTTGTAGCATATATAAATTTGTTTAACGATACCCTACCTTGTGTAGAAATGAAAATAAATTTTAATGTTTACTTTAAGAAAATTTAATGTTATCCCAATCCTCCTGCTACCGCACCCCTGCATCCTCTCCCTTATGTATTGTGAAAGGAAAAAAAAAATATTTCCACAATAAAAATAAGAGTAAACAGACTTATTATAATAATATGAAAATGTTTAATAGAATTAATTATAAAACAAGGGATATAAATATGTACATGCTTGGTTCACTGTGATTGTACCACTGTTTATATGATCTCGCATTTTCACTAAAGGTCAAGTTATTAAAAATAGTTTAAGACTTTTGATTCTGTACTTCTGTATTTGATTATCCAAAATATTGAACAGTACTGAATTGCAAACAAGTTACGTCGTCAAATTAGGAGCTTAAAGTCATAGACAAGTAAGTAAAATTTTCTTAAACGTTTAAAAGATTTTACTAGAATATTTACAATGCATCACTGTGTAATAGAAGATCTTCTAGAGCTATCTATGAACAGCTTCCGAAACTATGACTTATAGTGTTGCTCATTTTAATAGTTTTATTTGTCTCTATTCTCACCATGCACGTATCAATAAATTAAAAAAAATAGTTATTCATTGTGTTAGATGTGTTTTTTTTTATTATATTATTTCTGTTAATTTAATTTTAATTGTTACTAATTACCTTTCTTTAAGTTTACTCACAATTAGCAGTAGCCTTCACATGCATGAATATGTCAGTATGCTTAATATCCTCTAATAGTAGATTGAGATTACAATCTATTGTGTCCTTTTGTGATAATCAACCGAGAATCCACAAGTAACATTAAGATGACAGGTACCGCGGTCGCCGTAATTTGCGTGACTTTTCAAGGGACGAGGGCCCACCGCATTCATCTACCGGTGCTCATGCATAACTCCTGCCGCCAGAAACTTTCATATTGCCGTACCAGCCCCGTTTTCTTAAAATCAGCCGCATTGCCTGTGCTGCCTACTTCATTATTCCCGTTCTCTGTCAAAAATCACCTTTTCATCTTCGTCTCAAACCTCCTAACTGACATACACACCAGCCCCGTTAAATCTCTTCCATCTGCCTAACCAATGAGCCTTCCGTGTCTTCCACCCTTCTTTGCATACACTTAACTGAGAGTGCCCTATTGGTCAAGGGTGCACACAGGGTCAAAGTTGTTGCTAGGGTCCACCCCGAAGAACCACGTGATAAAACAACCCTATAGGTCCCTGTTTCATGGAAAAATCTTGTTGAATTTATGATGACAGCTCCTACCCATTACTGAAGCAATAACATGCAGTTAGATGCACTTTTAAATACACACGAACAACAAACCTTATTTTTATGAGTTTTAGAGAAACAGGCGATTGTTACTTGAAACGTTTTTTCAATAAAATCTCCCACTCCTGTTGTAAAAGAAAAATATCTACAGTGTGGTCCTTTAAGAGCCACACTCTCTCCCGTGAGAACATCTTGTTTACAAGTAAAATTTTACGAGGAGGGGATACAATTTTGAGAGAAGGAAAAATTTGCTCCCTATACAAATTGTGGGCTAAACTTTACACAATGTTTTATTTATTTACTTATTTAAATTTTATTTATTTATTTATTACATTTTATTTATTTATTTATATAATTTTTACAAAACGGGGGGAGGGGGGGGGGGGTTAGAAGAAAACTGAAAAAGTACATTTAAAACTATAAAACAGTTAAAAATCAACTGTCATAACATATTATTCCCCATGCCAGGCAAAAAAAAAGATATATATATTTTTTTTTAAACCACAACACAAAATATCTTTTTTTTTTTTTTTTTTTTTTTTTTTTTTTGTACACACTGCAAAACCTCCAAAGCTATAAATCCGAAAACCAAATGGTGAGGGCCACCCTTACCATGAAAAAGTTCTTCCAGACGTAACTAGACAGTAAGCAGAAGTGACACACAAGAAATAATATGGTTAAATCTGCCAGCCGTATCCTCCCTGTAGAGCAAAGTTGCAAAATTATCAGACACCGACACGTTTACAAAACTGAGCTCCCGAGTGAAGATAAGACCAATCTCACAGTAGCATACCGGTAGTGCAACCACAAGACCTGCATCAATATTCAACTACCTCCTGCACATCACTCTAACCGCCACCTAGTCAATCTTTGCACTGAAACACTCTCAATTACTAAAATGCAAGACAATTATCAAACCACTGGGTATGTCATCCCTCCTGACATCCATGAATGCCCAACTCCATAGCACAGTAGCCAAACTCCATCAAACACTACAACTTACCTGCCAAAACACCTAGAAAACTGTGGTGAGTGCTACCAAAAGATAGGATAGAAGAAAAATTTATGTATTTAGAGAAACATCGATTTGGACTAATCTACCGAAACACATAACATATCAACATGAAATACTCAAATGCTCTCAATGAATATAGACAGAGTGAAAATTTTATGAAACAGAGGCATATAATTTTTGAATAAGATAAGAAAATGAAACATTTCTTAAACCTTTTAGGAATGCCGTACAAGGCATCACTCAATTTGAAACAAAACAAATACACATTAAATACATAATACAGTTAACACATATCAACCTGCTTCTGAAACAATGAATTGTTTACTCGGAAAATCAATAAAAATACCTTTCATATATTTAGCATCACAGACTTTGTCTGTCACAGTTAAAACACAAATATTCACTCAGATAATCAATGCAGTATTGAATGTTCTAACACTATATGAATATACTACCGACATATATCAACACATACTACATACATATCAACATTTTACAGATGCAATATAAATAGATGACAAGCAATATCTGAAATTTACCCGTGTAATAAGTTCCAAAGTCTATTGTAAATGAACAGGGTAAAACAAAATTGAGATTATTCTACATAATACTCCATTTGGTATAGAGCAGTACAAAAGTCAACAGAGCTGTGGCCGCTACAGGACATATAACTAAAAAAATTTCTCTATTTACTATTTTTATATATAATTATTTTTCACATTTTTCCTTTTTTTTTTTTTTTTTTTAGCTATCCAGAGGCCACACATCACCTACCCAACTATTCAAAGGCATAACAACCCTGCCCCTAAACATTATTTACTGCCAGTCATTAAGCTGTGAAGACTTCCATTAACCACATCCTCCGAAATTTACCATACAAAATATTGCCTGACGATACAAGAGCATTCAATATAACATAATTTTGAAAATTTATTTACAATTTATGTACACATACACGGAAATTTTGAAAACCGAACACTAACATACTCACACAAAACGTAATTAATTTCAAGAACATACCTTATATACTAGTAATAGACGTATCCCAACGTAAAACGTAATGATAAACATTACTAAATCCATTGTTTGGCACGCGCATAACAGACACAAACTATCGCTTCAAATATCTAAACGCATGAAACCCGTTTTATCACCCTTCCCGTATTCAAAACATTCCCAAAGATACCGAAATAAGGAGAATACTCATTGACAACAAATTAAAACTACCGAAATCATCTCCAATTATATCGCGAACAGTAATTTCTTCCAGAAGCACGCGAGAATCTCGCTGCGTTTCGATTATTACTCGGAATAATATACCTCCGCGAACGCTTAATCGGCAATACGTTATCCCCTTCTCTTGTCTGCACTTGTACACTTGCAGAATTCCCACTCGTATCGAACGCTTCTCTTTCATCCAAAACGACTGATTGAGCTGAATCGAATTTCCCGACAGAATCGATCGGCGCGGGAGAGCTGTCAGCGGTAGTCGCGTCTTGTTTACAAGTTGCAGGAGGAAACTCCATCCGCGATTTCTGCTTCGTGAGACGATCAACATGGACAATTTGAGTTTTTGTCAGTTTGGATTCGAGGGCTATCTTAAAATTTACCTCACCGATTTTCTCTAACAAGAGATAGGGACCTACATTCGGTTTTATTACTTTCTTACTTCTGCCTGGTTTTACTACAGGCGAAAATAACCATACTGAATCACCCACTGAAATGCATTTGTCGACCGCCGTTTTGTTTCTTAACTTCTCTTGTTTTTCTGAAACCTCTACCAACCTATTGTACACACTTGAGTAGATTTTCTGCATTGCAGGAATCAATAACTCACAAAAAGATGGGGCGTCTACATATTTACTCTCAAGTCGTGACTCAAAAATTGAGTATGGGAGCACTAAATTCCTACCATAGACTACAGCCGCCGGTGTTAATTTTGTTGAATCGTGAACCGAGGTACGCATGGCAAGGAGTGCAAATTTTAACTTTATATCCCAATCAAGTTGATTTTCATCAACCAAGTGCGAAAGGGCGTTAATTAACGTGCGATGTGCTCTCTCTAATTTCCCATTCGATTCGGGGTGATATGGCGAGGTTCGATTATGCTTTACGCCAAAACGAGCATACACAGATTCCATAGCATCTGACAAGAAATTTTTCCCACGATCAGTGATTATTTTTTTACTGCACCCATGTCGTGATATGAAATCTGACAAAGTATCTGCAACTGTCTCTGATACAATGGATTGAACAGGGTATGCTTCAATCCACTTGCTAAATGCATCTATATAGGTGATGATGAATCGGTTGCCTGACATGGTTGGCGTCATGGGACCCACACAGTCACAGTGAACCACTGAAAATGGACTAGAAGGGGTAGGCATCCTTTGCAAATGTGCTAAGTGCTTTGACTTGTGAGCCCTTCTCTGCTGGCAGCTGATGCAAGATTCTACTAAATTTTTTACATGAGCCGTCATCCCTGGCCAGTAAAAATGCTCCCTGATTCTTTCTATAGTTTTGTAGTAACCCTGATGACATCCTGCCAGAGAATCATGAGTCATCTTGAAAATTTCTGGAACCACCTCCAAAGGTACAACAACTTTTCTCCCACTGTTTATCACCATGGAGTCCCTCGTATCCTTACACACTAAGAGGTCTCCCTCCAAATAAAATTTTAGATAATTTGGAGAAATATTCATACCCTTTTCCAGCCTTTCTACAATTTCCGCACATTTTCTGTCAGTTTTCTGTGCTGTACCAATAATTTTGATTAAATCATTATAAGGTTCACAAATATATACAAGATTATTATTACTATTTACATTTTGCACACAATTAACACTATTTACACTATACACATATCTCGACAAGAAATCTGCCACACTATTGAATTTTCCTTTGATATATTGAACTTTGAAACTAAAATCAGATAGTGTGAAGATCCACCTAGCAATTCTGGATGTAGGATCCCTAATTTTCAACACAAAAGTGAGAGGGGCATGATCGGTATAAATTGTAAAATGGGTATTAGCTAAATAGCACTTAAAGTGAGCTGTAGCCCAAACCAATGCCAAAAGTTCCCTCTCTGTTGTTGAATATCTAGTTTCTGCATCTTTGAGTTTCTTACTCGCAAAAGCAACCGGATGGAGTAAGTTATCTGTACCTAGTTGCATAAGTACTGCCCCAAGCGCTTCGCCACTGGCGTCCGTGTATAACTGGAATTCTTTTGAGAAATCAGGCAAGATAACACACGGTTTGGAACTCAAAGCCTCTTTTAAATCCTCAAACTCAGCTTGGGCCTCAGGCGTCCATCTGAAGATGCCATTTTCTTTCGTTAAATTGGTTAAATTAACTGCTCTCTTACTAAAATCAGGTATAAATCTTTTATTATACGTTAATGTGCCCAAAAAACTTCTAACTGCCTTACGGTTGTGAGGAATATTGAAATTTTTTATAACCTCGATATTCTTGTTTATGGGGGCAACTTGATTACGACAAATTTCATATCCTAAATATTGTATCTTATCTGTGAGAATTTTACACTTACTAGGCTTAAGTCTTAAGTTATGTTCACGTAGTCTGTCGAAGACTGTTTGTAATTTTGCAAGATGTGACTCTATGTCATTTGAGGAAATAATAATGTCATCGACATATACTAGAATTCCCAAGTTTGCTAAATCCCCAAAAATGAAATTCATCAGTCTTTGAAATGCACTGCTGGAAGTGGCTAAACCAAAAGCATTTCTATTGAACTGATGTAAACCGCGATGAGTAATGATAGCAGTTTTATGGCGATCCTCAGGTCGAATTATCTGCTGGAAAAATCCACTGGTCAAATCCAATGTTGAAAAAAAAACTGAGCCTGCCAAAGAGTCAATTGAATCCGTGATATTTGGAAGAGGGTAATTATCTTTAATTAAGTTCTTGTTTAATTTTCTATAATCAACAGCTAACCGATACTGACCATCCGCTTTTCGTACCAGTATGACCGGCGATGAAAATTCTGACATAGATGGTGAAATGATGTTCGCCTCAAGTAATTCATCTAACTGATTGTTTAATTCCTCTCTCAAATTTATCGGTACTCGATATGCCTTTGATTTGACTGTTGTATCATCTTTAAGGTTTATTACATGCGGAATAGTATTACACCCCGGCAAGTCACGCACTGAAGCCGCAAAAACATCTTTATTTTTCTCTAAAAATTCCCTAACTATTTTCTTACTATTCTCATCCAAGTGATCTAAATTAATATCCATATCCCAAGTCAAATCTGCATGATCAAAACTCACATCAGAGCTATCATTCACTACATTGCCACAAAAGTTGAATTTTTGAACTTCTTTTTCACAAAAATTTAATTTCGCCATAGTCACATTTTTATTTAATGCTAATTCCTCCTCATTAAAATTAATCACAGACAGAAACACACCATGTTCCGCAGAACAAATAGTTCTCGAAACTAACATTTTCTCCATCAATTTGTATCTGCAGGGTTCTAACACAAAATCACAATTAAAATTAGTTAAATTCTTTCTGCATTTAAGATCAATTAGTTGTTTAGAAAATGGGGGAATGTTTACTTTGTTTTTTGTATATGCATAAATATCAGTATTTGTATTACCCTGTGAAGTGTCATTATTTTTATGTATTAAATTTTGGTCATTGGTCTCTTCCTGTATAGTTTGTAATTGATTAGGGGGAATAGGCTGAGGGGATTCAGTATTTTGTTTGTTTATGTCATCAACGTTAAGTACTAAGTTATGATTAGAGGTCTCCTCCTGTATATCTGGTATTTGGGTAGTCAGAACCGGCTGAGGGGAATCAACAATTTGTTTGTTTACATCTGGGCTGATCTGATTTCTCAATTTTATAGTATTATCCGCACAAAAAATCACTGCATTGTTTTTATTCAAAAATGGCATACCTAAAATTCCATTAAAACTTTTCATAAATTTCCCAGGAATAATATAAAAGGTATCTGAAAATTCTTCATTTAGGATTTTAAAGTTAATTTTTACTGATCTATGTAAAGTAGTGGTGTCTCCACTAGCAGTCAGTATTGGAATTTTAACATTGATAATATCAGTACCTGTTAAACTCTCTAGCATGTTATCAGAAATTAAATTGATGGATGAACCCGTGTCCGCTAACAATTTTAAAGATGTCCCATTTAAAGTCGCTGAGATAAAAGGTAACTCGGCATTACACCCTGGGAAAATGGAAAACACAAAATTCTGACAGTCTTCCGGCCTAGTTTGAGTCGCTTCTGTCAAATAACGCTCAGGCCCTATACATTTAAAGTACTATCTCTCATTTCATTTGCATTATTGTAGTTATTCGCATCCCCTGGCTGTGGTCTGCTATCCTCTTGATTGTTCCTCATATTTCTGTTGTCATTCCGATAACCCCTATTTCCCTGAAAACTGCCTCGACCATTACCCCGAAAGCTGCTATTCTCTCTTCTAAAATCATTCGATCCTCCCCTGTAGTTCTGAGAACCACCTCTACCATTCGCATAACCCCTGTTATCCCTCCAGTTGCCTCTTTGATTTGTACGACTAAAAAAATCCCTGGCATAGTGACCTGCCCGATTGCACCGAAAGCAGAGATTTTCTTTCTTATTCATTGTTTCTGCGGTTTTCATTGCTACAAGGCTTTCTACCTGCTTAGCTAACATATTTACTTGTTCCTTAAGCTGTTCAATATCATTTTGTCCTCTCTCATCCCTATGTGAAGCCGCACAGACCACATGAGTGGTTGCCTGCTCATAAGCAGATGTCGATAGTAAAGTTAAAAGCGCATTTGAAACTGGTTCCACCCTAAATGCTTCCCACGATTTTTCTTCCAGTAACGCGAATTTTAAAATTTCGTCCGGATCTTTTGGATCTTTCGCTATTACTCCTTTCTTTATTTCCGGTGTTAAATTGTTTAAGAGTATTGACTTCAACATTTCCGTCCTTGTCTTATTGATCAAGGCTTCAGCATCCCCGTCAACAACTAACGCAGATAGAGATAATTGCTTCGCCCTGTCAAAGAATTCTTGTACCGACATTCCCTGATTTTGCTTAAAGTTAATGAATTTTTGTAGTGCCACTGCTGGCGAGTTCTTTCTACAGTATCTGTGTTGTAAAATATCTGTAAGATCTTTAAATGTTTTTGCCTCCTTTTCGTAGGTTCTCAATAATTGAGCAGCAGGACCGATTACTCTAGTAAACAAAACAAAGACCTTTTCTTTCTCCTCCCACTCATATAGACCCGATAATCTGTCGAAGGAAGTTTTGAAATCTCCATAAGAAATAGAGCCAACTTCCCCACTGAATGTCGGAATTAGACCTATGTGGTCTACTAACGCCGTTTTTCTTTGAAGGCCCGCCATTGCCTTTTCTGCCTCTGTTAAAGCCATGATTTCGACAGTTTGATTATGAAAATAGCACTAAAATTCCAATCAATTATAAGTTAGAGTCACTGACTGGACTGCCTGTTTCCTGTATTGACTCTGTAATAATTCTCCCTAGTAATATAAAGTTTTAATACAATAAATAATAGAACATTGAAAGGGGAACCTGAAAGTCTGCTAACTGAATGTTTCCTAAAAGACCTCAGAACCAAAATTTACAGTATATGGGGTAGATAAAAATAGCCACCACAACACCGTTGACCCTTACAATATAATATTTTCACTAAAATAAATCATGTATTTTACACAAAACATACAGAAGTCACAAAAGCATATGTCTGTGTATATATGTCTGCAGACTACTGCTCTCTACTACTTATATTTCCAAAAAATCCTACTAACACAATTTTTTTTTTTTTTGTAAATATTAAACCAAAGCATATGACAAATTTAACCGAAAGCCAATGAAAGTTATCAAAATCCAATATATCGTGTTTAAAACCTTAGCCACATCAGACATATAATGCACAAACACATATTTTAAATACATATACAGATATATCTAAACTTCTATAATTTGAATAGAGACTTTATTTGTTTAATTTTATTTAATTAATTTATTTATATTTTAAATCAATTGTTTCAAAAGTGCAGTATTTTAATTTTTTATAGCAATAACACAGATCTCTTTTTGTCACGGTACCAATTGTTAGATGTGTTTTTTTTTATTATATTATTTCTCTTAATTTAATTTTAATTGTTACTAATTACCTTTCTTTAAGTTTACTCACAATTAGCAGTAGCCTTCACATGCATGAATATGTCAGTATGCTTAATATCCTCTAATAGTAGATTGAGATTACAATCTATTGTGTCCTTTTGTGATAATCAACCGAGAATCCACAAGTAACATTAAGATGACAGGTGCGATCAAGATTTTAAATTTTGAATAAAACCACCTGAAATTAAGGTGAAGAGAATAATTTAGTGGTGGCTAAAGACAGCACCTGATCACAAGAAGAGCAAATCACAAAAGTACACTCTGTTTCATGGCAAGCATGAAACATCCAAAATTTTGCATAAGTGCTACTGAAGTCTTAAACATGAGTACAAAAGGAATTTTTCGTTGTGAAAATTAAAGTATAATATTAAGTTAAATTATCTCATTATCTGACAGTTTTGAGTAAATAAATGTAAATTGCAGAAGCCATGAAAGCATGTAGTAAACTAGCAATGTTCCTCACACTGAGTGCATCTTATAGTATAAAATAATACTCTTCAAAGTTTGATCTTGACTCTCAAAATAGGGGGAACTACCCCTCCTTAAAAATCTTGTGAACTAACAGAACGCTTCAATTACATAAATTAGTCTAGAGACAAAAATCAAGCACTTATATGAACAAAGTGACAAAATTTATTCAAGAAAAGAGAAAGTATATTTTTTAGTCTCATCAATTCTTATAAGATCAACTATACAATTTAGAGGGTAAACCACAATGATTATTACTTGAAAACAAAATCGTCGATCATAGAATTAGATCATAAACACAAGAAGCCATGAGCTTATACCAGAGCACCATCACTAATGTGCTCATATTTTCTAGACAAGTATATTTTGAATGGAGATAAGAGCCATAATATTCAAATAAAACCTACGTAAACACACAATTACATAAATAACATTATCACATTAATGAACAAGATGTTTTCTTAACAACATTTAATACAACAATTAATATATATATAATTTTTTTTTATATTAGCACTCACCAGCCAGTCTTGATAGGTGTTCGCCGTTTATCGGCTGGGCACAGCGTTCATTTTATCAGTCTATTACCGAGGCATCTAGCCGCCTGTCTCCGTCAAATTTTAGTGTAGCGCACTCCACGCCAGTATTTACCAGGATTCTCTCCGCTGAGGACCAGGTCTAGGGACCCCTTCCTGACGTCTCTCCCGTTGCCTTTCCGTCAGTCATCGAAGTTATCCCGCATCGGAACGCTCACATCTCCCCCGACATGCCGCGTATAACTCGGACGAACACCACCGAATGCATGAAGTCTGTTGCCGCTTGGGTTGAATATTCTGCGGCACGTTACGCTAAATACTGCAGTCGCCGTAATTTGCGAGACTTTTCAAGGGACGAGGGCCCACCGCATTCATCTACCGGTGCTCATGCATAACTCCTGCCGCCATAAACTTTCATATTGCCGTACCAGCCCCGTTTTCTTAAAATCAGCCGCATTGCCTGTGCTGCCTACTTCATTATTCCCGTTCTCCGTCAAAAATCACCTTTTCATCTTCGTCTCAAACCTCCTAACTGACATACACACCAGCCCCGTTAAATCTCTTCCATCTGCCTAACCAATGAGCCTTCCGTGTCTTCCACCCTTCTTTGCATACACTTAACTGAGAGTGCCCTATTGGTCAAGGGTGCACACAGGGTCAAAGTTGTTGCTAGGGTCCACCCCGAAGAACCACGTGATAAAACAACCCTGTAGGTCCCTGTTTCATGGAAAAATCTTGTTGAATTTATGATGACAGCTCCTACCCATTACTGAAGCAATAACATGCAGTTAGATGCACTTTTAAATACACACGAACAACAAACCTTATTTTTATGAGTTTTAGAGAAACAGGCGATTGTTACTTGAAACGTTTTTTCAATAAAATCTCCCACTCCTGTTGTAAAAGAAAAATATCTACTGTGTGGTCCTTTAAGAGCCACACTCTCTCCCGTGAGAACATCTTGTTTACAAGTAAAATTTTACGAGGAGGGGATACAATTTTGAGAGAAGGAAAAATTTGCTCCCTATACAAATTGTGGGCTAAACTTTACACAATGTTTTATTTATTTACTTATTTAAATTTTATTTATTTATTTATTACATTTTATTTATTTATTTATATAATTTTTACAAAACGGGGGGAGGGGGGGGTTAGAAGAAAACTGAAAAAGTACATTTAAAACTATAAAACAGTTAAAAATCAACTGTCATAACAATTGCCTATGACTTAGTAGACGCAATTAATAAATGTAGCTACATATTTTCCATACGTTTTACATCTAAATTTAGTGCTGAAAAATTAGAGATAACAATTTTCATGCTTAATATTCTTTATAAGTAATCTAGCTATTTTCTCTCAGGAATTTGTTTTTTCCTTTCTTCCGTAATTTATTCTTATTTCATTCTTTTAATTATTGAATTCAATTTATAATAAGCTAAATAGTTTTTAAGTAAATAAAAACGAAAAATCACCATGCTTCTTTTTCAATTTACGGAAGTGATTTTTTAAAAATCCATTATATTTTCAAAATTGCATTATTAATGAGCTTTTATTTATTTAAAAGCTCGCAATGTATTTAGTTTTTAAATGCTAACCTTCACTTTCTCACGTCCCTGATAGCGTCTTTATAGACATGTTTTCAATAAATGCATTTATTATCTGGAGTAAAGATTTTAAATTATGATAAATTTCTTGAATATGATACTTTGAATCGCAGTTGACCTAGTTAAAACATTCTTCATTCTCAGACTTATTTCTTTCTTCAATATTTAAATTATTATTGTTTTTGCTAAAAAAATTTATGTTACAGGAACGGTAAAAGAATTAATTTTTTTAAACTGCTCTTTGAAATGTTTATTATGAAAACAGTTTTTATCTTTTATAAAAGAAAGCATAAATTTAAGCATTATATGGAATAATTAAATTTATTTAATAATTTATCATAAATATCTAAAAGTAAAAAAATATAGATTTTTTTAAATGAAAGCTTATTTAACAAAAAACTAAACCAGTTTAATTAAAAGTATGTTAATCCAAATATTTTTATGGACTTTTGCAATCTTTTGCCAATTAAACGGATACTTAAGCAAATTTAAAAATTTCTCAAATATTTATTTACACATAATTTTGTTTAAAACTTAATAAAAATAGTATATAAAATAAATTAATATATTTGAATATTTTAATGTTGATTACTCAACGATTTTAACATAAAATTTATTTTATGAATCGAAAAATCAAATTTTACTGATACATAAAAGCACACAATATAAGATTACATTAAAAAAACTATATTCATTTGGAATCATACAGCAGTTACAGACATTTGCATATTGCAAGCTATGCAAACACATTTAACATATAAAAACAATGCATATATTTGTTTATATAATAGGCACCTTTTCATCATGAAGCCGTAGTTTGTATAAATCCCAACTGATCAAGGAAAGTTTCGTTTCTACAAACACTTTCATCTTAATAATCATGAAATCTCTTTCCGCCCCCTAATTTAATTAATTACTTTTCGTCTTTATTAAACCATTCCCACATTTTTATTTCTTATTTCTCAAACAATTTTATATAAAAAAATATTTTATATTAATAGAACCTATTAATACTTATTTATAAATATTAACAGAAATTATGTTTTAATCGTATTAAGAAAACATTTATAAACACTGAGACATGGATGCAAACTTTAAACATGCATATTGTAAAATTGGCGATCAAGTTTCTTAAAAATCCCCAGCTCCCCCGTTGAAGCATGGCAAAAGGCTTTTCAACTTCTCAATTCTATAACTTTTATTTTTCTCTCATTTGAAGCTTATTAAATTTCTAAATTCGCTATTGCTTTCGAAATGTTCATGCAAAAGTATTTATTGTTTGTTGAGTTTGTTCCATATCACAAATAAAGATTATATAAATGATCCATTGCTGTTGGTTTTATTTTTTCACAGCTACATTAATTTCAAACTAAAAAAATAATAAAAAGCACACGGAATCTTTTTATTATAACTTATTGAAATTTTAAAACAATAAAAATAGATATTTTAGAACAAATAACAAAATATTTCAAACACAATAAAAATATATAGTATTGATGCAAAAACATGAACAATTATTATTATTATTAATTTTTTTTTTACGTAAACAGCAACAACGACAACAACAACAATAAATACTGAAGATTGCAGTAAATGCCTATACTTTCACTGCTTTGCGAAATGTTTCCAAAATAATAATTTTTTTTTCTTATGTTAAAGCTTGTAGTTAGTTATCAGAAATCCTTTCACTGCCATAGAAGCGTTATGAAATAGTACATCTCACCAAAATGTCAATCAATCTAATATATAATTTTAATGTTAAACTTTAAATACGAGTACGTACACAAGTATGAAAATCTTCCTTAAACTTATCTCTTACTTAAACAAAAATAATTTCAAATGTTTATAGAAACATAACAGAAAGAATCTGATTTTCTTTTTAATCTCTCTAGAATACATTTAGAATACATTTTTCTGTTTTATTTTTACAATAAAACATATAATGTGTAATTGAAGTATATGTCTCTTTTAAAGAAAATAAACAACATCTGTGCTAAATACTGCTTTTTAGTTCAATCTTTAATTTTGCTGAATCGCAAAGATCTTACTTTTCCCTATACCATTTATCACATGAACTATAAATAGAATGCAAAAATAAATCATAATAAACTAGAATGAACATTACTTAAGTATGTTTTACCCGCAATCGCATTGGGTATAATAAATGTAATAACTAAAATGTTTTTATGTATAGTACTGTTTGCATATCAAGAAATAAATATAATAGGAACAGATGTAAAACATGCGATCAAAGGGAAACCAGACGTAATTTATTTTATTATGCTGACATAAAATTTGATGCATGTTATCAGGTGAATGCATGAATAGTTATGTTTTTTTTTTCGTTTTAATTTTACTTTTACAATTTCCTTATTGTTTAATTCTGTTTGTAAACGTTAATAATAAAATATATTCATGTTTAATAATTATTATTAAAAATGAAAGAAAAATATAGAGTAATTGATTTTTTTAAGTTAAAATCCTAATTGTATGACGAAAATGCGAATTGCTCATTTATATTGCCTTTCCAAGTATCTTCAAATATGCTCTTATTTTATGAAAGACATCTACTATAAGTATTCGAATATAAAAATTGTAACACGGATTCTTTTCTTTATGAGTAAATATTGAGATAATTTACGATTCATGAAATAAATCTATTATCATCAGATACTAAAATCAAACTTTTGGAACCTTATCATATTTTGACTTTTTGTTAAATAAAATGCCAAATTTACATTTTTTATTAAAAACTATATCATAATTATTATTAGGCATTCAATGTTTGGAGTTCCTCTGTTCATTATGATTATTGGACATATTATAATGTTAAAATTTCTATGGTGTCTATTGATTAAAATATGTTTCTGTATATTGAAATTTTCTGTCATGATACAAAATACATTTTCTCTGTTATGTGTGTTTTATGAAGATTTGTTTTTGTTTTCTTTTATGCTTTACAGCCGTATGTATTCATAAAGTTTGTCGAAATAACTAGTAGTAAGTTTTTTTTTTTTTTTTTTTTTTTTTTTTTTTTTTTGTGTGTCACATGTTTTGCGGATAAAATTGTATGTTAACATTTATCACAATTATTTTCAGAAAATCCTTTTTCTTAGTATCTGGAAATAAATTCCGCCATTTCCTTCACATCAAGACAACACTTATTGATATGTATTAGAGTATCAATCAAAATATCGATAAATGCGAGAGTAACATTTATTCACGTAATGAAATATAGAGAATGATTCGAAAAATCTTATATAAATTATAAATATATACGTACAAATTTATACCTAAAATAAAAATAAGTACTTTTAAATAGAAATAGATAGCTTTGAAATGCTACCACTGAATCTACAATATAGAAACAATGAAACAGGAAAGTATATAGGAGAAATAACTGTAAGTTTGTTAAACGTGCGCTTAAAAGCTCAAGAACATATTCATTTTTTTTCTCTAGTATCAACGAATGTCACTAAGCGGAGGAATCATTCGTCGGAAAAGACGATTATAAGAAAAACAAGTTGGAAATTGTACGTCAAACGTGAAAATGAGGTGCGTTCGTACTATAGCTAGTTATAAAAATATTCTGCTCTTGATGATTTTTAATTCTGTGAAATGAATTATATCGTCTGAAGATTAGTTTCTGTAATAAAATAAATATCTTGGTCGCTTGACGATTAAACCTCAGAAACTCTTACAACAAAAAAGCACCGATTTTTTAAAAAAAATTCAAATTTCTTAATAAATACTTTTAATAATGTCTTCTAAAGTTTTGATTCGACTTTCATAAAATTTGAAACGTTTCGACAAAATTCTGCAATGATAATATATCTTAAATTTCAAACCATTCGGTTGGGTAGTTTTTGCGTTGTTATATGCGGACTGACGGACGGACGGACAGACCAGACGACAAAAATACGTACGACGTTTTTATATAATTACGAACGCACCTAAAAAAAGAAGAAGATGAATTTTGCTGCCAACATCATCTTTGACAAGAGGACTTTGTCAGTGACAACTGTGCCTCTAAAAATATATTACGGTAAAAATTTAAAAACGTTGTTGTATGTCAGATGATAACGTTAATTAAAATAATAGTTTCATCACGGCAGACTCAATTACATGAAACTGCGGATGATATATATCTGCTCTGTTTTGGAGCCAGAGTTGGAACTTTTATGTTTGAATTCAAAAGACATACAATTAACCCTTTAACACCACAATTATTTTTAGAATAGAAATTTTTGTCTTATTTTATTGTCTTTTTTCTTAGTTTCGGACGTAAAAGAAAGCGATTTTTTTTTCAGATTTACTGGTGTGCAAACAACAAAAGTATATTTAGCTAAGGTGTTGCGTTAATGCAACGCTGGAGTTTAATGGGTTAAACACAGTCCTTAAAAAAACGGCAAACCGAGCCTCAACATGGCATTTTGTATCTACACCTCTAAATTCAGAATACCTATCCTCTAAGAAATAATCCCTATCCATTGATAAGAAAAGAGATAGTGGACAAGTTTAAAATGGCTAAACTTCCAAATGAAGAATTATTTTAATAAATATCTAATAAAGATATCCTTATCATAGTAAAATGGAAAAATGGTAACATTTCATGCTCTAATATATGATTAATCTTTAAATACGTTAGAATGCTTGGAGATAATTTTAATTAAAAAAAATCTCAGAACCATTTTGCGCAACGTTACATATATAACACAAAAAATTAAAAGCCCCAAGTTATATAAGCTGGCCCAAAAATTATCATGTGTTTTTTTTTTTTAATTTAACGTTTGATTTAGATTAGATTTTTCTTTTCTTTTCAGATTTAGAATGTAGATAATTTGGAGTTTTACCACGCAAAATTACACAGTTATAAGTTCTGAATTATTTCGTAATTTATTCGAATTAGTTCTGTACTGTAACAGTAGAATGCAGCCTACATTACAGAAATAACTTTCCGAAAATATCTGATTAAATTGCATATTATCTAACAAATGTTTTCTCACTTTAAAGTGTTTGCAAAAAGTACGTAGTAACTGAATGTTAATTTTGAAAGTAAAGTTCAATACTTATTATTTATCCATATATCTCTGTAGAGAAAACAACTTCCCAAGTGCCTAATCCATAAGGTTGTAGGCCGAAATCATTTCCTTAGCCTGAAAGGAGGGGCTATTCTAGTATGAAATCCCCAGACTTTCAACCACAGAAAGTCTGTGGTTGATCAAAATTTGATATTTTGTATTGAAATTATTTCATAAAATTATCAACTTTGTGCTCAAAAGACCCTAGTTAACGGTATATTATGTTTTATTTTTTATGTAACATTTATTTTTTTGCAACCATACGTTGTTGATTTCAACACATACAAATTTTTTTAAACATGGTATAGAGGCTCATGGGTATGTTTATGTAACATCTCTAAATCCAAATGAATGATGAAAGGTAAGTGATAAGTTATTTACTTTTAAAATCACATAAATCACCTTAGCCACCAAGTATTTTGAAGATATGAGTAAATATATGTCTTTGATTCTGTCAATTCTAATATACAAGAATTTTGAGTTTCTTATCCTGACGCAAAAGATCCAAGCCTTTTATAGACGTTATAAGAAAACTTATAACACTAGAAAAACACTACTATTTTATTTAATTTCACCAATCATCAACATTGTAAACTACTTAAAACTAAATACAAAATCTACGTACAAAAGTTGATAATGTTTAAAAATGTCATGTTAGATTATAGAAAACCTATATTTTTTGTCTATACGAAGTAAAAATACATGTAAGTAACTTTTGTTTTTTTTCGAAATGTAGAATATACACTATATTGCCAAAGGTGACCGGTCACTTGCGATTTTAGACGTTTTGTTAACTATCTAAAAAAAAAAAAGAGGAATTAACCTGAAACTGCAGGTGTGTAAACTGTATAGTATAGGTTATATATTTCCGCGAAGATTTTTTGACGAAACCCCATAGGGGACTGTCAACGAATTGAAAAAAAAAAACGAATATCTTTTGGATTACTTTGTAAAAACTAATGTAGCAAAAGCGTTCAAGCTCGAGATTATTAATAAGTGGCTTATTGTAATATACTGTGTTCATTTTTATGAGTATAGCATGTATATTCGAAGAAAAATTACGGTTTTTATAAAAACAGTCCCAAATTTCACCAAGTTTTTTGCGTATAATTTGCAGAGTTCTTAATATAAAAAAAAGTTATTTTGAGAAAATATGTCAAACAACATTGTGCATAATACTCTGCAATCGGAAGTAAAAAATAATAAAAACTGGATGAAAAATAAGCAGGTTTACTAAAAAATGTTTCACTGTGCATGCGCGAATGCAATCAAAATATAATGTGCATAATGTAATAGCTAAGTATATAGAGGAACTTTTGTGAAAGCTACAAAATCATAGCTTGACAATTCTGAAAATTATCGTCGATAGAATAAGCTCGAAATCTGTTGTTCCCAAAAGGAAGCAAAAAGATGAGGGGTTGTATCAAATATCTGTTGATTAGTGCCAAGATAGCGTACACAATATTGCACGTACTACTATATTTCTATACAACCCCTCATATTTTTGCTTCCTTTTGGGAACAACGGATTTCGAGCTTATTCTATAGACGATAATTTTCAGAATTTTCAAGCTATGATTTTGAGACTTTCACAAAAGTTGCTCTATATACTTCGCTAATACATTATGTACATTATATTTTGATTTCATTCGCGCATGCGCAGTGAAACATTTTTTAGTAAACCTACTCATTTTTCATCCAGTTATTATTATTTTTTTATTCTGATTGTAGAGTATTATGTACAATGTTGTTTGTCATATTTTCTGAAAAGAACTTTTTTTTATATTAAGAACTCTGCAAATTATGAGCAAAACACTTGTTAAAATTTGGGACTGTTTTTATAAAAACCTTAATTTCTCTTCGGGTATACATGCTATCCTCATAAAAATGAACACAGTATATTACAATAAGCCACTTATTAATAATCTCGAGTTTGAATGCTTTTGCTGCATTAGTTTTTACAGGGTAATCCAAAATATATTCGTTTTTTTTCAATTTGTTGACAGTCCCCTATGGGGTTTGGGAAAAAATCTTCGCGGAAATATATAACCTACTAGTATTAAAAAATGCTCTAAAGAGCAACAAAAAAGGTTAATATGTTTAAGTATGAAAAAGGGTTGGACAAGTGCTTATAATTGAGCATGAGAAAGGAAAGGGGTTCCTTCTTGGCTGCAGCTCACTGTCAATGCCAACTTTTGAAAAAAACATATTCGCGCTTTTTCATATAAAAGAAATTTGCGATACCGTAGTAAAACTTTCCATCGTGTTTTACAACTGCACTGTTCTACTGTTGTACTGTGCATGCGTCTGCAATGCAACTTTGTACAGTGCACTGTGTACCATTATTGCTCTACAGACTATACTACACTGTACACTCCCATTATACTTTTGAGCCTCAGTGCACGTCCGCACTGTTCTTTTGTACTTCCGTATTAAAGGTAAGTGCGTCTAATGTTCGTTTATAACTAACATATGCATTGCTGTACTTCATATTGCATTGTGGAGCCACAGCCACTTGCATATAATTTCAACAATCAATGAATGTATTATACTGTCATGCATGCATATGTGGAATGGTTCCTGTTCAGAGTCCTCTAACACTCTGCACTACAATACAAATCAATTTTCTGCGCAGTTCTATACTGCGGGCATGCTTGATGCATGAGTGTGATACGCTGCATGAACTACGGATTTTGGTACTATGTCGCCTTACATTCATAATCAAGCTGCGTCTTTACACTATACATTTTTATCGTAACTGTGAGTGATTTCATTTATACGGAAAAAGCGCGAATATGATTTTTTCAAAAGTTGGCATTGACAGTGAGCTGCAGCCAAGAAGGAACCCATTTCCTTTCTCATGCTCAATTAGAAGCACTTGTCCAACCCTTTTTCATACTTAAACATATTAACCTTTTTTGTTGCTCTTTAGAGCATTTTTTAATACTAGTCATTTAAATTTTTTGATAAAAACTGAAGATTTTTTAATATCTTGAAAAGCAAAAAATTTTGCTATTGTCAAAATTTTATTGTTACATTGTTTTTACAACACTCGCCAAATCGTTGACTGTTCATCGCCAAAAAAGCATTTTTTCATGTCTACCTGCTCTCTCAAATGTCAGGGGGCCGTCACATCAATAATTAAATGGTGGTTTTCCATAGCTATCACCTCATAAAGAAACTGGATTCTATCATTGTCTCGGTCGTATCCATGGACTGTTTCTGCTGCACTGAAGTCGTCTGCTATACGCTGAGTTGTTCTTTCTGTGGTTCTTTCCTTACTACTCTTCTTAGTCTTTCTTAAAATCGCTGAATGGGGCCGAATATTAGGTTCTGATAATTATAGTAACGAACAGTTCAATGATGATGCTATAAAAATTGAGTTTTGATTTTGCATCGTTTTTTGGTGTATGAGACTGTTATTTAAGAGAGTTATGCCGCAATATATATATATATATATATATATTTATGTATATAACACAATGTTCATTGTTAGCTCTCTGTATTCCAATTTGTATCAAAAGTTGTATGTACAAACACCACCAAACAATTGTTTTACTTTGTTCAAAGGCACTTCCTGAAATCAAAATTGCGCATTTACGGGTGCTAGCTGCAATAAATCCCCTAACAAAAGAATGTTTTTGCCACCAAAACTGTAATCTCGCTTGTTTTTACAACATTCGCCATATCGTAAGCTGATCATCGCCAAAGTAGCATTCGAAACCATACTGCACTCATCGATTAATTACTAAATCCAATGATTTCCAATGTTGCTTAAATTTCAAATCGTCAGAATTAAGCTTAAATTATTCTGCTTCATTCGTATGTTGGACAGGCAATTTGAAAAACGTGGGAATTGTACTTCTTCCAATGTTGAAGGCAGCAATTCCCGCTGGTGCTAGTACTGCAGCAGCATCATTATTGTGATTACTCATTAAACGAACTTTCTGACTGAGTAATTAAATTAGAAGGCTTTTTCCTGTACCAGCAACTCTGCTTATAATCAGATTTATGGGTGGAACAGATGGGTCTTTCTTTTGTTCTTCTATGTGCTTTATAATGATTCAAATATTTTCCATTGGTCGGCATTCATTTTTTTTGTTAAATTTATCTTCATTAATAACAATTTCTTGGAGAGTTTCAATGTTCTCAAAATGTGCAGCTATCATATCAATGTATTCATTTGGTTCTTCGATATTTTCAAGCTGGTCGTGCAAATCACTTTCTTGTTGCAACTTTTAAGCCAAGTCGATTGCAGCTTGAAGTCGTTGTTTTGTTTCGTGACATTCTTCCATCTCTGGAAAAAATTTCACATTGTGCTCAAAGGTTTCCCGGTAGAGTTAAAATTCTCCCAATCGGTCTTTTTCGTTTCGCCAAGGCTTAAACAACATCAGCAATGAATTATAGTGAAACTCAATTCCAGCGTCCCTTTTCGTGTTATGATAGAGCGTTTTCAAAACAACTGGTTTCAAATGCTTTCTGAACCAACTGAGGTTCTTTTTTAATTCGTAATATTCTACAGACTTTGGTTTATTTCGTTCGTATTAGTACGTAATGGCCAATTCGTATAAACACATGTTTTCCAATTTGTCATGTCGATTCGGGTAATAATCATGAATCATATTCCGACAGTAAATTTCAGTAGATCGTTCATCCTCTTTTGCCAATAAAACAAATCATGGTGACTTTCAGCTTTCTTCGTTGGTCTTTTTTCATGCTAGTATTTAAGTATTACAGAACATTCCATGAATGGAAACATTTATGGCCAAGAATTTTGTGTACGGCTTCGTAATTTCCAGTTTCTGGACTAAGCAAGTTTTATCTGGCAAAAGCGCGTAATCTGGCACCAAGACTTTTGTTTTCGTCAATGGCCTTCCAAATCTCTTCACTACGACTTTTTTTCCGGTTTGGTTATATAATGCATAATGTAACGATTAACACCAAACTAGGTTCTCCAACAAACTGGATGACAATATTGGTGGCTCACATGAACAAAATCGTGGGATTATAATCATTGATCCAATTTTTTTTCTGATCGTTTCAAATCATATAACTTTGTAACATGGTGTCCACCTTTTCGCGATAAAATGCAGTCTTTAACAGAATTTAAAGTTCAATGTTTCACCAAACCATACTTGGAAATTACGTGTAATAATATGCAGCCTGATTATGGCACATTATGCATGACCTAGCAGGCATACTGGCGGCAATAGAAAACAATGCGGTTGATGTAATATTATCTACACAGATTGCTGGAGAACATATAAAACAGATGAACTGCGAGATGTTGGATATGATCATTTCACATTAAATCACAAATATAATTTTAATGACCCTAACGAATGTCATACGAAAATTGTTGAGAGATTATTGGGCATTGCAAACTGGTGCAATAAAAGACATCGGGTAACTGTTCGTCATCATTTACAGTCTTATCTCATAGAGTTGATATGTATGCGACGTCTTCATTCAAAAAATGAAATGTTTACTGCGATGCTAAAACACATTTGTAATTTCATGCCAGCAGTTTAATAAGAATTTTATTTTATTACTTTCTTCTATCTTTACAAGAAGAAAGTATTGGATTCATGAAAATTTTCGGCTTCCGGTTTTCGACGGATTTATACGTTTTAGAAGGTCCTGAACACGATTTGACTGTTTTTAGAAAATGTCTGTCTGTGACTCTGTCTGTATGTGACAAAAATTTTGTGGGCGCTCCATCTCAAGAACTAATGCTCGGAATTTAATAAAACTTTAGATTAAGTTAGTCCCTGATATAAATTGGTGCTGATTAGTTTTTGGTAAAAATCGCCCGGCAGGTGGCGCTGCTATGCAGCATTGTTCGCGATTTCCACAATAGCTCTATCTTAAGAACTAATGCTCGGAATTTAATAAAACTTTAGATTCAGTTAGTTCTTAATATAAATGGGTGCTGATAAGCTTTTGGTAAAAATCGCCCGGTAGGTGGCGCTGCTATGCAGCATTCTTCTCGATTTCCGCAATAGCTTTATCTCAAGAACTAATGCTCGGACTTTAATAAAACTTTAGATTCAGTTAGTTCCTGATATAAATGGGTGCTGATTAGCTTTTGGTAAAAATCGCCCGGTAGGTGGCGCTGCTATGCAGCTTTCTTCTAGATTTCCGCAATAGCTCTATCTCAAGAACTAATGCTCGGACTTTAATAAAACTTTAGATTCAGTTAGTTCCTGATATAAATGGGTGCTGATTAGCTTTTGGTAAAAATCGCCCGGCAGGTGGCGCTGCTGTGGGGCATTTTTCGCGATTTTCGCAATAGCTCTATCTCAAGAACTAATGCTCGGAATTTAATAAAACTTTATATTCAGTTAGTTCTTGATATAAATGGGTGCTGATTAGCTTTTGGTAAAAATCGCCCGGCAGGTGGCGCTGCTATACAGCATTCTTCTCGATTTCCGCAATAGCTCTATCTCAAGAACTAATGCTCGGAATTTAATAAAACTTTAGATTCAGTTAGGCTCTGATATAAATTGGTGCTGAATAGTTTTTGGTAAAAATCGCCCAGCAGGTGCCGCTGCTATGCAGCATTTTGCAGGATTTACACGATTTTAGCGATAGTCTTATCTCAAGATATATTGCACGGAATTTAATAAAACTTGAGTTTCAGTTAGACCTTGATATAAATTGGTGCTGATTCTTTTTAGTGTATGTGAAACCTGTGTGAGATAGAAGAAAGTTTTGGGATTGACACATCCGACTAGTTACTTTATTGGGGAAGAGTTCCATATCCTGCACCGGTTGGCATAATTGGCGAAAAAACATAAAATGTTGCCAAAAGGCAAAATGGGTGTCACGTCACGTAGATAAAGTACATTCCAGTAGTTAAAATGCAACCCCAAAGGCTGAAGGTCGCAAAAATAACACCAAACATTTATCGCCAATAAAAGCCCACTAAATCTACCGGCGCAGAACTTTCCCTTTTATTGTATAATAATTATATGTTTTCTTTTTTTAATTATATATATATGTATTTTAATAAAATAGTGCTTAAAAGTTTATAATTTTCAAACGTTATATTTTTTAAATGCTCACTTGCGTTTCAACATTGTTTTTTTTTTTTTTTCAAATGTTTTGATTCACGGGAATTTTATTTTGCGCCAATCATTACGCTTGGCGACAATAGTTTTTGCATAACGGAAAAGTGCCGAAAAAATCATTTACATTCAATACATAACAAATCCCAATGTTTGGCACGGTTTGCATGACAACACGGTTTTTAGACAATAACTGTTCGGTCAGGGGTGAAATAATTGGTGCATTAGCAAGCATTTTGGCATGGTGTTGGTATAACGAAAAAGTACCAAAATGAAATATACAGCACAAGCTGTACAGGAATAACGACTTAATATCGACGACATTGAAAATTGTTTGCCACATATTTTACGTGAATTAGATGAAATCATGAGACACAATTCTTTTACACAAGCATATAAAATGCTTAGTGAGTTTGAACGTGAATATCAGGAGCATGTTAGGTGATACAATTTTCCAATATATATATTTTCATTGTCTATTAATATTATATGAGTATATTTATCAATTATTTCAAATTTAATGTGAAAACTACGATTTCTACCCACCGTCTTATAACGGGCATTTACGCAAGTTAGAAAATAAAAACAAATAGGCATGTTTGTCACGTGATTTATTTAATTTGAATGAATTCTGTTACATACATAATAATAATATTTATTTAAACTTTCGTGCAAACGCGCACGTTTGCTATGATAAAAAAAAGAAAAGAAAGACCAATGTTCAACGGGAGCTTTACAACATAAATTCGATTTTCTCAGCGACCGACAAACATACAAAGATAAAAAAAAAATCTAAATTAAGTTTTTCCAAGAGGAAAAAAATAAAACAAACACGAAGTTAATCCACACAGTGGAACGTTACTGGCAGTTTGTTGAACTTTGCGTCTTCATTTTTTTCGTTTAAAGTTATATAGAAAACTACAGTAAGCTACAATAATTTTTTGAATGCTATCATTTTATTCGTCTCGTCGAGTTCTTTCTTTCAAAAAAAAAAAAAAAAAAAAAAAAAAAAAAAATCACTGTCGTATGTCAACTGGTTCGCCAGAAATTTCAGAAAAACGGTTGCATTTTCTATTTCTTAAACATATTATAGCAAACGCTACCGCGTTTACTATGATAATATTTATCTATTATTTCAAATATAATGTGAAAATCACGATTTCTACCCACCGTCCTATAGCGGTCATTTACGCTAGTAAGAAAATAAAAACAATAAGCATATTTGACACGTGATTTATTTAATTTGAATGAATTCTGTTGCATACATAATAATAATATTTATTTAAATTTTCGTGCGAAGGCGCACGTTAGCTATGATAAAGAAAGAAAAGAAAAACCAATGTTCAACCGGAGCTTTACAACATAAATTCGATTTCCTCAGCGACCCTCAAACATACAAAGATAAAAAAAAAAACCTATTCTAAGTTTTACCAAGAGGAAAAAAATAAAACAAAACGAAGTTAATCCTTCCAGGTAAACGTTAGCTAGACTTTGTTGAACTTTGCGTCTTCATTTTTTCGTTCGAAGTTAAATAAAAAACTACAGTAAGCTAGAGTAATTTTTTCAATCCTATCATTTTATTCGTCTCGTCGAGTTCTATCTTTAAACAAAAATCACTGTCAATGGTCAACTGGTTCGCCAGATATTTCAGAAAAACGTTTGCATTTTCTATTTCTTAAACATATTATAGCAAACGATACCGCGTTTACTATGATATACTATACTGTTTACGCACCTGCAGTTTCAGGTTAATTCCTCATGTATTTTTCTAGATAGTTAACAAAAGTCTAAAATCGTAAGTGACCGGTCACTTTTGGCAATATAGTGTAAGTGATATATGTGCTGTCAACTACTTTCTGTTAATAACTGCAGTTTTTTTTTTTTTTTTTTTTTTATATATATATATATATATGTTGACAATGTGGCACGGTGTTTGAAAAACGCACTTCAGCTGAAAAAAAGAGGCCGATTATAAAGGAAAGATAATTTTATTATAGTTTTTTATAAGTAAAATATACTAGGAATGAATTTTTAGAAAACTAAACAATATGAAAAATTATAATTTTAAATATACATTACAAATGATGATTTTATGAGCCCTAATAATGACAAAATTCGATATTTTGTATTGAAATTATTTCATAAAATTATCAACTTTGTGTGTAAATTAACTTGTACACTTTGTGAAAAATATTGATCAAAATTTTTAACACAGAAACACGAAAGTTAATAGATTATTAAATGACTTTATGGTAGGCAGTTTAACATAATTGTATTTATAAAAATTATATTTACAGACTATGTTTTTGTTCTCCTTTTTCCAAAGAGCAATTATTCTAACTTTCACTAGTATAAAACTACAACTTTATATAAATAGCAAAAATAACACAAATTGAAAGAAAAAATTATTACATAATAATAAAAATAAAGCAATGCATTAGCATAATACTCCATTAAAAAAGTAAAATGCATAAAACATGCAATGTAGAAGTAGAATAGTTGAAAATAAAATAGTTAAAAATGTTATTTAAGTTTGCTGGTAATGTTTCGTGTGTTGTTTCGAAAGTGTTTGACGTCAAAATAGAGAAGTACAAAAGGTATTTTCATAATTAGTTTTCTGTAATAGTTTCTTATATAGATAACACGGATTTAATTGCCGAAACGTCAATGAAAGCTTACTGTGGAGACGCGAAAAGTTTTTGGTTTCGTATGTTGTATTGTTTGGTATGTTTGTGAGGTAATCAAACTCAGGTGTATATTTTTTTGTTACATTTGGTTCATTCGTTCGAAAAATATAGAACATTTCTTCTTAGGTCAAAATGATTTCCTATGGAAATGCAGACGATTTTCAAATTTCATTTTTAACTGAAATGAAAATCGCATATTTGAATAATTGATTTCAACGTAATATTGTGGATGTTAAATTTTCGATATGGAGGTTTTAAATATATCAAATAGCTTTGAAATTTTCCGATACATTTATTAGAACTTAGAAATTAATTGTTTAAATTATTAGAAAATGTTTTGCATCTGTTCGGAAAATATAAACCTTTTTCATATATTTTTTTAAATTTTAAAATGCATTCCTTTTTACTTTGCTTTTTAATTTATTAGTTGCTTAGCAACCATATTTCAAAGAATATCAAAATAATATAATTCAAATAACTCGCACTATTTTGTTGCAATAATTTATTAGCAAAATCAATTATTTTCAGGTGATTTTCATATTCTATTGACATGAAAGAGAATTTATTTTGATACAAGTTGCCGTTTAACTACTATAAAATGATTACATAACATTTTTTTTTCCAAACAAAAATTACAAAAACATTGAACGTGTAATATGGATTCAAGTCTCGTAGTATGAGTTTACATTTGTATATGTATATTTCTTACATGAGATAGTATTCCTTTTCTGGAACCGATGTGGATGTTTCGTCGTTCAATAGTTAATATCATTTTAAAAATAGGATAAAATCACTTGTACAACGAGGTGGTTAATATAAGAAAATTAGAGTATTAAAACGATCCTGAAATATTACAATTACTGAAATTAAGAACATAAAAACTATCACAAAAAATACTTTATAGTAACAAATCACGTTTGCTATTTAGTGAATTGGCAGTGGGCACGATTATGAATGACTACCCAACAGGTGTAAAAGTTTACAAATATGCCTATTTTGGGGAGATTTTAGTATGCTATTGTCATCGAGTTAAATCAGAATGAATTTAGATTAAAATAAATACAATAGAATGACCATCAAAACTGTTTTTTTTAAACAAAAGTTGTAACGCTAGATTTCTAAAATAGATATAAGTGAAAACAGTATATTCACATTACATTTTATAAGGTGCTTTTGTACATGAGATATTATTCAACTTATCCATCAGATGCAGGTTTTTCGTGGTTGGCAGGTAAGTAAATATTGCTATTTAGGTATTAGGATAACATGAAATTATTTTCGAAATTTTTGCTTATCCTAATAAAATCACTATGTAGAACGACATCCAAGATATACTAGAATCATTCACACAATCAATAGGAAATCATGGATATAAATTTAATAAGCTTACGGGGGGTTCAGGGAGACAGAACCCCCCTGAAGAAATATATTTGTTATCTAAAAAAATACAAGAATAAGAAGTTCATAAGAATTTCAGAATATCATTGCATAAACCGTGTTTAATTTAACGCTTCTAATTTCTGAAACCTATTTTATATGCCTATAAATTTTATATGCAAATAAATATGTATGCAATATAAAAAATTTAAATTGCGGATTGTAAGATGCTAAATAATATGAAAATGAGATTGAAAAACAATGGCTTTCAGAGCTGACGTTGATTCTCCTGATCTGCAGATTTACTAGTTCTATATTGAAAGGAGAATATTTATTGCCGGAACGTCAGTGAAGGCTCACTGTGGAGAAGCGAAAAGTTTTTGGTATGTCTGTTTAGATTGATTTTTGGTTGGTATGTTGGCGAGGTACACGGAATTAGCTTTATAACTTTTGGTAAAATTTGGTTCATTCGTTCTAAAAATATGGAACATTTTCTTTTCAGTCATAATGCTTTTCAACAGAAAGTCAGACGATTTTTTTAAATTTTCACATTCACCGAAAAGAAAATTACGCACTGGGATAGTTGTAAATGCTAAATAATGGATGCTAAATTTACTAAATGGATATCTTAATTTAATCTGATCGCTTTGAAAATTTATCAATATATTATTAGAATTTCGAAATTAATTTTATAAATTATTACCAAATTTTTATTTAAAAGATTTGACACATTTTAATTTCTCATGTTTTACAAAAATTTCCAATGCATTTTTTTATTCTCTCTCTTTAATTAAATGGCTTTCAAGCAACTGTATTTCAAAGAATATCAGAAAAAGAAAATTCAAGTAAATTGCATTATTTTGAAGCGAAATTTTATTAACAAAATAGCTAATTTTTGCGTGATTGAAGTTTTTAATATGCTTTTTCTAATGAAATAGATGATGATTTATTTTAACTACTAAAGAAAGATGAGCAAAGTGGTTTTCCAAACAAAAATTATAAAAATTTGAATGTGTAAATTGAATAAAAGTCTCATAAGCGTAATTTACATCTGTATAAGTATTTGTAATACACGAAATTTTATTTAATTTCAGCAACATATGATGTTTAGTGGGTGAAAAATAAGTATTCTTCTAAGGATATTATAAAATCTCCTGTACAAAGAGATGATTAATCTAATGAAATTACAATATTAAATGCATTCAGACATATAGTTAAATAATGAAATAGCACAATAACTGATAATTGATAATATAAAATTTAAAGCGACAACGAGGATTCAGGGAGGCGGAGCACTCTGAAGGAATGTATTCCTATTCTGAAAAAATACAGTAATAAATAGTTTATCCTATCACTGCAAAAAAAAATGTGTTTAATCTGTTACTTCTAAAATTTCTGCAAGTTTCGATAAATCTTATATTCTTATAAATGTATAACAAACTTTAAAAAATTGAACTTTATGATATCAAATATTATGAAAATTGTGTTAAAAACTAGTGAGATTAATAAACAATGATTTGTAGAGCTGTCATTACAGCTTCTGATCTGTAGATTTACCAGTTATTTTACTTTAAAAAAAGTAACTGTAAAGAAAAAAAATACAATATACAGTAAAATCGGGTTAATATAAGCCCGGTTAAATAAATGTCTAGAATAAATCGATCTTTTAAAAATTCACTGCAAATCGAAACAGACTGCGAGATAAAGATAAACCCAGTTACATTGAAGTCCGTTTATGACGAATTAATATCATTCTCCCTTCAATTCCGGTATATGTGGTTTCCAGTGTATTACTAGAACAGAGATTCTTCATTTTCGCAAAAAAAAAAAAAAAAATATATATATATATATATGTTTAAGGGTAACAATGAATCAGAAATTATTTTGCAAAGTTTCGGTAAAATTAATTAAATGTTTAATATGTTTCGTATTTTAATCAGCGATATTTTTAATTATGCGTCTATCATATTTGGATTTTTCTCTCATCTCTTATGGCAAAATCCTTTCTAATCTATCACGACAATCAGAATTCTTTGAATTCTCTGATTACTGGAAGAGTTTTCCTGCTCCATAGACTTCTCTCTTCGAAATTACTTGCTTTAATGTTTGATTTATGAAAGAGTAAAAACAACAACAAAAAAATTAACGATCAGAATTTTAAATCTTTAGCAAACAGCTTAAGATGATATGCTAGAGTTTAAATGGAATAGAAATGGTAGAAATAAAATATTCTGTGAGTTTAAAAGATTTTAATGAAAAATACTTACTTCTGACTAATGAATTTCTTTCATGTATTTGGTAAAATAAATAATATAACGAAGGACTTTAGTGAAAAAAAAAAAAATTATTTTTTGCGTTGAATTTATTGGATTTTCAGATATTGTTCCTTACTTTTATTAATTTAAAGAATAATATGCTAGCTTATGTATGGTGTTAATATTTCATACTCTGTTTAAAATTAATAAAATAAACTATGAATGTAATGGAGATTAACGGAAGAAATATATTTTTACCAGAGACTGCATGGATGAAATTTAAACAGTTACGCAAAACAGTTGCTTATGCTATTTTTTTTTTCATTTTAGAAAACCAGCGAAAAATTCATAAAAATGCTTATTGGATATTTAATATTTCAATAACTTAAATGCAATCTGCATTATCTTTTAATTTTTCTTTCTTATTCCACCACCAAAAAACTTACAATTGCACCCATGTGAGCTAGAAAAGTTAATTTGCATCCCAAAAGTTATGCAAAAGAATGGATCCATCATAAAAAACTTTATTATATCTCTTGACTGATATATGTACAAGTTTTAAATATCTATTGCATATTTAAAACCATAATCAACTGATTTTACCTTTTAAAGAGATTAATCTTATAATATTTCTTTTTACTAAACTAGCTGACCCGCCAGGCGTTGTTCGGGCCCATGATAATAAAATTAAGCAAACCTAAAGTTTGCGGGATTTTATATTTTTAACCCGATTTGCATGAAATTATTTATTTAAAAAAGCTGTGCAAGCAAAGGAAAATTCTTTATTTGCAGTTTCTGTCGACATGAGGCACATTTTTATCTAAACAGACCTCTGACACGTGTTAAGAAAAAAAAAGCTGGATTTCTATAAAATAAAAACTTATTGGTGGATTTTTCGATTAAAAAAAAATATTAATCCTCAGCCTGTTTTAAGTGAGGATGCATAATTTTCCAATAAAAAAATCCAAGATTTTCAATAATTTTATTAGAGCCTTTAATAGCACCACTCCAACTTTTTATGACTTGCTTTGTATTTTTCTTTATTTAAGAGATAAGAGACATCTTGTCCCCTATACCTGCTCATGAAAAAACGCTTTAAAATATCTTTTTTCTGCAATCAAATTAGTGCAACCGACAAGATAGTAATCTTGGGTTATATGTGTCGGATAATTTTAATTTTTACAAACTTGTAATGTGGAAACAGAGAGGATTCGAACGGTGTTAATTTTAAAACCGTACTTTAATTAGAACTATTAATTTGAGACTGCTAAAAAATCTCTTAGTACCTTCTTTCTTTGTGGTTTCATTATCGCAGGCACTTGTCGCTACTCAAATTTTTATCAAACACGTGGGTTCTTTGCCAGATTAAATCGCACGAAAAATTAAAAATTTCTATTTAATATTTCCGAAAGTTGTGGATGGATATTTTTTTAATCTAACTTTTTGAAATTGCGATTTTTTTAAATCTCTGTGTACCGAAATTTGATTCTTTAGACCCAATATTTCGATATTCCAAAAAGGAGATTTCATTTCCATTCTGTAGTCGCTGAATTCATTCGAAAACCCTGCGCTTCCATTGCATAATTCTACCATCGCTTCGAGATTTCATTCTATTCCAAAATGGACTACTGCACCATTTTCAGAATAGGAATTTGGAATTTTAGTTATTACTTGGTTAATTATCAAAATATTAAAATTCTGAGCCTCAGGTCATGACTTGGGCCTTCAGGCCATGACTTGGACTTCCTAAATCTATAATTTCAGACTTCTACGTGCGGCAGATTTCGCCATCACAGACAGACAAACAGACAGACACACAGAAAGAAACTTTCTTTTATTAGTTTTATTAGTATAGACTAAAGGCTTCGGAAATTGCTTTGGTGCATCAAGAGAGAGAGAGGAAAATACCATTTTATTCTACTTAGATATTTAAATATGAAAAATTTAGTGATGTTATTTGATGCTATATGTTTTCTATTATGTAAATAGCTAATGCTAACACCCTACAACAGCTGTGTAACAACAGCTTACACTATTATGTAAGCAACTTATGCACGAGTTTAGTGATTACTGTTTTTTTTTCTTTTGTTAGGTAGATACATGTGTGACATGAGACAGTCAACTTGATAGGTGCCACACATTTAATAAATCATAACAATTTATTTATGCAGTAAGCAGGGTAAATTTCGAAGTAGAGCTGGTAGGTTTAATTCAGTTAATCTGAAATATGCTATGTTTTAAAAAGACTGAGAAGAGGGAAATTCTTTCCTAAAACTTGATAAATTTTACCTACTTAAATCGGACAATATATATTATAAATTGAATACCGTGGATCCCTTTGCGCTTTAATTGCAGTAGAAATCTACTCACAACCTATAACTATATCAACAACTACGACTTGGGAACCCTACTTGAAGATACCCCGTAGCTTAAATGGCACCAGAGAAGTAATTGACCTGCGACCAAGATCCGTTCACAATTCACTGAATCTATGACCACGCTATATGTAATTCTTGCACAGCAACAGTTATGTAATTAACATATCATTGGAAAATAACAGTGACAACTAGATTTACGCAGATACATCCGCCTTTTGCAAAATTTCAAGAATGACAGAATCAGAATAAAACTCATTCTCTCTCAAATTTTATGATTCAGACCATTACGATCGAACGCAAAAACTAACTCAAACAGCAAAAATGTCTTATGTCTCGTATGTAAATGTACTAGGAACAGAAAATCTGTTTACAATTGAACAATAATTTAAAGACAAATTGTGCTAAAGCAATTATTTTTTATAGAAGTCCATTTAGATCCATGGATTTATAGTGTTTCAAAGATACCTTCTTCATAAACTTTTTGATTTATGTTAACATGAGTTCCCACGAAAACAAGTAGAGTTTTTGCATTTGATCTTACCCCAACTCAAACCACTGCAGACTATTCGACAAGAGCTAAAATCCTTCGTTAAATGATTGTTTAACTGTAACAAATTTTCATCTGTTCTCAAAATGTTTATGTTGGTTACATGAAACAATATTATTTTTTGAGTTTTTTTATTCATCCTTTACCTATCAAACGACAAAAATCAAAAGTGCTTAAAGCAAGTAAGTAGAGACGTACACGTCATCATATAACAAGAATATATTGTCAATATTTAAATTTATACATAGGAAAACACATATATTTTTAATGCACTGAAACTTTTTCCAAACGCTGTAATCTTTCAAACACCCCTCCCGAAAACAAAAATTTAAATAAGTTTAAGGGATTCAATGTTAAATGTTTAGCGTACTATCTTTTTTTCCTTTTATACAAATTTAAACAATTTTATTATATTTCATAAATAACTAATTAAATAACTGCAATAATGATGAATCTCTCAATTAAACTATTATATTGCTTTTATACGCATTTAAATATTATCGCTTGTATTTTTTTGTCTTGCATAAGCGTTCGTCTGTTAATGAGCACTTCAAAAAATAAAAATCATGATAAAATTTCAAAATAAAGGCGTTAAAATCAATTGCTAAGATCAGTCTAGTTTACTTCTAAATTCGAACTTTTGATTTCAATACAGATTGTTTATATAATAATCTAATGATCAAACTACTTCATTGTTTTTATATTATGACCTCCATTAATTATAAGACTAAATAAATATAAAAAATAGGTACATTATCTGCATTCAAAATTACTAAATGACGATTTTCATTGGAATTTTATAGAAAATATTTAAAATACGTGATTTGATTTAAATAAACGTGAAAGTTTTTTACGATTAAAAAAATATCCAAACCTCGAATATTCAAAAAGGAAGTAAATGAGAATTCCACTTGGGATTAAAGTGCTTTGGAAATTCCTCAGTCTTAGCTATCAGAAATCAAGTAATTTTTCTATTCAACGTTTGTCTTTTTTTTATAAGAATGTTTAAATACTTTTTAAAACAATTCTCACAAATAATTTAAAAACAATCTAACGAAAAGTGAATTTTTAGAGATAAAAAAGAAATCTATTAACATTTTTTAAAAATAAAGACATGTACTGATTGAGCGGAAATACGACTCTCAATGTATATATTTTGGCAAAATTTATAATTTCAAAATAAAGTATAAAATATTGCAGATTTCTTCGGAAATTATCTATACTTTTTTTTTTTTTTTAATAATGGATAAATTTAGGTTCAGTCTTAACCCCCTGACCTTCCGAGCAAAAGGGAAATTTGTAATGTTGTTTTCTCTGTAATTTTTTTAAAATGCTTAACAAATCTGAATTTTCAAACTTGAGATAAAAAACTTAATTACGTATATAAGTATAATCCTTGAGAGTATCAATCATTACTTGATGTTTTAAAAATGCATTATATTTGTAGAATTATATTAATTTAAACAAACCTTGTATTGCTGTGAAACCTACGGCATAGTGAACGGATATATCAGGTCGCGGCGGTGAAAAGGTTTTAGGATAGAGATGTCTTCTGTGAATTCGTAAAGATTGCATGTAAAAATAATAAGTAGTATAAGAGAAATCTCGCACACTATAGAAGTTTTGTTATTTTTTTTTATTCTCAGAAAAAACAATTTAAAGTGTCATTTTACTCACTGCTTACAGTGACAACAATTGATAAAATGTTATTGAAAACTAGCATAATTAGAGCAATCTTTTATGCTGTGTTTTAAAATGCTAAAAAAAATATATTTATATTTTCATAAACCTCTTTAGAAAATTCGAATTTTCTGCAGACTTAACAGTCACGTGACTCCTTTTAAGATGCTAAAATTTGTTAGGTGGCAACATGATAGGACTTTTTTACGGAGTGATGTGCAACGTATTTAAAGAAATAAGTTATTTGCTAATATAGTCACACGCATAAAATGTAATTTGTCTTTTTTCTAACGAAATACAAATCAGTAATTTGTTTAAATGTTAATCCTTTTTAAATTGTTTTATTATTATTCCTTGTTATTTTTGCTTTTTCTTTAGCTGTAATAAAATAAATGATAAAATATAAATGTAAAAGTTAAAATATGGCATTTTACTGAAAGTAAAAATACAATGTAACAAGTTTTGGTATTATTTGTCTTTTTTTTTTTTACAAAGAAAAACATTTTTGAAAAAAAAAAATCCCTAATATCTATAACGAAAATACATTTATCTGACACAAAAACACTATCAAGGGACATTTTTGTAAAAATCTTATCAGTGGTTTTCTATTTAAAGTTAGTTAGCGCATTTATGACTGTGAAGCAGATTTTCGGATTCTTATAAAGAAGAAGATCTTTCAGATTTTTATAAAGAAGATGAGCTTTCGGCGACTGTCACGTTAAAAATTTATAATTCCAAAACGTCGATGGTTATGTGTAAACGGTTGTTTGATAGCACAAGAAGGAATGCAGTTGACCACGAGCACAAGGAACAAGCATAATTAGCGATGAAGGTGATTTATTGGGAACCAATAGACAAGAATAGTATTATGCATGAAGACACATCATAGACGAAAGCGCAAGGGAAGGTACTCCACAAAAATGAAGACAAAGTTTTTCTACAGCATCTCTGGTCAAGTCCAACGGCCGAAGTGAAGATGTTCTAAAAGTTACATGTACGGGTGCTGGCGCGGAAAGCATGATAAAATCGCCAGTACTTGGCGAGAGAGTTTTTGGAGACTGCGGACGGAAGCGTATGGGAAAAAACGATAAATGCTAGATTCTGGCTATGATAATGCATTCATTTGAGAATGGGGGGAAGGGTTGTAAAGATTCTTTCATGGAGACAGAAAAGGAAAAAGAAAAGAAACTAATTTTGGGGTTGGCGTTTGATTTTGCAAAAAGACAGCTGCAATTAACGGTTACTTATGACTCGAATCTAATAACAGGGTGTGAAAGATATGAGCTTGCATATTACAGTTTACATGTGGGCGAGAGATATTTTGATTAATTCTTTTGAGAGCGGATGAGAAGTGCAAATGCATGCATAAAGAATAACGGTTATACGTTACATTATTTTAATAAGTAGAGCACAGCTGCATACATATTTTGTCTAATTTTTAAGGCAGATGCACTTTTGATTTCATGAGAAGGAAACGGTTGAATTAGAAATATGTGAACATTTGTAACTTATTTTTAGCATAACCGCAAAGTTAAGGACAGAGAGGTTTCTGATGCATGCGAGTGACTTGCATTTTAGAATGAAGAAAGTAGATTCGTTATCTAAATTAAATCAGAAATAGGTTTTAGTTAACATATTGAATTTTTTTTTTTGGGGGGGGGAATTACAGACATTAAAATCTATAAACTATAATTGTTTATTATTTTTAATTATTTATAATTATTTATTTATTTGGGGGGGAATGAATAAATCTTTATGAATTTATTTATTTATTTTTATCTCTATTTTGGGGGGGGAGGAGAAGCATGCAATCAATACATGTATGCTAGATGTCTGAAGAGGAATGGAAAAGCTTATGTTAACTTGTTAAAATTTTGAGGGGGGGGGGGGGTTGAACTGAAAGCAAGATATATGACAAACGTCTTTGTCATATATATCACCCCATTGACCAGAAAAGCTGTACTGTTTACAGTATAGTTTAAAAAAAATACATACAATACAATTATACTCTCCCCAAGCTTAAAATAATACATACATAATATAACACAAAATACTTGTAAATTATATGAGTTGCAACAGTATAAAGGATTTTGTTACCTCAATAGTTCGTAACATCAGGCCATAAAATATAAAACATAGTGCACTACCTTCGAAGATTTTTTTTTTTTTTATATCTTCGTCCTTTTATTTTCTGTTTTGTTCTTTTTCTTTCTGTCTGGTACCAGCTTTAAAAAGTTACTATTTAACTAGACATGTCTAATGATAACTGAGCACAAAACAGTACTCATTTTCTCAATTTGTTGCACTTAAATACTATAATTACTACTTAAGTATAATATGAAACACAAATGAAAACAATTAAAAAAAATAAACACAAATAACACATAACATAAACATATATCCTTAAAAATTAACTTGAATTATATGAAAAAGTGAAAATGGATTAACTCAAGTGTAGTGTACTGAAAAGTTGTTTGAAAAAGTTTTAAAAATTCGTGCAAGCACAGGACGGTAAAAAAAAGAGGTGCATATGGCACGCCCATAAAAAGGGACCGCCCTTAATCTTGTCAATACATGACAAGTGTGATGTCTCAGGCTTAGGGCCTTACGACCTAGGTGAGGAGGGCAGTGATGAGAGTCCACATCATTACAACATGAACTCCCTGCTCCCCAATGAAGATCGCACTGATCCCCACACAGGAGCACGATTCGGGAACACATATACTTTTGGGAAAAGGGAATATT
This sequence comes from Maratus michaelseni, assembly GCA_963931845.1. Lineage (NCBI taxonomy): Eukaryota > Metazoa > Arthropoda > Arachnida > Araneae > Salticidae > Maratus > Maratus michaelseni. The sequence continues at coordinate 149,213,582 of OZ007589.1, read as the reverse complement.
GTGAATTAGTAAACTAAATCACAATTGTCTCTCTAAACACAATCTGGTGAGGTGTGGTAACCTAAGGGCAAAAATTTAGAACGGTACCACTAGCCTGAAGGGGAAGAATTAGTAAAAATAAAAAAAACAGATACAAGTGTATCTTATGCAAATCCTAATGTATTGACAGTCCTAGAGTGTTGAGAGACCTACAATATGTCATAATCGGCTGTGGTGAAGTGAAACTGTACAAGTCATGTAAGTAAATGCTTTAAGTTTGTTTAAGAGAACTTTTTTTTTTTTTTTTTTTTTTAATTTAAAAACTCTTATTTATTTAAAATATTTGCAATGTTGTATTCAGTATGAATGAAAGTTTAAAGTGTGAGAGAACAAAAAATGTGAAAAGATTATATTTATCTACTGTTTATAAAATTGAATGAAAAATTAAAAGAAAGGTGTGACCCGATACAAAATATTGTGTAAAAGTGGTCTTCACAAGAAGACATGGACCAGCCGTGAAGTCAGGTGAAGACAAGTTATGCACAGTATACGTAGAATCCTGGCCAGGGATAAAACTTTTAGTATCAGATCATATTAAAAATTTAAAAGTTTTTTTTTTTTAAAGTTTATTATTATTATTATTATTTTTAATTTGTTACAAATTATCTTTTTCTTAAATTGTAGCGAGGGGCGAGAATGGTGTTAGAAGAATTATTATGTGTAACATGACTTGCAGGATCACACAAATGTCCATATCGAGGTGGTGCTAGAAGAAGTCTATCAATATGTACCCTAAATGCAGTATCATCATGAGCATATAATCTTTTAATTGAAAATGAAACAAGAGAGTGTTTAAATGTTACAATATATGGACCGGTATATTTAGGTTTAAATTTGTGGACTGATTTTAAATAAACAATATCTTTTAAACATATATTTCTTAATTTAGCTTTCCGACTGTGAATTTTGTAACGTCTATCTTGAGCAGTCTTAATGTTGTTATATGCTTTGTCATATATTTTGTTTAAGTCATCTAGTAATTTATAAACTTCAACATGTTTATCTAGAAATGCTTGGTTGGTACTATGATCATATGTGTCAAAAATTAATGAAAGTTCCCGACCAAAGTGAAGTAAGTTAGGTGAAAATAGTGTAGAAGAGTGTGTCGAACCATTATAAAGTGACTTATGAATAAACAGAGCATTTTCAAAAGAGTGTCCTTCTTGTAGTAATGTGGTAACAGAATATTTAATAGACTTGTTAATTCGCTCGGCAATACTGTTAGATTGTGGGTGCGAGACCGAACTGTGATGTATTTTTATACCAAGAGCATCATTAAATGCATTATAAATATGGGAAGTATATTGTGGGCCTAAATCTGACAAAATACAGACGGGTCTCCCATAGGTAGTTATATAACTAAATAAGCATTTTACAACCTTGGGTGCAGAAGTATCAGTGAGAGGATAGAGTTCAATGTGTCTTGAGAAGTGAACGGTTACAGTTAAAACATGTTTATTGTTTGAGAAAGGACCAAGTAAATCAGTACTGACTGTATGACCAGGATATCTTGGTGTGTATGTAGGTTGAAGAGGTGCGGGTGGAGTGTTATGGTGTTTGGCCTGTAAACATTTGACACATGAAGCTACAAAGTTGAGTGTATCTACATAGATGCCTTTCCAAAAATATTTGGATGTAAGAAATTCATAAGTTTTGGCCATACCAAAGTGTGACAGATGGGATAGAGTTAAAACTTTACTTTTAAGTGAATCAGGAACTACAATGTGATATGAGAAAGTATTATTTATGCTATCTTCCTTTTTGAACATTAATATTTTAGAATCAGGATGTATGAAGTAATTCGGAAATTTTGAAGAAGGTCCATTTTGTAATATATGATCATAAATACTAGCTAAGGTAGGGTCTTTTTGTTGTTCAATGCAAAAAGTTTGATTTGATATTTCCAATAATGGGTCTCGTTTTGTTCGTTCACCTGAGATGAGAAAATTTACTTGACAATTGTTGTTATTAACAGATTTACAAAAATCAGGTGTTTCATGATCGACTATTGGAAGTGGTTGAGGATCATGGATAAGGTTAGGATTGGTTAGTAAATTTTCTTGGTTGTGGTCAAAATTACAGCGAGAGAAATAATCTGCTAAAACATTTGAAGATCCTGGAATGTGTTCAAAATCATACGAATATTCTGAAAGGTCAATTAGCCAACGGGTGGTTATGTCTGCTGGGTTTGTAGTCTTTTTGTATTTTTTTAGAGGTTTGCTATCCGACAAGATTAGGAATTTTCTGTTGTATAAGTAATATTTGAATGCAATAACAGATTTGTAAATCGCCATGAGTTCTAGTTTTAAAGCAGGATATTTTTTTCAGAGGAATTTAAGGATTTAGAAAAGTATGCTACAGGTAGAAGATTTCCATTATGTTCTTGCATTAAAACGCCAGAGATGGCAATGTTAGATGCATCTGTATTCAAATAAAAATTCTTATTCCAATCTGGTAACCTAACCATGGGTGAACCGAAGAAAATTTTCTGTATTGTTTTAAGTATGTCCTGATGTTTTTCTGTCCAGATGAATTTAGTTTTAGGAGTAGTTAAATCAATAAGTGGTTGCACTAGTTTGTTAAATGTTGGAATTAATGATTTATAGAAAGTTATCAAACCAATAAGCCTTTTTAGTTGTCTTTTTGTAGTTGGTGTAGGAAATGAAGTTATTTTTACAATGTTAGAATGGATTGGTGAAATACAATGATTTTCTATTTGAAAACCTAAGTAGTTGACTTTTGTTTGATGAAAGTTGCATTTATTAGGTGAAAGAGTGAGATTGTACTTGGAAAGGAGGTTAAAAATTTTGTCGAGTTTAGAACACATTTCATCAAAAGAATTCGCACCTATAATAAAGTCATCTTGATACGTATACACACCTTGTAGGTGTAATTCGTCAATTAAAGAGTCCATTAGAGCTTGAAAGATTGAGGCACTTGTCTTTAAACCAAAGACAAGTCTGCGGTAGGAAAAAGATCCAAACATGGTGGTAAAAGTTAGTTGATTATGAAATTTTTCTGGTAAGTTAATTTGATGGTATGCTTGATGAAAGTCGAGTGTTGTAAAGAATGTGTAAGAAGAGAGATTAGCGATGATGTTTTGAATTTTTGGTAGTGGGTAAGATGATCCTTGAATTACAGTGTTTAACATTCGAAGGTCAAGTGCGAGGCGAAATTTTTGTTTACCAGTACCATCTGGTTTTTTTCTAACAAGTAACATAGGACAAGACCATTCGGAGCAATGTCTTTGTATAATTCCAGCTTCAAGAAATTGATTAATTTGATCTAATGCATCTTTTTGTAATGCCTGAGGTATTGGAAAAGGAAGTGTTTTTATAGGATAGTCATTAATAAATTTCAAATCTGGAATAATTTTATCTGTATGCCCAAGTGTATTTAGAGATTTTGAAAATACAGGGTAATATTTGAGTAATATTTCTTTTAGAATTTTAGCCTCATTGGATGGTAAGTGTTCAAGATTGAAATCAGTTGCAGCTAAGTCTTCTTTTCTTTTTTTGAGAATGTCTTTAGAAGCTTGAATGAGATTTAAAAATTGTTGATCTGAGTTATCTTGACTAATTTTATCTGGGGAGTACTCAATTATTTCCTCGACCTCAAAAAGTTGACCTATTTTAGCTTTTTTTTGAAGGTGAATGGGATTATCAGAATTGTTTTTAACCGAAATCAGGAAAAATGTATATTGTTGTGGAATTTTTCTTTTTCGCTTTGGATTTTTTGATTTTATTATAGCATCAAATCCTATTAAGTTGTCAACGGGTGAATTGTATTGAAATAAATAATCTTTATCTGTGCTAATAGAATCTGTGAAAACTGAAATCCATTTTTGTTCCTGAGGGTTTAAGGAAATTCTACAAGTCAAAGCTACAGTTTGATTTTTGAAGGAGGTGGGTTGTGTACTACATTGGTTTATTTCAGAAGATGAAGTAGTTTGTTTGTTTACCAAAGGAATCGATAAAGTGTTGTCAATATGGATAAGTTTTTTGACAGTGTTTACAACAATATTGAATCGTTTGATGAAATCATAGCCAATAATACCTTGGAAACTAGATGAATCTGGTATGTCTACAATATAGAAGTGGTGGTTAAAGTTTTTGTGTTGTAATTTAATGGAGGTTCTAATACATGCGGAAAAATCTACATCAGAATTGACTGTTTTGATGACAACACCAGTTGATAATCTCTTATATTTTAAAATTGTTTTTAATTCATCAAATAAAGACTGTGATAGTAACGAAATAGTACTTCCTGTATCGCAAAGTAGAGTAATATTTTTTTTTGCAATTGAGGCCTTTACAAGGGGGAGTGATGTTGAGTCTTTAATGACATTGTAAATAATTTTTGTAGTAGTGTCATCATATTGTTCTGTGTTTGTTTGTGTCGTTTCATGCTTAGAAATTTTTACAATATCACATGTTTGTGTGCTTACAGAGTTTACTAGTCTGTTAAGTGAAATTTTTGGTAAGGACGGATCTGGGAAAAAACTGGCTGATGTGTAATCAGTAGTGGGGTGAGGTGCAAAGCCATCAGCAAAATTACACCTCTGACTCAGTTTTCCTGTTGTTGATTGTTGTTGTTGTGAAATTGTCCTCGTCTTTGTGTATTTAAGCGTTTCCACTTAAAACATGCTTGCGCTTCGTGACCACTTTTGAAACATAGTTGGCAAGTAGTGCGGTTAAATTTGTTGTAAGATTTATGTGGAGAGTGGCGTTTGTTAAAATTGCGATTTTGAAATTTCCGTTTGTTGTGCATGCCAGCAAATTTCGTTTTGTAAGTTGCCGCATCTTCTTTAATTTCTGGTTGTGTTTGGGTATTTACAGAAAGGGCATTTATTTTCTCGGTTAGCTGCTTCAGCTGGTCGGCAAATATTGAATCAGTTGGGGAAGGGGTGGGGTAAGCATGCAAAATTTTTTCTCCGTACAAAATATCTTGTAGCGCCTGGGCCCTCAAAACTGCGGGTTGGTACTCTGTAATTCCTTCCTCTTGTATTTTAATTCGTAAATTGGATGGAATGGTTTCCAGGAATTTCATGTACTTAATTTTGTCACGCGCATTGGCGTCTTGAATGTCCGAATAAACTGTTGCAGCCAGAACATTAAGCCTATGGGCAAAGTTTTTAATGGTTTCTGCGGGTAAGAGCGTTAAGTTTGCAAGTTCGACTGCTATCTGTGATTTGCTAGGAGCGGAAAAAAATTAGAAAATTCTTTCTCGATTACATTTATGTCATTTGAGATTAATAAATCAGGGTTCTGTGTTAAATATTTTAATGCAGGACCACTTAATTTACTTTTCAGCAAAGAAATTGTTGCCTGCGGGCTGTATTTATTTATTTGACTAACAGACCGTACTTGGTCGAAAAAGAATTTGAGTGATTCATGATCACCGTCAAAGGTAGGTAAGTTAATTGGTATTTGCCGAGAAGCCATGGTGGCCAAAAATACTATTAACTAATCTATGAAATTCAAGGAAACACTGCATGCACAATAAAATAACTAAAAAATATCAATATACACTAGCAGATAATAAATATAACATGAAAGAAAAATGTCAACTGGATTTATATCATAATAAATAATAATGACTGATCACTGTTTCTTTTTAGCGTATAGATCCCTAACGCTCATTTTTTTAATTCATTTTTAAAAAGAAACAGCGATGACTGAGAGAAAAAAAGAGGAAAAAAAAATATATATATCCTTTTTTTTATAACTTTAAAATCAACTTGTATAGCATGAAATACTAACAAAGATCTTACCTGGGATTTATCAATACAAGTATAAAAAGTAAAAATTCATGCAAATTATTTAAATTGTTAAGAATGAAACGTAACATTTCTTTTATTCATTTAAAAAAAAATGAAACCAATATTGCAAGACAATTTAAGTTATTTTTTTTTTTTTAAACTGGTTTACTAAAAATTAAAAACTCGGATTAATATTTGTATCCAAAACACCTTAAAAAAAACAATCTTGCCTTATAAATTCATAAAAATATCATATTTTACAACTAAAAAAAAATGCAAGATAAAATAATCATATTTATATGATTTGATGAGAAAGTTCAAAAATTAAATTAACTTAATTTCAACCTGCATATTTAATTAAGATGGTTTTGGTAAAAGGCAAACATAAAAAGAACATAACTAAAACTCTGTTATTAAATATATTCTTTTAAGAATAGAAATGCAATAATTTAACCAAATAAAATTTACTACTGACAGAGAGAGAAAAAAAATTAATTATATTACAAGAGAAGTATGAAGGTTGAAATGTGCATTTTAATCAAAGCCACAGTTTATTTATTTTTTTTTATTTATTTATTTAAAGAAAAAAAATTTTTACTGTGAGTGAGAGAAAGTTACAATATACTAACATTCTATTCATCCTTCATACTTATTAATTTGAAAACCATGGACCACAAAAAAAAAAAAAAAATATTCATTATCGCGCCGATAATTTAAAAAAAAAATAATGCCATGTAAAAATCACTGATGGTCTGAATATTTTGTAATTATCTCACTCTTGTAAGTGCAGCATTAATTATTTATTGTACACACTTGAGACACTGCAGACACCACGACCACTCGTTTTCTTTTTTTTAATTTCACTTAGCACAACACTAGACGATAAATCGACAAAAACACTTAGCACTTGTTACTTATATAAATTTTATAAAGTGTGTAGATTGACTCACAATTATCGGGAGTGGTGTACACCTAACTGGTGGGCTGCATAGAAAGAAAAAAAACACACGATTGCACGGGAAAGCAAAAACACACGATTGCACTTATGAAGTTGCACGGGAAAGAAAAACACACGATTGCACATATGAAGTTGCACGGCAAGGCACTTGTATCACAAACAAAACACAATCACGAATCGAGCACGGCCAGTTGATGATGAGGGTAGGTAGCTAGGGCGTTGATCGTTGAAACCATCTTTTAGAGCACAGCAGGACAGGAGGATGACTTTTAGAGCGGGGGTGCAGCACTTCCAGAAAGAGCAGGTTGTCAGCAGAGATGAGGGGGTGGAGAAGGACTCCCGGTAGAAAAGCGATCCAGCATGGCAGATGGGGGGGCTGTGATGACGAGTTCCAACTGAAGCGAGGCCGGAGTCAGGTACATCGCGCTGCGAAGAGATGGGGGGGTGACGCGCGGAGGCAGGAGAAAACAAAAAACACCGTTGCGATGAGCGAAGCGTATCTATCAGGACGGAGGGTGAGACTTTGTGACGGAAAAAAATGTTCAAGCAGTGATGTACGGTGCCTGAGTACGAGTACCTCCCCTTGTTGGAAGAAGGTGGTCTCTAGGTAGAGACATCGGCGAAGACGCACCAGATTTTTGTGAAGCAGATTTTCGGATTCTTATAAAGAAGAAGATCTTTCAGATTTTTATAAAGAAGATGAGCTTTCGGTGACTGTCACGTTAAAAATTTATAATTCCAAAACGTCGATGGTTATGTGTAAACGGTTGTTTGATAGCACAAGAAGGAATGCAGTTGACCACGAGCACAAGGAACAAGCATAATTAGCGATGAAGGTGATTTATTGGGAACCAATAGACAAGAATAGTATTATGCATGAAGACACATCATAGACGAAAGCGCAAGGGGAGGTACTCCACAAAAATGAAGACAAAGTTTTTCTACAGCATCTCTGGTCAAGTCCAACGGCCGAAGTGAAGATGTTCTAAAAGTTACATGTACGGGTGCTGGCGCGGAAAGCATGATAAAATCGCCAGTACTTGGCGAGAGAGTTTTTGGAGACTGCGGACGGAAGCGTATGGGAAAAAACGATAAATGCTAGATTCTGTCTATGATAATGCATTCATTTGAGAATGGGGGGAAGGGTTGTAAAGATTCTTTCATGGAGACAGAAAAGGAAAAAGAAAAGAAAGTAATTTTGGGGTTGGCGTTTGATTTTGCAAAAAGACAGCTGCAATTAACGGTTACTTATGACTCGAATCGAATAACAGGGTGTGAAAGATATGAGCTTGCATATTACAGTTTACATGTGGGCGAGACATATTTTGATTAATTCTTTTGAGAGCGGATGAGAAGTGCAAATGCATGCATAAAGAATAACGGTTATACGTTACATTATTTTAATAAGTAGAGCACAGCTGCATATATATTTTGTCTAATTTTTAAGGCAGATGCACTTTTGATTTCATGAGAAGGAAACGGTTGAATTAGAAATATGTGAACATTTGTAACTTATTTTTAGCATAACCGCAAAGTTAAGGACAGAGAGGTTTCTGATGCATGCGAGTGACTTGCATTTTAGAATGAAGAAAGTAGATTCGTTATCTAAATTAAATCAGAAATAGGTTTTAGTTAACATATTGAATTTTTTTTTTTTTTTTTTTTTGGGGGGGGGGGGAATTACAGACATTAAAATCTATAAACTATAATTGTTTATTATTTTTAATTATTTATAATTATTTATTTATTTGGGGGGGAAATGAATAAATCTTTATGAATTTATTTATTTTTTTTATCTCTATTTTTTTGGGGGGGGGGGGAGGAGAAGCATGCAATCAATACATGTATGCTAGATGTTGGAAGAGGAATGGAAAAGCTTATGTTAACTTGTTAAAATTTTGAGGGGGGGGGGGGGGTTTGAACTGAAAGCAAGATATATGACAAACGTCTTAAATCAAGTAATTTTTCTATTCAACGTTTGTCTTTTTTTTATAAGAATGTTTAAATACTTTTTAAAACAATTCTCACAAATAATTTAAAAACAATCTAACGAAAAGTGAATTTTTAGAGATAAAAAAGAAATCTATTAACATTTTTTAAAAATAAAGACATGTACTGATTGAGCGGAAATACGAATCTCAATGTATATATTTTGGCAAAATTTATAATTTTAAAATAAAGTATAAAATATTGCAGATTTCTTCGGAAATTATCTATACTTTTTTTTTTTTTTTTTTTTTAAATAATGGATAAATTTAGGTTCAGTCTTAACACCCTGACCTTCCGAGCAAAAGGGAAATTTGTAATGTTGTTTTCTCTGTAATTTTTTTAAAATGCTTAACAAATCTGAATTTTCAAACTTGAGATTAAAAAGTTAATTACGTATATAAGTATAATCCTTGAGAGTATCAATCATTACTTGATGTTTCAAAAATGCATTATATTTGTAGAATTATATTAATTTAAACAAACCTTGTATTGCTGTGAAACCTACGGCATAGTGAACGGATATATCAGGTCGCGGCGGTGAAAAGGTTTTAGGATAGAGATGTCTTCTGTGAATTCGTAATGATTGCATGTAAAAATAATAAGTAGTATAAGAGAAATCTCGCACACTATAGAAGTTTTGTTATTTTTTTTTATTTTCAGAAAAAACAATTTAAAGTGTCATTTTACTCACTGCTTACAGTGACAACAATTGATAAAATGTTATTGAAAACCAGCATAATTAGAGCAATCTTTTATGCTGTGTTTTAAAATGCTAAAAAAATATATTTATATTTTCATAAACCTCTTTAGAAAATTCGAATTTTCTGCAGACTTAACAGTCACGTGACTCCTTTTAAGATGCTAAAATTTGTTAGGTGGCAACATGATAGGACTTTTTTACGGAGTGATATGCAACGTATTTAAAGAAATAAGTTATTTGCTAATATAGTCACACGCATAAAATGTAATTTGTCTTTTTTCTAACGAAATACAAATCAGTAATTTGTTTAAATGTTAATCCTTTTTAAATTGTTTTATTATTATTCCTTGTTATTTTTGCTTTTTCTTTAGCTGTAATAAAATAAATGATAAAATATAAATGTAAAAGTTAAAATATGGCATTTTACTGAAAGTAAAAATACAATGTAACAAGTTTTGGTATTGTTTGTCTTTTTTTGTCTTTTTTTTTTTACAAAGAAAAACATTTTTGAAAAAAAAAATCCCTAATATCTATAACGAAAATACATTTATCTGACACAAAAACACTATCAAGGGACATTTTTGTAAAAATCTTATCAGTGGTTTTCTATTTAAAGTTAGTTAGCGCATTTATGACTTTCGTTGATATTTTATAGTTTAATTAACAGTAATATCAATAGTTCGAATCACATTAAAGCTGCTTCCTTTTCGCGCTTTTTTTTTTTTTTTTTTTGTCGCATTTTTCCCTTTTTTCACTGTTTCTCTTTTGGAAATATAAAAGCTAGGAACATTAAAATTAAAGGAAGTCCTGGAAATTATTTTATGTTTATTTTTTATCTCATCGAGAATTTGATAACATTGCATTATTATTAAAATCGAGATAAAAAAAGAGGCGCAGAAGAATTTTTTTAATTTATTATCTAATATTAAATTTATGCTGAAAAAACACATCATATACTAATTGGAAAAACTTTTAAAAAAATCAGTTTTATCTTTCTGATGTTTGTCATTTACGTCACATGCAGCGCATGTAAAGTAAATGTCAAACATCAGAAAATGTTGACATATCATGTCTCATTTGTAAAGCATTTAAAGTAGACAAAAGCTTCAGCTCGCATAAAGAAATTCAATTAATAAGTTGCCTAAATTGCATTTTCCACAAAATAGCGTGAAACTGACAGGTTTTTAATTTGTTGACAACGTGCTGAATTTAATATGAAAAGATAACGATAAAGCAGTATTTTAACGTAACACACACACACATACACACATATATATATATATATATTCATTTTTTTTTAAAGAAGTGGTTCCCTGATATGGGGTCGCAGATTCGTATGTCAGGTTTTAAAAACATTATACTTAATTTTATCTACTGCAGTAATATAGTAACAACAGTGTGTTACAACATTAAAGTAAAATGTCGAGAATACATAACTTTGTGAAAAACAGTATTTTCAAAAACGTTGCATAGAACTCGGCTGGAGGCTATAATCAAAACGGTTTAAACCCCGACATGTACTCTGTTATTGTTCGAAAACAATATCATGAATCACATTAAACTGTTAATTTTCTAATGCATTTAATTTAATTTTTTTTACGTAAGTAAAAACTGTGGACAACTGTACATTTACATTAATATTAACTATTACTATCCTAGTGAATATGCTTTGTGTCAAAGTTCATTCCATATATATACATATTAGGTGGGTCACGAAAAAAAATTACACTTTAAGGTGGATCACGTAACAATAAAGTTTGGAAACTGTTGGACATATTTAGTTTAATCTGCAAAACTAAGAAATATTTATTGAAATTTATTGAAATTTACAGTATTTATTGAAATTTAATGCATATTAATACCTACGTTTATGAAAAAAAAAATCTTTTTTTTCTACTTTCAAAGGATAAAGTAAATACTCTTTAAAATTGCTGCTGAAAATTTTCCTTATCTTAAATTTCAAAATATGGACAGTTTTTCAACAAAATAAACTTTTTGATTTCTTGTAAGATTAACACTCCTGTATTACCATGGGACATATTTGGTATCTTTAAGTAATAGCTAATTTTTAAATTACCATGATATGTATCATTTACTGCAATGTATTTTATTTCTTCACAGTGTTACATACATCAGCCATTTTATATGTGGTTTTCTTTACTGTGGTTTTTAAAGGTTTTGGAAGTTGAAGTCATGCACACACGATGTTTTGCGACATGAACTATTTTTTAACATAAGAAATTTTTAGATTTCTTCTATGTTCAACTCTCGTGTGTTACCATGGAACATATTTAGTATCTTTAAGCAGGAGTGAATATGTATAAAAAAAGGATTTTTTCTATATTAATCTGCAGATGTAGGTCAACACATTTCATTACAGAGCAGGACTAATATGATCTCAGTCTGCAGGAGCATAAAAGCAGAAAAACGCAATAAAATAAACAAACAAAAAACAAACCCTGTAAGGTAGTTTAAAAAGAAAATATTTGAAAAACTATGTGTATTATTGTAAGTTTCATGAAAGATTATAAATCTCCATTTCTTAAAGTTGGCTGTAATCAAGTACGCTACATGATACTTTACGGTGGCTAAAATTCCAATTACATGGCATGTGATTAAAGGCTTTGAAAAAAATATTCCTTTGGGTGAATATTGAAAAGGCTTGATTGATTTATAGCTAAAAATATAACATTTAATGTTATCCTTTTTCATTATTTTGGGATACTTGAAGACTTCAGAGGAATATAATTTATTAAGTACTTGCTGACCCGCCCGGCGTTGCCCGTACCCGTATAATAACTTTAAATAAATCCCAGATTTGTATGATTTTATATTTTTAACACGATTTTGTAAGAATTTATATTTTGGGTCATAAAATGTGTGAAAAATTATTAATATTTAGCAGGAAAAGCACTCATAAAAAGACGTTTTCTTGTTTTACTCCTGTAGGATAGTTTCATAGTTTAAAAAACTAGTTCTTGTTGTTCAAACTTTTTGAAATTTCTGTCGATTATAAATATAACGATTTTGCAGTCCGTATAAAAACTTCTTTAAACCATATTTATATCTAGCTGTAAAAGAAATATGTTTCCTAGTCGCTTTTTTTTCCTCGTCGGGTCTTTTAACATAACAAAATAGAAAATTATTATCGTCCGAACTCTTTAAAATTTAAATCGGTTACAAATATAACTGTATCCAACTGTAACTTCTTTAAAATTTTGTGGGAAAATATGCATATTTAATAGTGGAAACATGAGCCAAAGCCGCGCCGAAACAGCCCGCGTTTTAGCATTTTCATAAAAAATACAGCAGATGTTATTATTATTTTTAAATACTTCTACCCATCCGAACCTTTCTAAATTTCTGTAGGTGATGTAAATCCGGTTTACCGAGATTCTCAGAAAAGATTGTTTCGAAATACCAACGTTTACTTGCTTTTAGCCTAGAAAAAAAGATCGTCTTTGGAGGGAGCGATTTTTTCCAGGATTTTTTTCTAAGGAGTTAAAGTTCGTATATTTCAAAACGGATTGCACCATCGATGAGAAGAAAGCCTTAGATATTTTTTAGATTTTTTTTTTTTTTTTTTTTGTGAATCAGTCTTTTTGAAAATGAGCCCTAGGGGAGCGTCGCCGAAAGGGAGAAAAAATAAACAGCAAAAATAACTTTTTTGAAAAAATATTTCAAAGGGTTAAAAACAATATTTTTCCAACTGCAGCGTATAAGACGTAAACATACTAAATTTAAGGGTATGTCTTCTGTTTTTCCGTATCCCGAAAGTTTCGATCGATTGACGTTAAGAAAAACAGTCAAAACGACCACAATTTGCTTCTTCCTTTCTACACGCTCCAGAAAGCTGGGAATGAGAACGCACGTGCCTCCGCCGATTTTGAAAAAAGAGCTTTTATGATGAGTTTTCATTTAATATCTCAGCCAACTATCCAAAAAATAAAAATATGAACCTCAGGTAAAACAAGAGCTAATTTGGACTATTCCCATACAAAGTTCCAGACCTCTGCGCGTGATAGATTTCTCTAGCCATCGCCAACAGACAGATAGACACACACACACAGCGAAACTTTCTTTTATTAGTACCTATATTAGTATACCAGTTATAAGATTGGTAAAATGTTTTACAAGGCTTGGGATGTATGAAAAATCATGTAAAAAGATACTAGCACCAGAATAGTTTAATATATACTTATTGAAAAACGAAAATAGCAATATTCTTACAGTCCCAAAAGAATGCTATGTAGCGTAACAACCCGATACGTAGCATTAGAATTGTGTAAGATACTTCTTTCTTTCTTTTTCTTTTTTTTTTCTTTTGTTAACAAACTTAACTTTATTTTATTAAACATTTGAAAAAATATTTTAGCATTAATTTTATTAAATTTGTTATTATGAAACAATAAATTCTATTTCCAGCGTAAATTAGCTATAAAGTACGAAAATTATATTTAGGAAATTTCTTAAGTTATTATGCAATTATAGTAGTATGACTTTATAATTAAATGGCGACATACGGACAGTAAAATGTGATTGGTTGGATGATTTTAAAGAACTTGCCATTATTGTTAAGCTAATTAATGTCTGTCTACTAGTCTAACTTACCAGTCCGAAACGGTCCAGGTGACTACCTCCAAGTTCTGTGTGTTGCTATTCTTTGCACAAAAAACAAGTTTTCTGACCATATGCCTTGTCTTCATGTTCAATCTTCAAGTTCTACCAGAGTACATTCATCTCCATTTTAAACAAATTAGTAAAACGTAAGTCTTTCATGCAAAACAATAATATCGAAATCTTACACACTTTTGGTAATAAACATAGTGAATGAGGAAGTAATGCCACGTGGGTATTTTTTGCATTTTATTTTTTAAGAGAAAGTAAACTAAATATAATTAAATCAATTTTTGAAAAAAATCGTTCACCAGTTCGGATAGCAGGCGATATCCCATATTTTCTTTTATCTTGCAGGTTGTTTTTACAACGATGAAGTAATCATCGATAGAGAAATTTAATTACAAAATAACAAAACTAATATATCGGAAACTAACTTAAAATTTGAAATTTAAAGCGTTATTATGACTTCGTCTCCGTGCACATAACTGTCGTTAGTTACGGCGCGCAACGTTCCGTATTCCAGAAGGTGTAGTTGTGAAATAGTAACACACTGTCACATTTTACTATAATATACACACTACCAATCATGGGACAGCCATCGAATATCATTCGAGACAAAAATATTTCATCATTTTGACAGTATCAAATGTATATTCTGCAGATCAAAAACCTGTACTTAAGTAATTCCTATATAGTCAATAGGAGATTAAAAGCAGAAGGTGAAAATTTGGCTAATAGATGTGTGGCGATTAAAAAATGTCCATCAATATTGGTTGTAGGGAGGGGGGGGGCTTCCTGCTTGGACGTTGAGGCTAGACTGATCTTCTCGCATGTTTCTTTAGATAACCCTGCATCAAAATGTGATCCGTTATGTCTCCATCTAGTACTACAAACATGCTTTTAGGCACGTATGTTCATATTGCTTTCCTAATAAAATACATACTTGCTATCATTTATGCCCTAAACACTTGTATATATAAAAACGTAAATATGTATTTGTATAATAAATCTTAAATATATCTAAATTTGAAAACTCAGGATTTTTTTCTGAGAAATGGTCAATTCTCATATGGTAAAAATTATTCAATTGTTTTGAAATTGGTCTACAGTATCTACAAATGAGAAATTTTAAACGGGAATTTTATTCTTTTTTATGGTAAATTTTTTTATTGCAAATAGAGAAATATCTGCATTGTTAATATTTCGGCACCTACTCGCTTACTTGCTTTAAAATATATTTTTTCGTTTTTACATGCTTAACATAATGAACTTAAGTCCCAAAATGACAAAAAAATCGAGTATAATTGATTGTTTATTTAAATAATGAAATAGTATTATATTTCCTTAAATAACAAATTCTATCTCTTACTATATATGTTAAAAACTGTTTTAATAAATATGAGCAAGAGATCTTTTGGAATTTTAAATACATATTTTCTAAAAACAAGCGAATTTAATAAGTAATTTTAATGATTCAATTGCATTTTCCAATGGATTGCATTTTCAAAAATACATTGTACTTCAGTTCTATATATTTAAGTGCACGCAAGCTATTGTAATTACTAATGTTTCCTTGACCTCCTCACATTACTGATAACTAAATCCTTTATATCCATGTTTGTCAATAAATTGTGTCATTATGCGTAGAAAATGCTTTCAATTATTATGATATATTTCTTGAATATATTTCTCGAAACTGCATTTAACCCATATAAAATATTGCTATTTATTTCCCGAATGCTTCCTTACTTAAATACGTTTTAGATTATCGTAAATATGGATAATGAATAAAAATTTAATGCTTCAAATTTAAGAGTATATTTTTGTACATTTTTCATTAAACTATGTTTTTTTTTTAAATTGTTTAACCGTATTATCTGTATTTTCAGGAAATAAATTATAAAGTTAAATGTTTATGATATATTATTGAAAAAAAATTTTAATTCAAAACTTAGAGAATTTTTAAATTAAGAAAAAGATTGTTTAATAGATTTTATAGAACATTTTCTTTTTTAATCGAATTTTCTCTTATTATTTTCATAATGCCTATAACAAAAACCAGCTTAAAATATTCAGATCAAAAAAGAATAATTACGAAACATCATTTTGAATTTTTCATTCATGATAAAACATAGATTATACAGCTGTGCTATATGTGAAAAAGATATACTTTATTAAAAACTTACAACTTTACTGAATATCCGCAGAGCAGTCATACTGCATTAAAGGTTAAAAATTGCCTTTCAGACACTCGGGCGTTTTCGATAATCCAAATACTGGTATTTAAAAATGAATTAATCTACAGACTTCAATGAGATTCACAAGCTTGTTCCAAGGTTTATGCAAGATACTCAGCTGCTGAAGGCAAAATGTTTAAGGATTTTAGTCAGAACATTGAGTCGATTCCTTACACAAATAGTCGGAAATTGCAAACCAAACCAAAGGCTTTGCACTTTATTCGCTTTTGAATTAAACATTTATTGAAAATATGTGACATATAAAATATAAGATAATAATAATAATAATAGTAATAAAATAGAAGTGATTCAACGTTGTCGCTTAGACTTTTAATCGAGCTGCCTAATTCTTCGTTTGAGACAGTTATATAGCTCATATTAAATTCTTTAAATGTCCATTCCGTCATTTTGATGAATGTTTTGAATTTAAAATTAACGCGGAAATGGAGTTTAACGTATAGTTAGAAATTATAAAACTTTACGCACGTCAAAGATTACTTAAGCCGTCAGAGTACTTTATATATGATTTAAGCCAAACAATGATACCAAGATTTGTACTACTTAAAATTTGAATAACTTTCTATAACTTTATAATTGTGCCAACTAGAATATACTATTTGATTTGTTTATCAGAAAACATTACGTTGACACATTGTATAAGAAAGTCATTTATGATATCCATAAAGATATCGGAAATAGTGTTAGTTGGATAGGATAGATGAAATGAACTAAAAATGCGGTTACTATATAGTACATCTGGTAAATTAGAACGGGTATCTAACTTTCCCATCCATATCTCACAGATTGAAAAAAATATTAACATTTCAATACCATCAATCTTCGTAATAATTCTTTCATAGTTTTAAGTTTAGCAATGATATTTTTAGGAACTCTATTCATATTTATACTATTTATGCTATTCACATATGTTTTAAACTTGAACGTTTTTAAAAGTGATGTATGTCAATGTCATTCCTCAACATTTTTAGATCATGATCTTCACCGCATATATAAATAAATTTCAGCAACACGAAAACCAGTTAATAAGATTATTTTGTGCGTAAGAGAATTTTTTCTGTTTGCTTCAATGCGATAAAAAACTGGCTATGAAATGTATCACGGTACCACACAGGCCAGAATTAATTAAATTAAATTCTAATGCAGGGTTATTGTACGGGGAAAACTGGACAGCAATATCAAAGGGAATTAACACATTTGTGATTTCAAATGTTTTTAATTTTTTTTTTTTTTTTTTTTTTTTTTTTTTTACTAAGGCTGTATTATAAAATAACAGAATAACAAAATTCGAAACAAGTTTTTCATGATGACCCGAAACAATACAGAAAAGGGAAAATATGAGAATTTGATGAAAACAACGCAATTTTAGAAGTTTAAAGATCCAATATACTCACTACTGGGGAGTTAAAAAAAAAGTCAGAAAGTATTAAATAAAAATTGAGCATTATTCTAGCGTAAGCAGATATATACTTTTAGTAACAGAGGTGGAATTTAGTTTCAACGGAAAATATTATAAGAAGTATATCGAAATTCTTTTAATATTGCATTGTTTCATTGCTAAATGTTAACTATTTTCCTCTCCCTGAAAAAAAAAGTAATAATTTAGCCACAGAAAATTTTACAAAAATGAATCTTTATGTATCTTAATATAAACTTTTCAAGATTGAATGCACACTCACATTTATAAACACACAGTATATAACACACACGCACACACGCATATACATGTATATATATATATATGTGTGTGTGCGTGTGTGTGATTATGTGCACGTGTGACATTGTGTGACAATCTATGAAAATGAAAATTTGTAAGTGCGTATTTATTACGCATATTTAAAAAAAACTATAATAGATACTACCAGGCATATTTCGCCATTTTATAATGCATAAAAACCGGCCTTTAAAATTAATATTTATAGGTTTGCAGAAACGAAATCGGATTTAACTAATAAATTAAAGGGTGATTCAATCAAGTCGTTCGTTATTAAAAAATGTGTTTTTAAATTTTGAAGTGATATTTTAGACGAAATTATGGAAATTTTCAGTTCCTGTTTCATAGCATTTTAATTTCTGCAGTCATATTTATTTCTTTTTCCAAAACTATTTTTTTAAGCATTTTTTAAACATACTTAAACGTTTGGTATGATTTATGTCTGACTTTTAAATTAAATTTTGTGGCGCTAAACTGAATTCTTGCTTCACCCTCAAAGTGGCAGAGGGATAATGCTTATTGTAAAATGCAAAGCATAGCAGTGCTGATGTTGTCTGATCAAACTCAAAATTGTGAGAACGTAGATTTCATAAAAAACATATATATTACGCATTATGTTTAGTGACAACTCGTCTAAATATGACGTAATAAAACAATCACACGAACTGTGAAACACATGACATAACATTACCACCTGTCATGTGATATACATCAAAAGCCTATCATCAGTAATTTTTGATAAGATCTAACAAAATATGAGTTTTCACGAAATACCATGCATTATTACTCAAGTTCCATATTCCAAAAAACTGTGTGACAAAGATTGACAGACATCTTCCTGAAAATAGTAAAATCTAATTTAAAGCAGCTTCAAATTCATCCAAAACCGGACGTAAAAAATTCTCACGATTTCATTATTTCCTTTTCGCATGTAGATTGTAGAAGTAAATAAAAAATAAGAAAATATTTGTTAAACATTACTTTTTTTATATTATTTTCAGTTTTGTGAACGTAGCTTTTTTTTTTCTTTATACCATTACTTGACTAACGTATCTTTTTTTTTCTTTATACCATTACTTGACTAACGTATCTTTTTTTTTCTTTATACCATTACTTGACTAACGTATCTTTTTTTTTTCTTTATACCATTAAACATATGAACAGAAAATGCAAAATAAAGAATAAAATTTAATGATCTAAAAAGAACTTAGTAATTTTCTATATTAAAGGTAATAACAAATGTACCTTTCTGCATTAGCAAAATTTAACGATTTATTTGTGTATAAAGCAGTACAAGAAACGAATATAATAAGAATAAATGCAAAACATAAGAACAAAGAGAAAACATAATCCCCCTCCCCCTTCCTCATTTTAAGAGCTAATAAAAATTGATTAATGTTATGTCCTGCGGTAAATATACAAATGGTTATGGAGGATTTTTCTGTGATTCTGTTTGTTTTATTTCAGAAGATCTGAAGAAAGTCTGAGGTATCTAGAAGAATCTGTAAAAAGAAGTAAAAGTATTTTCAAATTTACATAGGAATGGTAATATAAAAAGGAAAAATATTCAAACATCATATATGTTGTATGTCGCTTTTTAATGTAAAACATAAAATCAAAGCATTAAACATAAGCAATAATAAATCAACCCCTCTTTTAAAAAAAATCCCGCATTTTAAGAAAGCTTATAAGAAATTGATTAATGTTATGAGATAAATGTTTAAATACTTTTGAAGGATTTTTTTCTGATTCATTTCGCTTTTCACTTTTAAAATTTGTTGTCTCAGCTAGTTTAAAAAAAAAAAAAAAAAAAAAAAAAAAAAGATTTTAAAAATAAAAATATTAATCCTAAAAAATCAAGCATTAAAAGGCTGTACATGTATTACAGTGGTTTAGTGGGGTTCGTAGCTCGTGATCGTAAGTGCTCAGAGATACTTAAAGTATTTCAGAATTAATATATATTACCATAAGCTATAAAAATTTAAAAGATAGACAGCAGACATCTGCAAGGAATAGTAGTTATGAATATACAAAAAATGTTTAATCCAGGTTTAGACAGTGCACAAGTACATAATCCGGGCTTAATCCAGTACAGCTGCGGGGAGCAAGGATACCCGGGACTCTATACATTTACTTATTTTATTTTACATGATTATTAGCCGATGATTAGAAAGATAATCAATTGTTTCTCTTGTGATGACAGAAACTCGAATGATTTTACATCTCATCAAAGTGTTACAGTATTGGTGATATTTTTCTTCGAAAAGAACATAAAAGCTATTAAAATTTTATAGAACACAGCAATTTTTGGCATAAATCATCCTAACGAATTTCTACAGCGGAATCTAATATGTGTAGGAACATCAAACCACATAAATGGGAGTTGTGAGAGTGTAAATTTAAAAGGATGTGTATGGAGAAAGCTATTAGCAACAGATTTGTGTGACTAAATAAGGTGATGGCATATGGACTCTTATGCTAACCGATGGAGAGTACATGTAGCGGTTTTCATTTATTATATCTATACATTATGGAAATCTTTAATATAAATGATAAGCGAAAAAGTTATCAAAATATATGGAATGAAATCTGTTACACTGAATTTTACAGAAAGGGAAAAAATTATATTTTTTGTAAAACAGTGAGCCTTAAAATAACGGAAAAGAAAAAAAACAAATTTGGAAAAGGGAATTATATAAGAGGGGAATAATTACTGATTAATATATGATGTGGCATCATAGGTGGTTTATTGGTTTTTAGCTTTCAATAAATTAATTAGGATACATTATTCTATTATTTCAGTCAAAAGAAAAAATTATTATCTACTAAAAATTTTTAATACTATATTATACATTGAGTACAATAAGATACAAATACAAGATTAGCTGGAAAATTGCAGTTGTAGTTCGTCCCTGTGAGGAAGAGATAAACCTTTTAAGCATGCGAGATTTAGAGAAATGTGTTGTTTGTTCTCTGTGGGAGCGCAGAGACAGATCATTATACAGGGCGGGTTTTTAAGATGCAACCCTCACTTTAAACGTGCATCACACCCACAAAATGTATAAGAGAGAATTTTTAACTGATTGCCGAGTAGCACTTAACCAAGATACGTATACACTAAAAACACCAACGTTTAACACACAATATCATAGTGCAATGGACAGACGTACGTTTCGTGAGTAACCTGGTCTCACATCCTCAGTGTCAATAAAATAAAATAAAACATTATTGTATCCTCCCAAAGACATAAAATTGAATCGAGAAACCCAAATGAAAACAACAACACACCGAGAAACTCATCACGCATGAGCCACCAATCAGATTAAACCGAAAGTGATTCACTATGACACAGTAACTTAACCCAGAAAAGTGAGATGTAAGGTACACTTGAAAAACCATTGACCAGGGAGTTACCAAATTTATGAATATAAACTGCCTCAATGAAGTCTAAATCTAATGGAGTGTTACATTTCTTAATAATAGTGGTTGAATCAAAGTTAAAATTATGTCCATCACTCCAACAGTGACAAGCATTAGAGGATTTTTGTAATTCTTTTTTCTTATTATAATTTCTGTGTTCATTGAGTCTGAAACGGAGTTGTCGTTTAGTCTGTCCTGTATAGGACAAACCACATTCACATTGGATATTGTAAATGCCCCAAAAGTTTTTATGTGAAATTTTATCCTTTAACTGAAAAAATTTAGTTTATTAACTGGCTTAAAAACAACCTTAAAATCATACTGTCGTAAAATATTAGCTATTTTGTAGCTAATGCTATTGTAAAATGGCAAAATAATGAGGTTTGAAAAAAGATACTGGAACAACAGAAGAATCAAGATTACTAATACCTTTATTTAGACAACGAAAAATGAAACGGTTGATATAAGCCAAACTAAAACCACGATTAATACCAACTGATCTAATATAATTCAATTCTGTAACAAGGGAAACATTATCAGAACAAATGAAAATTGCTCTATTAATAAAGAAATGAAAAGCCGAGGCTTTCTGAGAAGGGGGTGACACGAATTAAAATGAAAAAAAATCATTCATTCAATCATCAATCATTCATTTTAATTCGTGTCACCCCCCCTTCTCAGAAAGCCTCGGCTTTTCATTTCTTTATTAATAGAGCAATTTCCATTTGTTCTGATAATGTTCCTCTTATTACAGAATTGAATTATATTAGATCAGTTGCTATTAATCGTGGTTAAAGTTTGGCTATATCAACCGTTTAATTTTTCGTTGTCTAAATAAGGGTATTAGTAATCTTGATTCTTCTGTTGTTCCAGTATCTTTTTTCTAACCTCATTATTTTGCCATTTTACAATAGCATTAGCTGCAAAATAGCTAATATTTTACGACAGTATGATTTTAAGGTTGTTTTTAAGCCAGTTAATAAACTAAATTTTTCACAGTTAAAGGATAAAATTTCACTTTAAAACTTTTGGGGCATTTACAATATCAAATGTCAATGTGGTTTGTCCTATCCAGGACAGACTAAACAACAACTCCGTTTCAGACTCAATGAACACAGAAATTATATTAAGAAAAAATAATTACAAAAATCCTCAATTGCTTGTCACTGTTGGAGAGAGGGACATAATTTTAATTTTGATTCAGACACTATTATTAATAAATGTAACACTCCATTAGATTTAGACTTCATTGAGGCAGTTTATATTCATAAATTTGGTAACTCCCTGGTCAATGATTTTTCAAGTTTACCTTACATCTCACTTTTCTGGGTTTAGTTACTGTGTCATAGTGACTCACTTCGGCTTAATCTGATTGGTGGCTCATGCGTGATGAGTTTCTCGGTGTGTTGTTTTAATTTGGGTTTCTCGATTCAATTTCATGTCTTTGGGGGGATACAATAATGTTTAATTTTATTTTATTGACACTGAGGATGTGAGTCTAAGTTACTCACGAAACGTATGTCTGTCCATTGTACTATGATATTGTGTGTTAAACGTTGGTGTTTTTAGTGTATATTTGTCCACACAAGATTTTATTCATACAAGATACGTATGTCTGAAGAGTGCCGTCCTGCTCGGCTCTAGTTCTGTCCCTGAGGTAGCAGGTTGAAGTTTTTTTATTAGACATATTTTATGAATCCGTAAACCGTGAATTCGTTGTTGAGCATTTTTTGCATCTTACGCATACCAAAACATACAAAACAAGTTTTCTGATGTATTACAAGATATACATTTACCAAATAAGAGCACTATTATATGAATTATATTCCGTTTTCGTATGCATGGCGACGTACGGAACACACCGAGGCAGCAAACTATGCGGAACTTAATGCCGGACAAAGTGACCGATCTTCGTGCTGGGAGAAATTTGCAATAATATCTTTTGTAAGTGTTCGAATAATGCTAGTAAATCTTTATCATAAATTGTGTGTTTTCTTTGTTCCGGGTGGCATTTTAAAACTCATCCTGTATTTGTCATTTTTACAAATGAACTGAGCTATATAAACTGATACCCAAGATAGTATATATTGATCTACAACCTTGATACCATTGAATAAGTTTTTGCCAAATTTTGTTTGTTTTCTTCATTTTTAACCCCCTATTCGATGTTACTCAACTATCTCATAATATCCTACAAATTAGTTTATTATTATTATTATTTGTTTGGCTGTGTTGAAATTCCGTAAATTAAATTTCGTCTGTAATGAAATAATTACAGATGAATGAAGTTTGTAATTGTATTCGGTTTTGGGGTTTTAAACAATATCGGGATATGATGTTGCCGCATATGTAAATGATATTCCATAATACCTGAAGTTCACGTACGTTAAGCTTCTACATAACATCATCTAAATCCAGACTCTCTTTAAAAGATTGAATAAAAATTTTCATTTTTTATACAGAATCCATTATTTAAATTGTATTATTTTTTAGTTACTAGATTACAACAAATTATCTTTCAATATTCGCAATTAGTTTAAACAGGGATTTATACATGATTTCAATTTTAAAAATGTAGTGAGAAAACTTAAAATATATTACTTTTTTCGGATGCATATCTGCATTGAGTTGCGCTAGAAGACTTACACCACATTTAGCGTCATTCCTTTAATAGGTATTACATAAAGCATGTTTAACGGATTTCCTTTTTATATTATTTTGCAACAGAATACGCAAAGAAATTACATAAGTTTTTTGTTTTTTTAGTAGTTAAGGTTTTGTTTATGATTAACAATGTGACGTATAGACGCAGGAAATTTATGTTCCGTCATGCGGTGTTTTAATATGAAAAAATAGTAGAGTGGTTTCGTGTGTAAGAATATTCCACATTCAGATAGCCTACATGAAAATAATACTATTTACGCTATGTACTTCCAAAATTGCTTTATTTACATCTGTGCATTTCACTGTTAAAAATTTGCAGCAAACTGTCCAGTCATTTGACCGTTTTTATAGAAAACGGTTACATAATCGTAATTGAACACTCTTCTGACCATAATATGGGCAATAATATGATCATATTGAAGTGACATTACGGTTATGTAACCGTTTACTCTAAAAACGGTCAAATGACTGGACAGTTTGCTGCAAATTTTTAACAGTGTTGTTATCTGCGATAAAACGAATTTAATGATCAAGAAATGAACTTTTTTCAAACGGAAGTAATAATTATCAAAAATAGTATCTATGAAATTTAAACATTACATATTATTTTTGTTTTCTAAAGTTCATATATATGAATATATATATATATATATATATATATATATATATATATATATATATATGTATATAATTAAGTTCTGTAAAATTACCTTAGAGTAACTGCACTTATACTGCAGATACATCTGAAAATATAATACTGAATTAATGACTGTAAAATTACTTCAAATTTACTACAGTTTTACTACAGATGTAAAGTCTCATTATTTTTTTAATTTATGAGTATAACATAACTTCACATAAACTGCAGTTTTTTTGCAGATAAAAGCTCACAGTATTTTTGAAATATATTACTGCAAAATTACTTCACATTAACTGCAAAATAACTGAAGTATTTTTACAGTCGAGATTGCACTACAGAAAATCTACAGTTGACTGTAGAAAAACTTTAAAAATACTTCACTTCTGTAGAAAAACTGCAGTTCATTTTTAGCTGGGTATATATATATATATATATATATGTAGGATTTGAGTTTAAACATATTGCATTTCCTTTATGACGTGCGTGATCATCAAATTAACTGACGTTCTAGTATTTTTATTATCCATGATTTCAAAGCACGAGTTATAAAAAGTTTGTATCGCGAGATCAAGATTTGAATATCTTCAAAATTGGAAAATGAGCCAGTCTTATAATTTTTACCATCGAGGAGGCGTCGAAGAGTGGAAGAGTCAATTAGGAAAAGTATTGTATGTTTTGGGTGAGAAGTGTACGATATTTTGAAGAAATAACCAACGAAGTGTTGTAGAATTGATTTTCTAGAATGGTATTAAAGTTCACGCTTTTGTTATTTTGAAGGTTAGTTGTCCAATTAATTCAGTAAATTAACTTTTTACATATCACCTTTCTACAAATTTGGAGGCTCGATGCCAGGTTATTAAAAGGAAAAGCAACTAGTAGTGGAATAAATAATGAAATAGGAATCAAAGTTAAAGTGTTTTAAACCGCCAGTATCAAAAATTGGGTTATGAATTAGCAAGGCAAGTATGAAAACCGTAATCGTATTACTCAAGTGCAATTTTGAAAGATGGACACGGGAACCCTAAATAAAGCTAAGAGAATTGATCTAATAAATCTCTGCGAGGCATGCGGAACTAAATCACCAGAAAAACTGACAATCCTTGTTTTAATAAAGTTGATTAAAAGCTGGAAGAATTACGATGAAGTTTTTATAAAGGATCGCTCAGAAGTAGTTATAGCAGCTAGAAAAGAGAAAACAGAAGAAGAAAGAGAAAGAGAAGAGAAAAAACTACAGGCGCAATCGAAACTAGAAGAAAAGAAATGGCGATGACAGATTGAAGATAAGAAATTAGAAGCAGAGATTGGAGAAAAGAAATTGAAAATGGAAATGAAAATGGAAATGGAAGATAGAAAATGGAAAGTAGAATTGGAGCAAAAAGATCGCGAAAGAGATTTCGAGATTAAGAAAATACAAATACAGGAAAATCCAAGAGAACAAACACATCGATGTGAACCCAAGGACAAATCCATGTAAGCAATTTAAATTGCTTAGATTATTAACAAAATATGAAAGTTCGAATGATATTAGTTTATATGTGGCTATGTACGAAAGGCAAATGGCGCAAACGGGCATTGATAAAAAAAACGGGTAAACTATTTAATTAAACTAATGCCATTATATGTGATTAATATAATAACTAGAGAAAACGAACCTGAAATTCACGATTATGATTGCATAAAAAATATTCTTCTAAAACGGTACAAACTATCGCCGGAAGAGTTTAGGCTGAAATTTTTCTCATCTAAAAAGGAGCCATCGGCTAATTAAAACCGATTTCGCTTTTGATATCAAAGTGCAGATTGATAAGAAAAGAAAACAGCCACGAAAATACAACGTAGGGGATATCGTCGCTATAAAGAGGACGAAATTTGGCAATGCTATCAAACTTAAAGAAAAATATTTGGGACCATATGAGATAACGGCAACCAAGAATCATGATCGATATGAAGTAGAAAAAGTAAGAGATCATGAAGGTCCAGAAAAGACGTAAACTGGGGTCGAATACATGAAGCTGTGGTCTTTGGGTTAAACTCCTGGATAAGTCAAACAGATTAAGTATATGTGTATGTGTGTTGAGCATGTAATCAAAATTTTATGTGAAAGAAAAAAATATAAAAATATCAAAAGTTCAACTGTTTAGGCATAAAAAGAAAAAAAAATTAGTAAGCCAAGATGCTGATATCGAGACGCCATCATGTCAGGATGACCGATTTGTAGGATTTGAGTTTAAAAAATACTTCATTTCCTTTATGACGTGCGTGATAATCAAATTAACTGACACACTAGTATTTTTACTATCCATTATTTCAAAGCACGTGTTATAAAAAGTTTGGATCGCGAGATCAAGATTTGAATATCTTCAAAATTTGAAAATGAGCCAGTCTTATAATTTTTACCATCGTGGAGGCGTCGAAGAGTGGAAGAGTCAATTAGGCAAAATATTGTATGTTTTGGGTGAGAAGTGTAAGATATTTTGAAAAAATAACAAACGAAGCGTTGTGTAATTGATTTTCTATAATCGTTTTAAAGTTCACGCTTTTGTTATTTTGCAGGATATATATATATATATATATATATATACTTATTTACTATATTTCTGGTATGAAAATTGTAATTAATAGGTTTCAATTTAATAATATGTTTTCAAAAGAAAAAAAATCAAATGATTAAAAAAAAAAAATAGTTTTTATGAAGCTTTGTATGCAGCAATAATCAAAATTTAAAAGCTTTATAGATATCTTATTTTTATACAGTTTTCATTTTTTGCCTCTGCAATGAACTAATATGTTAAGTTCAAAGTCATAAATATTGTTATTCACAGATATTTAAAAAATGAATATGCGATATATATTTAACAAATATTTAGACTATTCAAATATTCAATAAGGACGAATGTTCAATATATTTCGTAATACATGAAGCCATTCAGTACAGAAAAATCTGAGGATACCATTCGCTTACGAGACATTTAAAAATATTAAATAGATTGTAATGTGCAATTGTGGGCGTAAACTAAGGGATTTATCAATTAAATATTTTCAAATTTTCAAATTTTAATGTGATTTAAATAAAATTTTACTTGATTCATTGTTTTTTATCAAAATCCTTACAAAAACCAATTGGTTAAGCTGAATTCTAAGTACAATACTTCGAGAGTACGAACTCCTCTTAGGGAGTAACAACATTTGCGAAATACTGTGGAAAACAACTAATATTGAAATACCTTTTTCTCGTGATGTACTGAAGCATTTTCAATATATATTTTTTTTATAGTTATAGAAGTACATAAGCTATAAATCGATCTTTCGGCAAGAAATAGAAATAAAAAACTCAGTGGTTACACGATTTCGTAAACAGAAAAAAAAAATTAACGTTACTCGAAAGACCCCCGCCACACACACAGACAACAAAAAATAGGAATTTATAATAAAAACATAAAAACAATTATTGCATTTTATCAGTAGTTACCGAGAAAAAGTACCACAGTATCAATTTATTTTTCCATAGGAGTTAGCAGCTGCTGCTTTCTCTTTATGCAAGTTGTTCCTAACATTAATTTCACAATAAACACGTTAAATTGTAGTAAGATTTATTTTTGTTATTGTTTTTGTATTAAAATGTGCCAAGAAATTGTATTTACAGGCAATAAATCTTTTTTCACAATTTACCTTTTTAAACTGTTCCTCTAAAAATTTCGTGAATTTACGTATAGAAACTATATCAAACTTTAATTGCAATCAAGTTGAAATCAAGAATGAAAAGAAGAAAGCAATTTTCTAAATTGTGTTTTAAGAATCCAATCACATTCGCACTCATTTAAAAAGGCATTTTATGTTACTGATGATCATCTCTTGCATCGTCGTTCTAAATAAATTTAAAAGTTTTAAGCTGTTTAAGAACATCTGAAAATATAATGTTACATCTCATCTCTAAAGATACATTTTAAAATATATAACGTTAACTAAATGTAAGTTTTCAAAAACTGAAGCATATAATTTAACCCACTTTTAACGCACTTTTTGATATTTAGTTATTCTTTATTTATAATCAAATTGCTCTTCTGAGAACAAAAAGGCATTGTTAGAACATGTCCATAATTTTTGTGTAATTTCCTGAAACTTCTACTTTTACGTATTTCAATTTTACTAAACGATATATTTTATTAATCGTAAAGTCATGTTTAGTAGCTCCTATGGAGCTCCAATCTCTCTTTAAGTACTATAAAAAATCATAGCTAAATATTATTATTGGGATAACGAAACACTACAGCAGTCTTTGGGCAAATAAGAGTTTAATAATAAAACATGAATAATATTCTGAATTTTGACAGACATTTGTTATTAGTTTTTAGGTCATTACTGAATTGGTCATATACAACTGAAATCTATTTTTTGCTACGTCAATAATTTAATTTATATAGACTTAACAATTTTTTTAAATTTAAACCATGAATTGCCATTAGTGTATTTTCTTAATTTAATGAGAACGAACTAACTTCAAAAGAACGAAGGAATAAAAATATATCATGGCAAAAATTAAAACAGTGCAACAGCATTAATAGAAGGTTAAAATCATATGCATCCCAACTAGGCAAAAATTCAACATAATGAAATCACATTTAAGAACCTTCGCTATTCATGCGAAGACACTTGCAAGCAAATGTTAAACCAATGACAGTGTTCTTTTGAAATTTCTCGTTTGCATTTCAATATATTTAAGAGTGTATTCAAATCCAAACTGCTTATTTTGAGACACAATTTTAAATTCATTTTTGCTTTAAAATGCATCAAATTGGCAGGTTCTCTTATTCAGAAACTTTATAATGTCCGTATTGTCTCGATTTTTTGATAAAGGCAGAATAAATTTCAAAAAAATTATTCTCCAGACTAATTTTCAAAAAAATTATTCTGCTAACTTTGAACCGAATTTCCCAAAGCGATAGCGCTGGAAACAAAAAAAAAAATGATCGTACTGTGAAAATAATTGTTTGTAAATCAATTTCTAATTAATTGAACGAAAAATAAAAACCTGGGTCCCTTATAAATCTCTTCATAAATCACGCCGCCAAGTTTCATGTTTCTACTTTTAAAAATGACTTTGAAAAATGTGTCTCAAAATTTTGAGTTGTTGAGCGTGAAAAAAAAAAAAATTTAATACCGCCTTAAATGATTTTTTGCATAAGATATCTGAGGTTGACTTTTAACCATGCATATTTCGTACTTATTCAATTTTGGTTGCAGGATTTTTTTTTCTTAATGTTGGAACAGGTTTCAAAAGTGCTCGTATACTTCCCCCCCCTTCCCCACATACACAAAGAAATGCAGCCAATATTGAAAGAGTGAAAGAAAACCCAAATTAGACATCCACTTCAGAAATCCCATTAAAATAATCATTTAAAAAGATTGATATGCAAAAGAAAAATATGCTACCTTTGGTTCGACATTAACTTTCGAGTGTCTTCTCGTGCGTTGATACTAGCGTCGGTTTCTTAATTGTCCACAGATGTGACTGAAAATAACAGATTTAAATTCCTCAATAATATATAGTTTATAGCGAACTAGTAGCAAAAAATTATACAAAATTAACTAAAGAGTTTTGCTTCTTCAGACTTTTTCAGGCATAATTTTGAAAAGAAAAATCCCATAAATGTTATTAAACAGATTGACATCGGTGAAAAATACAAACAACCAAATGTTGTTTGTATTAGTTTGTGGAAATTATAAAAATTTTTTATTACCATGAAATACTTACAAACCTCATCTATGAAAGAGAAAACGAATTGCACGTAATTATATAACATTGTGACTTTATGTCTTCATAAGATTTTAATGCCAAAAATTTTCATGGCAATTGGTCATCATAAATTCCCAAACGATTAATGCTCTATTAAGCTATTTATCTAAAGTAAAAAAAAATGTCAATAAATCCAAAGACATGTCAAAAGAGAAAAAAAACTTAAATACCGATGAGATTTAATAAAAAGTTTAAAAATATATAACTATAAATAATAAATCTGCAGTCAATTGCACTGTGTTCAAAGCCGTAGACATCACTTCCCAGCAACGATTGAAGAAATAAGTTGATTTTTTGACACGTTGATTGGCAAATGGTCTTCTATAGTAAAACGATGATGCATGAGGTAGAGTATAAAAACACTCATGTTTAAAATTGTGTTTTTATTTATAGTTTACAATGCTTACAAAAAGCAATTTTCATAACATTAAATATATGTGTATATATACATAGTATAAGTGATTTTTATATATATATTTAAGTGATTTTCGGTTTGTGGTAATAATATTTCACTACATCTTGAAATAAATTGTTTATATACTGCGTAAACTTAAGTAAGTATCTATAATATAAACATCATGCTCATTGACTCACGAATACTACAAAACTTTGATTAAATGCATCAACCGCTTTAATGAATAAATTGCCGCTTCAATTGGACCACCCAACATTATACATCCAACAATTAATTGAATCGCCCATTTATGTGAATCATTTATTGATTGAATCCCTCTTTTATGTGACTCAACAATTAATTGAATTGGTGGCTATATAAATAAACGGTTAATGGAGTCAGCTGATTTCATGATTGAGATTATATAAGGTTAGTCCGGGATAGTTTCCCCACCTAAGCCTCCTTCATTTTTTTATAGCAATGATTTTTGTAGTGCACATGTAACCTATATACTCCAAACTTTATGTAGAACAACATCCACCTGTCTTATTCAACGGTTTTATTCTTAAATTCATATTATCAGTTACAATATATACATAAAAAGATAATTCTCTAAAATGTTTTAAATAAATGAAATCTAATTAAATGCAAAAAATACTCAAAATACGCAAAAAAAAGTTGTACATAAGGGAAAAGAATTACTAAAAAATCAATCATTTTTGAAAAGTATAAATTGAAAGTAATAAATCTACTTTCAACTACATTTTGACCACACTCGCAGACACCCCTTATCGGTAAAGTTTGAAGAAATTTGTTGACACTTTGACATGTTGATTGACAAATTCCCTACCATAAAAAATATAGAAAATAAATCATGCTGTGACTCGCAATATTATCAATAACTGAGATTCTTAATACGCTTTTTTATTTCTAAAATATATTTTTCAGATGTTATAAGAGATATCACAATCGTGTTTTTAATTGTTGGCTCACAAATTTAAAAAGGAAAATTGCTGTGTCTTTTAAAAATTAAAAATTCAAATGCTAATTAGGGGCAATGTAAAGAAATATTTGCTGTTTTTTAATACTGAAGAGCAAAGCAAAACTAAACTACAACATAAGTCTACTAATTATAAATAAAATACGATACCATTATTCCTAAAATTTATCGATAGCTCCGGAAACACAAACATCATTGTTATAATCTAGTTTTAAAGCTTTTTGGCGTCAAATTATATATATATTTTTTTATGAAATAAAGACGTCTGAAATTGGATAAAC
The DNA here is from genome assembly GCA_963931845.1 of Maratus michaelseni. Lineage (NCBI taxonomy): Eukaryota > Metazoa > Arthropoda > Arachnida > Araneae > Salticidae > Maratus > Maratus michaelseni. Next base: position 149,181,353 of record OZ007589.1, on the reverse strand, counting down.
AGAAAACAAATGATGTGTCTGAAAGAGTTTCAGAAACATGAAATTTATGTAGAGAGCATTGTTTTTTTTTCGTTTAGTTTCTGTTATTTATTTATTTTTTTTTTAATATTCAAAATTCACAAATTCAAAAAGAAGTTTTAATGACATTCCAATCTAGTGTTGTTTCCTGTTCGTGAAGTTATTACGACTTTGTTTTAAGTTCTGAATGATACTTCTTTCCCTCTTATGTAAAACATTTAAAACTATTTAATTTTATGTGTAATGGATGATTCTCATAACAATTTTTACTAATAAAATCCTTTTATACTAAAAAGTAAAATTTCACGTTAAAAAAGTTTCACAGTTAAACATATATTTATAAGAGAAACATTTGTATAAAGACATTGATATAATGCAGCTTCATTGTGTTCTGTCGTTTCATAATTAAACTAATATACAAGAGACATTTTTTAAACTAATACAAGAGACATTTTATTAAAGAAATCAGGTAAATGTAACAAAGGAAAGAAGATTATGCGTTAAGGAAACCCGCTATGTTTGAAAAGCCAATTTTGGGTAAATATTACAAATAACTTTCAAACTTCTCTTTCAAAGACTGTACAAATAGCTATCCAAAATATTTTTTTTCTTCATACGATCATTAGAAGTGTAGTTATTGCTCTTTTTGGTTTGATTTCTCAAACTGGTAATGTATATTTAACTAACCAGTACATGTTATTTAAGATTCTTAAAAAAAAGAACTTTTAATATTTAGATTAAAGACAATATAAAAATCTGGAAAGTTTTATGAACTTGATGGGAATATTTCGAATAGATTTCTCCCCTCCCCCCCCCTGGAAAAGAAATACGAAAAACAATTTATCTTCTTTTTTTATATATATATTTATACAAAACCAATGATTTAAAACTTATGTGATGTTATGAGTGAAAGGAACAATTAGTTTAAATTTTGAGAGTTTTCTAAATATGTAAAACTATTTTTATAAATAAACAGTCAGAAAATATATAAATAATGATCAGAGTGATGATATGGTTATATTGACATTCCAGGTCAATTGGCTTAGGGGTCTCTGTTCGACTCCATTCAACTTTGATGTAATCGCTACAGGACATACATATATGTTTAAAACGGACATATGGCAACTGTCAGAGTTAGAAGTAGTATAGTTGGGGAACCAAGGATGATTCTGAAAATTTCCTTACTTCGCTGTCGCTGGAAAAACGATCAAATTACTAAGTTTGCCCTCTTACTGCTCATGCAACTAGAAACCTTACATTTTGAAATATTTGATCAATTAGAACATTTTGTGCTGAAAAACGTAATTGTAGTATTAAAAATCAAAAATCAATCCACACAGAATACATTCATCACCACTTGCACTCAAACTATGCCATACAGCCGCTTGCGATGATTTTCGCCCTTTCTTTAACAAGCTGTAACGACTAAACAAATTAGTTTGAAAGCTTGTTTTTTTAGCAGTTAATTAACTATGGACATGGAATAGAGCTACTGAGGATGCTTCCTGCCTGTTGAATATTTATTAGTTTATTCATGTTTGAAATCCCCTAAACATTAAATTTTTAAATTCAACTTAATTTTCAGAAGCTTACATCCAAAAAGGGACACTTCTGACTTGATAACCGTTAGCATCACTGAAAAGAGAACACCGTAGTCGACAAGAAATTTTTCGATTACGCTTTCGATTGGGATTTTTTGTATAAGATGGTAAAAACGAGATTCAAAACATCTACTTTGCGTGAGATTCGCAACTAAATACGTATTCAAAAAATTGTCTCTCTATACTCAAATATCTCTTGAACGGATGAAGCTAGAATTCAGAACATGATTCTATCAATACTAAAATGGTTATGCTCTATCATATGAGAGTGACTGCCGTATCCCTAGTGGCAAAATTTTGAAGTTATCAATCTAACTCGGAAACAAACATAGAGAGAACGAAAAATGTCAATTGAAAAAGCCAGTTGCAATTTTACAGAATTCTCAATTTACTATGAAATGTTGTCTGACATGTAAAAATAACTTTATTAGAAGTTCTGAAATGTTAAATTTTCGATAACCGATCACAAGCTTAAATACGTCACTGATCGTTTGTAAAGGTGTGGCATTATATAAGGCATATAATATATGTATTTTCTAATAAAACTAATACATGTAAGCAAGGTGAATTAATTTTTAAAGAAATACAAGTTAAGTGTGCTCAATGTGTCCACCATCTGCAACTATATATGTAAATGCTTGGTAATGCAACCACATGATTTTTTGAATGACATTTTATTTGGTTTTGAAAATAACGTTAAACGTGACGTCAAACGAGTGCTTTTTGATGCTCACTATATGTATTTTTCAAAAATTAGTACTTTACACAACTAACTGTCACAAAAAGTAGTAACTAATATCAATTTAACATGCAGCGTATTTCGAGCTAATGGAGAAATTTTAAGGAAAAATAGAACTCAGCAAAGCAAATGATTTTTCACCGCAGAATAAACGTTTTATCCAATTCGTTAAAACATTCAAATACAAAGGTTTAATTGAGAATACAGTTATTTACTTTACAATACTAAGCTTCTTTATAAAAATGAAATAATCCCGCTATTAAAAAAAAAATGTGTGTGAAATGAATTGAATGTACAAATTTCTGTATAGAAAAAATACTTTAGAAGCTATAAATATTTTAAATAAATTAACGTTTTATAATTAAAGGAATTGGCTCAACGAATTTACTTATGCCAAGTATGGGAAGAACAATATGATGAAGAAATATTCATGAAAGCATTATGTCATTTAATTTTCCAAACTAAACTACAAAGTTATTATCTGTCTTTAATTACACTTGGTCTTAGTTACAAAACATCAAAACAAATCAGTAAAAGGCTAAAATGGTGTATTTTTATATTTGTATCTGTTCTATTATTCTCGGGTATAATTCAAGCAATTCAGTTACAATACAAATAAATTTCTATTCCAAACAAAGAAGTTTAAAATCGCATTCAATACACATTTAACTGTAATTAACATTTCTGTAGATCGTGTTTTTATATGCTCTAAATGATTTCCCAAGAAAATTCACCCGTTTTAGAAACTTACAGAATACAGACAAGAAATTTTCATTTGACAGTTGCTCATGGATTGAAATTTTATAGGTTCCAGCGAAATATTTAGAAAGAAAAAAAATCAATAAACATCTTACAAAAATTTAAAAAAACTGAGCATAATATAAAATAATAAAATATAATTTAAATTTATAATGAAACTAAATTGTGTTAATAAATACATTCAGTAGATATTATACATTGTTGTAAATATGAATATTTATGTATTATCAGGGGGAAATAAATTATTATTATATGATACACGTATACTAAAACTTAAATGCATGTTTAAACGGAGTAGGAACTGCCTTTTTGAAAAACTATATGATTAAAATGAATGAATTATAATTATCTTTAAAATTCTTAAATTCTAATCATCTAAAGTTTGTTAAATATAACTTAAAATTGGAAAGAAACTTCTATTCAGAAATTCATAGAACATCTCTAGATTTAAAGTAAATTTCTGAAATTCATAAAACATCTCTAGATTTAAAGTAAATTTCTGAAATTCATAGAACATCTCTAGATTTAAAGTAAATTTCTGAAATTCATAGAACGTCTCTAGATTTAAAGAAAATTATAAAATAATAATTATCAGATTGTAAAACTGATTTACGTTTTGTGTAACAGAATTTTCAAAATACACTGGCCTCCAAAAGTTAAGGTACAACCGGTTTTTTGGGTCTAATTTGCAAATGAATGAATATAGAAACAATAAATTTGGAGGAAATGTGCGCTAAACTGTTATTTATTAAATGCGACATAGAAATTTACTTAAGTTAAACGTATAAATGAAATTACAACAAAAAAGCACCCATGGTGGAAAATTCCATTCTTGGAGAAATCAGTACATCGCCGTATTATGCAGTAAAATGTGACAGAAACATTAAAAAACTGATTCTAATACGGAATATGGTTACCCCGGACTTGAATGCATTGGCGGCATCGACATTCCATGCTATCAATTAAATTGTCGGACACCGAAATAGGTAACGCTGACCAGACTTGGAGTAAGCCTTGTTCCAGCTCATTTAATGACCTTGGAGGAGGACTTAAAGCCACAACCTGTCTTCCAAGATAGTCCCAAAAATGTTCTATCGGATTCAAGTCTGGAGAGTGAGCTGGCCATTCCATTCTCTCCAAACCGTGATCCTCAAGATAATCCTCAACAACCACAGCTTTATCGCATTATCATCCATTAGAATGAAACCATTGCCAATAGCACCGGCATAAGGGCGCACATATGAATCAAGAATCGCATCCCGATATCTCGCACCAGTCACAGTTCCTCCATGGAACACATGCAGGTCAGTGTGGCCTCCGAGTGAGATCCCTGCCCAAACCATGATTCCACCGTTTCTGTTCTTGTGTGTTTCGATAGTGTTTGATTGATGGTATCGAGTGCATTGTTCTCTCCAGATCAGAAAACGTCCTGAATCGGTCTCCAGTATGAATCTGGACTCGTCTGTGAAGAGTACAGAAGCCCTCTGTTGTCTGATCCAGGAAACATGTTCTCTTGCCCAACATAAGCGGGCCCTTCTCTGTCGTCTGTTGAGGGGGACACACACAACTGGTCGCCTTGCATAGAGACCTGCATTGTGAAGACGTCTTTGCACCGTAGTAGCGGAGATTCTTCTCCCTGATGCTGCAAAGTGGTCTGCAATGAGTTGCGGCACAGTAGTGCGTCTTCTCCTTCGGGCCGAAAGAGCTAGAATCCGGTCTTCTGCACGTATTGTAACACGTGGGCGGCCTGGAACATGTCTTCTGGACACAGAATCTTCGGATTCATACTGATCCCAGAGTCGTTGGACTACACTGCGAGACACATTGAGCCATCTAGCAGTATCGGCCTGTGACAGCCCCAATTCCCTCCATCCTACCTCCCGCCACCTTAATGAATCGGGCAAACGACTTCTTCTAGACATTTCTAGACTCTACTGGCTGTTGTGAACAAAATTGACAACAATAGTTTGAATACAACAAAACTTACACGCGAAATTACGAAAGCTTCGTAATTGCATATTTTTCTCTCATTCACAAATACCTATTCTTTTCTATAAAATAAAAGTGGTAGCTGTAATTTTTGCGTAAGTTTTTTTAAAGCTTATTATTTTCATTCATATAAACTATGAATTTTAATCTGACTGCCATTTTTTGTCTGGTGACCTTCGAAAAACACGTTGTACCTTAACTTTTGGAGGCCAGTGTAAATAACGTTTTAAACATATTATTGTTCAGAATTTTATCAATTGATTTATAAATAATATTCAGAATAATTATCTTATATTACCATAACGATCTCAAAAATTATCATTGCAACATAATCCTCTAACGCGGTATTTAAAGTCATTAAATATATACCTAATTGTTATATGGAAATATATATAAAGTCTTTAATTCAGAAAGTAGATTGCGGTATGTATTCGTACTATCATACTGTTAAAATTCTTGAATCAGTTGAGGTAAATGTAAACAAGGGGTAATTGTAAACAATTGATACTGGTGCTAATTTAAGCGTTAGAAAAACTAATAGATAATTGGCGCCGTCGGTGTCAAAATAGTTTGATAAGGCTGAAAGTTTATCAAACAAAGTTTATGCTCCTCTTTATTTATTGCTGCTGCAGATGAAAAAACAAAGGTATGTCGTTTTTAATATTTATTGTTTTTAGTGAAGTATTCCGTCGAAGAATTGCTTTTTAGTATTTACTCATTAATATTTTCACCGCTCTGCACAATGCTGTTTGGAATACCTCATTACCCTTCTTCATTATCCCGTAATGGAAGGGAGTAAATGACCGGAGAGAAAGCAAAGAAGATAAAAAATCAGAAAGATATTGTAAGAAGCAAAAGAAATAAAAATTAAATGAGCACCTGACTATGAAAAGAACAAGAAACTGACATCACTGCAGATCATCAGATGTTTCGCAAGAAAAGCTAATAGTTGCTAATAACGAGATAAAGAAAAAAAATTAAATTGGGGCTGTTGTAAATGGGATGAAGTCCGTTCAAGCATTTTTTTAAATTAAAATAATATTCTCTAAGAGTTTAGAAATGTATAATTTTTTAATATGAGAGATCATACTTCCGAGGGAAAGTATTGGAAGTTACTGAAGACGATAGAGAGATCAGTGCAATCCAGAAAATCTGAAATCGTATAAATGGGCCACTACATCAGATGTAATGGTGTATCCGAAAGTGTAGAAAGTAATTATTGGTCACATGGAAGAACTAAAGCCTTTGTTTTAGAGGGAGTGACATACCGTGTCAGTTTAGAAAAGCTCAGTTTGTTCTCATATTTTTTTTTATATATATTTTAAAGTAATTTGAAATGAAATGAAGTGAACATAGTCAAGAATGTATGTTATTTCTTAATACTTTAGACAATGCCTAGTTTTTACTGTACTTAAATATCAACAGAGCCTTTTATTCTACTTTATGATCTACAAAAACGACAAATGACGAAGACTGTTGTATTTTAAATCTATTGTTGTAACCATGTCTTTACAAATTTCATAGAACCTGGTAGCCAGCAAAAAATTCCAGTCGCCAGTAAAAATATATATATATTCCCCCCCCCCCCTTCCTCTTTCTTCATTGATTTTCAAAAAGCACAAACGGTTTTTTATGAATTAATTGAGAAAAAATAATATCAAGCATAGTTTAGAATTAAAAAGTACATAGTTTAAAATATAACATAATTTAAATTTATATATTTACTTTAAATGCATTACTTAGAATCACTTATATGTTATCATTCGTTAACATGAATGTGATAGATTAATCAGTTTTAATTCTGAACCTAAAAATCTGTTTTTAAACGCATAAAACAGCTTGAACATTTTCCAGCATTGTATTAAATTTTAGATGCCACAGAGACTGGATTGACACTACCATTTTCTGTTTTATTGAACTCCCCTACCCCACATTCTAATCACGTGACATGCAAGCTGGCTAGAGCGGCAAAGATTGGCGTTTTCTGCGCATGAAAATGCTTTTTTAAAATTGCTTCTTCCAATAAAAGAGAAGAGGGAGATATCTGCTTCGCACAAGTAGGAGTGGGAGAGAGAAAAAATACCGTTTGTGTTCATTTCTTAGAACATGTTTTGTTTAAAAAAAATAGCAGATTAAATCACTTGGTTTCAAGAAAAAAAAACTCGGTCGTCAGATCAAAACACTTGTTCGCCAGTGGCGACCTGGCAACCTCATTTGTCAAGCCCTGGTTGTAACCATCATCTAATTTGTAAGCATCATTGTCAAATGATTAAAATAATTAAGACAGTTCTTTATCCTCTGATATTTATATATGGGCAACTCATGTTTATTTGACAACCCAGAAAAATTACTGCAGTTAAAATTTACTCCTTAGTCTCCAGGGTAAATATAAAAATGAAGAGAAATTGTAAACAGGATTTCATTTGTGTTAAAATCTTTCTAAACAATTTCGTTTTCACATAAACTTGTTATAAAGGTATAAAATAACAGGTGATCGAAAAAAAATTAGGTTATTAAAGGTTATTTAGGTTACGAAAAAAACAGTGTATAGTTTTCTAATCAACAAGGCTTTCTTCATCTTTTTAAAATTCAGATGAATTTGTAGAAACAAAAGATAATTCCAAGTTTCGTTTCTCATTATTTTTTACCAACATACGAAATTATATAGTCAAAGAGTTAAACAACAATTATTCACATAAAGAGCCCGAAAGGCTTTTTATATTCGCTGTTTTTAACATCATAGCAAACATAGTAAGTACTTTTTGTTTGCATGGAATTTCCATTTCAATTTCACATTTTCAGGCTTTTTATGCCTGAAAATGTTAAATGCCGCTTTATAACTTTGCACAGTTTAACAAATTAAAACGTTTGTTTGACTATTTCTTTTAATTTAACGACTATCCTCACATATATTACATGTTTGTGTAAAACCAGAGTAGGGCAAATTTGTAATTCAAATTATCTGCAATGTAATTAGAATTTAATTATATGCAATTTATTAATGTTACACACATCCAAACTCAAAACATTCGTTAAATAATAGGATGCAGGGCATTGCGACCACAGTGCTGCAAGATTATTTTACGGCATGTAATTGTAACTATAATTAATTAAATACTATTAAATTGTAATTACATTGCAGATAATTGCAATTACAAATTTGCCCAACTCTGTGTAAAACATACCTGTTGTGATTGATGACAGAGGAAGTAAATTTCATAAAGGTAAAAATGCCTCTTTGAAATTACATTTACGAATCAGTTTAATTTTGAAGCATACAATTTCCTTAACGTAATTTATTTTTCAAAGTTTTGTAAGAATAAGTTTTCTTTTCATAATGTGTATTTACATTATATGTTTGTACTTTTGGCATGATAGAAATTGTTTATTACCGCGATTAATTTTTTTAAAATTAAGATGCATGTTATGTAGGTCTTAAAGTGAAGAATGGCTGTAAGTAAGTAAAGCTAGGAGAGTCTGCGCACAATTCAAAAGAATAACAATAAAAAAATCTAAATATTAATTTTTTGCTAAAGTATCCATGAATAATTTTTACTTCATTTCTTTTTTTTATGCATTTCCATTGCTATTTTGTTGTTATGTTGTAATTTAATAGAACAGTTGTAATAAAACCATGAAAGTTATTTTGCGCAACCTGTCCTTACAGAGTTGGTGTGATTGCGCACATGGGTAGGATAGATTGTTACTAATGTAACTACAATTAAATTGTTAACAATAATAATTACACTTAAATGATATTGTTGTACGGTTTTTGTGAAGAAATTTTATTGTATTAAGATTGAATATTTCAACCTAATGATTAAAGAATCATTAAAAGGAAATAATTTAAAGACGATTAAAATTTTTTAATTAAACTGAGAAAAATTAAAGAATCAGAAAAAGCAAGTCCAAATAAGATTACAAAGTAACATTAAGTTACTTGATAACACGTTTAACTTAAAATTAGCCCATTTTAATTTTTTATTTTTTATGCAAATTTACCAATAAGCTGCGTAATCTCTCCTAGCATGGAAACTAATGGAAACAATGCGAAATCTCTCCTAAGTAGCAGATGCTCAAACTCTCCAATTGCGGTAGGAGAGAATGCGCGGCCTTTTATATAAACATGGCCGCTACTAAAGCGAACCGTTGATGTTCACATTGTTAGTTCAGATTAGTAGCTTATGAGAAATCGTTTAAGTTTAAAATATTTTGTACGACTGACATTGTATAGAAATTCTGATGAATATCTATGAAAATTCAAGCAATTACTTTGGGAAAACAAAACAAAATAGCAATGCTTTATCTTAGACGCTCAAAACAATCAACTTGCACTTTCAAGTAGACACTCCACTACTTCTGTTGTACAACTACATGGAGTCGCTGCGCGCTCACTCTACTCCTTCCCCCCAAAACTCTATACGCGCAATCTCTCCTGGCTTTACCTTAAGTAATAAAGTACTTAGTGGGAGTTTTCAGCATGAAGCTAATTTAAACATTAAAGTTAAAATTTTAATTTAATCTTTAACCAGAGACGTGAAATATCGTACACATAAAATACCGCAATGTTTGTGGAACTGCTAATTTCTTGAATTTGCTATAAAAATAAACCAAACCTATTAATAACTTTAATTTGAACGCAAAGGTTCATTATTTAATACGGACGAACTAATAGAACCAAATTGGTTATGCGGTAGCAAAAACATAGGTTTTGAAAGTGTCATTTAATAAAGAAATCACTGAAAAATCATTTAATATTACCAGTTAAGATTTTGAAGTCTTAGAGACTGTTGTATCCGGATATGGGTTAGCCAGTCTGGAGCGTAAATGAAATACTAGCTGTAATAAGGAGGAATTCTTTTAATTGTTTGGAACAGAATGGCTGCGTAAAACAGCAGGTCAGGATTTCGTTTCCATGTAAATGAAATTAGTTACTTTTTCTTTAAAAATTTTCACTGACATTTCACGCACACCCACTTTACAAAGAAAATCTTCATGAGATATGTAGCCGTAAAAATGTAATAAAAAACATTAAAATGTGTAATAATTGGCAAAAACATAAAGAAAAAAATTTGGGGAAATGCGAATTGAGAGCATACGTGGGACGTCGTGATACAGTTAGTGTTAAAACTCAATTTGTATGCTGAAGTAAAAATCTCAGTTCATTCAATCACCTTTCTTTATTTTTTTAATCTTTCATTTTTTATATCAGGCGTATAATACACACCTATAAATGTTGATTCACAAAAGTATGCATTACGTTGGAATATACGGTCGTTTAAACTTTAAAACTGCGATAAATTAAAGTATTCCTTTTGTATTATTATTCTTCTTTGTAAGATCTTTATACGCATTTATGAAAAATATATCTAAAGTTATTTTAGGAGTAGATATAAATATCAATTCGTTTTGTTATCCCGCATCATCAGGGGACCGTGTGAAATACAAATATAATTTTAATAGGATTTTTAATTTCACGAATTTCTTTTTGAAAATATGCAGGTAAATTAAAAGATTCTTATTTCCATTCTTATATTTTGTATCTAAAATCAAAACTTTATTTTGAATTTGAAGTGGTGTAAAATATATGCTCTATGTAAATTGTCCTGTACTATCTACAAGTTCAATTTATGTTACATAATGTTATCTTGGATTTAAAAAAAAAGATCCTTTTTGTTCTGGTGATTGACATTATCTTAATACATAGTGAATTTCTTTTCTTGAAAACTATTTACGATAGGAAAATGCCGCATACGAAAATTACTCAATTAAGTATTTCTTAAAGTTTATTTCCAGGCAGAGATATATGTAACAAGCAGTTTATTTTTTTTTTTTACTGAGTTATTAATATATTTAAAAATCAGTCTCTAAATCTGCTATTTTGTAATAAGAAAAAAGTAACATCGTAATTTGCCATAAAAATATAACTTTTTGATTTTTTTTTATGTAACTAGCAAAATAAGCTTTTTAAAACTTTTAGCATTATAACATATCATAATATTATGAATGTGTATCAATATACAGTAGCCTGTATTTTTTTTCGATGAAAAACTTAATTGGTTTTCATCTTTAGATATTTATACACGCTACACACTCAAATCCAAATGTATTTCCTAATTTTTTAAAAACAAATGTAATTAACGAAAATTACGTTTTACGAAAGATTGTTTGCATGTCTTTTGGAGGTTTTCTGTAGACAATAATTGTTTATTATATTTTTCATTATTATGAGTGGCGTATTCTAGTCTCGATCTAAACCATCCACGCATCTGCAGTCATGCAGACACGTGGATGGAATTTGACCGGAATTTTAACACTAAACATCATATATATTATTTCTCCTGTCAACATCCCTTTTTCTAAGAAAATACGAAACGCAGAACAACGAATGAGATACCATATGAAAGGTTTTAGAACCGGTTTCTGACATAGCCTACTTAACAATTCGTTAAAACATGTTTTTGATTAAAATTTGCTGAAAATTAAAAATTTAATCCTCATTGTTTTCATGAAAGAAATGAAAGGTTTCCCTGAAATTATTGTTGCCAAAAAAATAAAATATCACATTATATGATGCTTATAGCAATTATTATAAAAAACACCGCACGGGTTTATTTTATACTTATGATTAAAAAGCGAAATTGAAATTGAAATGTTTAGATTTATATTTCTATGTTCCATGTTTTTCCCGAAGCGGATGACGTCATCCTCTAATGCAGTTAAAATACGATTGTTAATTTTTTTTCTCGCGCGTGTCTTTTGCAATCTTGGATCAGTTTTTAGTCTAAATTTGATGGCATAAATTAGATGATATTCTGGCTTGACTAACAAGTAAATGTTGTTTGCAGATATTTTTATCCTTGCTTTTTCTTTAGAAGTTTAAACCTGCATCTAAAAAATATTACATATTGATAAAAAATGATACTTCTCTATTATCCCGTCAACCATTTTTCATAACAAAAAACTATCGCCAAATAAACGGGAGAACTTTGCCATTGGAATATCAAAAAACAAATAAATAAATAAAATATAAGAATTTAAGGACACAATTGTTATTTTAATTAATAAAATAACTACTAAATCAGTAAAACATAATGAAAAATACACGCAAATGTCGAATGTAAAACCACTAGATGACGTAACAAACACGCATAATGATTCTGACATCAAGTAAATGGGACTGAATTTTTGGCGTTTAATCTTACAGTTTGGCGGTAGTTTTTTGTTATGAAAAGTGGTCGACGGGATAATAGAGAAGTACCTAAAAAATATTAGATTTCAGTGCGAAATATACGCACGGGCCCTCTGGTCCCTTATTATATCACGATTTCCCACGCATGCTCTCAAGAGTCCATACCGGAACTTCCTCAATATCAGTTTTTAACGTCATAATAGTTTTTTTTTATAAACACCTAAAACCCTGCAACAGAGCATTATACGAGGGATACGAAAGTAAGTACATAAACAATGAGATATGCATAAAGAATATTCAAATAAAACAGACAGAAATTAAAATAAAGAAATCAAACTATCAAAATACAATAATAATGAGAGAGGACATACTAACATTACTGATTACCGGGAAATGTTGATAACTCTTTTAACTATGATTCATATATAATAATTCAACGAGTTGAAATTCCGATGTTAAGGTCAGAAGTCTTTAGATTAAAACATACCAACAGTGTCTGTAAGCTAGATTTTGAAAAACAAATGAGTCATGTAGGACGATGGGTTGTCCTTCTGAAATATATGTGACATCCTGTTTTTAAATTGAGCTCGCCGACAACTTTAATGAAGGCGATTTCGGGTCATCAGATCCTCATATTCTGCGATACTACAGTCGTATATTTTAGCAAAATTTTGCATATATTTTACCAAAGTTAGCAAAATATTTATGAAATAAATTGGAAATTATTGCATATTTTTTCGGAGCATATTTTCTGTGCATTTAATTTTTTGAAGCTAAAACAATAAAGAAATTTAGGTTCAGCCTTAAGATATAGATGTATCCTATAAATCCGTGAAAATTGGATGCAAACATACCAGTAAAAAACCCTTAATGAGTTAAAAGCTTGTACCAAAGCATTTTACCTTATGGGGGTCTTAGAAATAATTCTATCAAATTTAGATCGACGCTATGCTATATATATATATTATTTCATCATTTTCTTTTTCGTTTTATTAATATTCACAGGTACAAACATTAATTTCAATATGGAAACATATGTATATATAATGTATTCGGATATGCTTCTTTATTCATATCTCTCATTACAATTTAAAGTACTATGAGTTTTACAAGAAATGATAGCAAAATTCGTGTGTCGCCTTGATGTGACTTTAAAAGCTTTGTTTTAAAACTCGAATGAAAATATTTTTGATATCTCGTCTAAAGTATATTTACACATTCAAACAATATTTTTCCAACACATTGATAAATATATCACACAATCACTGAGCCAATATTATGCATTGAAATGTATTTATTTCAATAAATTGATTTATCTTTTGCGTCACGGTATTCAAAATCGTATGTAAAATGTACATAAAATTTTTCTTGATGTCATACTATCCATTTGCACACATTTCATTTACTTTGGATACTATAACGCAAAGTAAACATTTACATAAATTTTACTTACTATGTAGATAGCATGACGCAAAAGATAAATCAGTCTCATAATACGTCTATATAAAATAACGCAAAGTAAACATTTACATAAATTTTACTTACTATGTGGATAGCATGACGCAAAAGATAAATCAGTCTCATATTACGTCTATATAAAATGACGGGTTTTGAGTGATAGAGTGAACAATCACTCAAAAAACTGCAGTCTCTCATGATTAAGCAATCCCAAAGAAATATTGCGATCAATTTAAAAAAAAGAGCACGTTTATAATATTATGATATAAATGACTTTAAAGTGTCCATTTAACTTTGCTTACATTGAGACCACAGTCACATTTTTAGTCGTAATTAGAGTAACAACAGTTATTTGTTTTATGCAGCTTATTTTAAGGTTACCAGAAAGTTTTGAGATTACAAAAACTGACTAAAGTTGGATCGTGGATTACGAAGCTTGTAAATAATTCAGACTATTACTTATTTTTCCTTCGTTTATTTATTTATGTTTCATTAAATAATATTGTTAAATTGTAGAAAACAAAAACTAAAGTTTTAATAATGTACAACAAACTTAATCTTGAAAAACTAGTTTTGTCATGATTGTTACATATTTTGGAGTAGTTTTTCTCTTTTGCTTTACTGCTTATTTCGTTGACTCTCTATTATGTATAAAATAATAATAATAATAATAATAAACCGTAATAAAAATTTCAAAATTATAAAAAATTAATATTTTTGTTATAATTTGGAAAAAAATGTTTGTTTTTCAGGTGTAGATTGTAGAGAATTTAATTCCCTTTATTCTAAAACAAGAAATAGCTAAATCCTTTAATTTGTTCAAAAGTTATCGTGACAAAACCGCTCAAAAACGGCGTTTCGAAATAATTGAGTTTAAAGTTTTACTTTCGAAAATATTGCCGGTGCGTGTCTCAACGATTACGGCTCGAACGATAGTAATTAAGGGCAAACCTTTTTTCGTCCCCTGAAAATGCTCAGAATATATTGCTCCTTGACACACATTTTTCTTAAAATTCGAAATTGTTGAAGATTTAACAGTACCGTATTTTTCGTCATATAATCCGCGGCTCAAATAATTCAGTTTAGACCCAGAAATTTTATTTAGTAATTAAGTCAAGCGTATTCCGAGATGAAGAAAGTAGTATTTTTTCAAATACAATTTCTGGGTCTAAAATGAGTGTTTTGAACCGCAGATTATAATCCGAAAAATACGGTGGTATGCCCCCTTTATTGTATGCCTTAGCTAAAATGTTTTAAATATAATACATATTTCTAAAAATCCCATCTACACATTTTTAGAAACAAATATGTTAATTTCGAGAACTTTCTCAAATTTAAGTACTGTAGTTCGAACAATTCTGGCAGTTTTTAATTCAAAGCATTTATTACATTTTAAAAAGATGATAAATGCGTGCGAGAAAATAAAATATAAAGCTTAAAATGTTATAAATTTTATATTTATAAAAGTTTCAAGTAAGTTTAGCTATAAAATCGATATAAAATTTAGTCTCCCTAGATAAAGCACTTAATTCTGTGTAATAAAAATGTGTGAAAAATTAGTTCTACTTTCAGTTGTTTTATTCAATATACTTCACCATTCTTTTGTCAGCTAAATAAGGGAAATGTGAATGTTTGTTTTTTTCTCATTAACATATTTTCATATGCTCATGAATACCATAAATTAAAAACTATTTTTGAGAAATCTTTGCTTAAAGAATTAGCATAGAGATAGTTTTAATGAAAATGATTAAATACAAGGAATTTTCACACTTCTTTGTAGGTTCATCTTTTTATGAAGAGAAGAAAAAAAAAGTTTTAATACATGTGTTCTAAAAATGGATGACATTAGCACTTGGCATTCACCCAATAAACTGCATATTCTGATTACTTTCTGCTCTTGAAAGTTATAAATGGAGATATTATATTGTTACGTGACTAATGGTTAAGGGATGAATTCGAGTTAGATTAATTACATTTAGTTGTATTCACAAAAGAAGACATATTAATTTGATTTCATAAAATGTAATGTGGAAGAAATATTGTCTTTTTTATAAAAACTAAGATAAAATTTATCATTTATGCATATTACAATGTGATGAGTCACTTAATTATCTGTAAAATAGTTAGGAAATGTAATATTTCAGATTACTTGCGTTATTACATAGAAAAAGAAATTCCAGTGCTAATTGAGAAAAAAACCCTTTGATTATGTGTTTTTTTTATCGTGTATCATGTCATCGATAATTTAATACTGTATGGGAAAAAATCTTCAAAAACCGAAGCTTTGATAAAGATAAATTATAATTAATATGCAAAAAATGTTTTTGCGGAAAGAACATTATTAAAATAAAACATATGATATTACTGCTTAGTATGGAGCTAACAACAGGAATATTTTTACTTTTTTCCCTATATTTGAGTATGATATGTTGATATAATAAAAGCCAATATGTCATTATTAAACAAATGAAGTTATGCTCACATATTACGCTGTGTACCAGACATTCCATGAAAAAAAGTATTTGAAACTGAATTAAGAGTAAAATCTGAGTTTCCTGTAATTATTATATTTTTTAATTAAAAAATACATTTAATATGAATATATGCATAATGAAACACATTTTTTCATTTAAAAAAAATATACTTTTTTATTTCGTTACATTATGACTTTCGTTTCGTGTGAAGTCACCGTGAAGTCTCATTGTGAAGTAAGAGAAATCTTTACAAATTTCTCGTTTGCCTAAAAATGTTTTTAATGACTCATTTTGCATAGGGTATCTAAGGTTGATTTCTAACGGCGTGTAACGTTGTACTTTTTCCATTTTGGTTGCAGCTTGGTTTTGAGTTTCAATTTAGGAACCATCCGACCAAGTTGTTTCTAAAATTAAAAGTGTTCTCAGAAATAAACTGAAAAGAAAACGAAGATACCACGCTAGACATCGACCTCTGATATACTATCCAAAAGAATTTCAACTTTAGAAATATTTAAGAGAATTTTGGAAAATAATGTCATCATTTGTTTAAAATTGGTTCGCGAATATCACCGCGTGATTAGTATAAGCTCATATGTTACTCGCAACTTTCAAAACGTAGGACATTTCGACTTCACCGTGTTGTGGATATGAATTGTCTTATGTGTCACGTGACGACAATTATAACAATAAGTTGAATTTTGGTCACGAAGCTTTCACATTTGTATCACATTTGGGTATTAAGGCAATAACGGGAATATATGTAATATAAACCAAAGATTGTATATATATCAAACAATCTTTACTATCTATTATATATGCTTTAAATACTCATTCAACTTTCTGCAGATTCTCATGTACTGTTTTGGTTTTACGAGTTAATTTGTTGTGGCATTAAATTACTTCACGGCCACTGAATTATGAGATTGTCAAAATTAGATTAAAATATTTTATTAAATCATTAATTAATTTAAAATTTCATGGCAAGTTTATAATGTATGTTATTTTCTTTCATTTATTGTCGTAGTTAAAATTCTACATTCTAAAATGGTGTAGTATAAGAGAACTGTAGTAAGTTTACTATAGGTATTACTTTATTAATAAAAACAAATATTTACAATCATTAGTATGAAAAATGATTTATTATATATCAAAAATATTACTTTTAAAATTTACATTCAATTTAACATGGTATAGGTCTTTAATTTTCTAGAGAATTTCGCTATTATTTATTAATTAAATTATATATTTTTTTAAATATGTAATGTCAGTATTCCACCATAATTTGTATGGCTTCATCAAATGAAAATTTCAGGACATCGTCCATATATATATAGGATTATTTGCTACCACGTGTACAAATTTCTGGGAGGCGTAAGCTACTCAAGACGAATTGGAATCAAATAGTAATGTAGAATTAAAAATTCTTGCGTATTAGTGTGCTGAGAAGCGAACGCGAGAAATAAAAATCCCTGACGGCTCGGCCTACAGGCACATGTAGATTTCGAAAACGCTTACCGTGGGGCGACTGTTTTTTGGGAATTGCAGAAGAAATGACTTTTTTGCCATGATGCGGCAGTTGGTTAGCCCACTTCGAACAGCCCACTTTGAAACCTACCTTGTCTATAGGCGGAGCCGGCAAGGAATTTTTTGTTTTTGATTTTATTTTTGCTATACCCCAGCTAAAAATGAACTGCAGAAAATCTGCAAAAAAAATGCAGTTGAGAAACTGCGGTGATTTGGCCAATTCGACTACAGTTTTTTTTAAGTCGATACAACTGCAAAATTACTGCAGTAATTTTGCAGTTGAATCGACTTCAAAAATTCTGCAGTAATTTTGCAGTTGAATCGACTTCAAAAATTCTGCAGTAATTTTGTAGTTGTATCGACTTCAAAAATTCTGCAGTAATTTTGTAGTTGTATCAACCTCAAAAATTCTGCAGTAATTTTGTAGTTGTATCAACCTCAAAAATTCTGTAGTGGAATCGGCCAAATCACCGCAGTTTCCCAACTGCATTTTTTCTGCAGATTTTCTGTAGTTTCCCAACAGCATTTTTTCTGCAGATTCTCTGTAGTTTCCCACCTGCATTTTTTTTTGCAAATTTTCTGTAGTTCATTAAAATAGAGAACCTCGTTTCTCTTAAGTGACGTCTGAATATTTCTGTTGTTTTTACAGACACCCTTGGCGTAATCAATGTTTATTTTTGTTTACCAATACTTTCTTTAAAACAAAACAATAAATATTACAAATAATATAGAGAAAATTCTTTGGCTGTTTTTAGACTCTCAACTTGTATATTTTAGGAGCAAAATGGAAGTGATTACCCCCCCCCCTCTAGAATTCTGCAGCTAATTTAACTAGCTGGTAAACTCTCTCCATTTCTCCGGCTCCTCATTTGGCTAATTTTCAATTAAACACTCCCAGTTGTATACATACATGTTACTTTCACAATTTATATAAAAATCTGTTGTCCCCCCCCAAAAAATTTTTTTTTCTTTGTAGCTTGTGAGAATAAATATATATATATATATATATGCGAAAGGGATTGCAAATTTTTAATCTCATAAGCAATTCATAATGAAGTCTATTGTGGCAGATTTAGATGATAATTTTAAATATTAAATGTAGGGGAGACTGGTACGCAGTGGAACATTTTTTCAGTTAAAAATTATGTTCTCTTTAATGCACAAACCGATCTGCATGAAAATATTTTTGAATATTCCTTAAACATTTATACATTTATCATAATTTTCTCATAACATAGTTTTCAATATATTTTTCAAAAAAAATTTTTATATGCATCCATAAAGTGGACCACTGTGCCCCACTTCTGGGGCACAGTGGACCGCTATTAGGTATTATCTGAAATACAATATAAGTCTATTTTTCATTAATCTAAGTCTTTTTTTATTTTCCCTTTACCTGCAAAATAACATAGTAATATAAATTTACAAGTAACATTTTGAAACAAAAACAAAATGAATTATATTTTGAAAATAACAACAGATTAATACAGGAACAATTGCACTTTAGTTGAAGTTATTACTTAAGTACAAAAAAATCAGCGCACATTAAAATTTGCAAATGAAATTCCAAAATACTTAAGAGTAAGATTGAGCCTGGAATTTTCCTGAAATACTTTTGGGTCTGGGAGCAATATTATGACATCATTGACAACAATAGATTCATCTACAGTTTCGGGAAAAATAAACTGATTTCCATTCAATTTGCATCTCATTAATCTTACTTGAATAGAATCATCAAAAATTTAGACTACAGTTATACTTATCAAAGGCAGTATATACAAAACAAAATATTTCTTACTATATTATATAAATTGTCATTTTTCTTTGTTTACTTTATTTTACAGTTAAATAACTTTTTTTAAACAATATTTCTTTATAGTAAATAAGCAATTATTAAATATTTTGAACATTCTGCATTACAGGAGCAGAGTGGATTGTGGATCACTGTGCCCCAGGAGTGGGTGACCCATGTTGAAGTTCAATAAATAATCATATTAATATTGTTTATCATATTAATATTGTTTATAGCTTCCTTTTAAACATATTAACTTTAAAGTTAAATAAAAAAAGGATCTTAGCTTTACAAAAAAGCTGTTTTATCTTATTTATCTACAACCTTTAATTACTAAAAAATTGAAATATGATGATGAAAAATTTTACTTTTAGAAGCTCAAAACAACCAATCAGGATAAAATAGTTCAATCTGAGCTAAGCATATTTTCTGAAGGCTATAAATAATCAGTGCAGTGCTGTTGTCTATTAGGATATAAGAGAAGCTTTAAAAAAGTTTAAATAAATAAAATATTAGAGGGTGGTCCACTGTGCCCATAGTTCCAGTGTGTATCAGTCTCCCCTACATGAAATTTAAATGCAAAAATTAATTTTAATTGCAACTAATTTTTCCACAATGTGACTTTCAAATTTGAATATTCTTTCATCTCTTAAAGATAGTATCAATATGTGCCTTGAATATTTATATAATTTTGAATATATAAAATAAATTATACGAAAGGATATATATATATATATATATGTAAATTTCTAAATTATATACCATTTACTATGAAATAAAATGTATTACATATGTTACAGCTAATAAAAAATAACTGCATAAAATTAATATTAAGAGCAAAACAAATATATGCTTTGCTGTTTTTAAAAAAAAAATGCTAAAATTTACAAAAATTACTCTTACCTGCATCCTGATTTGTCCTTCCAATTTTATCTTGTATGCAATTATGGAGGAAATAAGGTTTAAATTTAAAAAAAACCATTTTATTAACATTTGATGTTTATGCTTTATAATTTACATCGTATTTAAATACCAAATGTATTTACAAATTCTTCTCACATTACACAGCCTTTGCAGCAGAATTTAGCTTGTTTCGAATGGTGGCACGTACAAGTGATACATTTACACCAAACTTACAGGCAACATGGCCCTGAATATCCATTATCCTGGATCCCATTATCAGAGGAGACCGCGAAAACACTTATATAAGCGAGGTATGCAATTATCCGTTACCGGATTAAGCAGGTACATCAACCGAACATTAACTGAAAAAAAACCCCTGGATGCATGAAACTCACCATACAGCAATCTCTAGAATGCATAAAATTCATTCAAACAGCAGTTAGTAACATATATATGTACGCTTCGCATACATTAACTGAAAAAAAAAAAAAACGTGGATGTATGAAACTCACCATGCAGCAATCTCGAGAATGCATGAAATTCATACAAACAGCAGTTAGTAACATATATATATATATGTACGCTTTGCCGACATTACCCCCCCCCCAAACAAAAAAACAACAACATCCTGGATGCACGAAACTCACAATACAGCAATCTCTAGAATGCACGAAACTCACAATACAGCAATCTCTAGAATGCACGAAACTCACAATACAGCAATCTCTAGAATTCATGAAATTCATTCAAACAGCGGTTAGTAACTTTTATATATATATGTACACTTCACGCACATTAACCGAAAAAAAAAAAAACCACAAATTGAATTTCAGAAGAAAATTTGCAAATTTCACCATTCAAGAGTGTAAAAATCCTGAATTTCGTCGATAGTGCGTGTAAAATCATGAATTTTCTCAATCGAGCACGTAAAATTAATGAATTTTGTCGATTGTGCACAGAAAAATAATGAATTTTGTTGATCGGCTACGTAAAAAAACTTCGCCATTCGGGAGTGTAAAAATCCTGAATTTCATCGATCAAATGCATAAAAATCACAAATCTCATCGATGGGGTGTGTAAAAATCATGATTTTTAGCGATCGAGTGAGTAAAAATCATGAATTTTATTGATCGGCGTGTAAAAATCATATGTATTTCGTCGATTGGCTACGTAAAAATCAAATTTCGTCATTCGAGAGTGTAAAAATCTTGAATTTCGTCGATCGAACGCATAAAAATAATGTTGTCGATCGAAAGCGTAAAAATCACAAATTTCAGCAATAAAGTGCAGAAAAAATCTGAATTTCGTCAATCAGACGCGGTAAAATCCTTAATTTAATCGATCGGACGCGGTAAAATCATAAATTTCAGCGGTCGGGTGAAGAAAAATCATGAATTTCAGCAATCTGATAAAAAAAAAAAAAAAAAAAAAAAAAAAAACAAGAATTGTGGCAATTGGACACGGAAAAATCACAAATTTCGGTGATCAGGTGCGGAAAAATCATGAATTTTGGTGATCGGATGCAGAAAAATCGTGAATTTCATCGATCGTAATTGGAAAAATCATAAATTTTGGTAGTCAGGGGCGGAAAAACCAGGAATTTTCGTGATCGGGTGCGGAAAATTCATAAATTTCAGTGATCAAATGCAGAAAAATCATTAATTTCGGTGATCGGGTGTGGGAAAAATCATGAATTTTGTCGATCGAAAGCGTAAAAATCACAAATTTCAGCGATCAAGTGTGGAAAAATCCTGAATTTCGTCAATCAGACGCGGTAAAATCCTGAATTTAATCGATCGGATGCGGTAAAATCATAAATTTTGGCGGTCAGGTGAAGAAAAATCATAAATTTCGGCGATCTGATGCAAAAAAAAAAAAAATCAAGAATTGCGGCAATCGGGCGCAGAAAAATTACAAATTTCTGTGGTCAGGTGCAGAAACATCATGAATTTCAGCAATCAGACGCAAAAAAAATCAAGAAATTTGGCCGTCGATTGTGGAAAAATCATTAATTTCATCGATCGGACGCTGTAAAATCCTAAATTTCGGCGTTCGAGTGCAGAAAAATTATGGAATTAGGCGATCAGACGCGGAAAAATCAATTTTGGCGATCGGGCACGGAAAAATAAAAACTTTCGGCGATCGGGTGTGGAAAAATCATGAATTTCGTCGAACGGGCGTGAAAAAATCGCTAATTTTAGGGAAAAAAGTTAAACAGAAAATCCTGCATTTGGCCGGTACTTTCCATGTTTTTAGTCGCCAGTTTTTCAAGTTTAATCGACGAGTGGCGACTGGCGAGTGCTTATTTTCACCTTTACTCTGAACCTGTTTACGTTTTACATGCGACTCTCGGCATTGAGCAATAAGTGACAGCGTTCATCCATTATTTTCCGCAATTCGCTAACTTTGTTAATATAATAATTAACACCGTAATTCATTTTTTAAATGTTTATACATAGCCATAAGATAGCTAAAAATATGTACCGACAGACACTTCTTCAAAACTGGTTTCTCTTAAAAAAATTAGATAGATTCAACGTATTTATAAAAGCCTTACTAGAAAAAATATATTCATAGGATATTTGTATTTTCAAAGTTTTGTTCATATTATCTTATTTTAAACTTTTCTTTAATAGTGATGGAGTTAATTTAGAGTTTGTTATTGTGAATTCAAATAACTCATATTTATTACAAAATTAAATTAAATATTTGAGCCTTTTATCAGTACAATTAAATTTATAATATTGTTTGGGTTGATCTTGACTGTACTTAGCCTGTGTGTCAATATTAGTGTCAATCCAATTAATGATTTCTCAAGGTTTTTACATATATTTTCAATTGCTTTTAATCAAAGTTTATAAATAATATACCAGGAGGAAAATAACTTTATAAAAATTATGATTTAAAGTAATGCTATTTTAATTATTCTCCTCTTGAATGATATGTTACATGAAATGCGATTAAAAGCTTTTTCTTCTTTTTCCAAGATAGTTTGCCAAATTGGTATGTTACAGATGTCAGTTAACATTTTTCAATTAATAACAAAATATTTGTTGCTATATTTTTATACTTGATAGCAGGGGTGTAAAAATCCAGTCGCCAATGGGTAGATTACTACCACTAAATTTTTAGTATTGTTCGACTAATAAGAATACTGATAAAATTTAGTTGAAGTATAATAATAAAATTTAGCCGAAGAATACTAATAAAATTTAGTGGTGAGAATCGGCCCACTGACTCCTAGATTTTTACACCCCAGCTTGATAGCTTATTTTTAAATTTTGTATGCTGTTACTTGTTTGTAATAATAAAAACTTTGGATTTAAAGAAAATATTTTTTTTTTTTTAACTTATTTATCCATTGAACACCATAAAACACATTTCAGGATTCATTTTCTGCATTTTTTATTACAAAATAATGTAAAATTAATACAAGAAAAAAACATCTAGTGACCAAAATTTATCAAATTATAAAGCATATATGACATTATAATAATACTATATGTGTTTTACATTTCGTGATTTATCGGCATAATCGTAATTGTAGGGGCAACAAACTTTAACTTAACTCCATCGCTATTACAGTATTAAAAAAAAAAAAGTCTAAAATAAGACAATATGGACGACACATTGACAATACAAATCTCCTCCGAAATAATTTTTTTTGGCAAGACAACGTGGTACTTTATAAATACGTTGAATGTATCTAATTTTTTAATCTATCTAGATTTGTAGAGGTGTCTGTCGGTACATATTTTTAGCCATCTTATGGCTATATATAAACATTAAAAAAATTACGGCATTAATTATTATATTAACAAAGCTAGCGAATTACAGAAAATAATATACGAACGCTTGCACTTACCGCTTACCGCCATCGCCGTCAAAATGTAAACAGAACACGATCGGAATTGGAGTTGAGTTGAGTAGTAGTGTTTCTTCACATAATTGGAGACAGAAATGCCGGGTCAGTTACGAAAAAAAAAATAAATGTTAAGGAGATTTACATTTTTCATTTGTTTTTTGAAGTAAAATTTTATTGAAAACTGGAACTCATGCCTGTAGTTAATAAGTGGAAAGGCCATTTCCCCTCTCTCGATTTTGAAATTTAAATAACTAAATAACTAAAATAAATAATAAAATAAAAATAAAAAATAACTTAAAATAAAAGAACTAAGAATTTTTCGTTGTGTGTAGAGTGTGTATGTGTGGGGGGGGGAGGGGGGTGTTCAATTACTACTTTCTTCCTGAATTTTAAAGTTTAAGTAACTAAAATTACGTTTTCTCCGATTTTGAACAGCATAATAAAATTGGTTCTTTTCGAGTAACTTAAAAGAGGAACTAAGAATTTCCCGTTGGAGGGGGAGGGGGGGGGGCGTCATTAACCCTCCCTGGATTTTGAAATTTTATTTAATTTTTTATTTTGACCGATTTTGTAAAACAGTAAATTTATTCTTTTTTCGAGTAATTTAAAGTAATTAAACACTAAGAGAAAGTACAAATTTCCCGTTGGGGGTGAAGGGCGGACTTTCCCTCTTAAATTCCCCATGAAAGTTATTTATTTATTATTTTTTATATTTATGTGTTAAAAATTTATCTCCAAAGGGGAGGTTGAAAGCAATGTCCGCTGCTTAACTCGCTGTTCCTCGCTTAACTTAAAAGAGGAACTAAGAATTTTCCGTTGGAAGGGGGGGGGGCGTCATTAACCCTCCCTGGATTTTGAAATTTTATTTAATTTTTTATTTTGACCGATTTTGGAAAACAGTAAATTTATTCTTTTTTCGAGTAATTTAAAGTAATTAAACACTAGAGAAAGTACAAATTTCCCGTTGGGGGGGAAGGGCGGACTTTCCCCCTTAAATTCCCCATGAAAGTTATTTATTTATTATGTTTTATATTTATTTGTTAAAAATTTATCTGAAAATGGTTGGTTCAAAACAGTGTTCGCCACCCCTCCCCCTCCCCCACCCCCGCCCGAGGATTTTGATTTTGGTTCAATTTAGTCCCATTAAACTAAAAGTCTTGAAAACAGTGTTAATTATTAATAACAGAGTAAATACGCAATATTGTCATAAACTGAAAAACTTTAATATTGCTTAGCTTTTAAAACTGCAGATAAATTGCTGAAAATATCTCACAAACTTACTACGGGTTGGTCCTATAAGAAACTTGTCAATATAAAAGTTTTAGATAATATTAAGAAGATTTATAATAAATTTAAGCGGATTTGATATCTTGTGAATTGACGAAGTTATGAACTTTTTTCTCCGTAAACCCCTCTTCCCCTCCTCTCCCCCCTTGGGGCCATTTTTAATGATATCAAAAATTTATCATACATAAATTTTCGGCCCTTTCCTATGTTAGAAATATTAACCTCATCGAGTAATTTATTTTCAGAAAAACCACTCTTTCACTTCCTCTTCGAAAGAAGGAAAGACCTTCAACATTTCTTCAACGCATAATGAATTGCAGATTGATATTTATGACCACTCAACTTCAAATAAATATTCCGGAACTCTTCTAAATTGATAAACTGTTATTATACGAAATAGATTAAAGACTTTAAGAACAATAATTATAGCTGCAAATGAAACTTTAATGTTTCCGATTACGCTCTTACGTTCAGACCTTGCAATATGTAATTTTCCACTGACGTATGCGTATTTTCAATGATGCAATCATACACTCTGAACTTTTTTTATGACTTTAACTTCCTCAGTCTGTAACAAAATGTAATCGTGAACACACGTGAGCCTGGGTGCTCAGATAAGATAAAATATATAATTCCTAATAATATAAGTTTAAATATAAATGTTTAATTGTAATTGTTTGCTATGTATCAGTCTTCATATAATCAAGAATATATAATCGTCAATATGAGAAAGAAGTCCAATTATTTTGTGTCCAACTACTAATATAATTATTTAGTTTCCAGTGACGGTGATAATAACAACGACTGTGAGATAAGTGTCATCTCGGATTACCTATGGATTACAATTATTAATTGGATATTAAGCCGAAGTAAGCACCTTCAGAAAAGGTAAGAAAATTTACCTTATTCTTTTGTCAAAAGTACTTTAATCTTCTCGAGACATATTCGCGCTTGTTCGAATTGATCGAACTCCTCCTTCATCCTAGAAGTAATAATAACTTTAAACGGATTCGATACGTATCATAATTAAGAAGTTATGTGTATTTTTCTGTTTTCACAAACCCCCCCCCCATTTCCCCCTCCCTGGTTCAATTTTGCCCATTAACGAACTTGACCGAGATTTTATGCCCTCTGATTTTATGTATCAGTTTGGAAGAGATTTGTGCAGAATTATTGAAGTTATCGTGTCCATAAAAAAGTGACATAGATAGATAGATAGATAAAGTTTTGAACTGGGGGTGGTTTTGTGTTCTGGGAGTCATAATCGGCGTAGATCTGCAAAAGTTTTTCAGAAATTGCAACTTAGGGGAGAATGCAATAGGTAGTATTTCTTACGAAATCTACCTAAAAGAAAGAGTGAAGTGACAAACATAATTTTATTCATCAAAATGTAGCATTTGTGATAATAAGAGAGGAACAAATGGAGTTTGAAGTTTTGACCATCAGTCGCTACACAAGCTTCATATCGGCGTTGCTCGTATTTGAGACTTTTTGAAGTATACTAGGCTCCTCTCGAATGGCTGCGGTAGCTACTTTGATGCGCGGGATAGGATCCTTCTTTCATTCCACAGGTGTTTCGTATAACAGGCTTCTATGTGACTCCAAAAAGAAAAATTCCAAAGAGGATAAAATTAAATAGTTCCATAGATGTTTAACCGCTTTCCCAAGAACGTCATTTATCGCATTATGATTGCGTTTTAAACTAGGGTTGTGACAAGTGACCTTTTTTTTTCGAAAAAAGTTTGACTTTAGAAAACAAATACATTGAAACAAATTTAAAAGATTATTTAACAAAGAAAAAGTTACTCGAACTCTTTTAAGGTATATTACAACGCCATAAGCTTCCATTAGAACGTATGTTACATATAGATTAAATTTTCGGTGTTAACATCATAAAGGTATAAAAAGCTTCATTTGCTAAAATTAACTTTTACTTCAATGGAACAGTGCGTAAGATGAAGCAAGCTGTTGTTCTGGTGTAATATTTTCCTATCGAGTCTGAATCCTCATATGAAAAATACAAAAAAAAAATAATTTTAATATTTTTTAATTAGCATAATTTACAGCAGAAGGCTCAAACATAAATAAAAATTACATTTAATAAGTCCTGCCTATTTGTCCCTTTAGTAGGGCATTCACGCAGTAGAACAGCAACAAACAATTAATTTAATTTTAGTTACTCTCTTTCTTTCTAAAAAATTAATAGGAAGTTTTAGTTCGTTAAAGAAGTTGAAATGAATTTATCCTACCTAAATTTAACTTCATGTGGGTTATAAAAAAAATAATAATTAAACAATTTATTACCAACGTAAATAATAAAAAAAAAACCCCTATAAAGTTGGAAATGTTATCAAAACGTAAATTTACTATTTAAATTCATTCGTAGGAAGTGAGTTTAAATTGTGTAGTAATGCACATTTCCCTCAAGTATAGCTATTAGTATAAAAATATCTATCTTACGAATTTTTTAAATCAAAAGACAAAACTGACCAGGCCAAAGCTTATTCTGAAGAACTGAAGGAAATGCGCTCAGCTGAAATGATATCAGATTGCATAGTTCTGCGATTTCCCACCACGGATGCTACTGACACAACAAATCTATCATGTGAAAGTTTTTACGAAAACATAAATTTGATCTGTTTATTCTTCAGATTTGAGATAAATTCATTTTGGAAAGAAAATTAAATTGAGTAATTGTGAAATTTCCTCAGTGGCACTAAAAGCATCAATAATATGTCATGAAGAAATATTCATAGAAATATTAAATTTGACTATGGCAGAAACTTATTCTGAAGAATGAAAAAAAAATTCGTTTTTGGGAAGTGTAACAAATTGCGTAGTTATGTGATTTTTCCACCACTACCATAAAACACTTATCACGTGAAAACTTTTTTCAAAACGTTCATGGAAAGTGAGTTTAAATTGCGTAGTTATGTAATTTTCCATCAGGGACGCTACTAGATTAAAAAGCCTATCCGTGAATTTGTTTTAATAAAAAATAAAATTGATAAAATGTTAAAATTTCAGTGCAAATTCACCTTGTTTAATAATTAAAATTCATAAAGATACAATTAAATGTAAATAATATTGCTTGAAGGTGCGTAAAAACATACATAAAACATTTAAAAGCACATTAAAGTCCTTTTAAAAATTCAAAACGTTTTCAATCGAACTACTCGGTCATCATCAGTGAAAAACTAATAGTTAAGTTGAGTTGTTGTCGCTTCGCGTTTTTCAAGCTGGCCCAGAACAAACCACTTTACTTCAAGGGTGTGGAATATAAGGTGGGATGGGAAAGGTCATTCAATATTTCAAAAATAAATACAGGTTAATCTATCATGTATTAATTCATTCCAGACTACGTGGATATCATTTGATAATACATCGTTACAGACTATTTTTTTAGATATTATTTCCAGAGACTCTCTTATAATGGCACCAGGAAGCTATTATACGAGAGTCTCTGGAAATAATAGCTTTCAAATGTTTTATGTATGTTTTTACGCACCTTCAAGCAATATATTTACATTTAGTTGTATCTTTATGAATTTTAATAAAACTGATCATGACAGATGCTTATTCTTCAGATTAGAGCGAAATTTATTCTGGGAAAGTGAGTTTAAAATGCGCACCAGATTCAGTGTCCTATCATAGCTGCAGCATAGAAGCACTTATCAAGTGAAAACTTTTATCAAACATATATTTTATCATAAAAAAAGCTTATTCTAAAAATCTTAACAAAATACGTTCTCAGAAAGAAAGTTTCATTTGTGTACTTAATCAATTCCTAACCATGGACGCTAATAGCATGAAAAAACCCATCACGTAAAATTTTTTATCTAAACATATAAATTACACTGACAGGTGTTTTTTCTGTAGATTAGAGCTAAATTCCTTCGTGAGAAGTGTGTTTAAATTTCACATGAAATTTTAGATGAAGATATTGTTACATATAGAGATACACGAAACATCATAAGTGGAATAAAAGTCCAAGACAATAATAGTAATAATAGATAAATTTGTAGAATACTTGATTATTTTTTATATTTTACTATATAATAAATTATATTACAGTAAAAATAAAGAAAACGTTATGTATTTGTAAGTTTAATGAAAAAAAAATATGAAAGTATAAATATTTCAATATACTATGTTGCTTGTTGTTTTCAAACAAATGAAGCAAACAATTTTAATGAGATATTCCTAACAGCGCACTTTCATTTCTTCTTGACTCATACGTTACTTGAAACAATAGTATTAAAATATAGGCTCAATAGTGTAAGACGCGAAATTCTTTTCGAGAACAAATTAGCTTAATTCCAAATTCTTCACGTTTCTTTCTCAAACTAATGAGCCTATTGTACTTCAAAACTATGTTTACACGTCTTCAGGAATTACGTACACAGTATATTTGCTATAGTATCGAGAGGTGTCTAAATACTTATTTACAATACTTAATATTTTTCACTTATCTATCATTAAGTCGATTTCAAATAAAATTTGCATTTACAATTTTAACTGAGTTTTTGAAAAGATTTTCTTTAAATAAATTTAAAAATGTAACTTTTTTTTTAAATTTTAAAATTTATTCATATTTTGTCAGAATAATGCTTGCTACTAAAACCAGCACCTTTTTAAGAACTTACTATTGAACTCAAAATATACAGTTTGTTACATGAATTTCCATAGACTGAAAATGTTTAATAAACTGCATCAGTTTCGAACTATAAAAGTTTTCAGCACATTGGTTTATTCACTGCACGATTCAATAAGTAACTTGACATTTGGCTGCCTATGGCGTTCATTCGATATTTTTTTTAGCATTTCAGAACATTTTCTTGTCCGGATTTTAATCCATTTGACTTTTCGCAGATAGCTAAAGAAAAGTTCTACCAGCAGTAAATAAATGGTAGCTATGAATGTAGACTGCGATATTACTATGACGCATGGATTAACTAATGCCGTAAAGTGGTTACATGAACAATAATCGGAATGAAGTTACTAACAAAAATGGTGAAAATTCTTGCAACAAAGCAATTTAATGCACACTTCCAGCCGTCGTTTCGAGGATTAGACAATAAATAGTGTGATATTAACATGTATGCCAAATTTTAATATAATATTTCATAAGCAATCTCCTGTGATCATTTCTTTAAATATACTCTATTAGAATTTAATGAAAACTCATTAGAATTTAATATGATGTATTAAGGTGTATTATTGGTAAATCAAAACATGGTAATTATATAAAAATTTTGTTTTTGGTTAACCAATGTAATCTGTCTGTTGTCATTAAATATTGTTTACTGTCATTATTTCTGATCTTTGCTAAAGTTAAAAGCATCATCTATTATTGCTCTACTTTATCCGGTTTCTTGGCATTCAGTGTTTGTTTTCACATGACGACTTAAAAATGCATTTTCCATTACATTTAAAAGGAGAAAATATTTTTGATTAAGCACCGTTTATAATAGATATGATACTTACTAAAAACAACTTGATATTAGCAATATTAATAAAACAATATACTGTAGAGCAGCCACCACGGATCACCAACCTTTTTAGAATCAAAGGCGCATTTGAATTTTTTGGTGGGCACATTGCCCTTTTACAAACATACGCACATACACACACAATTATTTGTGAAATTGTCAGATGTTTATTGCATGCACATGCATTCTAATAGTATAGATAGTTGATTGTTTAAGATGTACATTTTGAGAATTTTCCTATGCAAATAGTAACAAAGATTTCTAATAATCATCCAGGATATAAATAATGAGACTTAACATCAAATATGCTGCTTTTTCAGTGCCAGTGAGGATTTCAGTACTTTGTTCACAACATCTTCTATTTTAAAATAAAGCACGTACAAAATTATGCACGTACAATACTTTCTATTTCCATCAAACTCAGGGTTTTTTTTTCATAAGTGCAAAATATTTATATATATATATATATATATATATATATATATATATATATATACATTTTCAGAGATTTGATAGACGGAAGAAAAGGAATCGGTGAGGCACAAGAACATGGTTGGTGGTTTCTGTACAGAAACATACTGTGTAGGTTCCCCATGACTTAATTATACAGATTATATCACGATTTGTCTATTTAAGCGTGATGTATATATATTGTGTGATGTTCAACTGACTATACATATGATATAAAATTTAATAGATCTAAATGTTAGGAAAATCAGTTTTAAATTGCAATTGAAATCTTTTTAAGTAACAGGCAATAAATGGGACCTTTATACCTGTTTTCTTGTTGAACAGTACTGAATAGATTACATATTTCAAGGAGCTTCCTAATTGCTTATCAAATTCTCACACTGTCAAAAAGTAAGTGTCTTGTACATTTCGAAGGAGTAAGCAAAAATTAAATCTAACCATAAATAAAAATAATTACCCTAAAGAGGAAGTATAAATAATGAGAAAAAACATAAAATTAAGGAAGGTTAAAGAGCTTGTGACAGTGAAAATGATGATGAAAATCGTCCAAACCCTTTGAGTAGAAATAAAAACCACTTTAGATTTTTTTATACATTTTTCATGCAAAATGGTGAATATATGGATATTTAAATCAAAAATGTATTGATTTCTAATAAGAGAAGCTATAAAAATCAAGATCTCAAAAGTGGAAGTTTGTAATGATATGGTGTATGCAATTATAGACTGTCGCTGGAAAAAGATATTAGAAGAAGAAGGAGAAAAAGAGAGGAAAATGAATGAAATTAGAGGGAATTCGTCAATCCCCAGCCAAATAAATAGCGAAGGGGGGATACCTGAAATTACAACTGATGATGTTTCGGCTGGGGCGAATACGTTTTTGTAATAGAGACAGTTTTTTTAGAAACTTTTTAATATTTTTAATGATTATGGATTGTTTTTTTTTTTTTTAATTTTACCATGTTTTGAGTAATGTCGGATTATAAAATTAGTAATGTGATAAAAAAAGCATCCTTGTACAGCACATTTCATTACGTCAGTAATTACGCATTTCGTTCAATTCGTTATTCTATATTTTTGAACAAAACAGAGATTCAGAAGCTATAGAAAAAATATTCATCAATGGAAATCATTAAAATCTCTGTCAATGTGCCTTTTAAGTCAAATATTTCAAAATATATCTCAATATGGTTTACTTAATCGTCCTCTTGATAAAAAGAAATGCGAGAGTGAGGGAGTTAATAGGGGTTATAATGCTCGGCAGCCATACGGAGCTTCACATCATTCAAGGAGGTTCAGTGACTGGTGGTCGTTATTGCACCGATATTCTCTTCGTTACGTGCGTCTTTTTAGAGCTTCTATGAGACATGAGTTCATCTTCATGGACTACAGTACTATCCTTTATATTATAACGGCTGTTGTGGAACTCTAAAGGACAGATTTTCGTCGCCGAGATTAGCCAACACGTTCAACGGATTTCACTCCAATCGAACACGTGTGAATAGTTCTGTGGAGACAGTAGCCTGATAGAACGTGGCCAGTCACTAGCAAGGATTACAAGAACGCGTTCAGAAGAGGAATAGGTAAGTTATCCTAAAAAAAACTTTTCGACAATCCCATACTGAGCAGGAACAGACGCACTCCGAAGTGATCATATTCTCAACTGAAGTTTACAGTTTTCTGGCCTGAAACATATCAAACTGAAGTTTTTGTTTTCTGACATGCTGTGTTCGTATCCATTTTTTAAATAAATGTTTTCTGTAAACTTCATATTTCTTTACCTGCCATTTTTAAAAATATTTTTCAAACTTTTATATCTCAATTGTGACAGGATGAGCTTTGAAATTATTTCCAACACCACTGTGCAAATTTACATGTAGAAATCTATCGTAATTTGCTTGAATACCAGTGTATAAACATGTTAGAATTATGAAATGGGCATAGCACCGTATTTAGTTCGTGTTAAACATTTACGTAAAATATGGTGAAATAGCCGGGTGATATAAATAATCTAAGAAGCGTTACTTCACAAATGATTCCAGTTTAATGTAACTTTATGCGCTGTCATTGGTCTTTTCTTATTTCAATAAAAGGAAATTCGTGGTATTGCGATAATTACATACTTTTATCTCTCCTGTCAAAAAATGAAATATCTTTCTATAGTATTCATAAATTAATTTAATTGGAAAAAATATCACAAATATGATTTCCAATTTAGTGAAAATGTTTTAAATCTCTTTGGTTTATTAAACCTCTAGTTTTCAAATAAAACCTAAAGTGTAAGCTACCTGATAATTGTTTTCTGTAACAACTAAATATATGAAATAGCAAACGGTATGTAATGTTCCATCAGCTTATTATCAATATAATATATTGTAACTGCAATGCGCATTTGTTGTGAAGAAAAGAAATGTAGGAAGTTTTCTTTATCAGTTCTAATGCATTAGATTTATTTCAGGAATACTTACGCAGCACATCTGGAACAAATATTTCTTCTATCCTATTTTATTTAGTGATTAAAGTAATCTGGAAGTCAGCAACAGAATAACAGAGAAACTTAATCCTAAGATTGATGCAAGATTAACGAACGAATAAATTAGTTCCGCATAATTTAAGTAAGAATGAAATATTTTTTATTTTTTTTTAGAATACAACAAAACATTTATGTAACTTATATTTTACCATTCTCCTGTAAACAAGACTGATCACACTTCTCGAATTAAAAAAAAATAATAATGCCACATTTGCATTTCTGCTCCTCTAGTAAAATAGATTTTAAGTTTGATAAACGTTGATTATAATTATTTTAAGTTCAGTTTTCATAATTTATGTATTTTATATATTTTTTAATTTGACTTATTTTTAATATTTTTCCCTGACATGATTTATTATTATTATTTAAATGTAAGTGAGAAATAAATGTCAAAATTCTCGCCAAGTTAAATCATTATGTGTCATATTAGTCATTGATGAATAAAACTGAGTAGTTGATCTACTCAATTTACAATGTTGCAATTAGTACATTTATAGTGTTGCAATTAGACGTACACAATTTATAGTGCATTCTATCATCGTCTTTTGTGTACAAGAATTGCTGAAAAAGGAGCAAGCAAAATTTTACTTTACATTGGAATTTTATATTTTTGATTGTTGTTTCAGTACTATATACGGTAATAGTGATTTATTGCGAAAATATTTATTTTTTATACGTGAAAAATACGAGTTAAAAGTTTTATATATTACTAGCAGACTACGCCCGCTGCGCTGGTCGGTTTCTCCAAAAGAACCTTGAATCAAACGAAGTATATCGGTGAATTTTACCTTGTATTTTAAAGTAATCTGTACCTTTACCTGGAATATCCTAGAATAACATAAAAACGGATACTTATTTCACTAAGTTGTGTTTTTTTAATACGGTTTATAATTACGTTTACAATTTATTACTTACTGTTTTCCATTGATTTATATGTTTTATAGCTACATTTTTAATAACGTGAAGTAACTTATATTATTCACAACTAAAAAGAAATGGCGCATCTAGTATTTGTCGAAAAATTAAATAAAAATCATGCACTCATGACATCATAATTCACTTTTATATTTTAACAGAATAATACGGCTACTACAAGTTGTGACTCGGGCTGACACATTGCTGTTATTATTTTTTTATGCGTGAAGTTTTCGCTATATGGTACTCCATTGTGAAATTTGGTAATTTTTTAAATTCAATATTTGAAAAAGTGCATAATCAGTGGATTTGAAGTTTATATCAAGAAAAATACAATTTTTTACCTTTCTAACGCAGTTTGTCTAACAATTTTCTGACAAATACTTTTCGAGCAATTAATTTTTTCAGTAACTTCAAACGTTTCATTTTCCGAGATTAATCTGTGGCAACGATTATCGAAAATCCCAGTCATCAGCAACACGTACCTTTTTGTTAAAGAGGATTTTAAATCCAAGTACAATCAACATTTATAACATTTTTATACCATGATTTATTGTATTTACTTTCTTATCTTATAACAGCATATTAACCGTTTCATTTTTATATTATTAATCGTATTATATTATTAATCGTATTATATTATTTATCGTATTATATTATTAATCGTATTATATTATTTATCGTATTATATTATTTATCGTATTATATTATTAATCGTATTATATTATTAATCGTATTATATTACAATAGCATTTGGGTTATAGCAGTTTAAGTGAGATTATTTTGACTAATTGCTGTTTGAAAAAGCTTCTTAATCTGATATTTTATTATTCATACGGTAAATTGTTCTATAATGCTAATCCCCTTATAAATCCCCATGTATTGTAAAATATATATTGATTGTTCACGGAAAGAAATTTCTGCTTTTATAAATTAGAATATTCAAAATCATAATATTTCCTTCCAAACAAAGTGTTTATTATAGGTAAATTGGATAACAGAGGAAAGGGTATATACCATGTTTCCTTAAAAAATAGGACTTAATAGGAAAATAAGTCCTAGCGTGATTCTCCAGGATGTACGTAATAAGTCGTACCCTAAAAATAAGTCCTTCTTGTATGTCCTTATCTTTTTCTCATAGCTGGTAATCTTCCAGGTATTTTTTTTTTTCAAATCAAATAAATATTTTTTAAACCAGAAAATCTTATGAATAAGGTGTTTCTAGTTTCTATGCGATATTTGTTTGATTTTATTTTTGAACGAAATTTCTGATTTATAGTATGGTTATTTGACTTTAAAAAAAAACAGAAAGTTTACAGCGATGCTTTATTGAGATAAGATAATTCGATATTTCCAATATTTTCCTAGCATTAGAAAATGCAAGCAAATATGTTTGCACTTGTGAAAATCTCAGCTTTTTTTCAGATTTAAATCGAATTTTTTCCACGATCTTTGCAACTTTAGGGGGAAAACTTTCATGGAATAAAAGCACTGACGTATGTGTTGCTAGCGCACTACCTCTTACACAAGAAGTTCTGAATCAAAGAAACTATATTTCTGGACAAGATATATTTACAATTACTGTTTTTATAAGAAATGGGAATCCCAAGATAGTTTAGGTCTGAACTCGCTTTGGAACTTTA
Organism: Maratus michaelseni; assembly: GCA_963931845.1. NCBI lineage: Eukaryota > Metazoa > Arthropoda > Arachnida > Araneae > Salticidae > Maratus > Maratus michaelseni. The sequence continues at coordinate 149,144,701 of OZ007589.1, read as the reverse complement.
TGACGATGTTCCAGAAAATACTATGACAATATTTTAATAAATCTAAATTTTTGTACATCACTTTGTGAGTGAATATATATTCTTGTACATCAATGTAATAATAAACAAAATATTGCTGTGTACACAGCGTCAGATAATATAGACATCTCATGATGGGCTCTACATCATCTTTTGGAGCAAAAATTAGTGTAAAGACCCGCTATTATTTTCCAGGAAACATGGTAACATTCATAAGTATACAACTACTACCAAGCATGATGTTTATATTCTAAAGCAAAAACATGTACATGAGAAACGCCGACGTCATATTGACGATGGTAACGACCAGACCAGTAAATTTTCATTTTACTGTAAATTTCTTTAGCTTCTAAGATATCGCACAATTTCATTTTTTGCACTGTAGATTAAAAAAAATAAATGTACTTCCAAAACAATTGTTTGAAATCTGTATTAAAATTTACGAAATTTTGTTCTAGTTTTAAAAATAATTTTCAAGCATGAATATTTGAAAATCATCGTGCAACCCAATGATTATTAATGCGTTTGTCGTTAAAAATAATGTAAATAATACAGCATTTGTTTGTCGCCGTGTAATACCCCATAACATAATTACGTCAAGCAAAATTAAAACTTTGCAAATAAATAAATAAATAAAACGCGAATTTAACAGATATGTAATCAAATTACGCGCTTAAATGCTGAAATAAGCACAATTACAAAGGTTGCTATATTAATTAATGAAATATTTCGCCATTGACCGCTAGGTATGCGGCTAACACAAAAGTAACATAAACAATTTTTGGTGTAGTTGATGGGCAATGTGAGAAAATAGATTAAATCTCATAAACCTATTATAGTTTTCAATTCAAATCCATTTTCACCTATTTTCTATACATTGGGCAGTATCTAGTATATTTAACCCTGGTAGCCAGGGATGGATTGCCTGATATTTATAAGTTATAGACATTTTTAAAGCAGTTACATTTTAATTTTTTGTTTGCATTGCGATATTAAACAGTTAAATACGGTTAATTTCCTTTGTTTTCTTTTAAAGCTGAAAATATCAAGATAAAGTGCAGGGGTCGGAAAAACTACTTTTTTATTGTAGCGAACTACAACCACAACTACTTTATCAAAAATGTAGCTAACTACAACTACTTGTTTTAAAAAGTAGCGACTACAAACTACTTTTCAAGAGTAGTCACAGCTTCGCTACTTTCAGATTTTGTCAAAGGGTTCAATTTACATTAGAAATTGAAGAAACGGATGAAATAATAAAGCGATCCCTCGTTATATCGCGTCTACCAAGATATAATTAAATAAATGCGACATAAGTGAGGGGATTCAAAAATTAAGAAAGATGACATACAAGAAAATGTTTTGTATTTGTCTCCAAGATGTTAGTACGCAATCATTTAATTTTTCACATACTTTTTTTAAATTACGCACGTTATTTTTAATTTTTTTACTTGGATGTTTATTTCGATATTTGTAACCATTGTGTAACTCGAGCCACAATTTTGGTAAGTTAAATGATGCTGCATCGTTACATACTGTATTTTTACGTGATATAATCACTATGGTTTCTGTTATAATGGATTGATACTATAGATTGCAGGGGTAAATTATTTTACTTTCATTGATATTTATATTTGGATAGTTTCTTCTTGATATAATCTTGCCAGGGCTGCGGTTTTTCTAATATACTTAATATCAGCTATATGCTCCTTCTTTCTGAAACTAAATTTCCTGCGTTTCATGCCAATATAGTAATTCTTTGATCAGTCTTATTTAATAAATGGTATTGCAGATACTACTGAATAATTCTCAAAATTCATTGTGTCAAATTTACTGTAAATAATATTCTTTAATTTCTGAAGGGGTACTCCTATAATCTTTTTATTTTACGCCTTTTAGTTATTAAAAAAAAAAAAAAAATTAATGTAAAAAAATAAGAAAATTAAAGTAAAATGAAAAATATTGAACACCAGTAGGTATATCTCAGTTATATGGAAAATTAGCTGCGAATTTCTTTAAACTATAGATAACTAATGGGTTTTTTGTTAGTTATAAAAGCCAAGCCGACTTGATAAAATATTTTTGTTTACATTCTCTGTTCATGTGTAAACTATAAGCATTTAGATAAGATTAAGTAGTTTCCGTTATTAGTAATATATTTAAGTCATTAAACTTAGAGAAAATAATGAAAACAAAATCTAAGTATTTCAATATATGAAAGAAAAGACAGCAAAACTCTAAGTCAAATACTTTTTATGAAGAAACTCAAATAGGAAGAAACTCTCTATATTTTCAAATATTGAAAAGGAAATTGTTAAAAGATTTAAAAGGAATCGATGCCCTTTTACCTTTGAACTATTTCTTTTAAATATGTATTTTATAAAACGTTTTTGACATATTATTTACCGGTTTTATGAAGGCACAAAAATTAATCAAGAGAAATTCAATTATTATGGTAAAGTTAAAAATAATAATTGAAAGAAATTAAGAAAATTTTAAAACCAAATTTCTCTTACAATTCTGAAATTTTTGCAAAAGTATTTTTTTGTATATTTTTCTTAAAAATATGCTCTATAACTATAAGGATCAGACTTCCAAAAAGTTAATTAGTTTTTAAAAAATAAATAAATTGTCACGACATAAGTAAAAATACAGTAAAATAGACTATTTTCTTCACATTTCGATTTTTGAAAAATAAATTATTTATATAATTGAAAATATTTTCTTTAATTTTACGAAATCCACCGTAAGGATTGTTTATATTAAAACTAGCTCACTCGCCCGGCCTTTTCTGGTTGCGTGATAATAAATTAAAATGAACCTCAAGTTTGCATGATTTTATATCTTTAATCAGATTTAACCTTAATATTAGGAATGTCATCGTTCGTAAGGATCGTTTGTTTGAAAACGTATGTTAAAGTTTTAGCAGTTTGACCATAGGGGAGATGGGGGATGAATGGGACAAGGGATGGATGGGACGCTCTCAATATTTCAGGTAATAAACATTTTTTTTAGTTGCTTCCTATCCCCATAGATTTCACTACCGTAGTGTGATTTAGAACCAAAAGCAAGAGCACATGGCTGTTTTCAGGTTTCTTCAAATTTGCATTTCCTGAAAACTCTACTTAAAAGTATTTTTTTTTACATTTGAAGTTACTTAAATATCTTATGCAATATAAACAATTAAGATATGTTGCAGTTTTTTATTTAAAGGCTCAATATTGGTAATTAAAATGAATGCATATTAACCATTGTGACAAAATTATTTCTGAGACAAAATAGCTGACAATTGAATATATGCATCATGGGGATGATTGGGACATTTCAAATGGGGATGAATGGGACTGCTTCATTCGTCCCTAGAGGATACTGAAATTTTTTTATTAACTAAATAATATTAAATAGGTTGTTATTGTCAAAACCCATCTTTCTACCATATATTTCAAATTTTATTTCTAACTAAATCTATTTAATTTCTTTCAACTAAATACAAGCCAGGTTTCTCTTCCGTACTGCCGAATATGATTGAATTCAATTAAATCTCTATCTACAAAAAATATACTCATAAACTAAATCACGGCCAAACTCTATTCTCTCTCTCCTCATACGGCCTTCACAATCACCCCTTAGTTTCGGAATCGTTAAAAGGCTGCTTCGCCGGTAGATGGCGCGATATACTTACCATAAATAATGCTTAGTAAATGTTACTTCTATACATAAAAATACAAGAATCTTTGCAATATATTCATTATAAAAGGTATATATAATATATGTATCTTTTGTTTCGGCATTTTCTTTACTACAAACAGGAAAAACTAAAAGATTTAGAGATAAAATAAATAAATACAATGCTTTCAGCAATTAAAAATAGTTTAAATAACACGCTACTATAAAATGCAAAACAAACATTATAAGTAAATTTCTATATTTATATACATTTAAATTCTTGATTACTTGAAACATTGATAATTCTGAGCGTAAAATGCTGAATAAAAAATTTAAAAAATAATTACTAGTTTCATAATAGTAGTAAGAAAATTAAGCAAGTTCGCCAATATCCGGAAATGAACTCATATCGATTTTTTTTCTCAAAACATGGGTTATTTTTACACGATTCTTAATTATTTAAAATATGTATATATATGTATATTCAAAACAATTTTCAATAAATTTAATCATTATAGGTACTGATCTGAAATATATAAGCATTATATGTAACATATCTATCTTTTACTTCGGCGTTTTTTTTTACTACAAACAGGAAAAACTAAAAGGAAAAAACTAAACAAAACAAACAGGACAAACAGGAAAAACTAAAAGATTTAGAGATAAAATAACTAAATACAATGCTTTAAAGAATTAAAAATAGTTTAAATAACATCCTACTACAAAATGTAAAACAAACATGATAAGTAAATTTCAATACATTAAAATTCTGGATTACTTGAAACATTGATAGTTCTGAGCGTAAAATACACAGCAAAAAATTAAAAAAATAATTACTAGTTTCATAATAGTAGTAAGAAAATTAAGCCACTTCGCCAATATCCGGCAATAAACTCATATCGAATTTTTTTTTCTCAAAACATGGATTATTTTTACACGATTCTGAATTATTTAAAATATATGTATATATGTGTACATTCAAAACAATTTTTAATAAATTTAACCATTATAGGTACTGATCTGAAATATATAAGCATATAGAAATATAATAGAATTACATATAAAATTAAATATTATATTCTAGTTCTGGAAAGTCATGGTATAAAAGTATGTATATAAAAACAAAAACATACTTTCATGTTTCATAATATCAACAGAATAAGAAAACATATTTCGCCAATATCCGGCAATCAACTCACATAGCTTTTTTTTTCTCAAAACATGGATTATTTAACAAATTCATAATAATTTTTACAGGTTTTATTATTTTAGAGAATGAACAAGTTTTTTTTTTTTTTTTTTTGTTGTTGTTGTTGTTGTTGTTGTAGCATTATGTACTCCATTTATGAGAGAATAGTTTTTGTGGAAATTTTAGAATATTGTGTGGTTACAGAAATTACAGAATATTTTTTTCAGATTTTTAAAATATTAATTCATAAATCTATCCACCGTACTTGTATATATATATGTATCTATAGGTATATGCAGATTCTATTTCTTGATTAGACCTTAAACATTGATAATTTTTACAGTGAAATATACATTAAATATTATAAAATTAAAATTAAGTAAACTTTAAAATTTTTCTTGATAAAGAGTTCTTACATGCAGATAAATTGGTTTCATTTGTAAAATACCTTGCCATATTTTTTTAAATGATGGGCAAGAATTTTGCACATATTAATGAGCATATATTTATTTTATGCTCGTTTAAGTCACATTCCCCATAAGGGTTTTTTATTAGTCTTGGATATATCAATTCATAAATAGTTTTGAGGAACGAAACGCAAAGATAAGGAAATTCTCCATTAGTAATGGTAAGTAATAGCGCCCCCTACGTTCTTCCGGGGAGAAACTCTTATTCCTCTTGAACAAAGGGAAAATGACTTTTTGTTACGGCCGTATAAAGGGAAGGAGAAAATCGAGTTAGGCCGTGACTAAATAAATACCAGTTAAACTCATAAACTTTAAAACTATCTATTTCAAATTAATGTACAAAAAACAGCATTATAATATTTCTACATCACTAACTCAAAACCTCATAATAAAATGCAGTTTAAAACACCGGAGACAACTCCGTACAAAATTCAACATAACAAGTAAAACAATCTAAAAAGTTTACCAGTTCATTTCAGTTCTAACGAAAACAAGCAGCTTCAGCTCTGATTCAGGGTACCAAAACCCCGAAACATACGGAAATTTCAGTTCAATTCAAGAGGCTACGAAGTGTTTTAGATGGAGCCGGTCATCAACTTACTGGTAGCGAAAAATTCGGGATTTACAAAACTCTCAATCCAATTCAGAGGTAACTGCGAAGAGTGACTAATGGAGCTTGCCGCAACATACTCCCCCCGTTGAGTTTTTCCATTCTGAAACTCAACCACAGTCGAGGACAAGTTCATTAGGTTTAAACATTCTGGTCTTCGAATTACTCGTCCATATTTAGACACTCTTGGAGAATTCTCGTCATGAACAACATGATCGGGAGATTTATTTTCTGGCGTTTTCTTAGTAGGAGCACACTTGATATTTCTCAGAGAAAATTTATTTGAATCAAAATTTGCCTCTAATGGATACAGTCTTTGTACAGGACGAAGTATTTCCCCATATTTAGTGCTTAATTTTGCCAGGCGTACTATCCCATCCTTTCCTGGAAACAATTGAATTACATTTCCCAGAGGCCAACTTAATCTTTTTTCCTTTGTACCAATTATAACAATATCTCCAACTGAGATTTCCTGATACCGATTTGCCTTTTTCCGATAATTCCTCAATTGTCCCAAATACTCCAACCGGAAACGTTTTCTCAAGTCCTCCCGCATTTTTATTCTATATTCATATCTCTTTTGAAAATAACTTGCATCTATATTATCCAGATCAGGTACACCCAGCTAAAAATGGACTGCAGTTTTTCTACAGAAGTAAAGTAATTCTGAAGTTTTACTACAGTCAACTGTAGATTTTCTGTAGTGCTATCTCAACTGTAAAAATACTTCAGTTATTTTGCAGCTAATGTGAAGTAATTTTGCAGTAATTTATTTCAAAAAGACTGTGAGCTATTATCTGCAAAAATACTGTAGTTTATGTGAAGTCATTTTAAACTAATTTTCTTTGCAGTTTTTTTATTGAGGATACTTTCACTTTCAAAACCGGTTTCGAAAGTGAAAGTATCTTAATAAAAAAAAACTTGTAATCAAAATCGAAAAAGTAGAAAGGAGCGTGCATACAGATTGACCTCAGCTATCCAACGCAAAAAAAAATCATTTAAAAATATTGAAATGCGAACGAGATATCTTCCAAAATTTCCTCCATAGGATTAACATTAGCGAGCGGGTGTTTTCGTCTGAGTGAAGTAGCCCCTTAATCGAAGAAAGAAAAAAAGTCTAGTTTTCAAATTAATTCAGCTTATTTTTTAAATCATTACAAAGTAAGAATTAATTTTCTTATTTTATTTATAAATTAATAATTATTAAAATTAAGCTAAAAATATTTTACAAGCTATAAAAATATAAACAGCTCCCTTCACATTTTAAAAAATAAAACAGAAAAAAACTAGTTCGCAAAATAATTCATCTTATTTTATTAAATTACGCATTCATTTAAAAAGCAACAAATAATTTTCTTATTTTATTTTAAAGTTATTAATTATTAAAATTATTTTTTTTTACAAGCCATAAAAATATAACAGGACCCTTCAGGAAATTATTAATGAAACAAGACCCTGTACAAAATTCCTATTAATAAAACAGGTGCCTTTACGAAATTCTCTTAGTAAAATAGGTCCTGTCACAAAGTCTAATTTTATAAAAACATACTCTTCATTTAAAAAATATTATTTATTAATTTTTTTTCAAGTTAAAAATGTATAACACATTTAAAAAATACAGAATTCCTAAGTTAATGCTTTATCACAATAATATCCGCTAAGGTATTTATTCCACAAATTTAAATAATAAATTAATTTCGAAGTACACGCGTAATTCTTTTACAAGCTATAAAAACATAAACAGCTCCCTTCACATTTTTAAAACTAAAACAGAAAAAGACCAGTTTAAAATAGAAAAGAAACTAATTAAACATTATTAAATATTCACCTCAAAATCCCATCTTTCTCACCGCCTAGGCAAAGAATATTTTATATACTATATATTAATCTATGTATATTCTTTGGCCTAGGGACGTAGCAACTAAAAATTTACTCCTTCGCTAATCCCCTTAGCCCCTATGAACCCATACAATCCACCTGTCACTAAGACTCAGCGGCTAAGTGGATAGGACGCTGGACTGCCAACCTTAAGACTGTGAGATCGAATCCCATCTCGGCAAAGGGGAAAAAAATATTTTTAAATATTAACAAATGAATTTGTTAAGTTGGCTCACAGATGGCGCCACTAACAGAAAAAATTGCAATAAAGTTTTTGCAAAATTACTGCAGTTTTTAAAACTGCAGTAATTTTGAAGTTGTATCGACCTCAAAAATTCTGCCGTGGAATCGGCCAAATCACTGCAGTTTTAAAACTGTACTTTTTTTACAGATTTACTGCAGTTTATTTTTAGCTGGGCACCACCGTATTTTATGTCACGAAGGAAAATAGCAGGAGTTAAGGGCTCTAATTCAAGATCTTCAGATATGTATGTCAACGGCCTGGAATTTACAATATTTTCGCAATCGCACAAAATAGTAATAATTTCTTCATATTTCAATGACGCATTTCCCAATACCTTCCTAAGAATATTCTTCATCAATCCGATCATACGTTCCCAGAATACTCCCCACCAAGGAGATGCAGGAGGATTAAATTTCCAAGTAATTCGTTCAACAGTATGATCTTTAGTCACCTTTTCCCAGTCTATTTTCTTTAATAGCGAACTTGAACCAACGAAATTACCTCCATTATCTGTATACACAATCTGAGGTTTCCCTCGTCGTGATAGAAACCGACGGAATGCAAGCAAAAAATTCTCAGTGGATAACGAAGTGACAAGTTCGAGGTGGATAGCTCGATACACGGCGCAGGTAAACAAAACAATCCAAGATTTTGATCCATTCCTCAAAAAGAAAGGTCCCGCCAGATCGGCGCCCACCACTTCAAAAACGGAAGAATCTTTTATCCTATCTTCTTGCAAAGGTGACATTTGGACATCGTGAGGTTTTGCATCAAATCTTTTACATTTTACACAACTCTTCAAAACACCTCGGATCGTTTTACGACTCCTTAAAATCCAATAATTCTCACGTAAAACTGCCATCAATGTTTGCACTCCGCAATGCAGTAATTGTCTATGTTTCTCCATTATTAATTTCATAACAACCGGGTGCTCAGATGGCAAAATTATAGGTAATCTAAAATCTTCTGAATCTTCTCTCATAAATATTCTTGATTTAAGTCTTATAAGTCCGTATCGATCCACGAAAGGCTTTAAATGACATAAACGTTCATCCTTTTCCGATTTGAAGCAACTTTCTTGCACGATTTTCCATACAAGGCCTTCTGCTCTTTTAATCTCCTCACATTTTAAATTTTGTAACACTCGTTCTTCCTTATCACTTTTACAATTTTCAATAAATCTCTTTATCCAAGCAGTGATTTTAATTATCTTGTGAAACTGTGAAACTCGAGTAAAATATTGAAATTCTTCATCCAAAGCAATCAAGAAGGATACAATTAATTTCTTCCTCTCGCTATCAACCTCATCCTTTTTCGGAGCTATATCAAAAGTTGGCCAAGAGCCTCGCTCAAATTTTAGCCCAGTTGGACCCTCATGCCAATTCTTAACCTTGAGGTTTTCCACAGAACATCCTCTTGAAGGAATGTCAGCTGGATTTAAATCACCAGGAACAAACTTCCAATTCTCTGGATTACTATATTTTCTAATTTCTCGCACTCTATTCTTGACAAATACCAAGGCAACACTAGATACCGGGCTTGCTCATTCACTCTCAAAACGTCACAAATGGTGGCTGACCGCGACCAGCGATTGGTCCAAAGCAACGCGCCCATCGTTTTGTGCCAATCGCTGTATGTCTTTCCTCCTAGTCAGCCACCTTTTGTGACGTCATCATAATGAATGAGCAAGCCCGGTATGTAGTGTAGCCCTGCAAATACCCCCCAATTTTCATCATTCTTAATCCAATACAGTGTATTCATCGAATCAGTCCAATAAAATAAAGGAATATTTTCCAACTTTAAATCTTGCCTAACAGTCTCCATCAGTCTAACTCCTATTGTGCAAGCCAATAATTCAAGTTTGCAAATTGATGTAGGTTTCAGAGGGGCCACTCTAGCACGAGCTTGAACAAGTTGACATGATACCTCTGTTCTGGTTTTACACCTTATATAAATGCAAGTAGCATATGCCTTTGCGATGCATCACAAAATACATGAAAGGACAAGTCCCTATCTGATATAGGATTAAGCATCATATACCTTGGAATCTTTAATTCTGCCAAATGGCACAAATCCTTTTTCCATTTAATAAATGTCTTACTAATATCCTCAGGAAGAGGCTCATCCCATGTAACTTTCAGTTCCCAACATTTTTGTAATAAAAGTTTAGGAATCAGAGTTATACCACAAGTAAAACCTACGGGATCATAAATTCTGTGTACCTCGGACAATATAAGCCTTTTTGAAATGAATTTATCGTCGGTTTCATTTAATCCCTTTGTATCGGAACTCAAAGTATCATCGCTTAAATTCCAAACAAGACCAAGAATAGGAACAGTTTTATTTCCATTAGAACCTTCAAAACATTCAAATTTTGAATTGTCTGAATCCGAAATTTCTGGAAAAGACGAATTCCTTAACACTTGGCACTTTGTTGGCAAATTACAAGCCCAATCTTGCAATTCAAATTTAGCACTAGCCAAAATTTCAATAGAATTATTTTTAAATTCATACATTTCATCCTCGGTGTTCACACTAGTAACCAAATTGTCAACATACCAAGATTCAGCTAGTTTCTTCGCCGTCGATTTAAGACGTTCAGGTACGTCATTCATCAATTTTGTTAAAGTAGCACTCAGTAAGAAAGGACTACTAGATATTCCGAAGACGACCCTTCTATGTCTATACATCTTCAAAAATTCTGGATTTCCTTTTTCCCACCATAGGAATCTCAAAAAATCTCGATCCTTAGAGTTAAGACCTATCTGAAGAAATGCCTTTTTAATATCCGAACTCGCACCGATACATTTTTCACGAAACCTGTTAATAATGGCAGGAATAGTTTCTATCAAGTTCGGACCTTTTTCTACACAACCATTTATTGAAGGAAAACCCTTAATTTTCGCCGACCCATCAAATACTGGTCTTATCTTTGTAGTTTTGGAATTCACTTTAACAACTGCATGGTGAGGTATGTAATAGCAGTACTTATAATATTCCTTTTCAGGTACAATTTCTATTATTTTCTCTTCCTCCCAATATTTGAAAACCGCTTCATAATCCTCTAAAAAACCTTTATTTTTCACATTTTTAACCGTATTTTTTAACCTTCGATCCGCAATCTCTCGATTATTAGGCAATGGGGGGTGGCCTTCAATCCAAGGCAAAGAAACCTCAAATCTGCCCTCGCTGTCTCTTTTAACTGTCGAAAGAAAATGCCGCAATGTTTGTTCCTGTAACTCCTTTTTAGTTTCATTTTCAGAGGGATCGAAAATTCCCAAAGTATCAAGATTCCACAATTCAGTAATTTTATAATCTGAGACATACATGGAAAATGTCAATGAGTTGTCAATTTTCCTCTCTGATTCTAAAGGAACCTTCCCCATAACTGTCCAGCCTAAGTAAGTTTGAACACACACCAAACCACATTTTAACTTTCTTACATCACCTGTAAGTAATTTTCCAGCAATGTCCGCCCCAATAAGAACATGAATTTCAGTGGGGGATGATTCAAACAACAATTTATCTTTCATGTAAACAGTGTCATTCAAAAATATTCTATGTTCTTTAAGCTCGTTTAACAGGGGTTTTAATTCTATTTGCGGGATATTGGAACAGATTTTGGTTTGATCAAGGACCTTAAATTTACATTTATAATCACCTTTATCATTACTCAAATACACAACAAATTGTCGATGAATTTCAGAAACTTCTCTTCCGCCAAACAGACCATGAACAAGGTTACCTTCGCTGATGCTTTTATATTGCATAATTTTTGCAGCAAATTTCGAAATATAGGATTTTTGTGATCCCGTATCAATTAAGCATCGTACAAATCTATCTTTACCATTTCCACGAATTCTTACTATTAAAGTTTGTAACAAAACCCTCAGCGTACATGTTTTATTTGATAAATTAAAATCTTTATCATCACTACGTTTTTTCTCTTCCACTTTATTGTTCCTATCACAAATTAAAGGATTATGTCTTCCACTGCAATGTTCACATCTTAAATTTGAAAAACAATTTTTCGCCAAATGATTCCCCCTTTTCATGCAAAGGTAACACATTCCATTTTTTCGCAAACATGCTTTTCTTTCTACTACCGATTTTGAACAAGCTGCCGAAGTGTGCCTAACAGATTCAGCAGAATCTCCGCAAAAACTGCACTGCATTACCGTAACCCTCAATGAAGCAGCAGTAGGACCTATATTTTTATTTATTCTCCTTTCCCTATGCACTTGCGCTGGATTTGAAAAGAAATCCCCGTCCTGCAACTGTATCGCGGTTTCTCTGCATTCGAATTCAGCCCGCAAAAAGTCAAGCAACTCGTTCACCTCAAAAAGACCATCTTGAGACTTTCTTTTACGTTGAAACTCCAAATTTAACTCATTAGGAATCAATTTAAGTAAAATTGGCGTAAGTAATGTACCATATGTTCCTGAAGTTACTATAAGGGAATTTAAACTTCTTATTTGTGTTTCAATGTTATCATAAAGTTTCCGTAATGCGAAAGTATTGTTCACATTTTTAACTGTTTCTAAATTCAACAATTTTCCCATATGAGCATTTATAATTAAGTCTTTACGACCAAAACGCTTCTCGAGTAGTTCAATCGCTGCCGTATAGTTTTCACTTGATAGCGAAAATCCGCTGATAGCGTTAGCAGCAGCTCCGATAAGAAGAGAATGTAAATAATTAAATTTATCAACGTCAGTTAAACTATCATTTTTATGTATGGCATTATTGTATTGGTTCCAAAATGATAACCAATAAGCAGGATCTCCATTAAATTTATTAATACTCAACTTCGGTAACTTTATCTTAGAATGAGAGCAAGAAGCGAAATTCTCCGTTGCGATGTTTTCATTAACCGAACTCACCCCCTTAATAGAATATTTGGGTTCAACTCTTGTCTTAATAGCATAGGTTAACTTTGATTTCATGGAAAATATTTTTTCAGAATAACTTTCCGCAGTTTCGAATTCAGCCTCCAATCCGCTCTCATCATTCATTTTATTCTGTATCTGTTCATCTAAAGTTACTAAATTATTACACGTAGCGCTCAACTGGTCAATATGTTCCGTAAGAACAGAAAGTTCGTGTTCTTCCTGCACAAGATATTGCTCACACGTATTTATTAATTTAGTAGCCGCTGCTCTCAAAACAGTACGTTTCTTCCTTAACTTTTCTATATCAGCCATATTTATCAATAACTTCAAACAAAATTGATTTTAAAATATATTAAACTTCAAAAAACTATCCTTTTCCTAAAAACGCAATCAAGTAATATTAAAACGAAATCATCAATAACTGTTCAGTAGCATTAAGTTTAAGCATTTAGCCGCAACAGTTATTCTTTTAACATTTCATCCTCTTTGTAGCCATCGTCTTCAGTCCACCGTTTATGGGCCTTTTAAGGCAAAATTGAGATGAGCCCAAGATCATTGACTAACAAATAATCTTGGAGATCATATTACAATTTATAATCTCTCAGCTTTTTCTAAGACGGCATTTTTGTTAGTTTTCAGTCCTTAACATTGAATACTGGGAGGAAAATGTTTGCGTCTCATTCATCCTTGCTGTGGGGATGATTGGGACATAGAAGAACTTTTTTTTAAATTTAATTTATATATCTGTATAATGATAATCTTGAACAAATCTTGTGCATAAGATGTAGTCAAACACTTAAAGTTTGACATGTGATATATAATATTGATGATAACTTATATAAAATATTTAAAATAAATATTTTTGTGAAAATGTCCCATTCATCCCCCATCTCCCCTACTAATATGTTGAAAACCACAAGCTGCACAAAATGAATTTAGACATTGCAACTCTGAATCATTTAAAAAGAAATGGCTTCAGTAAAAAGCATTTTTTGCATATTTTTAATAATCGGATATTTACGAAAGTTCGTGAGAATATACAACGGATGTCTAAAGTCATTTTAAGTAAAATTAATCGGTCAAGTGCGAGTATAACTCGCGCTTAAAAGGTTCCGTGCATTAAATTTATAAATTAATAAACTCCTACTACCTCTAGTTGTTTCAAAATTTTTGTTTCAGTAGATTCGGAAATGAGAGAGGGAGGAAGCATATTTTTCCAGTATACCTTCGACGATATTTCTGAAAATATAATATCCAAAATTAAAATAAATATATTTTTGAGTTCGATGTTACAAGATCTTTTGAACGATATCCTACATGATACATAAAAATAATTTTATTTCGGGTAACTTAATATCGTGGCTAATTACCAACAACTGTCTTCGAAAATCATTATCAAATGTCATTGGATGATTCGACGTCGATAGACAGACGGACAGACATACAGACACAGGAGTGATCTTATAATAGTTTTTTTTACTTTTTAAGTACTGAACCCCAAAAATGTGAAAAGAAAAGAAATTTTCGTCATTTTTTTCGCAAAATGAAGAATTCTATTATTATACTAACAGCTAATGATATACATTCTTGGTATAAAAATAACTCCATTCTTTCTAATTATTCAACATGTATTTATAAAAAAATAAGGTAAAAGTATCGTGAATAATGTTTACTGTTGAATAATATTGACGAATTTTCTTTTATAAACAGCCTCTTTTTTAAAATTTTCACAAATTTAAGAAATATAAGTTTAACATTCAGATTTAAAATATATGTTTAACTCACATTATGTGTTTAAAACTACACTGTTAAAAATACAAAAGTTTTTAATCTACGAAAATAAAATATAACCACGAACGAAAATATACACTAACCTCTTCTGAGTTACTCACAATTCCGAAAAGTTTTCTTTATCTTTAGAAACCACAGAAACCATTATATATTTGAAATTTAAGGAAGCATTTATAAAACAAAAGTTTCATTTTGTGTCATTGATATTCGGAAACTTTCCGAGTACTTTTTATACTGTATTAATCAGTTTTCTCAACCCAAAATATAGGTTTTTGAACTGCTACCAACTCTCAAGTAAACATTTTCTGATGTGTAATTGAATTTACACTTGCAAGAGCAACATAATTATATTAATTTTAATGTTAATATTGATGATGTTAATTTATCACGTTTGTCTGTAAACCTTATTTGTTAAACATTAAAATGTTTACTTGAGAATTGATGGCATCCGAAAAACATATATTTCAGGTAGAGAAAACTGATTGATACACTACAAAAACTACCCGTTAACGTTTCCGAAAATCCGTAGCAGTAAAAGAAACATTATTTTTATCAATGCCTCTTTAAATCTCGAAAATATATTACTTTCCGTAGTTTTTATAGATAAAGAACACTTTTCGGAATAGTTGATAACTTGGAAGAGGATGTTGTATATTTTCGTTCGTGTTGGTTGCATTATATTTTCCCAGATTAAGAAACATTTGACTTTTTTTACAGTGTACGTCTAGCCACTAAGATTCAAATTCAAGTCATTTTTGAGAACGTGTAAGATAAAAGTCATCAAAGCTTTAATCAGTTGTTGCTGTACATTTTACATCTTTTCTTTTACATTTCCTGAATCTACGAAATTAAAAAATTTCTTACAATTGTGATTTTTTGTACGAAGATGCTATAAAGAATTCAAAATAAAAATTGTTTAGATTTGGAAATATAATAACATTTTGTTATAAAACAGAAATCGTGAACTCACTTTTTTTTATTACATGGTATTAGATAATATATTTCTTTATTGCTATTGATTATAAAGTGCTTTCTGTGAGTGTATACTAACTTTCATTTTTCTCCCCCATATACGTTTCAGTTATGCTTAATAAAACATTATAAAGCTAAATTAAGAAATTATGTATTTCTAAAAATATCGACAAATTTCGTAAAAGTTTTAAATTATAAATAAATTATTTTAATATATCTTAGCGTTTCATTTTCTTCAATATACAGAAAACTTAATAAATCATATGTTGTGTACCATATAGACTGCGTAATCAATTAAAATTTTGAAAATAGTGTACATTTTAAATTTGAACTATTATGATCCAGATTTATAATATATGTTTACCTCACATAATATGTTAAAAACTATGCCCGGCTACCAATATTTAAATTCATTTTGGGAAACATATTATATAAAATTATTCAGAATTTTGATCAGCTGTTCCTATACTTTTTTTTTGATTTTCCTTTTACATTTTCGAAAACTATCATCTTCTCAAAGTGATTTTTTATAGGACGATGCTACAAAGAACTCGAAACAGAAATAGTTTTAGATTTAAAATTATATAATGTACTAAATACACACAAACTAAATAAATGTAATGTCTTAAATGTAATGTCTTTTCGAAAGATTAAAAGTAAATATAATATCTCAGTACCTTACACTTTATTTAAATATCTTTATGGTCATGTTTGATGTCATTTCTAATACTTAGATATTACCTATATTATCTTTGAGTAAGTAACAAACATTCTTTCCTTTTAATGTTATGAAAGGTAAAAAAAAAGCAAACAAGACATTAGCTGTATCACCAACTCTATTTATATATCTTTCCTAATATGTCACATATCATATAACATCAGATATATGAACTCAAACACTGTAAGGGCGGCCATAATATTTTGGCGGATCAGTTTATCTCTCTTGACAGATTTCAGAAAATAACCGCTTTTTTTTTTTTTTACATCGGAATTAATTCAATTTGTAATCCTAAAATTGCACCAGATTTCACCATTACTGTAAAGTGAAATAAAAATACCGTTTTCTTAAGTTTTTATCCATTTTCAAATTCACACACAAACATTTTTACCTGCAATGTTCTGTTCGCTTTAAAATATATCTATTACACATTTTTAATTTAATCTATATTGGAAGAAAGTATTGTAATCGAATTTTTTTTTCAACATCCGGTTTTCGACGGATTTACACGTTTTAAGGATTAGAGATTCCAAAAAACCCTTTTTTACGAAATGTCAATCTGCCCGTGTGTCGGTGCGTCTGTGTGTAAATACGTCCGCGTGTCCGTGCGTCCATGTGTTCGTCTGTCCATATGTCCATGCGCCTGTGTGTCCGTGTGCGTGTTATCTTTGTATCATCGAAAAGTGTATGACATTATGCATAAAATTGAACCAAATTTCATTTATAGGTTTTTTGCTATGGACATCAGGTTTTTGGCCGATATTCCGCCAGAAAGGGGCGCTGTGATGACGATTTTTGTTCCACTTCCATTATTGTATCATCGAAAAGTGTATGAAGTTATGTATAGAACTGAACCGAATTCTTTCTACATGTTTTTGACTATGACCTGCAGGTCCTAGAGGAATTTAGAGATATTCCGCCGTAAGAGAGCGCTGTGACAGCCACTTAAATATATCAAATTAAAAAAAAATGTACAAAAAATTAGACATCCTAAACTATTTTTCCGTTAAATGTTCGACCTTGATCCAAGCATTCCGGAGCAATTTTTGTTTTGCCTCTCTCTTAAAAAATGGCTGAAATATAGCCATAGAGGAGGGATTTATAAGTAGAGTGCGGATTCCATTTTTCCACCGGTAGAAAGGTGAAGCACAACATTTTCCCGCTTTCATCGCCAAAAGAGTGTCGTTTTTTGGCGTTAATCTCTCTCGTGGCAACTTCTCCTTTCACGATCGATGCAAACGCAGGTGAAATGAATACAGGTCTCGGTGGAGGCGGCAATCCCATATTTGGAAAATACCGGTTTGGCGCGCTATCACCCCAACGTCACGTGACGGTGGGTAGAAGATGTTTGACTCAAGAAAAAGTTACTAGTCCGTGGTCTATTGTGTTAGATGTCTATAGATATAGAAGTTTGAAATTTTAGGGTGGCTGACATTTTGAGACTTGACAGCAGGTTTCCTCCATAAACGGGTTTAACTTATAAGTTTCAGTGCACATGGTTTATTGCAAATTTTCTTTCATTGATGTAACCATTGTTCCAATTATATGATTAGCACCATATATTCATATTCGCCAAAGTCAAATATATTGACGAAAAGTGAGAATGAATCTTCTGTAATGCGGTTCTTTGGATTTTAGCTTAGTATTTTCCAGTAAAACTATCTAAGATCTTATAACCGGGAAATAGGGAGGCTATTTTTCCCCACCGGTAAAAGGACTTTTCGTAGTCGTGTTGTCCATCGGCTGGTGCAAACCAGGACTAAATTTCTAAGAAAAAAAGTACCGGAGCTCTAATATACTAAAGTACCCCCCCCCCCTCCTCCTCCATCGTCACTCCAATCTGCATATTTATATTTTATACATTTTTTTCAAAATCTAAAGCATTGTTTTTTTTTTATCTATCGAAATAAAAATTTTAAATACATCTATCTGCCTATACTTAGCTATCAAGTATTCTCCTTTTTAGTTATTATTACGTCCAAATAGAAACCTTAGCCTAATCTTAATGTTAATTAATCACAGAATTCTGCGATTAAATAAGTTCCGGATTAGGATTCGGAAATAGTGTTAACACAAAAAATGAATATATTGCAGCTATGCATAATAGAAAAAGACTATTTCTGTTTACTTTTTATTCAAGATAGCATTAAAATGATTTGAAATGGAAATAAATAAAATTTTGAATTTAAGACAGATTGAGCTCGAGCCTGCCTAAACTCGAAGACTGATATAAAAATCGAGTCCGTTTCATCCCCATCTCTTACGTAGGTCACATCACTTATAAGTGTTTTGATACAAAAGAAGGTAGTAGATTAGAGATGGTAGGGAAAGAAAGGGAAATTTAGGGAGCGTTTTTCGGAAGCGTTATTGCACTGAGCTCCGGAGTACAGAAAGAAAAGTATTACAAATCCTGCAATAAAACGAGGCGTCTACAATTCTCCTATTTAAATATTACATAGAAAAATTCTAATAAAAAATTGTGGTAAAAACGTACGAACCCTGATATCCATGTGAATGTACTTTTTCTGCATCTCTTTATATAGAAAATAAATACAGGAATAAACTAAACATCGAACCTGACTTACGACTAAAACTAACTAATATTGAACCAGACATAAGAAAGCTGTGCTTTATAGAGTACGTCTACCCTTAACATTAACGATACCAGGAAAGTACTGCAATAAAGCTAGTATGTATGAATCAGTAGGCCAATAAATCATTAAATTTTGTAGCTGTTTTTCAACCACAACACTGTATTTTGATATTGTATATATTATTAATTTTAATGATGATAATATTTTTTATTTTAGTCTATACTATTATTATAAAGAGAAAACGGTGACTGACTGACTGACTCATCAACGCCTAGCCGAAACTGCTAAAGTCAGGGTCACGGAATTTGGACTGTGAGATTGCTGTTATGGCCTAGGCAAGCAATAAGAAGGGATTTTTGAAAATTTCCTCCCGAAGGGGGTTAAAGGGGGTTCGAATGTTTTAGGTCATTTCGCCATATCTCAGCAGCAGATATAGGTAGGAGTGCGTAAATCAGGAAAACAAATCTACTAAAAAAAAGATTAAACACGTTTTTCAGCGATTTTAGAAATTCCCCCCAGAAGGGGGTTAAAGGGGGGTGGTCGAATGTTTTATGTCATTTCGCCATATCTCCGCAGCAGTTATAGGTAGGAGCGCGAAAATCAGGAAAACAAATCTACTAAAAAAATTATTAAACACGTATTTCAGAGGTTTTAGAAATTCCCTTCCCGGACGGGATTAAAGTGGGGGTCGAATGTTTTAGGTCATTTCACCATATCTCAGCAGAAGTTATAGGTAGGAGTGCAAAAATCAGGAAAACAAATCTACTAAAAAATGATTAAACACGCATTTGAACGATTTTAGAAATTCCCCCCTGAAGGTGGTTAAAGGGGGTGGTTAAATGTTTTAGGTCATTTCGCCATATCTCAGCAGCAGTTTTATGTAGGAGCGCGAAATTAAGGAAGACAAATCTACTAAAAAATTGGTTAAACACATATTTCAGCGATTTTAGAAATTTCCCCCCAAAGGGGGTTACAAGGGGGTCGAATGTTTTAGATATTTCGTCGTATCTCAGCAGCAGTTTTAGTTAGGAGCACGAAAATCAGGAAAACAAATCTACTAAAAAATGAATAAAACGCGTATTTCAGCAATTCCCCCCAGAAGGTGGTTAAAGAGGGAGGGGTCGAATTTTTTAGGTCATTTCGCCATATCTCTGATTTTATGTAGGAGGGCGAAATTATTTAAACAAATCTACTAAAAAATTGGTTAAACACGTATTTCGGCGATTTTGGAAATTCCCCCCGAAGGTGTTTAAAGGGATATTCAAAAGTTTTGGGTCATTTCGCCATATCTCAGCAGCAGATTTAGGCAGGAGCGGGAAATTCAGGAAAACACATTCTACATGAACACATATAGTTGCTATGTTCTTCAATGGGCCGTGTATTATTTATTAGTTTCAATAGGTACATAAACAGAAAAATTTATTTATCACCTTTTTACAAGCTTTTAATTTCAAAATTTCTAATTACTGAAATTTTGTCTCACTCCCACTTTTATCCCATTTAGAACAACTTTTTTAAAGTACCTACACTTCTCTTCCCTACATTGTAGTCAACATATTGTCTACCGTGCAAGCCGGGACGGGCCGGGACGGGCCGGGCCGCTAGTGTTAATATAAAGCAGTCAATCTAAGTAAAAAATTTGTAATGTTATTGCGGATTTTGAAGTACAGTAAAACCTAGTTAGACGGAAGAATAAAATACCGGGGAAATATAACCGTTTTAGACATGTTCTACTTTATAGTGTTTTCTATATTAACTTTACGAGGGTGCTTCGAAAAGTTCTGACAAAAAAATATAAGCTTTTTGAAAAATTTTATTTTATTTTTCAACATAGTCCCCTTGTAAATCAATACATATGAGACACACACTCTTGTGTGCGAATTCTTTAGTGTCGCCTTGAAATGTTTGTTATCTGGTGGTACGCGGAAGTATGAACTTCGATTTAGTGGTACGTCAGTCTATAAGTTTCGAAACCCCTGTTCTAGACATTTTGTGCAAAATTCTCGAGAAATCATTAACGAACATGTGCTTGAACTTCGGGGATGTAGAAATATATTTTTCAATAAAGATTTAGTCAGCAGGGCAATCAGAAGGCTACCAAAAATTGAATAAAATTAGTAATATTTACGATCACTCTGCATCTTAAAAAGCTCGAAATGATCTGCAGCTTTAAGAAAAGATTTAAAAGGCTCTGTACAATGAAAAATGCATTTTTGTCAGAAAACTCATGAAAATATGAACGTTGTTCGAAAAAAAATAGTCCTCATGTTTTTACTTTCTTCTATCTACATTGGTTTCCAAAAACTAAGGAAAAGTCACAAAAATAGCGATAACTCATTCAAAAAGAAAGCAATCCGTATGAAATTTGCATATATTGTTAAATTAAACAATGCTGAATAAAAATACCAAATGAAAATTAGTGGCGCTGCAATCGCATTGCGTCATCTGTGAGGAACATAAAAATGCACGTTAGAGAGTAAGGCAGTAGTTGTCGCTGTAATAGCAATGCCATAAATCTGCGATAGCCAATTCATTACAATGACCTCGAGGAATCATTTTCCCACAGAACTACGATTTAGAGCTATTGAGAGATTGGAGGCAGGACAAAGTCAGACAGAGGAGTCCTTCTGTGGTTCATAGGCTTTGGCAACAATTTTAAACCATTGGTTCTGGGTCAAGAAGTTACTGCCAAGGGGTTCGATAAGCGCCGGTGACTGATATTTGCGGTTATGTGTACGAAGAAATACGACCGCATTACCATCTCATCTTAGATCCTCCCTTTCTGCTGCCACTGGAAGGTTGATGTCAATGTCTACTGCGCGTAGAAGGCTTCAGGAAGGTGGACTTCACGCAAAGCGACCGGCAATTTGTGTGGCGGTCATCTCACGTTACCGGAGGCAACGTTTGATGTGGGCACGTCAACCTGTCCACTGGACGGCTGATCAATGGAGGCGTGTTCTCTTTACGAATGAGTTCCGGTTTAGCCTCCAAAACAATAGTAGGTGTTGTTTGATTTGAAGAAAACAGGGAAACAAGGAACATGCTATCATCCATCAAACATTCGTGAAAGATGTTTATACGTAGGAGGCAGTGTCTGCATTTGAGGTGGTATCTCTTTGGGTGGACACAAATATCTCTATGTTTTTCCACGTGGAGCCGTGAATGCTTAAGTCTATAGCGATCACATCCTTGCTGCTTATGTGCGCCCTTATGCCGATGCAATAAGTAATTATTCCCTGTTAGAGGTCGACAACGCGAAACCACACAAGACTCGCATCGTGAAAGATTATCTTCAGCATCAGACAATTCAGCGCATGGAATGGCCAGATCGATCACCGGACTTGAATACTATCGAGCATGTTTGCGATGCTTTAGGAAGACGTGTTGCGGCTCTCAATCTCCCTTCTCAGACTCTTCCCATGCTGACAACTGCTTTACAAGAGCTTTGGCTTGCACTTCCCAGCGAACACATCGACTGTTTTGTTCTGCTTAAAACATGGCTGAGATATAGCAGTTTGAAATTTTAGGGTGGCGGACATTTTGAAACAAGGTAGCAGGATTCCGCAATAAAAGGATTTCATTTAGGAGCTTTTGTGATTATGTTTTCTGGCAAATTGTCTTTCATTGTTGTAACCTACGTTCCAATTCTTATATGCCTAACCCTATATATTAATATTCGCAAGCGTCAAATTCCCGTCAAGCTTGGCGACTCTTGGCGAAAATTCGTCAAATTTGACGAAAAAAATAGGTTGCCATAAATCAAGTCAACGGCTATACCTGACTAATTTTGCGAAATTCTTATTCAAATTCAATATTGACGAGAACTGGGAATGAATCTTCTGTAATAAGGTTCCACGCATTTTAGCTTAGTGTTTTCCAGTAAAATTAGCTAAAATCTTAAAACGAAAGAATAGGGAGACTATTTTTTCCCACTGGTACAAGCCAGGAGGAGTAGTCGTCTTGTACATCGGCTGCTCGTGCAACGAAGCTCGCTTCGTAGCCAGGTAACCAGAAGATTCGCAAGCAGTTGACGCACAGCAGAATAACGAAAAATATTGATTTTACTGTCGATGTGATAGTAAATTTTGAAGTATTAATATGTATCAGATAAAAGAAAGTTTTGGAATTGGCACATCCGACTAGTTTGTTTATAACATGCAGGATTTACATTCAAATGTAACTCCACTTTCTGAAGACAATATACAGGAGAATCATTATACTGAAATAAAAACAGAATATATCGAATATTTGATTAAAAATATGAGGATTTTTATGAAATAGCCTTTACACATGCACAAATAATAGTGCGATTTTTCTTTAGTAGTCTTTGATTATTTTTTTTCTTCATATTTCAGCAGTCAACTGTACAGAGCAATTTATATAGAACGGTCAGTCAAATTTCTTAAAAGTTCAGGCAGTTTTCTGCTATGTAGTGAGCTGCATATCAGTATTTATTTAAAAGTAACTTTATCAGTAATTGATAAGGTATAGTTTACAAGCTTCAATTTATATAATATAAATTAATGTAATTTATGAAATGAATATTAGTATAATATATGTCTTAATGTTTTTTTTCATTTGTAAGTACACATGTGTATATAAAGTAATTATAACTTTTATATAATTCAGTGTACCTATCCTGTGATTTATGGTAAAAATGTCAAGTTTTGGGAAATCCTTTGTCGTCCAGTCATTTTTAGAAAAAAACTGAAATATTATTTATTCTTTCACCGATAACTTACTGAATTTTCACGATGTATGACTGTAAATATTTGTACAAGTTGATTAATTTAGCTCACTACGAAGCTGTGAAAGAATAATTGTGCTATAATTTGTGCAAGTTCAGTAAAAATATTTCATGCAAATACTCATTTTTTAACAAATATTCATAATATTATTTTTCTAATTACCGCATAATGTTTCTCCTGCATGTTGTCTCTAATTGATCTCCTGACTAACTCTTTACTGAAATATATGAGGTCAGGCATATTCTTTAAATACCCAAAGTTCAATAACAATTCACCAAGCTTTTCTTTAGTTTAGTCTAAAATCGTATATGTCGAAATATTTTGACTAAATAGTATATATTTTTAAAATCTATAATAAAATCATACATAATTAATTATCCAGAACATTTAATGAATAGCTAAAACAATTCATTAAAATCTACTTTGAAGATATTTTATGAAAATATTTTATTACTGATGTATTAAAGATAATAATGGAATAGTTCAAATGTAATACCATTTTAGGAAAAATGAATTGATGTTTCTGATTTTCAGACGTTCGACTCCTTAATCTAAAGTCTGATTTTGAAGAATATAATTTCTTTCAACAAAAATTTGTAATGAGTGATGTTTGCTATGATATTGTGAATTCAAGTTGTTACTACATTTTACGATTACTATTTAGTTTTTTTTAAAACAAATTTCACAATAGCATTTGCTTCTTTAAATTCTTGTGCAGTGAAGTAGTTACCTGTAAATTGCTCAGTTTTCCATTTAGTACTTTTTTGTTAATCAGAGTCACGAACAAATATTGCGACTTAATCTATTCCAAGATGAAAAAGTTCAAATAGTGTACTAAATTTACAGAACATACATTTTACTTTTTTTTTGGTAAAACCTTTACACAGTCTATATTTTTTCGAGATACGAGAGCTGCGTCGATTTTGTTAACATGATTGTTGTTGGGAGTGCTCTTTATGAATAAATATTTCTGTTTCACGATGAATTTTTCAGAACAAAAGGATTTTTAGGCGAAGTGAGTCAGTGTTCAGTTATAGAAAGACAAATATTAATTTCAAATTCTTGCCTTGTTTTGAAATCTGCGAACTGGAAAGTATGACTTACATGCTGGAAAAAAAAGAGAGTGCAATTAAATTAGAAAGGCATTTAAATGTGCAATACAAGTACAAATTAGCAGTAGGTTAATTTACATTTCAGTAACTGTTTCTAACCAAAGTTTCCTCCCCTTTTGTCTAATAACTTTTCTATTGCCTAAACATTAGTAATATTGCTAACTTTTTTAACATATGTTGCTGGTTTAATATATATTGCTATATGACTGCCCTAACAAACTCATTTAATTGATGTTTGCTTAACAAACCGTTACCCGAGGATGACAAGATTCTATCGGCCTTAACAAGTCTTTTAAGAAAAACGATAAAAAAGCTTTATATCTTCTTAGGGAAGAATGCCATTGAAACATTTTAAAACTCACCAAATTTCAATAAAATCGCTAGAATGATTTCCATGTTAGCTCAACTGTATACAAATTCTATAAAGACACATCAATTGTATACCAGACTATAATGATTATCATTTCATTATGGTATTTCATTTTAGCTCAATTTGTCAGTTGAGAACTTTGTCATTTCGAAAGAATAAAATGTATACTAAAAAAAAAATCAACTGACTTCATAAAAAAACTGTCAATTTAATGATAGTAATTTAACAAAAAAGTTTGTTTTATATTGTAATACATTAGAAAATACTTCAAAGATGAAGCGTATTAATATCGCAGTGCAAAGAACGAATGTGAAATGATATAGTTGCATAGTTGCCAACCTCCCGATTTTTCCAATACCAATAAAATCTTACAAAAATTTTCGCTTTATTAAATTTCAGAAATTGTATGATTAAATAAAACAAATAATTTTACATAAAAATATTGGTACGAAAAAAATCGGGAGGTTGGCAACTATGTAGTTGTCAAATTCTCGTTCTAGTCATGTGGAAGCTTAACCACGAACTTTCTCTTTAAACTCCGCATGTACTTGTCACACTGATCTACTGTTTGGAAGACTAAAACTGTTTTCGGCGTTACTGCGTATCAAGGAATTTAAGTAATACAACTACCAAACTAGTCGTTGGGGGCCACCGTAATACTTACCCATCATGGATATGCATAATATAAAATATTAAAATAAAAATGTGTAAACTACTTATAAAATGCATTGCAATTCGAATAAAATCGTGGCTTGATGACGTCATAAACTTTAAAGGCTCGATTACTGAATTGCTTGAAAGAAACATCCTTATAACTCCAAAAATAATAATCCTATTAACTAGCGGTTTATTGCATCTGATTAAGCGTCAAATTTCCAATTAAAATATATCTTTGAAGTGAAATTTGGATGAAATACAGGGTCATGAAAAATCGAAGCGTGTGGAAAATAGGATTCCAAATATCTCGGCAACTAATTATCCGATCGAGTTCATGCTGTATGCAAAATTTATGTTTTTTTATTGTATTTTATATCCATTTCTTAAAATAAACAATTCCGAAATTTTTTATATACCTTTTATCAGAACGAATATTTCGAGAGTCCGAAAAAATAGTTCCGGTTAATCGAGGTTATTGAAATGAAATAGGCTTCTTCCCATTGTTACATACTAAGTACATACCAAATTGCAAGTCTCTATCTCAATTTTTTTGGGAGATAGAGCGTTTACAGACACACAGACAGACGGACGGCAATTTTTTTTTCTAAAAATATGTTTTTCGGAATCTCCAGTGTCTGAAATGTGTAAATCCGTCAATTTTTTTTTCAATTTTCAAAACGATTACAAGACTTACCCTATACTACGATTGATGGGTACGTAATAAAAATCATTCCTTCTTTTAAACACAAGATTTTGCCATTAAATAAGATGAATATCATTTTTCGGAAATAGTAATATATTCAATCTCCCTGACACGTAGTATCGCAATATGAACTATATCTTCGAAAAAAGGTTTAAATAAAAATAACTAATATTATATTTATTCGATCCTTGGTCTGGGCACATTTTTCACTCAAGTTGGTTGTACGCTGTTAAGCAAGGTGAAAAGAAAATTCACTTCCTTTGTTGTTTAAATAAAAATAAGTAATATTATGTTTATTCGATCGCCGGTCTGGGCACATTTTTCACTCAAGTTGGTTGTACGCTGTTAAGCAAAGTGAAAAAAAAAATTCACATCCTTTGATGTGCCATTTAAAAATAAGTTATTTCAGTAATAAAAAAAAAATACCCTTATGAAAATCTTTTTGGTGAAAATCATAAGATTTTCATTTACAGATAGTCAAATGACTGTTTGAGTCTTTATTAAATACACCAACATCTTTCAACTGAAAGTAATTACTCACAAATTACTCTGTAAGTGATGACTATCGATTAATTGGTACGTCTGTTGAAAGACAAAATTCCATGTTAGTTAAGGAAGATTTAATCTATTTTCCAGTAATTACCGTTAATTGCAGATGATGAAAATAGAGGTAATAAATGTCTTTCTAAATAGAATAATGTAAGGAATTTGAAATGAATTTTTAAAAAATATTAGCTAATTACTTAAAAACATATTAAATGATAAGCATTATAAATAAAACTTAAAAATTTATAATTATGAATCCATTCTTTTTGAATATTAACAATAAATAAAAACACTTTATAGGAAAAAATATTAGTATTACAAAACGGAGTATTAAAAAGTAGATTTTACCAGGTAAATAATTTTTATCTTTATGTAATTTACGCAAAATCAAATAAAGAAACTTTAATATAAATAAAAAAAATATTACTAAAAAAAATATTAAAGTTCGCTAGGCATTATTTGCATTTTAATCTCATAATTGGTACTTATTAAACGGAATTTGGCAATTTTATTTAGTAGTAAATTAAATATGTGACTTATTATAAATAGCTACACTCTGTACTGATCGACAGGAATAACAATAGGAAGAAAAACATTGAACTAAGAACAATCAAATTATATTTGCGCACTTTATTTATAATTTTCTATGCGACTTTGCTTAGTCACACGAACAACATGAAAATGATATCCGACTTCTGACTAGACAAATTATATCTCTAAAACATTGATGTTAGTTCTTTTTCACGTGTATATTTAGTTTCGTTCACTGTTGTAAACAACGATGGGGTAAAAGGTTTTTGGCAAATGATGGGTCGCAGATTGGGCACACAGATGGAGCGCAAGATGGGGAATTTTATGTTTATGAAGGTAATTTGAAGAAAAACCATTGCTCACATACAAATTTTATTTTACGGGAATCAAATAACTTAATTTAAAGTTAAATCATGCAATTGTGTAGTTTTAATCAAAATATCTTGAAACAGCTGGCCACTGATATCTAGGCACTGATGAAATCTATTTATGAAATTCCTCTCTGTACATTCCTGATTATATGAATTCAGGCTAGGTCTTGTCGAATATTATGCTTTGTGGGACGATATTTAAAAAAATCTGCCTTCAAGTAACCCCTTAAAAATCACAGGGCAATAGATTGGGCAACACGCTTTAGTTTTTATGCTTATTTTATGGTTTAAATAATCTAAATAAGTTAATTTTTTATGAATAATCTTATTTTTTCCGTTCGCGCATTGTTTTAGAAAAAACTGAAATTTACCAATATTTCCCAATTTTCACTGTGCAACTCTTTGTTTAGAACAAAACGAGCCAGAACTCGCTTGAATTAGATTCAACTGGTTTGAACTAGATTGAACTGGCGTGGTCCCTCCCTACTTTGTATCCCACCTCGTCGCTACCAACTAGGGCTTTTATTCTGTACCTTGCCCTTTACTTCAGTCTTTCGTTGCCGGTTACAATTGGTGCATTGCTTTTTCTGTCTGTTACAAGTGGTGCATTGTTTGGTGTTAGGATTGTTTAATGTTTATTTTAACAACATTAGCTAATGATGAATAAGTCACAAACTATACTCATTAGGAATGTGATTGGCGATTCTAGACAGGGGTTTTATTGCCTTATATTTAATGAAATATATTAATAAATAAACTGCTAATACATGAATGTGTTCTTAGATGCTGTTTTGAAAAGAGATGCAATTTGTCAACTTAAATTGGACATATCTCCTTCCTCGAGTTCATCAAATGATATAACTGAAAGCATTATTTCTCCTTTGTCTGAACTATCAATATCACTATAAAATCTAGAAGTAATTGGGTGTGATGGCATTGTAACCAACACTGGATGAAAGAGCGGTGTCATCCACCGACTAGAAAATGATATAGGACTCCCGCTACAATGGAGCATATGCCTCCGGTATTTTAATGAGCTTCCTTTTCGCTTCAATTTCGAACATATTGACGGTCACACTGCAGAGCCTAAACCTTATAGTGGGCTAATTGGGAAGCAACTCACTTGCTGTGAAAAACTCCCTGTGGCGAATTAAGAACCCATAGATTACTCGATTTTTGATATAGAGAGGAATTTTCTGAGTAAAGAACAACAGTATTTGTTGCATATTTCAAATGCAGTCACCTTGGGAAATTGTCTAGAAGGATTGGCAAATCGGGACTCTGGGTCATTTTTTAAATTCCATATGGATAAGTGCGGCCAACCGAATCCTTAGGTTGTATATAACTTCATCAGATCCATCCGAAATCATAAAATAAATAGTTGGCTTCATCTTAAAGTCATATATGCCTGTGTTGTTTGCCGAGCAAATATTTTACCGCCAAAACATGTCTTTCAAACAAACCAAACATAACTCTATTTATGCGATGAATTACTTCAAGTTGTCGATCCAGTAATAGAACGAAATGCGCTTTTTGCGCACCGAGAGAATGTTTTTTGGCATTGTTGATGAAAGAGAACATTTTCGGGAGCTCGGTTACAGAAGGATCTTAAAAGCCAGACAAACCGTTCCAAAGAAAAAGACTTTTAGAAATTTCGCAACACCGAAGGTAAACTTTCAAGCTTCGGATTACATTGAAGTTATTAATAGGAATTCTTGTATGGTGTATCCCCTAATTTTGTGGGACCTAAGTGTCTTCACTGAAATTAAATCACTCATCAATTATGACACTACGCTCATCAGAGAATTACAAAGTTTCCCTGTCACACCAGGGCTGTGGAGAGGTGCGTCAAACTTGTGACAGACACCTCGAATAAAGTACTTGGACATGAAACTAGAGATGGCCATATCCAAGCAACACTGGAGTCGAGATCGGTTATGCCTCATTTCTCCAAAAAATCATGCTTTAAATGTGTAGTAATTATAAAAAAACAAAAGTAAAAAGCACAGCAAACCAAAGAATCTTACTCTGTGGAAAATTTTTGTAAATAATTGTTAATATAATGTAAATACCACACCCAACAATTGGATTGTTGGTTGGGTAGGGTGTGGGTGAAACTCACCGTGCAAGCAATTCACGTGGTGAGTTCTGTGTCGTTTTGTTCTAAGAATTCAAGCAAAGAGTTTCACAGAAAAAATTGCGAAAAATTGGTAAATTTATGTTTTTTGTTTTTTTGTTTTTTTTTAAGATATTGCGCAAACGGAACAAATTAGATTATTTATCAGAATTTATTTTATTTAGGTTATTTAAACCATAAAAGAAGCATAAAAAATTGAAGCGTATTTATTTTTAAAATTTTAATTAACTTAAAAAATTACAAAAAAGTGGCGATTTTTTAAATTTTTCATTATGTTTAAGTACGATGTACGAATGGAAGATGTTAACCAATTTAAATTTTTTATACCGTTTGTCTTCTTATTACAATAGGCAAATTTTCTGCACTAAAGCGTTATGAAAATAATTTTTTTTTCGACCCACCCTGAGAGGGATCGAGCAGGAACCTTATCAAAATTTAGTCTAGTTGACATAGAGTGACCTTTATTCAACATTTAAATTCAATATAATGTCTGACAAATGTAAAATCATGATCTTCATATATTTTTCTCGTCATATCTTGGTGTTTATTTTTCTTTCATTTGAATCGTATGTGAAAGTTCCACTGGGAGATAAACATACAGAATAAATTTTCTTTAATCGAATCTAATTTTAATATGGTTTTAGAACATAAATAATATTACTTATTCTTTCAGCGATGATGTGATAAAATGTCATTTCGAAAGGATAAAAAAATATTTATTCAACCAACTTCAAACAAAGCACGTTATATATTTTGCTTGTAAGTACAGAGCAAAATAATTGACAAACACATAAATCAAAACAACTTCGTTAGCGAAACATTTAGTGTATTAAAGACTACATTAATGTGTTCAAAAAACTATACTTTACAAAGTATATACATATATATAATTTTGCATATTTTTTGCCATTTTAGAAAACAAACTTCTGTATTTATCTTGGAGCACCAACAGAAAAAGACTTCGAAAGGTCGTGGGACATATTGCCCCATAAATCTTCAACAATCTGTTACGGTAAAATACTATTGGTTGAATCCTGTTTAAATACTTTTTATTTTGAAAACTCGCTAAATGTTAATTAGATTGAAGTGTGGAAAGTTTAAGGGATATTAATGGAGTTGAAGTCCTTTATCGCCAAGAAATTTTAGAGTTTGGTGAAATTATGGGGACCCATTTCAAATAATCAATCCCTTTCGAATCTAATAGCCTATCTAGTGATTAAAGCGAATTAAACTCTAAGTATTCAG
The DNA here is from genome assembly GCA_963931845.1 of Maratus michaelseni. Classification (NCBI taxonomy): domain Eukaryota; kingdom Metazoa; phylum Arthropoda; class Arachnida; order Araneae; family Salticidae; genus Maratus; species Maratus michaelseni. Next base: position 149,113,242 of record OZ007589.1, on the reverse strand, counting down.
ATTAATAAGTTTTGAAAACACATTTCTCAAAGTTTGCTTTATTAAAAACGCTGTCCTTATGTATGTTTAAAATAAGATACTTTTTGTTGAAAACAATAGAAAAATTTCTATGAATCATTGAATGATGGAACTTTAATGTTGCTTACCGTTGTATGAAAAGATGCATGACTACATTCCTATGAATAAGAGCAGTAAGAAATCCCGAATATTTGTTTACTTATTTTAACTGAAAATAACAACATTAAACACCACTTATTTATGTCTTATAATTTGCATAAAAATTTATGGGATAAATAGAATTCTGTAGAGTTTTTTAGGATATGAGAATAAACAGATACAGTATATCTGAAATCGGTAAAATATCGACTTAGAAATATCCAAATGTAGAAAACAAAATTTCAGTTTGAACGTAAACTTTAAGTTAAATAGAGATTTTAAAAGTATTTCTATTTCTGGAAAATAATATATACAGTTTTTAGTTCAATATTTTTATCTTTTGAACATGTAACTTCTTAATTCCAACATCAAACCTAATATTTGGGTATCCGAATGACTGGATGTCAAATAACTGAAGTTATACTGCATACTTTACTAATTTATACACTTTGTAATATCATTTAGGTTATATTTTAGTTGGTAAACAGTAAATTACGTCCGACGACGTCTGTCAACAGCCTTCATAGTTTTATTCCTTTTTTTATTTGGTATTAGCTAAATGCTTACATCCTTTCAAACTTTCACATCGTTTTACATATTCTAAGCTTTAAGTGGTACTGTTGTGCTCTGATTAGCTTATGTTCTATCTAAAATACTGAATTGTCAAACAACGTGGAGCCTCTTTAGGTTTTCTATATTCATACTATTTTTAATATATCTTTACAAGAAGAAACTTAAATATACGAAAATGAAATTACTATACACTTTTATTAACTTTGCGTATAAAGTATGTTTACATGATTATACATATAATTATATGCTCACGCATAACTTCTGAATGGAATTATGTGTTAGAAATGGAAATTCGATTTTGATTCTTTATTTTTCTTGTTGAAAAGTATTTTTCTTTATGATGATCTAGTATAAAATTTCAACAGGATCCATAAATCTTGTGTTCCTGCCCTTCTGGTATTTTCTTTTTCTATTTATAGGATTTTACTTCCGTAAAAATTAGCTAATCATTACTAATCACTGTAATTTTTATAAGTTGCAAATATAAAGATTTATATTTCTTGTTTTGAAAATAGTAGTCGTACTATGTCTGCCGTTTTTTCTTCTTTATTAAAGAGACGCGCTAAAAATTTTAATATAGAGTGTCTTTTGCTCATCAAATATGAGTGTTGCTAAAAATAATGTAGTTTAAAGTTAATGTATTTAATATTAAGATGTTGTCGGACAAACACTCAGTTGTGTTACCCTTTCTAAAATACACTTATTGATGTGCAAATAAGAAAACTAAACAGTAGGCAATCACTTGAAACTGATTTTAATTTATAATTGAAAATAATTAGTTTTAACTTGCGGTCATATATTTTCAGATGATATGTTTCATGCAACCCCTTTACACATTGTTAGGATGATTCGTTTTAATTCACATCGAATTATTTTATTTACCTCCTAGTTCATTTATTATTTGCTTGTTACATCAAAAATTGTGACATCTTTATTTAAGAAAAATAATTTTAAATACAAAACTGCAAACTAAATAAACAATACAGTTTATATTTTTTTATGCAATATAATTATTTTGCAATGGCAGCAATGAATTTCGTAAGTTGCTTTACTAGTTAAAATACTTTCTTTAATTTATAACAGTAATAGGATTATATTGTTTATAAAATCCGTTACTTGAAGCTATTCAATCAATTACTTTCCTAATAACGACTGTAGGCTGTGAAAATCCTTGTTAACGAATTTATATCCAATTTTATCGACAAATAAATGTCGTTATTATGCGCAAAATATTAGCAATTAAGATAATATATTTTGCAAATATCTATTTCTCACTGTGAAACTAACGCAGTTTAGTATTACTTACTTTCTGAATTTATGTTTCTTTACGTTAGTTGCTGTTTAGTTAGTATATAAAATAAACGATTAATAAATATCACATTGCTAAATATAAAATATTTATTACATATTTCATTGAACTTTTGTTTCAATATTTCAACTGAATTCAAACTACAAATTAGATATTAATACTTTTACACCTGTATTTTTCAACAAGAAAAAGTTAATTTAGGAGAGCTAAATATCATGTACAGAACACATAAAGAATGCATTTCTGTCAGAAAACAATTTTATGATAAATATATAAAATGTATACATTACTGAATGTTTATGGTCACAGAACTGATGACAAACACCTTGATTGGAACAATTAATGTGCATTTATTGTTTCATATGGTACTCGAAATATTCAAAATAAATAAATATATAGTGTGATGTTCATTTTCTCATATAAAATACGCTATAATGATACATTACGGAGCGTATATGACTTAAGATTGATAGCGGTCGTCATGGTTTTAATATGCGTTTATGCATTACAGCTATAAATGGCAGGAGTACATGCAAACACTTGGTGTATTTGTAAATGTTCAGCCGCGCTGTAAAGCACCGATTTTCACCGAAAAGTTTAGCAGCATGGGACGTGGTCAGTAATTGGAAGGGCGACAACAAGAAAGCACTTCGTTTGTGACCGCTTCCGTATAATTTCCATATATCTGATGCTATAACTCCCACGAGCAGGGAAGACCGAGCTATGCTCGGTCAAAATTAAATTTGAGTTCAAATATCCTGACCCATGACCAAAATGACCCACTAATTAAATTTTCTCGAACATGTGACTTAGTCCAACAGTCTTCTCGTGCCGGAAAACCATAGGATGCAAAATTTAGTGTACATTGAGCCGCTTTTTAGATATTGACCCACAATGACCCAGAAATGACCCACTAATCGAAATTTCTCGAACATGTGACCTAGTCTATAGATTTTCGCGTGCCCGAAACTCGTAAAATACAAAATTTAATCACAATCGTTAGAGCCGTTTTTTAGATAAAATTCATTTGACCCGCTTTGACCCAAAAATGACCCCTTAATCGAAAGTTCTCGAACATGTGACCCAGCTCAATTGTCTTCTCGTGCTCGAAAATAATCGGATACAAAATTTCGTCAAAATCGTTTGGACCGTTTTTCAGATACAATTAGCTTGACCATGACCCAAAATGACCCAAAATGACCCACTAATTGAATTTTCTCGAACATGTGACCTAGCCCAACAGTCTTCTCGTGCCCGAAAACCATTAGATGCAAAATTTAGTGTAAATTGAGCCGCTTTTTAGATGTTGACCCACATTGACCCAGAACTGACCCACTAATCGAATTTTCTCGGACATGCGACCTAGCCCAATGCTTTTATCGTGCTCGAAACTCGTAGGACACAAAATTTAATCAAAATCGTTAGAGCCGTTTTTTAGATAAAATTAATTTGACCCGCGTTGACCCAAAAATGACCCACTAATCGAAAGTTCTCGAACATGTGACCCAGCCCAATTGACTTATCATGCCCGAAAATGGTCGGATACAAAATTTCGTCAAAATCGTTTGAACCGTTTTTTAGATACAATTAGCTTGATCATGACCCAAAATGACCCACTAATTGAATTTTCTCGAACATGTGACCTAGCCCAACAGTCTTCAAGTGCCCGAATACCATTGGATGAAAAATTTAGTGTAAATTGAGCCGCTTTTTAGATCTTGACCCAGAAATGACCCACTAATCGGATTTTCTCGGACATGCGACCTAGCCCAATGTTTTTTTCGTGCTCGAAACTCGTAGGACACAAAATTTAATCAAAATCGTTAGAGCCGTTTTTTAGATAAAATTAATTTGACCCGCGTTGACCCAAAAATGACCCACTAATCGAAAGTTCTCGAACATGTGACCCAGCCCAATTGACTTCTCATGCCCGAAAATGGTCAGATACAAAATTTTGTCAAAATCGTTTGAACCGTTTTTTAGATACAATTAGCTAGACCATGACCCAAAATGACCCACTAATCGAATTTTCTCGAGCATGTGACCTAGCCCAAAGGTTTTCTGGTGCCCCAAACCGGTAGGATACGAAATTTCGTCAAAATCGTTAGAGCCGTTTTTAAGATAATTTTTGCATATATATATATATATATATATATATATATATATATATATATAACCACCCACAAGATTTGCTCGTATTAGAATATATGATGTACGTAAGACACGTGGCATAAGATACTCTAGCTGAGAGACTCGAAAGTGATGTAAGGCACTATGTTAAAAAAGTTCTTAAAGGATAATGTTGGTTAATTTGGATGCCAAAAGCCTTATGATGCCTTATGTTAACGTATATATTATTATACGTTATATTAACGTAAGATATTTAAAGAGTCGATTCCAATGTACAAGATTTTATAAATGGTTCGACCGTATTTCTGGCATCCCGCACAAAAGAAAACATTCATCAGACACCATTATTTGCTCTAATGATCGGCTATTAAAGATAATTCTTGAATTTCTCGTAACAAAATTGTCTAAGCTTCCTGTTTTACATGTGTAATCTTTTAACAATAGATTACTATCATCGAAAAGTTTTATTTGCATTTAAAGTATTCCTTTTCGAAATAGTAAATGATTAAGTTGATAAATTTTAAGATTAGATTTTGAAAACGGTTGATTAAAATGCAATTTACAACTAGTAAGATTCACGTTTTTATTTGAGAGGTAATAAAATGTCGAAATAAAATGTTTCGTACAAAAAAATTCATCAGTGTTGGATTTAGATATGTAAAGCATATCTTTTTTTTATTTCGTAAATTTTATAACTCTTAGGGAAGTAATATATTGAACAACTAATGTTTTTTACAGCAATCATTAAAGAAAAGGAGTTAAGACTAGTACATTCGGAGAAAAGATGTAATCGGATGATACTTTATCGAAAATATGTCTTTCGCTTTATGTACGGATTAGACATGCTCTATACTACTGGCCCTCATCCGATAACTGAAGTGCCGACACATGGAAGTGATTAATTCTTTTAACAGTTCTTTCTATCTGAAGGTTTTACACAACGTGTTCGTTTTCATATGCATTCCATGTATACCTGTATTCAGGGTTCTCGATGATTTTTGATCAATATTAGCAATTTGACTAATCAGAAATATAAAACATTAGCCAAAAAAAAAAAAAAAGGTTAGCAATATAGATTTTTCGTGAAACACTGAAAAATCGATCTATACTCCCTTTTCCTTAATGTACCTTTTTTTCAGTATGTTCTAAAATAACTGAAGTTTTTGTAACTGCTTATAGATCAGTTATTCGTCTAAATTCAACTATCTGCTGCAAAAACTATTAAACATATGTATATTCCAAATGCCTTGCTGCAATCAAGGAAAAATTCCAAACCCAATTTAACTCATTAAAATGTTACGAAATAAAAACTTCCAACCCATGTTAACTAAGGATTTTAAGATATATTTAAGGAATTCTGAAAATTCAAATTATAAACAACAAAATATATTTCACATTGGAAAAAAAAACGTTATTTTTCTAGAATTCTTCGTCTTTTCATTGAAGCCCATAATTCAAAGGCAGTTTCAAAATTGTACTGTTGCCTATTAGGCCCTTTAACGCATACTGCATTATTCACATTTTTTATATTCATTCGATTTCTCAATTTAGTTTTTGTTGCGTTCATCACACTGAACCCTCTCTCACAGTCCACTGAATGTAGTGGCAAGATTGCAGCAAAATGCAGCATGTTACATGTTATCGGATAAAGCTGCTGGAGACTGTTTTTTTTTTCGAATGAAATCTATGGAATCTCCTAAATTCATGGTCCTGCAACTGCAACAACTCAAGAAACTTTTAAATAATTTCCATTCTGACAACACATCTGATAAGCAACTGCCTGTATCATCCAAATGCATAAAGGTTAAAAATTGATTCAATTTCTTTTATACCACAGTTGTGAAAAGTGTCCTTATCCGTTTAGTAACGCGAATGAGAGTATCACCTGAAATACACACAAAATTTAACACTCGCAATTTGGCGAGTCTAATCGTTCGTTTACTCGCCAAATGAAGCATTTTGTCGCAATTTTTCGCAATGGCGAGCGGCAGCGAGAACCCTGCCTGTATTTAAAATCCGTTATAGGGAACGCCTTCCTCTTGATTAATAGTTTCTCAGTTGAGAGAGGCATTGTGCCAGACTATTCCCCCCACTTCCGGTAACAATCCATATTGTGAGGATCCTTAGAGTCACTGGATTACTTCACTGGAAATATTTATGTACCAAAAGCTTTATAGCATAGTGCTCTGCATAAAATAAATTATAATATATGCCCAAAGAGTAAAACAACTATCTAAATTAGTGACGATAACTGTCCCAACTGTATTTTATCGTGTATTCAAGGAATTCCAATACCGGTCACAACATTTCTAACTTCTGACAGAATATCCATATATGCTAAAATTGACAAAGAAAATGCTTCCATTGTTTTATAGTACATATATTTGCGTTTTTGTTTTTTTGTTTTTTTTTTTATTTATTTTTTTATTTATTATTATTTATTTACTTATTTTCTTCAGCTTTATCTGTTGTTAAACGTGTATAATTCAAAACCATCATTTTCAAGGGTTGTCTTCTAGTGAGACACCTTGTATTTCTAGTGAAATGTTGATATCTTCGAAATATTAAAATTGAACAGAAGGTATTTCCTATAAAATACTGATATTTCCCGTATATTCATGTTGAAAGAGATATTTCAACAATAAAATAATGTTTGTAGAAGTAAAGAAAATAATGACGTGTTGCTGTAATGATAGGAAAACGATATATATATATATATATATATATATATATATATATATATATATATATATATATATATATATATATATATATATTACACACATACACACACACAAACACACACACACACACACACACATATATATATATATATATATATATATATATATAATAAAACTTTTGTTAATAATAACCACTAAATCACATAAATAATCGACAATAGATAAACCGATAATTATAATACAATACATATATATATATATATATCCAAAAATGTAAGATTCTCAAAATTTAAATAATTGGGAAGAAACACTTAAAGATATGTGGAGAAAAAATCCAAAGTGCAGAAGGGGAAAATTATTACAAGAAGCAGTTGTAAACTTATGTAGTGAAACACTTTCTCAAGTACAATATTACACTAATATAAGTAAAATGCAATTGATTTCTGTTTGAGTAAATAGGCTTTAGCCGAATTTTTAACTCAAATTGCCCGATCAATTACGCAGTCAAATTTAAAGACAAATGAATAAAAATGGATAAATATTCTTACGACAAGACAAATAATATTACGATAACGGAACATAGTATGTGCAAAAATCAATGAATATAGAGCATTATTTAATACAAAAAAGTATTGAATAAATAATTGTTAAAGAAAAAGTGAAATAAAGCAGTAAAACATACCCAGCAATCGACATTTTAACTATCAAAAACCCCGTTAACCTTTACAAAAGCATATGGCATAACCGTTACATTTACAGTTATTAAAATAAGTAAAATATTTTTACATAACGAATACATAATGAATTGCTACTTATTTTGATAAAATTTAAACATTTTGTTAAAAAAATACTTTGTTTTTTTCTGAAAATAATTTTTCTAATTCTATAATTAAAAATATTTATTTGCTCTACATGTATACAATCAAGCCTTCAGTATAAAACCCTAAAACGTTTATTTAATTGAAAATTTTAAAAGTAGCTCGAAGACTATTTTTTTAATAATGTTTGCTTATTTGTAATAAATATATATAGAACTGAAGCAATAAATCCACAAATAATGGTACTTGTCCTTTTTAATAAAATGTATAAATATTTTCATTAAATAATTCATGTTAATTACATAATTGAAAATAAACTGTTGGTATGATCTTAGTTCATTCAATAAGACATTTAATAGAGTAGACGAAATAAAATTATCAGTAGTTAAAAATTGAATTTAAATAATTTAAATTTAAATTTTCTCTAAAAATATTCTCTATCCGTGACTAATAAATACAATATTAACAGAATACTGGACAATTTTCTGTTTCCAACTAGAGTTTTTTAAATAACGGCAACACTTTTGAAGAACATTTTCTGTTCAAATCATAAAATTTCTAATAACCCTACCCGTTATTCGTTGCCCAATTCAGATATTTAATGCCAAACACTATAGAGAACTATCTGTAATTGAAATTATAGAACTATATACTACAAACACAATTTTCGTCCAAGCATTTTCTTTGTTGTAACATTTATTTTATTTTAGCACCAAACTTGTAAGCAGGAAATAGAAAAGAAAAACGAAATGTAATGATGTAGAACAAACATTGTATATTAAAGAATATTTTTTGCTAGTCTAACGCATTATAGATAACAACTGAAAAGATTTGTTCAGTTTAAAGACAAAGTTATTACTTATTTATGAAGCGAAGCAGGGTAAAATATAATAAAATCAGAGCTACAGATAAAAGATAAAATAAAAATAAAATATAGTTTACAATATCAATAAAAATTTCTGTTTTATGAAGTAAACAACTGTGCAGTAATGAGTTTTAGTACAAATTTTAAAAAAGTCCGTGTAAACAGGCTATAGATAAAATATTTTAAATTACCATGCCTCATTTATACGTACGATGTGGTGCATATAAATAACATATTTGTAACATTAAAATAATCATTTGGTAAAACAAATCCAAACATAAAGATGCTAAAAAGATGAAATATGTTAGAAAATGTATTTTCCGTAATTACTGCAATCTGAAATGTCATTAAATAAATAAATTTCAGAGTTTTTGTAATACCTTAATGATGACTTTATTTTATATTTATAGAACATATTAAATGAAACTTGGCGAAAAACATTCATATCAGAGCTTTTTAACCGCGGTACACAAGTGTACCGTCAGACAATTGCATGTTTGACGCAAAAATTTGAAGATTGACGTTTTGCTAATTCTTAAGATTCAATTCTGAAAATAAAACAAATAAATGAAAAATAAAAGTAATAAAGTATTGTTCCATTTTTTAAGGTTTCATTTCTGCGATATGAGCTTTCCTGAGATAAAACTATCAATAAGAACGATAAAGATCAAAGACAGATTCTGAAGCAATTTCCAACAATATCCAAATATTGTTAAAAAATATCGTACAATAAAATGAGATATCTAAATAAAGAATTTAAAAAACACATAACTCATTCAAATCGCATTTTCAGTAACTTCTATTCATATCTGGGAACGAGTGCGAATTTACTTACGAATTCTTAAACATGTTCTATAGAATTTTTACACATCACGCGATACACTAAAAATTAGTCAAGTTTAAAAATGCACACCACAGCAAAAAACGCACTTCAACAATTATCACTCATAGTCAGTCATGTATCCGAATATTTTTGTGTCTCTCTGTAAATGAACGATAAGTTCTATGCATTTCGTAATCTAAATAAAACATATTGTAGTGCACGTGAGTGATCCATATTAATTTCATTATGTTTTATGTATAGTGCCATTATTTAAATGCAATGTAAATCGTTTTTTTCCCCGTCGATCATAATGTAAGGGATTTTTTGTACGTCCCTATAAACAATTTACAATTGCTACTTATCTTACACTACACAGAAAGCATGCTGTTGTCTACCTCAGTGATGCATATAAAATTAATTTGGTTTGATGTACAGTAACATCATTAAAATGGAAAAGATTTTACCCATTAGACCATATCGTAACGAAATACATTTGTGTGCCCCTATAAACTAATTACAATTGCGACATATTTCATTTTCTATAGCAAACATTCTACGGTAAACTGGAATGACATATAAAAATTACATGGTAATCTCAGTATATTTACGAGAGTTAGACCCGGGCAGGCTGCAGACAAACCGGTGTCATAAACACTTTTCAATTATGTTAGAAAGAGTTAAAAAATGTATCGCTTTTGTAGAAAGAAGACTTGAAAAGTATGTCTGTGCAAAATTTATTTTAAAAGCAAAATTTTAAAAGTCAAGTGCAATTTAAAATTGTCAAAGTTTTTTATTTTATTAAATTTCATTAATAAATAATAAATATATGTAAGTTAAAAAAATATTCAATGCTATCTGCTTTATTAAAAAATAAAGTATTTTTTAATTAATTTTCCGTCTTGATGTCAATTTTGTCAAAAATAAATAAAGGAAGCATTTTCTCCATCCTAATGAAGTTTAACTGCACGTTCAATTGTTTCCTTAGACAAATAAAAAATAAACATAGTTTTTTTTCCCGTCAATCACGTTGCCAAATCACGTTACAGTACGTTTATTTGACGTTGGCCTCGATTATGGAAAAATCACCGTCGCTGATTTCTGCTTGAGAGAAAACGTAATTAAGTTAACTTATTAAAACAATTATCATTATTTTTGCTGTGTTTACTTTTTAGATATGATTTAAACTCTCTATTTAGGATTTCTAAACTGTTTTATCAACGTATAATCATAATTTAATTACTAATATTAAACTAATATAACTTTTTTTTGTAATTATTATATTCTTAATTTTTTATTTGTATTTCTACTTTATTTCTGTTTAAAATATTTCGTATTTACAGTTTCACATTCAGGTAGCATATTATAGAGAAATTGATTTATATAGAGATTGATTATAGAGAAATTGATTTATAGATTCATATTATAGAGAAATTGCACCATTGTTTTTGCAACTCGTAAAAAGTGGTAAGCATAAATATTTTATTTGGTGATTTATCACCTGCGGTCGGCTAACGGAAACATGCCTTAAAATCATTTTAATTATTTATAAACAAGTTCTAAAAAAATTAAAATGCTGTAATATAATCAGGACGGCACCTGTGTACATATTTTTTTATAATTCTAGTACATTAGGAAGTGAGTGAAAAATCAATTACAAAATTCCATCTTCATATACAAAAAATAAGTTAATCAAAAGAATGTGAATAAAATATAGGGTGCATCAAATTAGTGCCGATGAGTACAGCTGTCAATCAGATTTAAATCTCTAATAATATAATATCAGTAGGATGTTATGTCCGATTTGGAACTTTATGCAATAACTCAGTTCTATCAGTAGAAGTGTATAAGTGCAATTACATTTAATGCCAGTTTAAGAAAGTGCATTAGCAGAAAGAATTTTTGTGTTCTAAAACGGTGCGCATTGTTCGGTAATGGCTTCAGTGAAAATGATGAGTATAAAGAATGTCAATTAATTTAATCAATGACGGTTAATGTTAAAAACCTTAAAATATTTGTTATAGCAAACATTCGAAGCACCGCACTCGATACCAATATGATTTGCAAATTTGAAAGCAGTTTGCTACATGAAGTCCTAATATGTATGACACATCCAACTGATGCAACATACTTTTAATGGTTCAAAACAGATTTGCCGCTGGAGTCAAGTATAAAAACATTACGGGATCTCATGCCCTGACCATGTATGTTCTAATCAACATTAGCTAAATTTTGTCATCGATAATGCATTCATGCTAGAAATAAAGCTATATTATTTAAAAATACAAACAAACTAATATCATGGTTTCACTCTGATATATCTATTCTGACATGAGAAGAGAACTGCTAGCTAATTTCTTGTTTAACTGCAGCAATTGCAGTATGAAGACATAAAGAGCTGTGCTTTGAGCTCTAAGAAAAGAAAACAGAAGTATAAGGATTCTGGAAATAAAATATTAACCAAATACAACATCTGGTAACAATAATTTTTCGGTATCATTAAGATTAATTAGTGAAATTTGCTGTTCAAATCCTACACGTTATTCGTTTGCTCAGTCCAGATATTTAATGCCAAACACTAAAAAACTACCTGTAATTGGAAATGTAGATTTATATAATAAACACTATTTTCTACCAAGCATTTTCTTTTGTATAACATTTGTTTTATTTTAACAGCAAACTTACGAGCAGGAACTAAAACAAAAAACGAAATATAATGATCCAGCACGAACATGGCATATTAAAGAACATTTTCTGCTAGTCTAATGCATTACAGGTAATAACAAAAAAGTTTTTGTACAGTTTGGAGGCTAAAGTTATTACTTTTTCATGAAGCGAAGCAGGGTAAAATAATAAAATAAGCGATACAGATAAAATATGAAATAAAAATAATATATGTTTTACAATATCGATAAAAACATCAATCTGTTTTATAATGTACACAATCGTGCAGTAATGATTATTTTTCTTTGAAATTAAATTTTAAATGAAGTGTTTATAAACAGGCTATAATAAAAAGTTTTAAAATACCACGCTCCATTTGTATGTAAGATTAAGTGGCTTTAAATAACATATTTTTAGGATTAAAATAATTACATTTGGGAAGAAACAGGTCAAACGTTAAAGATGCTAAAAAATGAAAGAGGTTGAGAAATGCAATTCTCATAATTACTGCAATCTGAAATATTCAAAAAAATAAATTTCAGAGTTTTCGTAACACTGAAATACATGGATATCATATCTCAAATATATGCATATGCTTAAAAGTCATTTTAAGTTGCGAGAACTTTCTACTTATAGAAAATATTCAATAAATCTTGGTGATCAATATGGATAAAGCGGTTGTGCAGGTGCTTTTAACCGTTGCGCCATGACACACTGGTTTGCCGTGAGCGGACTTCAGGTGCGACATAAAAAATATAATAATTAAAGTATTTGATTATGGTTATTTCTTACATTTGAATTATATTCAATTTCACCTCCGTTTCGGTTTTACTTTCGACAAGATTTCATCCAAAATCTGCATTTCGGTAAAAAAGTAGCTGAACTGTATATACCAGGGTGGCCAGTTTGGCCTCCATTTTTATTCACAAATTCTGAATTTACACCAGGACTTCCAAATAGTAAATTTTGCTTTATGTAATCACAGACATTTCTTGATTACCTAAAGTAAAAAGTCTTTTTTCGGAATTTCTAGGATGAATTCAGAATTTCTGAATAAAAGAGGAGACTAAACTGGCAACCTGGTATATACACAGAAACACATGCATAGAAAATATCACACATATTTAAGTAAAATGTCGCTTGTACTTACATGCATACATGTATACTTGCACAAATATACTCATACACACATACGCATAACAAACGTTTAATGTATGTCTCAAACATGTACTTTTTTTTTTGTATTATCATTCTTTCTTTTTTTTTCCTGTTCAGATGTGCCACTATTACAGCCGAAGGACGATACTTTTTCTTAGTCTTCGTTTTTAAAACTCTATTTAAATTATTAGGAAGGATAAAAAGAAGAAAACACTTTTTAGATTTATACATTTGCCATTTAAAGTTTATCCTAGCTTTTTTTTTTTTTTTTTGAAATTAGAAAACATGCAATGCTGCGATGACATTTTATATGTAACTACAAATCAGCTTGATACATGTTTTGAAAACAAGATCTTACTTTTATCCTGTATACACGTATCCAATCAACGCATTACCATAAACAAGATGTTGACAGAAATATATGTGTTTTCATTTCTAGATACCATATGAAAGCAGAATGTTTTTTTCTTTTTGACCGTGCGTGATAGCCATATGTCACTAGAAATTTTTAAACTTGCCATTCCTTTACGTTTTGCTGAAGATATAGATCTAAAATACGAGTGTTTTGCTTTTATACAGAAAGTAAATTCTTCGAAATATTTCCATGCAGATCAATCAGTTGTCAACGATAAACATGGGAAACCCCTTAAGTTTTAAGAAAGATGCATTAAAACTTTTGCGTCATCTTTTTTATAAAGAAAAATCTGTTAGTAAATATATGGACAGACATATTGGCATAAAATTTTCACACGATTCTATAAATAAGATGTTAAGTGATAAAATATCAATTTATCCCTTTTTAACTCATTTTTAGCTAAGGAGAGGTGTCGGGAGCAATCACGCAGTGGACTGTGTTTAAAATTATTTCTTTTATTGCCAAGAGGCAAATGAAGTTTTATAGAATTTCTGATTTGAGCCCAAGGAAACTCATTACAAAGAGATGTTGTTCGTTTGAGAACGAAACTCAACTGACTGGGTTTACATTTTTATCAGCTAGGTGGCGCTAATCTAGTAATCAAACTTCGGGAGCGTACATACCGGCCCCCATTGAAGTATTCTGCTAGTTCAATGAGATACAACAAATGAGTAAACGATAACATACAATTGAATTACTATTTAATGGCTACATAGTGCACTAAATATAATACAATGATAAGAAATAATAAATTCAATAGATAGATGCTAAGATTAATTGATATTATCATTATTTACAATGGGTAATGACAAGCTATTCTTGCCGAAGGCAGGCGTACTTCACCGCCGATTCCAGATTCTCGTGAATCCATACAAAGTCACCACCAGAGAGGGCCGGTTTACCCGGGAACCTCCACAGGTGGGCTCTTCGGCCGGGAGGAGAGACGGGGACGTGAGCCTCCTGCACCTCTCGATCCTTTCCCAAATGAAATGACGATAGATGTCGATGCAACATGCGGTGGAGCCCAAACTACGAGAACACCACCACAGAACAATTGGGGACGCACTGGAGTCCTCCGACGGTTTCGTAGCCGGAGCCCTAAAGAGGGAACTGGGTCCTAGGCCACATACCGAATTTCCCCAACGACTCTTGCTTTACCGCAACTTCCGATCATCGAGTCCCAGAGAGGGAGGAAACGACTTCTTCATCGGTTGCTGCGAGAAAGAGGAGACTCTCGCCAGCCCGGGACTTCAAAGAAAAGAGTCCCTGTCGCATAGACACGCCCTGGCTAAGGTTTCCCCCTGAGAAGCTTTGCAATCGGCAAATCCTGCAGCGAAATGCAGGTGGTTCCAAATCGACTCAACTAGAGGATCATACACATTTGGTTCCCGATTGACTGCACTGAGGGATCATACACATATAATAAACAAGACAAACAAACTAAAACAAAAAACAAAAAACACAACAAAGTTTTAATCAACGGAAAGTTATTTTAAAACCACTATCGGACTCTGACGGGCATGGAAAACTCCTTCAAGAACACTAAAGAAGCGGTGCCGATCGAGATTAGTAGCATAATAGTTATTAAAAAGACTCCTGCTAGTCCCAACCGCCAGGCACAGAAATCTCTGGCTACGCATAGACGCCCTTGACTGAGTTTGGCTCAAGGTCCGACTTAGGTCTGGACGCCGTCAATTTACTGACGACCCTCCGGCCCGGTTCCTCGTAATCAGTCAGTCCAAGAAAAGAATCAAACACCCTCCCAGGAAGATGATACGAACCGCAGACCTCGGACCTGAAGGGCCCTCCGCGACTCGAACCACTCTTGGTAAAACAGAACATCTCCTCTTTCCGACCAACAGTTGAGGGCGGCGCACTTTTACTCCAGCTACAGAGGGAGACACAGGGGAAACGTGAGGAGCGACGAGCCTTACGACCTGGCACCTGGTTCACCAGGCCTCTTTCCGTACGAAAGTGTCTTCGTTCCGCCGCCTTCCAGTACCGAAGGATGCTGCACGCCGCCTCACGCACTGTACAGACGTCACAACGGAACCGCCTGCGCTCCTTATCCTACAGAGTCCACCATCGCCTTCGTCTCGCCTTAGATAAATTTGGAATCTGTTCTACCACCGCTAGCTAGACGTTGCCCTCGGTTCACCGCCCTTGGTACATTGTGCCTCGGCGCGAGGGATTGGTCTAAGTGATGTCCTTTTACCATCCGGCTATCCCGAGATCCCGGGGAGACGTAAACCTAAGTCCCACATCGGCTGGCGTTACCGGTTCGAACTAGGTGAAGCTCTGCACATGGGGCCTCAAGGGACAACCTGAGGCCGCAAACCTCTTGCAGCCGATAACCGGACCAGAGAAGGGGTCAGCCCGAGATCGTGTGGGCAGATCATCTACCCATCCCCCAGCACTGTCGGCTACTCAGACCCCACTTTAACACCGGCGAACCACGTTAAGGTGGTGGTTTGTTAGCTTACCTTGCCCCCGTCGTGTCGGAGAACATCTCACAATGCCGGGCTTCCGGTCATCTTCCCCACTTAAGGGGCAGAGTCAGGATCACCCGGAGAAGCCCACTGGAACACAGATACTTGAGCTACTTCTTTTGTGAAGTCCATATGGAGTACGAACAACTCTGACATTATCTTTTTTCATATTTTTATTTCTGAAATGCGACCTACAACAACCCATTTACAAATTGATAGGTCTCCATCCTTTACAAGAACTATCATACCTACTGCAACGTTTTGTTTTTTGGAGAGCAATTTGGACCTCTGCTGTAAAAGGCTTAAATATGAATTGGTCCAATTCTTCCATATGATTTGCACGATGTTTTGAGTTTTCTGCCATCGGTAGAGCAAGTTTTCCTTTTCATTTATCAAATTTGGCTCAGGTAGAGCATTGATTGGTCTTCCAATCAGGAAATGACCTGGGGTCAAAACTTCATAATATTCTGGATCAGAGGATAGTGGGGAAAGAGGGTAAGAATTGAGAATACCTTCAATTTGTCTAGTAATTGTCAAAGATTCTTCTAAAGTTTATTTCATAACACCACGTTTTAGGTGATATTTGAACTATCCGATACCTTTTTCCCAGAGTCCGCCAAAATTTGGTGAATAAAGGGTAGAAATTTCCAGAGAACTTGCACGGATGACAGGAATTTTGATACATTCTTATTTATAGAATGTAATAATCTTTTCAATTAAGCAGACGCTCCAACAAAGTTGGATGCATTGTCACATGAGATTGTACTACTTGTGCCTCTGCGAGCAAAGAATCTTTTTAGAGTTGCAATTAATGCATGAGAAATTAAATCAGAATCAACTCTAAATGCACTGCTTTTGTCACCATGCATATGAAAATAGCTACACAAACCTTATTAAATATCCCCTTTCTTTGGTTGCGATATTTAATCAAAAATGGACCACATAGGTCAAGTCCTGAATTAGAAAAAGGTGGACTTTGGATTACTTTCTCAGGGAGTAAATTTCCCATGATTTGATTGACAATTGTAGGTTTTATTTTGAAACATTGAACACCACCATGAACAACTTGACGAACAATGTTTCTTCCTTTAATAGGCCAAAACATTTGTCTTACAGTATTCAATAGTCCTTGAGGATCAACATGTAAGTCTCTTTTATGATAGTAGATAAAGATAATTTCTGTTAATTTACTACTTGGGGGTAAAATGATTTGGTGAGATCGGTCATAGCTTAAATTTGAGTTCGCTAAACGACCACAGACTCTTAATAGATTATCTTGATCTAGAAATGGATTTAAGAACCTTAAATTACTTTTTATAAGGACAGACATGCCTTTTTTCAATGCCGAAATTTCTTTTGAGAAATACTCACCTTGAATCTTTTTCAGCAATACATTTCTGGCAAATTTTATTTAACCCTGCTGTTCTGTTCGCATTTACTACACGGCTATACTGTTCGGGTCAATATGACCCGATTCAGAATTTTATCATTTCTAGCAGTAAATGAAAGGTGCCTTTTTAGAAATGGTTTAAATGTTAGTAAACTAGTTTATATACAGATCCAATAATATAAAGTATCTAAAAAATAACACAAAAAATGTGTAAAATTAAAACTTACCTTTATTTGCAATTTGGACAGTAATATTTTATGAGATTTAAAAATGAGTTTTTTGCAATTTTAGCACAATGTATTATTTGTATTGTCATTTCTTGGTAGATAGAACTTACACCTTGCACGTTTGCTACAAAATGATATATTCACAGAAGATCCTGAGAGTACGTATTGACTTTAACTCTATATTCTTTTCACTACTTTGATTGAGTCCTCACTCTTTGGTAGATGTTGTCTTGCTACAATGTGTGGAAAAAATGAGTGATTTCACCAATTCCTCCAAAAGTAGCCTTCGGTTGATCAGCTTTTTCATTTCATTTTGCTGTGTATTGAAGTCCATAGAATAAACGCATTGTAAGCAGAAGCACCAAGCATATTATAGAATACTATCATGTGCATGCGATTTGTTTTTCGTTTACGTGTATATGTTCAAAAATTGATCAAGATTCAAGAGTATCTACAGCCCGTTTAGTTGCAATATAATCTAATATCATTTGTATTTTTTTTATCAGATCTGTTGCTAACTTCTTTTTCATGATGCAAAGTGCTCATAAGAATAACAATCTTGTTTTTTTTTTTTGGATGTAGTTTACAAATGTCACGTCCTCTGTAAAATAAAATGATGACCTGTGCACTTCTTTGTTTGGAATTTCTTCAGAAAGTTCTGGTTTATTTTTTCTGGTGGTGCCAAGTATAGTCATTTTTCGTTTTAGAAGAATTTGTCCTAAGTTGTAGGATGTAAAATAATTATCACATGTAATATTATGCCCCGTATACTCATAAGTAAGATCACTCACTACTCGCATACCCTGATTTTTCTCTGGTCTTGATTTTTGTTATTTTCCAGGATAAATTTGTGTTTTCAGTGCATACGAAGTTTTATTATCCCATAAGATCCATATTTTTATAATATACTTAGATGGTTTACTTCGCATGTGCTATTGAATGGACCTCGGCCACGAAACGCTACTAATTGTTCATCTAAAGTAACAATTACATAATAATACAATTTTGGTAGAATTTCTACCCACGTTTCCAGATATCTCGCACAGTATCTACTTTATCCACAGACCTTCTTTCTTGACGAGTGAATTTATTATCAAATCAAATAATACTCGATATGGTACAAATCGTTTCAAGGGACATTGTCGCACGAAATATGTTTCTGCCAGATTCTTTATCCCACAAGCTTTTTGTTGATTCTCAATATGATTTGAAAACACCACCTAATAATCCAATATATGCTTGAAAAGTTTCACTTTCGATATTTTCCCACTATTTTCCATACATTTTTCCTTTTCCAATGGTTGTCATTTTTATGATTTCGAATTCAATTGTGGAATTGAATACTGTCTCAATGCAATTTTTACATCTGTTATCCTTGCCGTTGTATATCTTGTAACACCTGGAGTAGTTTTTATAATATTAGCAAAAATTGATCTATCAGAATGTAGAAGCGGATCCAATTACCACTTTATTTTACGATTCTTGGACTGAATGCTCTGGATATTGTGAATTGATTGAATATCAATATCAAAATCGTTGTCAGAACTTTCACTTTCAGTTCCATCACTTTCAAAAGCTTCCATTAGCTTAACTATATCAGCGTCACTGAAATGTCTACGATTTGCCATTTTTTGTAATTAACACATTGTTGCTGTACACTCAGGCACAACTTCTTTGAAGAATGTTAGAAACTGAAACACAACGTTGCAACAGGCGCGAATACATTGACCCCGTGTCAACAGTATCATTTGATTCAACTGTGTGCGTTTAGACGTTGCAAGCGCTCTCTTGTCACGTGACCAAACATACATGCAAACGAATTTTAAGCAAGTTTCCGAAAGAATAAGTTAGAACACTCATTGTTATTATTTTCTGTTGAATTATACCAAACAAATATGAAAGTGTATAAGTAAAAGTAAATACTTTTTTCAATTGGATCATAGTGACTCGAACAGTACATTAGGAATAATATTTAAAATATTTTTTGGAAGTACAAATAAGCGTAAATACTTCTAGGATTACATATTTATATTGTTTACCAACAAAATCACGAAATTTCATGAAAATATCTCCGTGCTATACTTTTTTATAAACGAATGAAAATTGTTTTGGGTCAAATAGACCCGAACAGAACAGCAGGGTTAATACAAACTTAAGTTATTTTTAAGTTTAAAATTACTCTTGAAGTTTTATAGAAACCTGAAAATAAAGGCTAATACTCTGATTAATTTCAAATAACTGTTTGAAATATTAAAAAAAAGAGTTAATAAAGTCACATTTTACAACTGAAGTTAAGGCAGGAACTGATTTTAGTTCTTCTAAAAACTGTTCGTCTTGAGTGTGAGAGACATTTTGAGGAAAAAAATTACCAATGTCTTTTTTCAGGAAATCAGGGCCTTCCCACCACAGTTTGTTTGTAGAAAAGGACGTTGCATCGTGACCACTGGAGAATGTATCAGATGGATAAGTTTTGAAGGAATATATCTCCACTCGTAGTTTTTTTACCAGTTCTTGAATCTGAGATACTGGATTGCCTACAAAGGTTTTAAGGAGTTGTGGCGATGTGTCTATCCATGCTATGGAAATGGTGGAGTTTGACTTAAGTATGACTTTGTCAAACTTAAGCTTTAGCGCTCTTACTATTTTTGAGTAAGTTGGCCCAATAACAAGCACGCTGATAGTTCAAGTCTAGAAACTATATTTCCCCCATATTATGCTTGCAGCTACTGCAGCACCAAAAGTAGGTTTAACCAACACAAAATTTTTAAATTGTTGCCAGTAATAATCATATTATGGCCGCAGATTTGTGTTCGACACCAAACATTTATTTACTATTTGTATAAAATTCTGACCTTTTTATACAATCGATCTATATTTCCTGTGGTTTCAGATAACCTCGGTCAAATTAGGAAATATTAATGGGTCAAACGTACGTTGATGTTTTGCTGTTTAAACAAATCAAAATTACTTTTTTAAAATCAGTTTATGTAAATCCGAAAAACCTTTATATGTTGCATACCTGTACATAGAGTACTGTAGTAAGGTTTATGAATATTTCTGGGTTTTATCAACATGCCTTTAAAAGAAGACTTGATCTTATGACCAACTAAAAAAATTCAAAAGTAAAAGATTCAAAGTCGTGGGTTGTGTACACCCCCCCCCCCCCCCAAACCGCCTAAAATGGGTTAATGGGAATCGGTATTCTTCATTTTGCGAAAAATGACTAAAATATCATTTTTTCCACTTTTGGCTTAAAATGAATTTATATATCCGTAATATGTATAATCTGACGAAGTACCGTAAAGATATGATAGTTAAAAATATACGAAAAAGGCTAGTTACTCCATTATTACTTTTTTTCCATTGATTCAGAATTGCAATCTTTAAATTCATTTTTCTCAGTTTAAGTTTTTGCAATATGTTAGTATGTTCAATTTGACAATATTAAAGAAATATATTTTTCAATTCGCTCACTATGTTTTGGGGGCAATCATTAAGATAAATGTATTAAAACCAGTAAAAAATATTAGCCCCCCCCCCTTCCCCGTCACTGATTTTCAAAAAGCACAAAAGTGTTTTATGAATTAATTCAGAAAAATAATAAAAAATATAGTTTAGGATTATTGGTTACATAGTTTAGAATAGTTACATAATTTAGAAAGATAATATAAACAAAGTTTTAAAATGAAACTTATCACAATTATATATCTATGAAAAGAAAAAAAAAGATAAATTCTGTACAGACTGGATTAACCGGCATGTTCGGGAAATGCTGCTTGCCGAAATCTTCTAATGTCCGGATAGTTGAGTGCTATAAAATCTATATCTGATGAGGAGGGGGGGGGGGGGTACCGATGAACTAGTGAAGCAAGAAAACAATTTTTGTCTATCTTCCTGTTGAAGTCAGTCAGTCAAATAATTCTGTTTTTATTGTCTTAATTTGAATTTGTTAAACTTATATTTACCAAATTAAAAATGCCGAAAAAGAGGGAAAATGCCGTTTGAGCAATATTTCTTAGATCAATTTTTGTACACAGAATTATAATAATACTAATAAAAACGTCGGATTAAATAACTTGGTGGCCAGATAGAAAAACCTGGTCGCCAGTGGCCACCTGGCTATGCATTTGTCAAGCCCTGGTCATGACATGTTATTTAGTTTTTCTTAGTTTTAGTTTTATCTTTTTGGAAATCCGGTTCTTACAGTTATAGCCAACACTTTTAAGAAAAGTGTGCAACAAGAAATATTTTATAATACGAAAAATTCTTGAAAAAGTGTGGGTTTAATTTTTGTTTTAATTTATAGAAAAATAAATTTTCAAATATTAATTTAAAAAAATTGCATTTTCGCTTTATTAAATAATTTTATTTCATAAAAAGGATTTAATAATATGTCAATAAGTTTTTATAAAACATTTAAATTTTTAAAAAAGTTCGAAAGATACAGGATCTCCATACTATCAACAAACATAATAAAATTAAGACAAGAACAAAAAGGTTGTCTTTAAGTATTTTATACAATTTGTTTGTATATTTATTTGTTTTTAAATGTATGTTCACGCATAAATTTCAAACGGATTTTTCAATTTTGACAATTTTTCTTCGTTGGAAAGGGCTCTTTCAAAGTCCTGTATAATCAGGTTCCAAAAATGGAAAATATGTTTATTCATTTGTCTGTCTTATTTTCTTATCTCAAAAGTCTCTACACTGAAAAAAAAGAGAAATATTTTTTAATCTAGCTTTTATAATACTTGAGGTTTACAAAAATAAAATTTAGTCTCGGCCGAGTTATACGCGATCCCGAAAAGCATTCCCTTAACTTCAAAAACCTTAAAAACCAATAGATTTCCGAGATTTTAAAGAAGCATTTATCAAACAAAAGTGTCCTTTGCTGCCCGCAATTTTTGATTACGTTTATGATGTTCAACAAACATGATAAATTAACAGCATTAACAATAACGTTAAAATTAATAGCATTCAAATTAAAATGATTTTGCTATTCTTACATGTGTAAATTCTGTTACACAGTTGAAAATGTTCACTTACGAAATAATAGCTTCTGAAAAAGCGGGTGTAGAAATATTACGGGTAGAGGAAACTGATTAATACACTGTAAAAACTACTTAGAAACTTTTTTAAAAAATGAAGGAAAGAAAAAAAAACTTTTGTTCAGAAATGCTTCTTTAAACCCCGGACCTATTGGTTTCTAAGTTTCTGAAAATAATAGAACGTTCTTCGGAATAACAAGTAACTCGGAAGAGGTTGTATTATATTTTCGTAAATTTTAAGAGCTAGGATAATAATTATACATTTTTTTTTACAGTCTAGGTTTCGTAAGAACTGACAATCACCGCGAAATTTGAATATATTGTTTAGATGTACAGTACTAATTAACGTGTTAAAAAGAGTATTGTGTATATTATTTGTACAGTCGGTCAAAAGAATAAAATATACATAGATAAAAACGGAATCAACAAACTATTTTTTTTGCGAAGTGTACTCAGAGTTAAAGAAAAATACAGTGAAACCTCCCTGAAAGACCACCTCTATAAGGAGACCACCTCTCATAAAGACCGTTTTTTTATGGTCTATAATTTTTGGCTATAGGCTCAATGTTAATTTTCCTCCCTTAAAGGACCACTATTTCCCGTCTCCCTCCCTGAAAGACCACTTTTCACCTTTTCAGTCATAGAGTAGTATTAGTTTCCTTTGAATGGGAAAATCTCAAAATTTCACTTCTCTCCGGAAAACACAGTCAGCTAAGTGTACTTCCTTAGACCTGGTAAATCAAGGTCGAGGAAAAAGCTGGTTCTCGTGCATTGCCACGTTTAATGTCACTATAGTTACGGAGGAATAGTTGTTGTTGGTGGGAGAAGGAGTATTGAGCACCTGTAAAGTGCAAGAGTCTTTTTCAAGAGGGAGAGGTCCAGATTCCAGTTTATCTTAATTCTGTTGCTTTTCTTGGAAAGATTTCAACTTGTTGTTATCACCTCAGTTTTGTTTAGCAGTGGAAGCTATAACACAGTGCATATCGTGTTTTTCTTGCTGTGTGCTTAGTATACCAATTTAGATGATCTTTAAGAGAATTGTGTTAACTTTGGAAGACAAAGTGAAAGTTTTAAGAGCACACGAGAATGGAGCATCAGAGAGGAAAATTGATAACACTGTTTAACTGTTTAATTTAATTAAAAAAAAGTTTAATTATCTATTCCGTGTCAAAAAAACACTTGTTGAAATCAATAATTCATAGAAAGTTCAACACCTGTTAAAGATGATACTAAAATAATTAATTTGTTTAAAGAGATTAAAGAATGTTTAGAACTAAACATTTTTAATGAGAAGTTGTTAAAATCAAAGCAAACTACAATTAATTCCTTCTTTAAAGCTCTATAGACATAAAATATAATAAACTAATTCAACAATATTTTTTTTGTGTAGTATGTATTTCATGAAATTTTAATAAAAGCTTTACCCATCACCTCTATTCAAAGACCACCTCTCTGAAAGACCGATTTTTTATGGTCTAATGGGTGGTCTCCTTAGAGAGGTTTCACTTAACTACTCTATTGGGAAATATGTTTTTTTAAATATACGCTTAAAAAATAAGCTTAGAAGATCGTCTTCATAGTAAAATTATTGTAACTAACTGAAATTTACAATGCGAACACACAACTTCAATTCTTCAAAAATTTTACCTTCGGGTGCTAAACGGTTATTCGAGGAAGTTGTTTAAGATTTATATATATGTACAGCCTGAAACCCTTAATATTAAATTCCTTTTTAATAGTTTCAAAATAATCGTGATAAAGATTTAAGCATAACTCAAAAGCTACTTCGCAGAATTAGCTGTAATATGAGATTTTAAAATTTAAAACTTTTATAAATTGATTTAAGTTACAAATTTCATAGGTTATAATACATATTTCTTTCGAATATTAATGTCCTAATTTATATATTTTGAAATTATTGTATTTCTTGCTAGTATGATTCTAAACGATATCGAATCAAACTAAGTGCTCTCAGCGAGATGTACTAAACGCAACAACATTTTTCATAAAAGTAAAAATTACCTCCTTATAGATTAAAAATATTTTGTTGTATTGTTTGTTTGATGAAACATCTCTGTTGATGTTTCATAGTTGGCCAAATGAAATCTATCGCATAATATTACTTTTAAAGAAAATATGTGACATGTAAATAGTTTCTAAATTTAGTTCTAATTTTAGTTTCTAAATTTAGTAATCTCTTTGCGACGAGCGTCACGTACACGTGAAATATAGGGTGCTCAGACTGCTTGATTATTTCTACCTGTAATAATACCTGTTTTACATATTTTTTTTTAACTTATATAAATACAGAATTTAGATTCAATTAAGAAATAATTTCTATTTTAAAATTCCGATGACAAAAATTCTGCAAAGAACGCTCATCGCGAAGATGTTAAGATACAAAACTTTCGCAAATAAAATCATACAAAATTTTATCTCCGGAAACAGGATATGAAAGTTTGTTCAATGCAAGTATTTCCCTTTTAAAAGTTTTCGCGTTCGATCTAATTAAATCTTACGTTACAGCATCTGTGATATTCTTTCACTGTATTTTTCTCAAATTATTAATGTTCTAGTGATGCTATAAAATGTTGTGATAAGGTTCTTTGGTGTTCATTTTAATGTTCCATTCCATTAGATACAAAAGTAAAGTTTATGGGCTAATATTGCGCGAGAGAGTTACTCTCATGTGATATTCACCATTAAAATGTTACTTTTACATTTAATCGCAAAGCATGCTTAATTAAAATGCAAAATGTTAATAGCTGGTGATATTCCTATCTGAAAGAATAAAAGTTTTCGTTACAAGTTTTTGACAAATTATTCTTAAAGATGTGTCTTTTTATTTTGAGAACTTACATTTATCTATTAAATATTTCTAGTTATGCATTTTTTCTCACAACTATACTGACATTTTTGATAGATAAGTGAAAACTAAAATTGAATAAAATTCACAATGATAATGTTTTATAACGATAAGCGTATCAATATATCTTTTAAACGTTTAACCAATTCAGACCCGAAGTAAGGTAATTTTAGGCTCGTATAGGTGGGCTTGAAATTAATATCCCCCCCCTGAAGTATAAATTTAATTATCATTAACATAAAAGAAAGGGGAAAGATGACGAAAGTGGGGCAGATGACGAACTCAGTTTTCTGCCGTAGAGTCATATGTAGCAG
This sequence comes from Maratus michaelseni, assembly GCA_963931845.1. Taxonomy (NCBI): domain Eukaryota; kingdom Metazoa; phylum Arthropoda; class Arachnida; order Araneae; family Salticidae; genus Maratus; species Maratus michaelseni. The sequence continues at coordinate 149,087,316 of OZ007589.1, read as the reverse complement.
CACCTGGCTGGTTAACCAAAGACCCTTTCTAGAGGTACATGTAAGACTATTAGGTGTGCAAATAAAAAATTTGCGCGGTACTCATCCAATTCAGGACATCGCCCACCATAACGATCTTGAAATCTGATAGGCACGGTAAACCCAACCATTGGTACAACAGTGGCCGGAACAGATTCAGTTCTTGAAAGGGGGTCCGTGACATCCTCGACCGTGGGTTTTCCTGCAAGTTCATAGTTTAGTAGCGACCAGGGCCCAGGGACTAATCAGGGGATCCCTCCCAAGATTTGATATATCCCCGGTCGAGATGATGGAAAACCTATGGTGGTGACCACTTGTCTCTCTTCCAGAGAACGGACAACACGCCTTAAAAACTAGGGTTATTAAACACAAAAATAGAAATAAAAAATCAGGAAGAGTTATTCCGTCTCCCACCACTCGTCCAGGTGACCAGGCTAGAAGAGCCGTGGGGCCGGAGAGAAGTTATGAAAGCGAAAAGTGCAAGGTCCGGCCGGACCGGTCGCAAGGTCCGGTCGGAAATATCATAAATCTGACAAAAACCATGAAAACCATGATATTAAAAGCGCTTCCTCCACTTCGAGTATTCATGGAATTGACGGTGTGAATTTTCCCAGCCTAAACCACGATATCAAACAGCGGTCCGTGGGATACCGTATTCATGAATACTAACGGTGTGAGTTCTCGCAGCCGAAATGATTTTTGAAAAGGGGAAAGGGTGATTATTCGGTGATTATGAGACTGGTAATAAATATCGTATAGTCTTGTTTACCGTTTCGCCAGCGACCACTGACAGTAGATGATATATCTACTCGCATGCTATGCGGTGTGGATGAATATTTGCTCTTTGTTGTTACATAATGTGTGAATTAGGCCGATGGAAAGAAAGGAAGTATTTTATTTGTAACAGTGGATTTAATGGGACACATGAATAAAGAATAATATTTTTAGTTCTATACCGCGAGTTTTTTCTTTCTAGAATTTATTTTAAAAATCGCGTTCGCGTGATATATGTGAATATTTGGTATCTGACTGTCTCTGTATATATGACCATTGGTCACTGCCCAAAAATTGTTTGGTGGAAATTTTGCATTTAAATTTTTTAAAACCATTAAGCATTATTATGTTTTATTTGAAAACGGTGGAAAGGAATATTATGCAAAGTCTTTAATTTTAATAAAATAAATATATTGAAATGTTTCTTCCCTATTTTTATCCGATTTACAACCCCCTTCTTCTTCACAAATGAGTTATTAAAAAACAATTTACGTGAAAAGAACTTACGGCGAAAAGAACTATATATATATTTTTTTTTCATAATTATAGGTTGTAAAATATTAATGTACTGTCGGGTAAAAAATAATCGAACATGCTGATTATTCATTTTTTAATTATTTTTCATACTTCCATCCAGTTTTAAGATTTTCTTCGTGCTTTTTTCCATGATATTGAAACATGTGCTTGATGACTATATAATACTCTAATCAGTCTTGAATTCAAACATTTTTCTCTGGGAGGTATTTCGGAGGTTCGGGATGGCAGGTGGTGGGGGGGGGGATATCATAGGCGCCAGTGAGGGAGGACAATTAATTGCCCCTCCCTGAATTTTGAAATTTAAATCTTTAAATCTGCAAATTTTTATGTTGAAAAAAAAATTCAATTTACTTATGCCCAAGTAGCATGATTAATTATGCACTACCGGAAGAAAGAACTATGAAATTTTGTTCACGGGAGATTTGCCCCGCTGAAACTCCTATCGAACAAAATTTTATTTTTTAAATTTTGAGTTTATGTGTTGAAAAATTATCTCCTCTGACGAAAAAGAAATGCAAATATATATATATATATATATATATATATATATATATATATATATATATATATATATATATGTTAAATTTCTGTATTGCATGTTAGGGGCTAGCAGTACAACTGTTTTAATATCTTATACCTCCATGTGTATCGTCAGCATCCATGGTATTATGGTATTCAGAGTGTGTATAGGGGGGGAGGGGTTGCACTTTCGGGACATTAAATAACCGAAAATGTGGAAACTATAGGGTCTCAGTGTCAACCCTGAATTCACCACTGGCTGTAATGCTAAAGTAAAACAAATTCTGTTTAAATATTTTACGTGATAGATAATGTTTCTCTGAAGTGTTTATTTCAGTTATTTGGGATTTTGAATATATCAGTACAGGAAATTGCTGATTGTTTTAATGTAATATATACTGCTAAATTTATTATATTATAAATTGAGCGGAGGAGGGTGTGAAGCGAATCAATAATTACAACGAGCAAACCGAAAATATTTGTTTGAATTGTTGTAATAATCAGTCTCATTACTTTGTTAGAGATTTCGCAAGCAGCTAAAATTTCATAAAGCACAAATTGGCAAATAATTTAGTAAAACTTATTTTATATTATTTAAAGAATTTTTTCATGCAAGTAATGCTCTCTAAAAGATGTTATATATAGAAATTGTTCTCATAATGGAATATGGTGGTATTTAAAATTTCCATTTTTGGTGCCAGATGCGATTTTACTAGTCCTGGTCCATTGAAGGCAAAATTTTTATTCATTGCCACGAATGATATCTTTTAAATATATCTATCAGTTTTAACCATATATTTTGTCTATTTCAAGCAAGTATAATTTTAGCGACTCAAGCGGTCGCCCTAATTCGCTTTCGTCTAAAGCCAACCATATTTTGGAAATACGAGTAAAACTGATTTTTTATTCTTTCTTTCTACTTCTCAAAATATTCTTTTATTTATTCTGTATATTGAGTATTAATATCACGGTATATCGTCATTTCGCGATATTTAGCTGACGATATATCACGATATTGAAATTGAGATATCGCCCAGGTCTACTGTACACGTCCATGTGAAGCACTCAGCTTGGCTATGTCCTGGAGTGCCGCAACCAAGAAAGAGTGAGATTCAGGCCACTCGAATCATGTCCGGTTTGAGATCCCCAGACGGTACTTAGAACTGACAAGCGCGACCGGCGAAAGCCGAGCGGCCTGATGTTCCGGAAGTGGGCCACGTCAACTCCTGCTCCCTCAAGGACCCTGCTTTGACCCAAACTCTGAAAAGGAATCCGGCCGCCACAGTGTCCTCGGCCGGGCTCCCGGTCATCCCCCTGTGCCACGAAGTGGCCGGGTTGACTCAGGAACCTCTGGAGGAGCCCCTGTCCAGAGGTTCATGTAAATCACTATTTTCTTCAGAGAAATTTGTGAGTAGCTGCGAGCCATATGTGGGGTAATATGACGAATATGGCTTGTCTTCGGAAAATCTATTTTTTTTCATCCTTTGAGGGAAGGTGAAAACATTTCACATATTTTCTGCTCAAGAAGTATGATTTTCGAGAGTGTTGTTGTAACTTTTGGACTTCGTAATGCAAAGAATAACTCATCTGTGATACGTTATTTCAATCTCTCACTAAAGCAGTCTCAAAAGAGAAGTCAAAACGTAAAAATTCACATGAAATCTGAATTAGATGCTGTACTGATAGACATAGTTAGATAGACAAACAAATATGGCAGCGATAACGCAAGATGACGAGGATGAGCCAAGTGAAGAAAAGGTTCCGTTATCTCGAGATTGATGATGACAATAATATGGAAGATTATAATATTAAAGACTGCTTTATTTGTGGGTAACAGAGCAGAGATAAACTCTGTTTCAAATGCTTTTCATGACAATCTGGGACCCATGCTGATTCTGGTGTTTGGGATGTCAATCAAGCCAAGCAAAGACAGTAGCAATGTGATTTTTGCTTTTAAATTGTCAGTTTACAAAATGTTTTTAAAACATTATTTATGTGTGGTATGTTGTAAATTGTCGTGAATAAAATTCAGATTACCTTGATAACTAATCCTTATCTATTCATCATCTTACCTACTCCCATTCGTCACGTTCACCATATGTGGGGTAAAATGACGAATATGGCTTGTCTTCGGAAATTTATATATATATTTTTTCATCCTTTGAGGGAAGGTGAAAACATTTCAAATATTTTCTGTTTAAGAAAATGGTTGGTAAGAAGTTTTGATAACAATTTAAAATTTTTAATCCTTTTACATAGTGCAAAGCTTAAGCTCGTCTACATACTTCTTCTCCCCTACATTTTACAATAAGAAATGAATAATCTACGAAGCTTTTTCTTTTTTACTTTAAAATGACTAAATAATAATAACCTTTAAAATCACGCGCTTGGAGACATTTTGCAAAGTTAGATGAAAACAACTTTTATTTTATAAGAAAACTGACATATGTGCTGTCATTCATGTCATTGTTTTAAAGCAAAAACACACAGCTATTAAGCAGTGATATAAAATTTTCAAAAAACCTGACGGTATAATTTTTATGAAGAAAATAATATAAAAACTTCTATTATTAGACATGTGAACATCGGTACCGAAGAGGTTATGTATCTATCAATTTTGCTATTCTATTAAAATAAAATGTTACTATGAATAGCTTTTCAAACAACTTTAATTACGATACAAAATTATTTTTAGGAGAAACTTCGATTTATTTCTTTAAAACAAATTTTTGTATTAAATACTTTTTCTACAATGCATGAAAAATAAAAACGAAAATCATTGTTGAGGTGTCAGTATTATATTGAAAACACTGTATATATAGGGGTAAATATTAACCACTGAGATTGACAGCGAATGTTTACATTAATTGTGGGTGATTTCCAGTAGTTACAGATTTGATTCCGACGAAGTCAGATTGTCGTGATGGTCGAAATTGTCAGATTGAAGGCATTATTGACACTAAATAGAATGTATTCCCATGTGCATTTTTCTGCTTGTAGCGGGTAACATCAACGTGTGCCGCCAATTTTTCATTTCAGAAAATACGGTAAAGGCCATTGAGTAATATGCTCTGAACTGAATATGCTCACAGAATAGTTACTATCCATCTAACCAAAAGCGGTAATAAAACTTTCTTTTCCTATAGGACGGAAACCTACTTTCACAAGATAGTCCGGATATTGAACTAAAATTTGCCGCAAGGGTGGATCTGTTTTATAGACGATGATTGCTCTCATGCAATCTTCTTCTTCTTTGGATGCAATTCCGTATAATTTTTTATCGTTTAGCTTATATAAATGATCAGATTTTTGTTCCACTTCTTTCTTCAATCATTCCCATAATTGTAAGTACGAATCATATTTGACACTGACAACATCATGCTGCGTAAAATACAGTATGCGATGTTTCTATAATATCGATATTTATATAGTGTCTAAAGGAACCCATATTAACCATTGTAAATAGCTGTACATAATCATGAAAATGTATCCTATCAAATATACAGTGCGCGAAATAAATATGGCCTCTCACAATTTTAGCTGATATATTATAATGATGAAAAAAAATCATGTGCTGTTTCCTCTGTTGTAACATGAAAAGTAAGCAGGCATTCATTGGTGGTTGTAGAAGTATGTGCGCATGCACTGTGAAAGCTTATGAGTGAAATCTGGATTTCAGAAGCGAAAAAAGTATGGCCGTACTCAATCGCAAGTCCATCTGGATGCGTGTCGTAAAAAATAATTAATATGCCATCTGGGTTACGACTTTCTGATATCGAACGAGGTAAAATGGATGTTTTAAGAACACAAATAAATACGATTTCTAGAGATATTACCGAGCTATTGACAGAAGTCCAAAAAGCGTCTAAAATCACCTTAAAGATTCATCAGGGTATGGAAAGAAGACCACTCTCAAGTACGAATAATAAAGCCCGGCTACTGAGGCGCAAAACATCAAATAAAATTGTAACAGCTCAAAAATTACGAGATGAACTAAATGTACCAGGTAATAGGAGTCAAACACAACAGTTGCTGAATAAATTTGGACTTAGCTCGAGAAAACTCAAAAAAAAATGAATGCTGTCTTCAATTGATAAAGCTAATTGGAAAGTATTCGCTTCGCTCGCAGCCATATGAATTGGAGCACTGATTGGCTAAATGTTATTTTCTCTGATGAGAAAATGTTTAATCTGAATGATCCAGTTGGTATGCACACCTATTGGAAGGATAATAGAAAAGAGCGTTTAGTGTTTTCCACTAGACAATAAAGAGGGGTTCGATAAAGATATGGGGCCCAAGATGAGATAAGAAAAGCAATATTGAATTCCTACATGGAAAAATGAACTGTTCTAATTACCTGAATGTGCTAAGTAAGCAGTTTCCTTAAAATAGACTTCAAATGGCGGAAAAAATTGATTGTTTCAGCAGAACAACTGCAATATTTATGCGTCAAATATGTCCAAATTTGTTTCAAGTCGGAAAAATTGAAACTGCTAAAACCTTGGTCAACCAAACCGCCTGATTTGAATATAATAGAGAATGTTTAGTTTATAATGGCAAGAAAAGTTTATGTAAATGGCCGAAAGTTTATGTGTAAGGATAATTTGAAAGCACCTATTCTTGAACCATGGAACTTTATCGATATGAAATATATTTATGACTTATATGAAAGTTTGCCACGTCGAATGAAAGCTTGCTACAATGCTAAAGGCGGGTGGAATAAATGTTAAAGATTTCTTATTTCAACAATTAATATAGTAGCAATAATTTAAAAGAGGCCATAATTATTTCGCTTCTGATATCCAGATTTAACTGATAAGCTTTCACAGCGCATGCGCACGCACTTCTACAACCACCAATGAATATCTGCTTACTTTGCATGTTACAACGGAGGAAACAACGCATGATTTTTTTCATCATTATCATATATCAATTAAAATTGTGAGAGGACATAATTATTTCGCGCACTGTATAAGCAATTTTGTTCGCAGTGTTACTTTTACTAATTGTGATATTTGTGCAAGCCCCAACAAATCACCTCGTATAATCACCTCGTATGCATATATATATATATATATATATATATATATATATGCGTGTGTCTTATACTGTGAATTTATTAAACTGCACATTATTACAAGAAAAAAAATATAAACCAACATATGCGTTAACTCCCACGTTTGAGAAAATATAATTTCTACAGTTCTATTTCTCAACCCCGTACAAGATAAACGTCAAGCATAACCAGAAATAACTTTTATGATTTCGTTTCCCATACAAAAAATTGCGTTTAGCAGGTATAAGAAGTAGTTCATAAATAATGTTTATCTAAACTAAACTTTGCTGAACTGCATAAATCGCGCGTGTGCGATCTTTCCCATCGTATCATTAAATTAAGATGAAATATGTAAAGTGCTTAGATGATAGAATGTATGTCATATCCATTTGTATATGAAATAATTTGCTATGTCTCAGACACTATTTTCCAATAATAGTATACTTATCTAAATACATGTATATATTCAAGTAAACCAAATATTATTATATAAATTAAATATTCTATACTCGTTCATTATTAAAAATTAAAAAGTTATTTTTATTTTGAACTATTTCATGCCTTATGCGTATTGCTGCATTATACATAATTAAAAAAAGTTTCAATTTTTCAGTTAAACTATGTTATACTTAAATGATATTTAATTTTCACTAAAAGTGAAACAAAGCGAATACTTTCGAAAGAAATTAAAGTGTAAAGGAACAAATCTATGGATACTATGTATTTGTACTGTGTAACAGTTATAGAAAGTAATAAATAACAAACTATTTATATTTAATTTATTTTGCATTAAAGAAAAAACAATTTTAAACAAAATTAGCTAGAAAACGTGTCCAACACACTTGGGTAAAGGGATTAATATGAAAGTTACTTGCAGTAAAACAAGGAATAAGTAAGAATGCGTTATATAAACAGAAAAGAAACTAAAATAATATTATTTAGCTATACAAGTTGGATTTTTGTTTTATACAATACTTGCAACTCGCTCCGGATTCGCACAGATTCCAGGATGTTTTAAAGATATCTCTAGATACATTTATCTGTAAGGTTCAAACTCAACATCGTTTTTAATTTGCATAAATAAAAAGTTACATATTGCCTTTGAATTTTTTTTTGTATTCTATCAAGTAAAAACACTGTCAATGTCATGAATCAAAATTTAACTGGAAATGTTAGAATAGTCTTTAAATGAGAGATAAAATTTACAATACATATAAAAAATGTTTAAAAAAAATTGTCTGCTGCGACTTTCACGGTAACCATATATATCATAGTCCCAAAAGTACATTTTTTTCTTATCCAGGCGCCAAATATATGCAACAAAAGTGATAAATTGCCAAATATTGTTTCAATGGCCGCCTTTGACATTGAATACCTATTTTAAGCCTTCAGACATTCCTTTCATATTTAAATTAAATAACCTTGTTTTATAATATTATTCCTCATTAAAACTTTGTATTTTAAATAAAATCAACAATAATTTTTTAATTTATTTTTCGAGGTGTTTGTATTTTTTTTTACCTCTAACTGATAAAGCCATTTCTCAAAGACCGTTAACCAAATGATAACATAATATACCGTCACCAAAATGGAAAACATATACCAATGACAACATTTTCGTCCAACATAAGGATAAATATACCAAATTTTATTATAAAAAATCATGGTTTTATCGGCATATTGTGCATCATAATGACCGCGGGAATTTTCTTTTTCCAATGGTGCAAACGCAAAAACAAAAAAAAAATCCATCGGATAGTTTTTGAAATTATTCCGGACATACATTTTTAGGACTTCTTGATTTATAATATATATGATATGATATAATTTTAACATAATATAAAAAAGGTTCCCCAATAAAACCGTTGTATTGCATTAAACAAGTCTACAATGAATTATTTCCTGCCATATAAGTGGCAACTGACAGCATTAGAAAACGCGTACAAATCTGATTAAATAAGTGATCACAAGTGTTTATTTAACAGTATATCAGAAATTATTCGAACCCTCATGGCTTGCAAACATTTTTTTCAACTCTCACGTGTCTCAGTTTCCCGATTCTGCTAACAGGTGGTGCTACTGTCTGGAACCCTTTTAGCAAGTACTTATAGATGCGAGGATACGGTACAGTCAAGGAACAGTTCTATAAACGACTTCTGTTGCTGTATATGTTAAACGTACATGTTTACAATGCAAAGACTCCGATCTCCTACATGTTCCACTTAATATAAGGAGTTTCAAAGAAGGTGCCAACACTGTGTGCTGCTTCCTGTATCATGTGATAAAAATGAACTTTGATACTGAAAAGCATAATATAATCATTCTATTCTCAAATGTCTACTCGGTACAAAACAGGAACTAGACATTGTTCCATTTCCTGCTATGTATATCTCTGAATGTGTAGGTAGTGCATCTGTTTCCGTTTAGGGGGCATTCATATTGCTAATGCGGTAAGAACTTTGGGAACTATTTTCAGAGGTTGAAAAGGATGGATGTGGTGGAAACTGAACAACCATATATATGGATATGATCGAATCGAGCAGAAATCCTCTTTTATAATGGTTGATGGGACGCGAGATGGCATCCTGTTCAACTTTGTGCCATCCATGAAGAGCAAAAACCTCCATATCCCAAAAGCTGTAAGGGTAACATAGAAAGCAAATCGATCTGTGTCAGTTTCGGAAAACTACTGTGGCGTAGTAGAAAAATACCATCCGGTTCAGGCACCATAACTGGATACCATTCTGTCATCACTCAATAAACCAGGAAAACTGAAAATCAAGGATTCAAATTAGAAGGATTTTGAATCTCTGCTACGATTTATTACTCCTGAAAAGCAGCAGTTTTACTAGAACGAAGCTGAACCCTTATGGCGCATTGGGATCTGAGCACCAGGAGGAATAGTCTGAAATGGACGAATCGGATATGGAGTTTTAAAAAGGGCTAGGGACAGTATTAGAATTTTGTAACAAGAAAAACGCTAAGATGATCTCATATTTTGTAAAATCTTGTGTTGCACTATATAAAAGTTGTAAAAAAATCATTATGTGTTCCAAATGTGCATTTCTTTCACCTAAAACAATAGGATATGCCATAATAAGGTAAGTGTTCAATTTTCAGATTTTTATAATGTATTATTCCGCATATAAGGAAATAAAGTTTTATGATCATAAGCAAAGAAATGATGATGGAAAACTCCTCTTAATAGGAATATATGCAAAGAATTTATATTCTAAATTAAAATTTTTAAAGTAAATTTAAAATCTTCGTATATGAAAACTCTATTTGTCACTTATCTTGTCATTGCAGAGGGCCCCACAATCACAAACCATTTTTTATTAAAAATGCTGTTTATTAAAATAATACTTTTGTTAATGAAATTGTCACATATGTCACATTTTTTTTATTAGTAAGAAACGTACATGCACAGTCGTACGAAAAAAACTTATCACCCCGTTATATTGTCTGCATATTAAAAATTGTACTAACTTTCAGTTTCCAAATGGAAATACACTCTTTTGACATTTAATGTATCAAAAGTGGGTATTACCACATGAAAACTGTAAGTTAGTAAAATGCGTTCCTTGGATTAAAGTAGCTAGGATTAAATTAAAATGCAACTTGATAGTTAAAAACTACTTTTTATTAAAAATGTTGTTTACAAAAATTGTACTTTTGTTAATGGAATGGTCACATATGTCACATTGTCTTTTCATTAAAGTCTTCATAATCTTAAGCTTTTATAAATATTTAACTGGTAGTAACGTAAAAATTTCACAAAATAACATGTTCGTCTTCGAATAAGGAATATTGTTTATTGCAATTTCTTTTTTTAAGACTAAACACGAATTACATCAATATATCGATTATAGGTTGCTCAAATGTTTCATTTAAAATAGTATTTTAAGAAATAAATAATACATTTTCTAGTTTGCAATGCACTCCTTTTTGTGTTTCGACGTCTTTGGTCAGAACGATACATTTTTATTGATTTGAAGTAAAAGATGATTTTATATATATGCCTTTATTTATAGAGAAATAAAATAAAAATCCAAAAGTTTTATTCAATTTTTATTATGCGCACAAGATCTTTTTTCAAAAAGCATATCCTTTTAGAGAAAGGATTTCAAAAGAGCGGAGAAAATTTCTGTATATCAAAGAGAAGGATCTTAAAAGTATTTTTAAAGTGGAAGTAGTAGTCTTGAACTTCTCTTGGTTTATCTGAGGGACGGTATATTCCAAGATTTAAAAGTGGGCGAAAATTTCATTCTCAAAATACGGAATCTTACAGAGTTTTAAGGGGACGCGGAAGTTTGTAGTCTTAAAAAAATAAGGATTTTTTATGAAGTTTTCTTTTACGTTTAGGCCAAAATATGTAGATTATTGCATTAAAAAAACATATACCGGGTGAACCAAAAGTTCATTAAAACTTTAAAAATTCCTAAAAAAGGAAGAAATTATGATAAAGAAGTGCGGTTTGCAAGAAAGGACTCACAAGTTCGTCGGATTTTTTTTAGCATCAAAACAAAATTTAGTTTAAAAAGTCACCTGTAGATGGCGCTAACATGCGACCGGGATACCCGAGGATTTCTCATTCGATTTCAGAATGTTATCATTACCCGATCGAGCGTTGTTGGTGAAGTTGTTCTATTTGAACGGACAGTCAGCAACTGTTGCATTGCAAAAATTTCGCACGGCGAAAGGACTGAAGACGAAGCATGTGGTATTGAGGTCATGTTAAACAATTTTTATTGCAAGAATAAATGGATGGAGCGTGCCGTTGTCCTGTTCATTGTGTTTCGGGTCGTCAGCGCCCTCTATCAGTGACATTTTAACTAATTTTTTTCTGCTTAAAAAAATCTGACTACCTTTTGAGCCCTTTCTTACAAACCGCACTTTTTTATCCTAATTTCTTCCTTTTTTAGGAATTATTAAAGTTGTAACGAAATTTTGGTTCACATGGTATTTTAAGCTTTCAAAAATCAAATTTTTATTAATTTTTATTGAAAAGTGTACCTTTTGGACTCACATTTTTTCAATGTTGCACGGTGCGGCATCCCAAGGTACCAGGGATTCTCTGACTGAGTAGTTTCGTCACAAAACAACGAAAAAAAATCATCCCGGCCTGTATCGGGAAGAAAAAGTAGATTTCCTATTCCTTGTTTTTAAAAATTCAGCTAATTTTACTCAAACCCACGAAGCTAAGAGTCGTGGAACCTAATTATGGAAGATTCAATCCCAGTTTTCGTTAATGCTGAATTTGAATGACAATTTTGCTAAATTAGTCAGCTATATTCAAGTTAGCTGCATTAAATGGCGATGTATTTTTGGTGGCCAAATTTGGCGATATTTCGCCGCCGAACTTGGCAAGAATTGGACGCTGGCGGATTTGACTATGTAGTGTTAAGGTATGAGAGTAGCAATGATGGTTACAACAATTAAATAAAATTTTCGAGAAACAACGTTTTCTAAAGCTCATAAAATAAACCTGATTATGTAAAAATCAGACACAGAAAAATTTAAACTGTTGTATTTCAGTCTTTTCTCAGATAGAAGCAAAACAAAAAAATTAATGCTGCGGAATCTTTGTATCAAGGCCAAATACGTAAAAGAAAAAAACTTTTATTTAGTTTTTTTTCTGTACGTTTTTTTAAAATTTGAAATCTGTAAGAGGCCGCATTGTGAAACAAGATGGCGGATGCACAAACTCGGCCGAGACAGTGGTAGGTCCCGTACACATGCTCAGCCACTTCCAAATCGGTTTCTAAATACGAGTGCTATCGCTTGACAAAAATCAGATTGTTTCAAAATGTCAGCCACCCTAGAAATTCAAACTGCTAAATCTCAGCCATTTTTTATGATAGAAGCGAAAGAAAAATACTCCGGAATCCCTGTATATAAGGCAAACACTTAAAGGAAACAACTTTTTCAAAATCTAATTTTTTGTATATATTTTTCAATTTTACATTTCTTAGTAACCGTCATTTTGAAACAAGAGGACGGATGTAGCTGTCCGCCGAACTCGGCCGAGACCTTGGTTATGTCCTATATACATGCTCAGTCACATTCAAATGGATTAGTAAATAAGAGTGCTATATCATAACAAAAGTTATATATTTTTGTGGCGTTTTGACTAAGATGAGACAGCACGAGATGCAATACACCACGAGAAAATGGTAGTTGGTTAAACATATACAAAGTTGCAGTCGACATCAACAATCACGGCGAAGAGGTGAGGCAATGAAAAGAGTTCACAAGAGTTTCTTCCATAAAGACCAGCCAATTTCCAGACAAATCTTTTATTTAGAATAAGAGCGATGCCGTAACAATTCCCACAGGTAGAAACTTATCGCCCTCAGGATCCACGATGGATCACTACATGGTGTAATAGATGATAAATAGCTGATATGAATATTCTACGAGACGACAACACCAGATACATATTTGTTTATACTTCCAAACACGTCAAAAATCCTCCACTCCGAAGGATGCCAGCGAGTTTTGTTTACTGAGCGTAGACATACAGAAAAACGACGTCACGTGCGCACAAACCAATGAGTGAGAGGCGACCTCCAGCCCAGCGAATGAGGCGAGAGGGAGAAGCTAAAACACGAAAGAGTTCGTCCCCTGGCCGCGCATAAAAAAAACCCAGAGCGCGAAAATCAGAGCATGGAATAATAATAATAAAAAGAAAATGGCTTTTTAAAAAACATTCGAAATGAGAAAGCGTCTCGGAATTTTATAGATTGGGAAGCTGATAAAAGTTACGAATGAACTTAAAATTTTAGATTAAGATTTGGAATAAGATAATTATTAATATACGCGTATTTACTGTTAAAAGGACATTAAATAGGAATAAATATTATTAAGAATTAAGGAAATAATGACTATGTCAGAAGTTAGATTAATTTAAAGGACTAATGCGAAATAAATGTGAAGGATTTGCGAAGGAAATAAATTTTTTATATAACATATATATATATATATATATATATATATATATATATATATATATATATATATATATATATATTTCAACAATTGAACTCAGGGTGGTTTTGGGGTGTAGGGGTCATGATTTGTGAAAATATACCAAAACTTTTCAGAATTTCTTTCCAAAAATGATCGATCACTAACTAGGAAATTATATGAACTAGGAATTATATAGAGGAACTAGGAAATTATATGAACTATCATTAAAATAAAAAAAGAAGCCACTCTGTCCGTTGAAGAGATATTTCTGGTACTAAGTTTAAAACATTTATTTGAGAAAACTGCATTTAATGTTTTGGAACTAGTACCGTGCTTTGAGTGGAAAGCATAAATATAGTTTCTGTATGTGTTTACATTTTTAAAAACAGTGTAATCATGCAACGGTCGGTAATTCATGTCCAGGAGGCATTCAAAAAATACGAGCAAAAAAAATCCTATTTTAAAACAGGAAAAACTCCCATACTTCCTTGCTTGTGATTTTTTTAATATTAAATCCGTTATATTAATTTTTGGGAAATGTTCATATTAAGTGGTAATTCATTATTCATTATTATGAAATTCAACAAACATAAAGTGAGCAACGACACAAAAGGTTAAATTAAGAAACACTTTCAAGTGTAAATAGTATTAATTATTCAAATGAATGGATTCTGATTTTCTTTCTGCTGATCTACGCAACATTTATTACAAAATTGTTTCATGGTTATTTTAAATTTAAATATTTAATTGTTGATAAATGAGATAATAAAAGGGCAAACTACGATTCCAATGAAATAAATATTTGTATTATTTTTAAATTAATTCATACAACAGCTTTTTCGTATTTTAAGAGGAAAAAATATATTTGAAAAAAGTAGCAAATATACATGTCTCTATCGATTTTTTATTAACTGGGCAGACGTAAACAATAACACATATTTGTGTACGGTTACGAATTTCGTACACGAGTAATAAATATTTTTGATTCGTTAAGACTAAGCTTAAACCACTTCAACTAATTCGTTAAAAATTCTTTAATATTCATTAAACACCTCTTTCAGATGTGCATTGTAAGAAATATATCATACAGTTTCTTGAATGCAATCAATTTTTTGTAAGCCTCCAATTTCTAAATAAGGCAGATTTATTCTTTTTGAGTGTAAATGAAAAATAAACTTATATATATTATTTAGTGACATATAGAATAAAATTTATAGCTGAAGATTCATCCTTTGGTTAAATTTTTCCACTCTCATCCCCTATAATGTTAGGTACTTTTCCCCCTCCACTATCTTCCCCCTTCCTTTTGGGATACGGAAATCCGTTATATATATTAAGATAAAATGTCTTTTATCCTCTCAAGCGGAATAGATGATGTGTGGATGAAAGAATAAATTATCTTGAAGATTTGATCTGTGCAGTTTTTACAATTTTAGATATTTTACATTTCATCATCAATTTGCAAAAAAACATATTTTTCAGTTTGGTGTTAGTACTTTGGTGTTTTGCTAGCACAATGGATTAGTATATAGTGGTTACTAAAGTCTTCGGAATCAACTAAAATCAATGTAGAAACAGTATGTTGCCACCACGATTCTTTTTAGATTTTTATCTCATTGTTGTGAAGCATTAAATTTTGAGAAAATGTCGGTAATCTGGGGTTATATTAAAAAATTTTAAATGAGTGTTTTGCTTATTTCAAGAAATAACTATAAATTTAAAGAAATATACAAGAGTTTGAGAAAGTATTTGTGATGAACTTTAATATCTAATTAATATCTCTCAATATAGTTCTACATTTTTTAACACTTTCCAACCTAGTTGAAAAGTGTTTATGACTTCGGTTTGTCTGGCCGTATGGCCGTCTGCCGTCTGCCGTCTGGCCGTCTGCCGTCTGTCAGTGCGCTAACTCCCGTAAATATGCTCGGATTGCTCTGCAATTTTTATATGTTATAGTCGTTATCTATAGCATGTTCCCTATTTCAACGGAAGTGTGTAGCACTTATAGTTTTTTTACAGGGACACTCAAAAGAATTCTGTTACATTGTGGTCTATGGGGAAAAATCATTGACGGTTTATTTAAATAATGTTTCACTATTTTAAACGCATTGAAAATTATATATATCACTAAGGTGCATTAGAAGAAGCTTAATATGGAATAGGGTGTGCATAGCACTTATAGTTACTTTACAGGGACAGTCAAAAGAATTCTGTTACATTACGT
This sequence comes from Maratus michaelseni, assembly GCA_963931845.1. NCBI lineage: Eukaryota > Metazoa > Arthropoda > Arachnida > Araneae > Salticidae > Maratus > Maratus michaelseni. The sequence continues at coordinate 149,071,216 of OZ007589.1, read as the reverse complement.
CTATGGAGAAAAATCGTCTGCGGTTTATTTAAATAATGTTTCCCTATTTTAAACGCATTGAAATTTATATATATCACTAAGGTGTATTTCAAGAGGCTTACTACAGAATAGTGTGTGTACAGCAGTCATCGTTCATTTACAGGGACACACAAAAGAAGTAAGTTAACAATAATTCCTGGAAGTGCGTTTTAAGTTACTGATCGCGATTTTAATTTTAACTCGCTTTTTGTATATTACGTGGTGTGTATAAATTCTGTAGATCCTATACAGGGAAGCACAAAAGTTCGCGAACACATTTCCGTATTATTTAACTCCAGACGGAGAATTTTAAACTGTGCTACGTGTTTCCTAACTGAACTAAAATTTAACATCCTACGTAGTATATATACACATCTATAGATCCTATACAGGGCTGAATAAAAGTATTCGGATTACTTAGATGTTATCTTTTAGCTTATTAAACGGTATGATTTGTAAAATTATTTTGGAAGCGTTGGAAAGTGTTACATAATCTATGTTTGACGCATGATTTTTCGTTCTTGTTTATTTCCATATATACTTGTAGACAAAAAGCAATTTCTTTCTTTCTGATTTTGGAATGGTTACTTATGAAGAGGCGGAAGCCAGACTGTTAATTGAATAAGTGAAGTTCAGTGGCATTCCATCGTAACATTTACGAACATATCTTTCGTATAACAATATTAAAAATTAAATTGAGAAACTGATTTTTGGAAATTACTTGATCAAATATATACAGAAATGTTTGACACTACTGCAATGCAAAGAAATTAACCTGGTATTTAATACGCTAAACTTTAGATCTTATACGTAATTGTACCGAAAAACGTAAGCAAAAGCTACTAGTTATTGTGGAACATACATCATCAAACTTTTTAGTATGACGAGGTTTTAAATTTTTTTTAATCATTTTAGCGGGCACACACAGAAAAACATCCACACATATACTTTACGTGACGTGTGCCGATTGTGTAAGCATATGCAATGACAGATAAATAATCTTGTATAGCTATAGATGTAAATTTATAAGCAAAATCATGTGAAAAGATACTAAACATGGACCTATGCAAGAAGATACAAGGGAGGGTCACGCATCACCTCCTGAAATAATAAGAAAATATACCAAATAGATGCCATTAATTTTTCATCATCCACATCCCTAACGAAAATGACACGCAGTCCCATGATACTAAAACATATTCTGAACTACAAAAGATTCAAAGGATGAAGCAATGCTTTTTAAATGCTTTTTCACAGATACGTGTTTCTATATTATGTTCACAGCAGATTTTATTTTAAGAAAACTATACAAATTAAGAACCTTCTATCGTTTTCGGGCAAAAACAATATTTACTATGCACGAGACAAAAATATATATTTAAACATATACATTTATAAAGCTTTCGTAGGTGAAGAAAAGTGGTTGGTAGCCAAGAGTGAATAATTGACGACCCATGTTGCAGAATATAAAATATTCAGAAATATCTGTACAAGCAATACATACAATGATAAATATAAAATATTTCAAAAAATATATAAGTTATTTGACTAAATTTATATTTCATTTTATGTACATGGTGTTCCGAAACGAAGAGAAGTAGACCATAGTTTGATAAAAAAAATTTGTATAAAAATCTAATGTTACAATCCTTTTATTCCGTCAAAATTATGGAATGTATTGTTCCAATCCAAAGCCAGATATTTGGTATTCCTATTAACAACAACAAAACAAAATATTACGAAATTTACTGCAGACTTACCGTATTTTACTTAAAATATAATGATATCCCAAGAATCCACCAGCATTCACATCCAAACAGTGTGAAACCAAATTATAAGGGATCCATTCCCAAGAATTTCAGAAAGGCCAAAGCTACAGTTATAAACGTAGTGTCTAGGTACAGCAAAGAAGTTATGAGATGCACGATGAGACCACCCGCAGCACCAGCTAGCGTCAAACAGCATATTTAACGTTCTTATCTCGAAAACGGCATGTGTTAACCGAAAAAGTCAATTACAATGTTGTAGAGCGTCCTCGACTTGGTATGAAAGAATGTCTTACATAAGGAAATTGGAAGCGCTGAAAGGTAATTTTTTTATATTGTACAACGAACTGAAATATGCCAGGAGCGTGGATTTATAAGCCAGATGCACATTTACTAATAAAATCAACTTAAGTAAGAAAAGTACAGTTAATTTTAATAAGATAATCAAGTTATGCCCAATGTGTCTCCCATCATAACACATACAGAATGCATTATGCATTGTTACCGATGATGGACACATTGAACATACTCAACTTGATTTGCGTATGAACTCTACCTTGCTTACATGTGTTAGTTTTATTAGTAAATGCGCGTTTATTTTATAATACTACACTTCTGCACATTTAAACTGGTGATAAGGTGCGTAAAAAAGTTACATTTCAAAATTACAGGATCAAATTCATCATTATCACGACCATCTCCTTCATTTTCAGCTATCATGTCATTAAAAACAGTTTCAATTTCTTTTATTGCCGTTGATGTTAAGTTTTCATCAGCATTGACGAAATCTTGAAAAGAAAGATAATCTTGGCTTATGCTGTTCCATTCTTCTTCGTCTATGTTAAAATCCTTGCTGTTGTTTTCATTTTCCTGTAATGGAATATGGAATAAATTCAGCATCATTTGAATGAAGAAAATCCGCTTTTCTAAAGCAGTTAGAAATTGTTGTGGCTGTTACGTTATTTCAAGAGGAACCCAACATATGCATAGCATCCAGAGTTCACATTTTCTTGAATTCCCTTTTCTGCTCTAGTGATATAAAAATTCTTCGTACCAAATCTTTCCTATGCTTCGTTTTAATTGACCTTATGATACAGAGATCTAATGACTATAGTCTGCTAGTGCAATTTGTTGAAAAAAATGTAACTCGTGTATGTGTTAGCAAGGGAAGATCTGAAGGATAGGCAGAAAACTGATTCATAAATAGCAGAACTTTTCTTTTTTGTTTAGCCTGCTTCATATCAAGTTCCTTCAAAAAGTCTAAATAAATATTACATGTCATCCAGGCTTTGGTGCTACTTGCATAGCAATATGGCAATTTCATCACAATTTTTTAAACGCTCGGGTTTCTTTGATTTACTAATCACTATTGGCGGTAACTTTTCTGATCCGCCCGCATTGCAACATAAAAGTAAAGTCACTCTTTCTTTGCTGTGTTTGCCATCATGACATGTTTCTCCCTTAAAATCCAGCGTTTTGTTTGGCAAATGACGATAAAATAAACCAGTTTCATTGCAGTTAAAAATATTCTTAGGATTAAATTTGGAAGGGCTGCGATTCATGCATTAGCAGTTTAATCTGAAACGGCTGCGCTTTCACCACTTAGACACTGATTTGTTAAACCGTCTTTTTTTAAGTTTTTCTACCCATCCCCAAGAAGCAGAAAAATTTTCAATTCCCATTTTTGATGACAAAGTGAGTGCCTTTTTTTCTTTTAACAACTCACCGCTAATGGGCAAATTAGAAGCTCTCATTTCTCTGAACGCTGAATTAAATCCTCAAATTTTCCATTCTGAATTCTTTATCGTTTCTTCGCTTGTGTATAATATTCACTGTTCATTTTGTTGATCGGGACCTTGTTCTTTAAAAACGTATAATTGCGAGACGCATAAGTGAGAGGTGACTGTATATCTAGACACCATGTTTATCACAATATCAGTAGACGTTCTGAATTTAATGGGTATAGACAGGACTTTACTGGGAACCTTGTATTTAATTAATAACACAATACTTTGAAACTCTATTAAGCTCTTTTATTAAAAATTCACATTCTAAGTCATTTTATAAGACTCTCTTTCTCTTTTCTCATATAAACTACCAATGCATACAAATAATAATAATAATGATAATAATAATTAATAATAGTAATAATAATAATAATAATAATAATAATAATAATAATTAATAACAATAATAATAATAATAATAATATGCTAAATAACTGGCATATTCGTCAATAATACTATGAATTATTGTAATTCACATGTAAGCATAACAGCAATAATAGCGTTTTGTCAAGAGAAATATCATGGGACGCATGCTTTCCTTTCTACAAGGTTATTTTATATTTTTGAAAGATATCTTCTTTCCTTCTAAACTTTAACACATACAAAATTACATCTTTAATTATTTCATCATTAATAATTCAAATAAAATTATTTTATACAACTTTTTAGTAGCATAACATTCAACATTAATTAATGCAAAAATATCATATTTGCTATGTTTTAATTTCACAAGAAACGTCGAAAATTATTTTATCATTAAGTAAATATTTTAAACTATTCTATGTACTTTTTCATTTACATAATTGTCCTCACATATACAAAATATAGTTACCATTATAAAACAGAACTCACTTAAAGAGACTTTGTAGGCTGAGACAATATATAACTGTTCTGGAATAAGTAATATATACTTTTAAATTACCCTCTCCCCTCATTCTGCTCAAACTGGAAATTTTTCCCAGGAAAGTTTTTTTTCTTTCTTTAACGCAAAGAAGATGTTTTCTTTACCCACCGCGCAGCAGACGAAAGTAGAATTTCACTAAAGGACGAGAATGGAAAGTATGAACGTGTACGTCACGAAATAAAATATACACCAAATAAAGTTCTAAAACTAGTATTCATTTTTTATGCACACCTTCTTTTAAGATGCATATGCTTTTAGAGAAAGGTTCTCAAATAAAAGAGGCAGGGAGGGAGTTTGGAATTCTAGATATCAACGAGAGGAATTGCAAAAGCCTCAAAGTGGAGTTTTAAACTTTCCGAGTTTTTTGAACGATGACAATTTCCAAGATTTAAAAGTTGTTGGAATTTATATTCGCAGACTGCAGAATCATAAGGAGGGGGGGAGGGGGATTTCAAATAAAATAATCTCTTCAAAGTTACTGATTTCAAAATTCGAGTTTTCGAAAGTGTATAATACAAAATTGGTTATAAAATGACCGAACACATTTATAATATCTTCACTGTTAAAACATACCTAATCCATTCAGATAATGTTATATAATTAACAAACAAGGCATGATTCCGTTTTCTTTTAATTGTATTGTTTTTTGTAAATTTTGTTGTTATTATAAAAATTATTGTTAAGTTTTCATACAAGCACTTCGAATGCAAAGTTAAATGCAAATGCAGATGCAAAATATATGTCTGATTTATAAATAATATATCGAACTTTTATATGCATATAAAAAATGCTGTTTATTAAAATAAGAGTTTTATTCTAACAATTGCGAAATTCTTCTTTTATTTGTCATTAAACATAGTCACGTTCTGAGCTGTTTTTACCCCTTAACAGGCATTTACTTTTTAACTTCACACAACAGGATCTTCGCGTATGAATTATAAGTATTTTTTATTTGTTAGTACTAAATACAAAATACATCAACAGATCGATTAAAAATTTTCTCCTATTTCTTAGATACTACATTTAATTGTGTAATTTAAAAATATAAAGTACATTTTCTGGATTGCAGTGCATAATTTGTTATTGATTATTTGTTATTGATATTATGTTTATTGATTTTAAAGATACGTGCAATATATTTTCATTTATGGACAAATAAAACAAAATAAACACCGAATAATTTTCCAAAAGTTTTTTAAATGTTTGAAATCGTACCCCACCATTTTAAAGGAGCATATGCTTTAACAAGGTTTTCAGAGGGAGGCGTGGAGAGGGGGGGGGGGTAAGTTTTGTTAAACTGGAGTTTCAGTTTTTTTGTGTTTTTGTTATATTTCATGGATGTCCTGTCTAATATTTAAAAAGGGATAAAAGTCTTATCCCCGGAATAAAATAACGTGCCAGGATTTAAAAAAAAATTAATTACTTCCACATGACTGATTCCAAAATTCCAGTCTTTGAAAAATTGTAAATTAAAATAAGCTATTAATTAGTAAGTATTTAATCCTTTGTTTAATTTTTAAAATGCATTATATTTGTTGATAGAAATGTCCTAAAAATAATCCTTTATATAATATCTTTAAAGCATACTTATTTGTTAGAAATTAAAAGGATCATTTAAAATTCAACTGTAGGCTATATTATAGAAGACTCATTGGTGGATCACTTTAAAGGTATTATTTGCTTCATCTACTATTTAACTCAAAATTTAAATAGCTGATTTATAAATAATAATTTACATATACGCAAATAAATTATCAGATTTTCTTATTTAGTATTAATATTATTCATGCTACGAGAAAATCTAATATGAATATTAATTAGTTTCATTTGACAGCCATTAAATTAACAAGACATATTTACAACGATATAAATGCTCTATTATCTACCACAGTTTTCTGGGATTTACTAAATACAATTACTGAAACATTAATTCTTAAAATATTTGATTGGAAATATCAACATCTTCAACACAATGTATATTAAAGCACTTTTAAATGCAAAATTAAACTCGTTTGGACTAAGATTGGAGTGGCAGAGAACTAAAGAAGATAGTATAAATTTTCAATAGCTTTAATTCACAAACATTAAATGAGATGAGACTTGTTTCATTATATATTTATTTTAGTGTTAACAATGAAATAAATTATGTCTGCCGTTTTTAAAATGGATCGCTAGATTTACTAAACAAAATCATTTTTTTGTTATCCTAAGAAATTAAATTATAATTTGGTAATTTATTTTTGGTAATTTATTTTTTGTAATTGCTGGCAACTAAATAAATTATGCCTGTCATTTTTAACTGGACCGCTAGATATACAAAAGAAATATTTTATTTTAACTTATGGAACTAAATGGCAACTTGACTTTTAATAGCATTTTAGTTTATTTTAAAGTGAAAAAATTATGATGTTTCTCTTATGAGTTTTCTGTATGACAGTTAAAAAACATAATTTTAAATGACTGCAAGGTCATGAATTATGAAATTCTGGGAATGGTCTATGGTCTCTATGGTCTAAATTAAACTCATTTGTGCTATGAGGATATTCAATATATTTCTAATAGTTTCATTTGAATATTATTAAATTATATAATATACATAAAAATTCACAACATTATTCCTCATTATATTTGTTTTTTGTTGACAATAAAATGCATCATGTACCACTTTTCTTTGTGTCATAGATTTACTGAGTAGAATAAGTGGAACTTTACATTTTCATTGAGAAATATCATTTGAAAGACATTTTTTTTTTCAGATGAAATTCTAGAAATGTTTGCTTTTGATTTAAAAAAAATAATAATTAGATTTAAGTAACAAAATAAAAACCGTATTAAAATGTAAAATATCGAAACTTACTTGAACACAAATTACCGTCCACAACATTAACTGTTAAAGTTATTGTAGACATGTTTTTATTATTTTAACTATGCATTGTATTAAATGTGTTGCATCATAAAAAGTGCTGGAAGTCCACTTTAACTTGGTCAGTAGCACCGTATGTATACCGTCAAATAAATTATCAGTTATGGAACGTGTATTTGAGTGCTGTTGGTAGAGACGTAGTATCAATGCTGACCATTTAACAAAATAAAAGGCTTATTAAAATGTAAAAGACTGTATGTATGCTATATGTTGAATTCCTAGGCTAACTTTTAACGTTTAGTTACATACTTTGATAGAAAATGGAAATGAGTTATCCAGTTTTGATAGAAACTATTCTCACTAAATCTTCTAGGTGCTTTCCATTTAAAAAATATACTGTATGTTGTGTTCTTTTTTTAATTCGTTAATCTTTAGAATCCATCTTTAGAAATAAACTCAATAAAATGAAAATGATTAAATTGTTATTCATGAATTATATATTTAATTCAGTTATTTCACTATCATGAATAATTCTTATAGTTTAATTTCATAGAACAATATGATATTATATATACAAATCAAATGATTTCTATATTTTCACTCTCCATGTTGTATTTTTTTAATTGAAGCTCAGAACAATTAGATAATCTAAATTACTACCAAAGAATTTGGTTTATGGGGGCTTACTAACGAAACTTCTATGCATATTAAGTAAGAGTTAATTAATGTACTTAGATTCGTTTTAAAGTTTATTTTCGTCGCTGACCAAATAATCGTTAGAATTTGCGAGTGTAATTGAATTTTTCTTTACGAATCCAGATTTTAAACCTGAAATGCATTTTAGTTAAATACCCGAGAGAGGCGTAAAACGAAACCTTTTTTTCTAGCATTGATTTCAAAATTTAAAATAATGCAATTGTTATTCATTTATTATTAAGTTTCAGTTATTAAGACGATGTTACTTTTGAATAACTAAAATCAACTTCTTGCGATGAAAAATATTCGTGTCTGATTTGTTTAGTAATTCATTTTTTATTATTATTATTATTTCCATTTAACATACAGAGTGTATCTAAACCGATGTTTAAGGCTTTTAACAGGCATAGAGACAAAAAAAATTTACACAGAAAAGCAATGTCGTAATCCATTTATTCGGCCAATAATACTGTGTGTTTCACTATAACTGGAACCCAAATTACCGTTCACAACTTTAATAATTAAAGTTATTTTAGCGATATTTTTATCAGATTAACCATGCTTTGTATCAAATGGGCTGATATCCCAGAAAGTGCTGGAAGTGTACTGCAATTTGGACCGTGACACCGTATGTACCGTCAAATGCATTCTGAAATATGAAATGTCTATCTCAGTGTTGTTGGTCTAGAAGTAGTGTAAATGGTAGCTACTTACGTGATTTATCGTGATGTTATCAAATTTCACAGAACGAAAATTAAATCTTTTAAAAATATAGGGTGTCCCAAAAGTCTCCGTACAACTTCAAAAATTTATTTAAAAAAAAATAGGCTTACAGCAAAAATAATTACAACTGTACATAGAGTAACTTTAAAAGTTTTTTTTACTAATTTAGTATACTTGTACATGAGATCCTTTCGTTGCACGAAGAATATCAAGTCGATATTCCAATTCCATCCACGTGCGTTTCAGCATGCTAACATCAACAGTTGTTAAAACTGTTTGATGAAATCCGAACAAAAGTTAATAGTCTCATGGAATTGAAACAAAAGATCCAAACAGCAGTACCTACTGTTGATGTTAGCATGAAAAACGTTCGTGGATTGAATTGGAATATCGTCTTGATATTCTTCGTGCTACGAAAGGATCTCATGTTGAAGTTTACTAAGGCAGTAGAAAAAAACTTTTTAAGTTACTCTATGCACTGTTGTAATTATTTTTGCTGTAGGCCTATTATTATTATTTTTTTGTAATACATTTTTGAAGTTGTGCGGAGACTTTTGGGACACCCTGTATCGTTACAACATTAAAACTTTTATTAACGTTATGTACGAAGATCCCAACTTGGTTTGGAGAGATATAGCCTCTATTTGACTGAGTTAGTAAATTGTTTATCTTATCTTGTCAGGTGTTTATCACACCTGAAAGATCCGACAATCAGTTAAGATACACGCTGCATATTTTATTAAAATGTGAAACAAGTATGCGCAGACATTATTCATTTAATAGTTTTATTTATTAATTAGAGATACTGTAATTTCGTATCAAGATGATGATGCATAAAAAATGTAAAATTGTATTAATAAATAAGTATCATAAATAAGTTGTATTTTAATTCACTGACAAATTGCTGTGTAAAAACCCCCTTTCTGTTGTTTTGATTGGCGAGATTAGGCGTCGCCAATAATAATTATTGTAACCCTTGCGTTTGTTGTCTTTCAGTTTTTAATTCTGATTTAGATGTGATGTAATTTTGAACCGAGTTCTCGGCGGTATATCCGGGTTTCTGAACCAGGCTTTTGCTTGGTAATAATAATAAATTTATTAGTTTTATTTATCAGAACCTTTTTATTTGATGTGTAAATTAATGAGAAATTTTTGGTATGAATAAGATCCTGATTCGAAGTAGAATCATTAATTTCGTTTTGCAATCTTCATTTTCTGTCGTCCGCGACAGGATGTCTGCACTGGATTTATGATTTGTTCTTGATAAATGGTTCTCTGAAGACTTGAGGTAAGCTCAGTCTAATTTATATTTTTGTTGAACTGTAAAATAAAACTACATGTCTACTATAGATACTTTAAAAAAGAAGCGTTCTGGTTTACGAACGCAAACAACAAAGTTGTGTACTAAAATATGTACAATTCTTGAAGATGACTCTATGTCATTAGAAAACAAGTTTGATATGTTAAATATCTGTAAAGATCAGTTAAATGAGAAATACGAAACATTAAAAAAATTAAATTCTGACATACAAGACGAAATCGCCGATGCAGATTTCGAAAAAGAAATCGAAAGCTCAGAAAGCTGTAGTGAAAAAATTATCGAATCGCGTTACAAAATAACGAAATTTTTAAATGAACGCAACTCCCAAAACCAAAATAATGCTTTTCAAAATTTTATGAAAAATGATTCCGTTTCTCAAAACGGAAATATAGAGAAATCTATGAACTTGCCGAAGTTAACAATAAACAAATTTTATGGTGATAGCAGTTCTTCGCTCGAATTTTGGGGGCAATTTTCTAATGCTATTGAGAAGAATTCTAATTTAACCCCAATTGATAAATTCGTATATTTAAAATCCCTGCTTGGAGGCAGTGCCTATAATGCTGTTGCAGGTTTTTCACTTTCCGAGGAAAATTTCAAAGCTGCTGTTGATTTGTTAAAAGATCGCTGTGGTCGTAGCGACCTAGTTATCAATGCTCACATGAGTAAATTGTTAAGTTTAAAACAGGTAAAGAATGCTTCGAATGTTAAAGAATTACGAGACTTGTATGATAAATGCGAGATACAAATAAGAAATTTAAATTCTCTTGGTGTTACGTCCGGAAGTTATGGTCACCTTCTCTGCCCGATTTTAATGAAATTAATACCTTCTGAAATAGCGCTAGATTTTAATCGTAAAAGAGCCAATACTAATAAAATGGAGATCGAAGAGCTTCTTTCCTTCATTAAAAATGAAGTGCAATCTCGAGAAGCTACGATGACACTGCAGAACTCTGAAAATAGTTTTAGTGCTAAAAATACAAAGTATAATAACAATTATAAACAGTTGAATAATTATAAACGCGACATTCCTTCAGCCTCTGCATTGGCTACTAATGTAAAAAACGTTTGTATATTTTGTGAAAATGATCACGATTCTAAATCATGTAAAGATTGTTCTATTCATCAAATACGTGATAAATTGCGCAGCCATGGTCGTTGTTTTCTTTGTTTTCGAAAATTTCATGTGTCGGCCAAGTGTAAATTTAATTCTGAACACTGTAAATATTGTAATAGCAATTTTCACCATTTTTCAGTTTGTTTAAATAGGAATTCTAATCAAACTGTCCCGAAAGAAATCAAATCAGCAGACTCTGTAATAACTTCTATTTCTCATTGTAAAGTCAATTCGAATGCAAATTCTTTTAAAGAGGTTATTTTACAAACAGCTTGCGTAAAAGTGGAATCTGGAATAAATTCTGAACTTTCCTTATATTTATATGATTTAGGTAGTCAAAAGTCTTTTGTGACGCAGGAATTAATTTCAAAATTAAATCCACGAATTATTCGTAGAGAAAAACTTCAGATTTTTTCCTTTGCAGCTATTAAGCCACAAATAAAAACTTATGACGTCGTGCAATTAAAATTATCTCATGTTGAAGACAAATCGCGTTTCATTTTTATTGAAGCTTTAGTAACAGACGTAATTTCTAACGCAACGATTCATCCCCCACTTCTCAACAAACAGATAACAGACAAATTGGCGCCTTACCAGTTGTCGAATTTTGCCGCGCCATGCGATTCTCAAATAAATACAGTGGACTCTCTCTATCTGAACACTCTCTAATGTGAACACCCCGGTATTATGAACACTTTCTGGTGGTCCCGGCGAAACTCCATAGAACTAACAAAAGATGAACTCTCTCTATTATGAACACCCTCTAATCTGAACACCCCACTATTATGAACGCTACTTTTGATCCACATTCTAACCCGCCTTTCCGTAAACTGAACGTGTGTTTGGAGTCGGAATGCGGGGAATTCCCGCATCATGGAAATTCGGAAAAATTGTTGCAGAAGAATAAAAGGGTTTAATGAACTCAATTTAAAAATAAAGGAACAAAATCATTTCTAGATTTTAAGATCTACCCGATGCTGAAATTTGTTTCAATAATTCAGATAAAATCTTCAGTTAACAACAACAAAAAAAAAGCATTTATTATAACCAAAAAAAATAAAAATAAAAATAAAAGAAATCGAAAGAATATGTTTGTCAGAAAAAGTAAATCATGATAATTAAATTAAATGAAATGATCAAAACAATCAATTTTTATGCAAAGAGATACAAGAAAAAATAATATAAAAACAATGTCACGTGATTTCCCCTCTCCCAAGCTGAGATAAAAATAGAAAGATTGTGCAACAGAAATGCCCACGCCCCAATGACAAATAAGACACAACAAGTATTAGAGGGAGGGGTTAAAAAAGGATTATGGTTTCTTTTCTGCACACCTGGTTGGCAGCATTATCGCTTCTGTTTCTTTCTTCCTTTTTGCTCGGCAAAGGTAAAAATTTTTCGTTATTTCACTATTGTTGCAGGGAAAGCTTCACAACACTTACGCAGATATGTCAGAAATAAGTAAGAAAACGAGAAAACGGAAAGAACTGAAGCTACAGGAAAAATACGAAGTTGTTCAAAAATTAAAATCGTAAGTAAGTCGAAGAAAAATTGCATCTGAATTTGGAATTTCAACAAGTCAAGTCAATGCCATCAGCAAGAAAGAAAAAGAAATTGTAGCTGCTTTTGAAGCAAATGAACCTTCCTCAAAGTGTAGAATTTTCGAAAAGAAAACGGGAAACGAGAACATAAACAATCATGTCTGGAAGTTTTTTGCCAAATGAGAACGAAGAATCTTCCTGTCACTGGACCCCTGCTAAAGCAGATTGCTCTGGATTTTGCAGAAAAGGAGAAAATCACGGAATTCAAGGCATCAGAAAGATGGCTGACTCGCTTCAAAAGTCGGCATAACATCTAATTCAAAATAATCAATGGTGAAGCTGCAGACGTAAATATCGACACTGTGGAGGAATGGAAAAGAAAGCTTCCGGATATAACGAAGGATTTCAATGCCGCTGACATTTTCAATGCCGACGAAACCGGCCTGTTCTTTAGAGCTCTTCCAAATAAAACCTTAGCAGAAAGAAGCGAGAAATGCGTGGGCGGAAAAATGTGAAAAGAAAGACTTACCGTCATGCTCTGTGCCAATTTTACGGGTGAGATGCTCAAACCACTTGTAATCGGAAAAAGTGAAAAACCACGATGCTTCAAAAATGTGAAGATAGCATCATTGCCAGTGCACTATAAATCAAATCGAAAAGCCTGGATGACATTCACAATTTTCTCACAATGGTTGGAGGGCATTAACGAGATGATGAAGAGAGAAGGAAGAAAAATTTTTCTTTTTGTGGATAATGCCAGATCACATACAAATGTGCAGCTGAGCAACGTGAGCCTGAAGTTCCTGCCACCGAACTGTACTTCTATAATCCAACCACTGGATCAAGGAGTAATCAAGACCTTTAAAGCTTACTACCGAATTCAATTTTTGAAGAAAATGTCCGTGGTGATGGAGCAGGCAAATTCGGCAACTGAACTAACGAAGAAGGTCAATGTAATGGATGCTGTCCATTGGATATCAATGGCTTGAAATGAAGTAACCCCCTACACCATCCAAAAATGCTTCTACAAAGCTGGATTCCCGTGTGAGAATGAGCAATCAAGGACAGAGAACCAAGAAGCAACAGCTGTGAGTGACTTGGGGTCAATTCTTCAGGAGCTTCATACTGAAATAGAACCTGGAGCTTATCTCGAAGCCAACGGAAGCCTTCCTGTTTGCGACAACATCGTTGAAGCGGAAGAGGGTAGTGAAGACGAAGCAGAACCAGATGAGACCGATGAAACAAGAAGTACGATTACCTTCAAGCAATATGGCCAAGGGATTCAAGACCCGATGAACTATGCAGCTGAACATCACCCAGAAGCCTTTCCACTTCTTAAACAACTAGATAACATGTACACTGCACGAGCATACACAATGCAAAAACAGACTAAAATTACTCACTTTTTTAAGTAATGTACCAATTATGTTTTCAAGTAATGTATTGTAAGTATGTAATTGTATATTTTATAAAATTTTTTTAATATAACATTTTAATTAACTTTTTTTAATTAACTTTTTTAATAGCTTCTAAATTCAGCACCTCCATCTCGGTAACTTGCATGGTTAACCAGGCTAAGTATTCTATACAGTCTATAAATTCAATTCATAGTAGTAATAGTAATGCATTTCCCAATCTCCCTCTATAATGAACACCCCCATAATCTGAACATTTTTGGTCGGTCCCCTGAGTGTTCAGAATAGAGAGAGTCCACTGTATATTAATTGGAGCGGATTATTTTTATCAAATCTGTCACGAGGGAAAAGTGCAAAAAATAACTAAATCTCTATTTTTATGTGAAAGTTTATTCGGACATTCATTATGTGGGTTCTATGAGGATGAAAAAAAGAATTTGAAATACGCATCTGTTTTAAATCTGTCCGTTGTAAATCTTGAGAGAGAGGATTTGAAATTTTTATGGGAAATTGAATCTTTGGGTATTACGCAATCAAATGAAAATATTTCAGATATGGATAAGGAAATTGTGAATAAATTTGAGAATAATTTAAAATTTGTAAATAATAGGTACGAAACGGGTTTATTGTGGAAGGATGAGAAAACTAGAGTAGATAATAATTTTATAATAGCAAGGAATCGTTTTAACGAATTAAATCGTAAACTCGAAAAGGATAAAGACTTATGTAAAAAATATAAGGCTATTGTATTGGAACAAAAAACTACCGGAATTGTAGAAGACTGCCCTGATAGAATAATTGAGAACGGGTATTTTATGCCTCATAGACCAGTTTTAAGAGAGGATAAATTAACTACCAAAGTGAGGATGGTTTTCGATGCTTCTTCTAAAGAAAAGCATTTAAATTCTATAAATGACTGTTTATATCCAGGTCCTAATCTTAATCCTAACATACTTGATGTTATAATGAATTTTAGAAAATATAATATTGCATTTTGCGCTGACTTAGAAAAAGCCTTTTTGCAAATTGGGATATCAGAAGAGGATCGGGATTATTTAAAATTTCTGTGGTTTGGTGACGAAAATGATAACTTAACTTTTTTGAGATTTACTAGAGCTGCTTTTGGTTTAACTTGCAGTCCCTTTATTTTGGCTGCAACGATTAGATATCATATTCGGAAATATATTGATCATCCTGAAGTTGTTAAGATCTTGAATTTATCTTTGTACGTAGATGATTTAATAACGGGGTCAAAATCTGATGAAGACGCTTTTTATCTATCATCAACCGCTTCGGATATTTTTAGGGAAGCTGGTATGAATTTGCGAAAATTCAATACTAATTCTGTTAAACTTAGAAAAATATGGGAGGAAAATAAATTATGTGACTCAGAAGAAAATTCGAATAATTCTTTAAAGATTTTGGGATTATTATGGGATACCAATTGGGATAATTTACGTTTTGATGTACAATCCTTTCCTGATGAATGGAAATTTAATCCAAGGAAACGCGTTGTTCTTAAAGCCATGTTAAAAATCTTTGATCCGATTGGATTCATCGCACCATTTTCTATTCGTATGAAAAGTTTACTACAGGAAACATGGGAAAGGGGTTTGGAAAATTCCCTGATGATTTAAAAATTGAATGGGAAAATTGGTGTTCAGAAATCGATCATTTAGATAAATTTGAGGTTCCCCGCAAATATTTTCCGCAGGGCCTAGAATTTTCAGACCCAATTAAAATTCATATTTTTTCTGATGCCAGCCTTAAGGCTTATGGGGCTGTATCTTATTTTCGATATATCACAAGTAATAATGAAATTATGACCAGTCTTATTTGGGCAAATTCTAGAGTATCCCCGATTAAGTGTTTGACAATCCCTCGTCTTGAATTAATGGGGGCATTAATAGCTGCTAGGATGTCTAAATATTTAAAAAATGTATTTAATTTTCAAAATTTGGAAATGCATATCTGGTCAGATTCCACTATTACGTTATACTAGATAAAAGGATCAGCCAATAATTGGAAGCCCTTTGTGGCTAACAGGGTTGTAGAAATACAGTCTTTGACTGATCCGAAATTGTGGAAATATATACCGGGTAAGGATAACCCGAGTGATCTTCTTACTAGAGGCGAGAATTTACATAACCTCACTCAAAATAAATTATGGTACTATGGTCCAGAATGGTTATCATTACCAAAGGACAGTTGGCCAAAACCTGAAAAGGTACCATATAACATAAACATCCTAAATCAAATCACTTTGAATGAAAGAAAATCATCGAAGTTGAGTTCTGACCAAATATCTTGTACAGTAGGTGTTGTACATCCAGAATCATTGTTAAAATTAGAAAATTTTAGTAATATTTCAAAAATACTTAACATCACAGCATGGATTTTTAGATTTCTAAATAATATCAACAAAAGTAAAACTAAAATTTCAGGTGAGCTGACAGCTCCAGAAATTGAAAAGGCAGAAATTTATTGGATAAAACAAACTCAGTTATCTGTATTTAATCGCGAAATTGACTTTTTGAAAAGGGAAAAGCCCATCGATAAAGATTCAGCATTGTATAATCTGAATCCAAAATTAGAGGAGAATGATTTACTGATTGTATCGGGAAGATTACAATTTTCAGAATTTTCTCAAAGGGAAAAACATCCTTTTATACTTCCAAATGGCAGTACTTTCACAAAATTGTTGATTCAGAATGCCCATGAAAAGGTTTTCCATTATGGAATCACAACAACATTAGCTCATTTACGAGAAAAATATTTTATAATCAGAATTGATAAAATCCGAAAATTGATAAAATCCGTACTGAAAAAATGTCTCATTTGTGCAAAATTTAAAGCTCCTTCTGGAAAGCAGGAAATTGCACCTTTACCAAAAGATCGTATAATAGAACCCCCCCCCCCTTCCAGACCTGTGCTGTGGATTTTGCAGGTCCTATTTATGTTAAAGCAAAAACTGGCCAAGA
Source organism: Maratus michaelseni (assembly GCA_963931845.1). Classification (NCBI taxonomy): domain Eukaryota; kingdom Metazoa; phylum Arthropoda; class Arachnida; order Araneae; family Salticidae; genus Maratus; species Maratus michaelseni. The sequence continues at coordinate 149,054,084 of OZ007589.1, read as the reverse complement.
AAAGGCTTACATCGTTCTTTTCACGTGCGCAGTCACTAGAGCAGTACATCTCGAATTATGTACGAATTTATCTACTGAAACCTTCCTTTTAGCATTTAAACGCTTTATAGCTCGAAGAGGAATATGTAAAACTATGTATAGTGACAATGCGAAAACTTTTATCAAAACAGATAATTTACTTAGAGAAGTTTGGAGCCGAATATCAAAAGCTTAAGTTTTACGATATTTTAATAAAAATAAGATCGTTTGGAAATTTATTGTTCCAAGAGCCAGTTGGTGGGGGGGATTTTGGAAACGAATGGTTCGTTCGGTAAAAACTCCGTTGAAGAAAGTTCTCGGTAGATCTTGTCTCTCATTTGAAGAAATTCAAACCACTTTGACCGAAATTGAGGCTGTGATTAATGGTCGCCCATTGACGTATGTCTATGAAGAAAACAGTGAACCGCTTCCACTTACACCTTCTCATTTTTTGATTGGCAAGCGAATAAATTCTCTACCAGATCTTCATTGTGTTTCAGAAACTAAATCCAATAAAATAACACTGACAAAAAATTTTGAGATATCGAGATCAAGTTTTAAACCATTTTTGGAAACGTTGGAGGCAGGAATATTTACTAGAACTGCGTTCTGCTAATTTTACAGTTCAAGTCAAAACTCCAACTGAATTCGAAATTGGAGATGTTGTGTTGATTGATGAGGATAAAACTCCAAAGCACATGTGGAAATGTGGACGAATAACAGAACTGTTTTTAGGAAGAGATTCAAAAATTAGATCATGTGCCATTCAGACTGTTTCCGGTGTGATAAGAAGATCAATTCAATTGATTTTCAAACTGGAACTAGACATTATGGACTAATAAGACTTTAATGAACATTATAATGAACATTTTATTTTCATTTTCTATTATTATCGTTTTCTAATCCCATTATTTTGTATATTTTAGTTTCTGTATTAGCTCCTGTGAAAACTGTTGTCCTTATTGTAAGTATGTTCTATTTTTATCTTATCAATGTAGTTAAAAATTTTTTAGAAATTTAATTTGAATGATGAACAATTGGTTGTTCATCCGGGGGCAGTGTGTAAAAACCCCCTTTCTGTTGTTTTGATTGGCGAGGTTAGGCGTCGCCAATAATAATTATTGTAACCCTTGCGTTTGTTGTCTTTCAGTTTTTAATTCTGATTTAGATGTGATGTAATTTTGAACCGAGTTCTCGGCGGTATATCCGGGTTTCTGAACCAGGATTTTGCTTGGTAATAATAATAAATTTATTAGTTTTATTTATCAGAACCTTTTTATTTGATGTGTAAATTAATGAGAAATTTTTGGTACGAATAAGATCCTGATTCGAAGTAGAATCATTAATTTCGTTTTGCAATCTTCATGCTGTAACATACTTTCACTTATATAAGATATATTTAAAATATTGTAAAATTACAAAGTTTTAGTTCAGAACAAGAGAAAAAAATTAATTAATAATCGGAGTTATGTTTGTCGGGAAATATAAATGCCTCAAACAGAAAAAATTCATAAAATTTAAAAAATAAATTTTAGCAATTTTAAAGCAAAATAGTATATTTTAGTAAATAAATTAGTCTCATGAAATCACTATTGCAAATTGTGTATATTAAGCTTCTTATAACATTCATAAACCTAAAGCAATTACAACGTTGTAAAGCAAAAATAAGAAAATTGGCATAAAAAACGCAAATGTATGCCAATTTTCTTATTTGTGCGTTACAACGTTGTAATTGCTTTTGGTTTATGAATTAAAATTCGCACAAAGTATTCGATCTATGTTTCTTATAACATTATTTATCATTTAAAAGATTGCTTCAATGCAACTATGTTTTTACTTACTGGATATGAAAATTCAATTTATTAATCAAAATTATTGAATAAATTAGCATTAAAATGAATTTTAATAAATTTGAACAAATTAATTTTATTTATTAAAAAACTCTTAATTCAGTCACTTATAAATAATTATATAAAAAAAATTCAAATTATGTTTAAAATCTTTTTTCCAAATTAACTAGCTTGTCTTCAGGTCATGGGCCTCAACATTATCAGTAAAAAATCCCAGTTTTATTTTATCCCAAATTTTTTATAAGTACCTGAAATCTTAGAACCCGCAATTTCATTCCTTTTATATTAGTATTGCTGCAAGTAGTTTCAGGAAATCTAATTCTTGAGAATTGTTACACTAAACTCAATTTCAGATAATGCTTTTTCAGGAAAGTTTTTCCGATTTTTTTTTTTTTTTTTTTTTTTTAGGGTGGGGGAGAGTAAATACTTTTGTTTCGTTTTTCGCTTTTATTTATTTTTTATATTTTCCCTCTGTTATCTTCAGTTTATAAGAAATCTTCGAATTGATCACTAGTTTTCTCATAAATTGGTAATCTTAAAACTACATGAGCTACACAGTTTTAGAAAATAATATACGTTTAAGATTGAATGCTGCTATTTTTTTTTCCATTTATTGTAACCGAATGTAAATCACATCTGTCTTTTTCAAAACCAGTTGAAAATAAAATAAATACAAATATCTATTAATTTCATCAAACTACACATTTTGTTTGAGATACAATTATACATTGAGATAAATTGGTGCAGATTAGGATGGAGTGCAAATCGCTTAACAGTTGGCGTAGCTATAGTGTGTTAAGGATTATCGTCATAGCTATATCTCGGCATCTATGTTATAGAATGTTATCAAGCATCATATTCAGTTAGGTCAGGCGCAAATAGCAGCTGATTAGATGCTGATGTATATATGCTACTCACAGTGTGTTTTTCAGATTTCTCTTATTCTTATATCTCGGCATTTATCACATGGGATTTTATCAAACTTGATATTTAGTCAAAATTTCACATAAGTTGATGTTAATTACATTTTGATAAGATTGTACCTGATAAGATGTTGCTGTTGTAATGTGTTTTTCATGATTTACGTAACTGCTATATCTCAAGAACTATTCCAAGGAACTATGTAAAACTTCATATGCCGATAGAACGTTGAAAAATTGGTTCTAACTCGCGTTTGGTGTATATAGACCAAAAAGAAAGCGCTGCTATGATGTTTTATCATAATTTTTGAAAAGTTTTTATATCAAAAATGCATGCACGGAATTTCATCAAAGTGTATATTCAGTTAGACTTTAATGTAAATTGGTACTGATTAGATTTTTACGATTTTCGCGATAGCTACAGATTAAGAAATAATACACAAAATTTTATTAAACTGCATAGAAACTGCTGAGTCAGTTATACTTGACATAAATTATTGCTGATTGCATTTTGGTGTACAGCGTAGAACAAATGACGCTACTACGTTACTTCACACGATTTTTATAATAACTATATTTCAAGAATTAATGCACATAATTTTAACAACAGTCTCTTACTAAATCATTAAATGATTCCTTAATAAATTGAGTTATTAAAATTTAACTTTTTTGAAAACGTTTCAATAGTAATAGCATACGAAGTACTACAATAATTATTATTTTGTACTGTATGCACGTTAATGTTAATAAATGCCGTAATTTATAATAATTATATACGCAATGCTCTATTGATATGGCATGATATATCCTTTGCAAATTATGATTCAATACTGTTTGGTGATTCATTGCCGTAAGCATTTACTTTTTTTTTCAAAAAATGCTATATTATTTACATGTCAGCAGATACAAAACCGCATAAAACAAACTGAAATGTAAGGAAATATCGATATAAAAACAGATAATGGACGAAAATTGCAAGGGGCCAAAATGGATCTTTGCCGAAATGTCCTGCGTTGTGCTGAAAGATGTTTCGGTGGAGTTGAAATGTGCAGCGTAACATAACTTTTTTTAGCATATATGTGAAATAACATTACGATAACCATCGCCAGTTAACCATATCTGAACTGTTTCCTTATATGTGTGCAAAACTATACATCATATTTTGAAACTCCCTGACTGAAACATAATGAAATGAATTTATTTAGATAATTTACACGTATTAATATAGCGTATTAATAATACACGTAACTATTAATATAGCTACAGAAAATAGCGGTCTACATTGGCTTTTTTGTAGCCATAGTATTTTAAGCTACAGCCAATATAGATGATAATATACTGTCTCATATCTGCCAACTTTTGCGCTTTTCTGTTACCACGAAAAATTAATAGAAATATATGCCTTATTGAATTACATAATTTCGGCGATTTAATAAGATTAAATTTACTATAAAATTTTAGTGGTAGAAAAAAGAGTAAAAGTTGGCAGCTATACTGTCTTAATAGTAATATAGGGTTATTTAAATGATGGACTCATTTTCAAAAAATTTTATTCATTAAAGTACAAATCCAAAATGAACAATCTTTATACCAATGAAAAGAGAAAGTTTCAAAGTTTTTTTAAGACATTATAAATGTTCAGTGTGTCCACCGTTAGCTGCACGGCAAACATCTACGCGATAACCAAACTCGTCCCACACACGAGAAAGCGTATCTGCTGTTACTGAGTGCACGGCTTTCAAAGCGGTGATGGTTCCAGAGGCGGCCGATAGAGGTCGCGCGGCAATAGGCCATTGCGAGCTGAGTGCACTGCTGCCGTGCACTCAGTAACAGCAGATACGCTTTCTCGTGTGTGAGACGAGTTTGGTTATCGCGTAGATGTTTGCCGTGCAGCAAACGGTGGACACATTGAACATTTATAATGTTTTTAAAAAACTTTGAAACTTCCTCTTTTTATTGGTATAAAGATTGTTCATTTTGGATTTGTACTTTAATAAATACAATTTTTTGAAAATGGGTCCATCATTTAGAATAACCCTGTATGTTCCTCTGAAAATATAATAAACACAATTTTTTTAGCAAACATACATATTGTGATTTACATTCCAAGCAATATGAGAAACTTTTTACATTTAGTTTTATTTATATCATACCACAGAGTCTTAGCCCTGTAGAAAATATTATATTTAATGTTATAAAGGAAAAGTTCCTAAGCTTGGCTTTCTTTAACATTTTTTTTATTTATTTACCTTACTTCTAGTATCAAGTAGTTTGTTTTATTTTTACATTAAACTGATGAGGTAGAAATACAACAAAGAAGACGTAAAACATAATGACCTAGAACGAACATTACATATGAAACGGAGTTTTTGTCGCAATCCGCTGTACTGAAAATAATAACAGAAATGGTCATATGCATTTGGAAAATTTAAGTTATTATTTATGTACGAGGCAAGACACAGAAAACACAATCATAAGAATTGAAAAAGTGAAAAAAAAATTAAACCCAAAACAAAATTTTATATTAAATGTTATTAAAAATCCAAATAATGTTTCAAGTTGAGTTTTTCTTTTATTTTCCGTATATTTCTTTCTTGTGTCTACATCATAAGATGTGTAAAAGTTAATAAGGTTATATAAATTAATGAATAAATATTTGTCGAAGACAAACATTTAAAAAAATAATTATAATTTTCACGATTATAATTTTTTTTACAAAACCGTACATAAAATTCCAATTTAAAAATAAAAGAAATGAGTGTGTAAATATGGATTTTCAGCCCACGGATAGGGGAATTTTTTTTTTCACTGACATGTTTTGATTGATATAATATAATTTAGAATATATATTTGCTACTTCTTTTATTGGCGTTTGTTTGAACATTGTTTAAATGTTTTATACAAGACCAAAAACACAGGTTTTACTGTGTTTCAATTATTTGATATTATTAATTTGATTTTTAATATGAAGCACTTCTAACACTATTGTAATGCTTACAAACGTTTTACTTTATTTTTCACATTAAAATATACAAGAACTACTATGGTGTTATGAGTGTTTCATATCGCAAAAATGGAATTGATTTAGCAAATTTTAATGCATTTGAATTATATCAATTTGTTTGTTTTTTCGATACACTGTTAAAAATTTGCAGCAAACTGTCCAGTCATTTGACCGTTTTTACAGAAAATGGTTAAATAACCGTAAGTTAACACTATTCTGACCATAATATGGACAATATTATGGTCAGAATAGAGTTAAATTACTGTTATATAACCGTTTTCTATAAAAACGGTCAAATGACTGGAGAGTTTGCTGCAAATTTTTAACAGTGTATGAAGCGTTTATAACACCATCGTAATTTTATGTTTCTTTCTGTAGAACTCGGCTTATTGCAATCAATTCATTTATATTTGTCTATATATATGTATGTATCAACGTTACGATAATTGCATACTAAATTTGGCCCAAAAGTGGCCTCAGAGTGGTCTGGGAGGGCAGGGGCAGGACTGATTTTGCTCATGCTTTAATCATGCTTCTGTAAAAAAAAAGAAAACAAAAGAAAACAACCTTGCGTTATAGTCAAATATAGAAAAATCTTCATAACGGACACTTCTGAATAACGCACACTTCTATTTAGAGAACTCCTATTTCAATTCTAACACATACATATTTGTATATTTTTCCTCTACAAATCCTCCCAAGATGTCCGCTACTGAGAGGTTTTACTGCACAATGCAAAATTTGTCATCACGATAAAGCACAAAATACTGAAACAATTCGAAACAAATTGGGACGTGTATTGATCTTGCAAATATCTTGCACGATGGATTCGTTAGTTCGTTTACAGGGACACTTTCTTTACATTGTGTTTTTTTTTTGTTTTTTTTGTTTTTTTTTTTGGGGGGGGGGGGGGTCGTTTATTTCGGAGCATTTTAATCATGCTACATTATAGAAATACTTCAGGTTCGTTCGGGATATTTGATTATTTTAAGGTAAAATATCATGGATAAGTTCGTTAATCAGAAAATTCGGTATTCATTCGCTCTTTCAAAATGCGAATAACATTATGGCCAATGGGGCTACATTTTCAGATTATAATGAATTCTGTTAAATTCATTCAATTTCAATAAAAAATGTAGGAGTTCTGTACTTATGTAAATAAAACTGAACTTACTGCTTAGAAATAAAACTGAATTTCATAATCACAAGTATTCCACATTTAAGTGATTAAATAATTTTTTTTCATAAAAATTTTGCAAATTTAGTATATTTTAATAAATTAATCGTTAGACGAACGATACATACGAATGATACATACTAAAATAATTTCATTAGTATTCCTTAAATGATTTGGAATGGTTAATTTTATTTCAGTTTCTTTTTTAAGAAATGTTTAACGGAGAAGAAAAAAAAATATTATTTACACTATCTATTCAGGATTTCTAAATTGTTTTTTGAACATATATTCATAATATAATTAATATTATTATATTACTGATCTTTGAAAATATAGAAATATCGTATTGCCATCATGAACTGTACAAAATATATAGAGCTCTAGCACATCAGGAAGTGGGTGAAAAAGGAATTTAAAATTCCATCCATAAATACTTGAAACAAGTTTCGTTAAATAAAAGGGTGTAAGAAAATGAAAGAAAGAAAGAAAGAAATTTCGCTCGCAATTAAAAAAAAAAAAAATAGAATTCGCCGATGGATTTTTTCTTAGAACTTTGACCTTTAATTACCCAAGCCACTGATCGAATTTCAATAAATCACGTTTCGTTATTATCTGTGTTTTACTAAGTGTATTGTAAATTACACTGCAAATTTATCGAGCCACTACTGAATTGACCACGCAATCGAATCTTAATTTTCCATAAAGTTTGCATTAGAACTGTGACTTTAATTACTCAAGACACAGATCAAATTCGAAAAATCGAACCACGTTATTAGTTGTATCTTACTAAGATCTATGCTTGTTACAAGTGGCATTGTAATTGATTGAGTCATTACCAAGGAATCTTGTTTAGTTCATAAGAATGAATTGCATGCACAGGAAGCTTCGCTTGCCTTCGGCTCGCTGCCTTTCTGTAAATATACATTAAAAAGATACACTCAAGATACGCATGAAATACCCAATTTTTATTTTTATCTTTGTATTATCGCTTCTCAAACGTTTATTGTCGCGTTTAACCTATATATGTTTGTTTGTTTTTTAATCTGAGGACACATACGGTTTGGAAGTGTTTTCATCCAAAAACAATTGCGACCAGAATCGAAAGAGTAAAAGATACCCGGTTAGACATTGACTTCAGCATCCTATACAAAAAGAACCATTTAAATATTTTGAAATACAAACCAGAAATTATAAAAAGGTTTAATAATATTTTGCGAGGGTCGTCGCCTGACTGAAAAACACTCTTAAGGCAAGCTTAAGTTTTACAGATGTAATAAATTTCTAAAGAACTTGATGTTTTCTGAAACTTTATTTTATCAACTCTGTATGTTATTATCATTATATTAAAAATATACGTATTATCCCATTATATGTAAAGCTAGATTCTCCCTTTCGATTATGATAAGAATAATAGGAAAGTAGTGAATTATATATTTAAATGAAAAGTACAAATTTGAGAGTAAAACAAATAAGTGATTATAAGAAATTTATTTGAAGTAAATCTATAAAATTTAATTAAAATTTCAAGTATAGTTAATTCTAATAAAGCTTTTCATCGTTTTTCATTTAAAAGAAAAGTGACTTCATATCGCCCTTCGCATCAAATAATAAAATGCTTAGAAATAAAATTGAATTTCAATAATCACAAATATTCCACATTTAAGTGATTAAATAATTTGTTTTCATAAAAATATTGCAAATTTTGTATATTTTAATGAATTAATCGTTATACTATTATTTTACGGTTAATTTAGAGCGTAATTTCCAGGACTGTTTTTGTGGTAGTCGAAATGCCTTTATAGATAATAATGTTATAATTAATAAATTCGGCTTAATTAGCACTTGTAGTAAAATTGTAGTTCAGATTTGCCCCCTTAGATAAATTAAATTAGACAAATTTCAAGATTTAATGAAAATATATTCACATCACCAGATCTTGAAAAATGAGGTCGCTTGGTCGCCACTGCTGACCAAGTTATTTAATCTGTCGGGAATTTTTCGGTACACAATTTGACATAAAAATGAGCACAAATGATATTTCTTCTCTCCCCAACATATTTAATAAGAAAAATAACAAATAAATGATTATAAATAATTCATTGGAAATAAATCTATAAAATTTAATTATAGTTTCAAGAATAGTTAATTCTAATAAAATTAAAGAAAAATATGTAATTTTCAAATATTTCTTCCTCGCATAAAATGCTTGGTATCTTTATTATAATAGCGCCTGTATGCACTACACACATGGTACCATAGGTCGGCTCCACTCTGATTTGGAAACAAGTGTCTGGCACTGGATTGATTACCTATCAGAGATGTACAATTTTGATAAGTTTCATTAGAAAACTTAGTTTATATTATCTTTCTAAACTATGTACTATTCTAAACAATGTAACTAATAATTCTAAACTATTGTTATTATTATTTTTTCTTAATTAATTTATAAAAAGAAAAACTTTTTTTTAAAATTAGTGACAAGAGAATTAGAAGTGGGGCGGGGGGGGGGAGAGTGGTATATATAATTTTAACTGGCAACTTTTATCTTTTGCTAACTACCAGATTTTATCAAATTTAAAGCCCTGTACATAACTATTATGTAGATCATTTCGATTAGAGTAAATAAATACTTTGGTACTGAGTTGTAAATGGTACGAAAATGAAAAGAAAAGTTAAATAATATAGCAATAATTTAAACTGGAATTCATAATCTTAACAATGAGTTTAAAAACGAAGAAACAAATATATAAGTGTTTTTTCAAGTTCAAATTTAAAAATGTATCAGTTTTTATAATGATTCTTAAGTCATTACATAACCATAAAATATTGCATACTTAATTCAGCATAATTAAAATGAAATATTGTTAAGACTAGGACAACGGTTTAGACATTATTTTGTGTTTTATTTCTTTAAAATAATAAATTGCAATTCTAATTATCGCCTTTCATCTAAATTTTAAATAAAACTTTATACACACAAATACTTTAGCGTTTTTCACAAATCAGCTCGCATTTTCCGAAAGATGTATTTTAATATTTTCACAGAAATTAAATAAAAAGTTCATTACGTGTTTGAAGTTATTCCATTCATCTTTCCTAATGTTTGCATTTATTCTATGAAAGAAAAATCATTTAAAGTGTTTAAAGTTTTATGTATAAGTAAAATTTCTGCCTTTTTTAACCATAAATATTGGTTAGTTTGGGCTGATTGTAATTATCTTAACAACTAAGTTTTTTTTCATTTGGGCACTAACTGAGCAATTAATGTGCAAATATATATATTCTTATATATTATTTTTCATAACTGAAATCTATGTAGTGATAAAGCCAGTATAAAAAGTAAAAGACAGGATATTCTGGAAAAGACATTTTCATACATTTTTTGTTTATAAATATCGCATCTCTGTCAATTTAAAGATATTTAAAATAAAGATTAAATTCTATATGGGTGATTTAAGCTATTTCTAGATAAACAATTTGTTAGTAAATGCTTTAAACATTTAATTTCGTGAAATTTCCGAATTACATTTTATGTTATTGTATTATGTCTCCTTTTTAAGAAAGTTCACGTTTTCTGAGAAGTTATTTTCCCATTAAGCGCCATTGCTCCCATTTTGGGAACATTGCTTTATGATTTTTTTCTAAAGTGAGTATTTTATATATTGTTAAAAGGTTCGTGTTATTTGAATTTTGAATATAATAGACGACTTCTGATTTTTTTTTTTTTAAGTTTCATTAAAATTTTCTATTTTTTAAAATGAGTTTAAAAAGGCGAAAAATAGCTTTTTGGCCGTACTCGAAAGAAAAAAAACTCTATAATAAAAATTATATTTTTTAGTTAAAATATGTTTATAACAGTGTATTATATTAAACAACATCAATCTGGATTAATATGTATAATTGATCAATCACAATTACCGAAAGCATAAGTTGTTCCCAAAATGGGATCAATGGCTCTTAATGGGGGTAATGTTTTTGAAAACTTGTACATATGACTCCGTGCATTTATGGTATTTATTTTTCAGTTTATTAGCTATAAAAGGGATAGTATCATTCTGAAACTAACATTTAAAGAAGATTTCAAATAAATTAGTCCAACTTTTACATTTATAATAAAAAAACAAAATGAAATTACCAGTTCTATAAGCATTTTCATTATCCATCTCTTTATTTTTCATCATTACATTATTTTTTTATTCTGATTTTTTTTACATGGAAGATGATTGAACAATTTTTTAGATTTGGAGGATTTTTCGGCTTTTCCAGAAATCGTTTTTTTCCCTGATTGCAGTATTGCAACATACAAGGAAGATATCTTCCTCATATGTATGTCGCAAAGTAGAACTTTCTGTAAATTCTAAATCAACAGACAATCAAGCAATATCTGATTTAGAGTTTAAAAAAGACAAAGTATTAAAAGCAGACTTGATATTTCAGATGAAAGTTCAGACGAATCTTCAAATCGGAATATGAAAAAACTAAGCAAAAAAAAAAAAAAAAAAAAAAAGAAAAAGAAAAAAAAAAGGTAAAAAATCAATTTTAGAAAACGCAAAAAAAATAATATAATGCTGCATAAAAAATGTTACATGATTTTCATGTAAAATAGTAGGACAGAAATTATGTAAATGGGAAAAATAAAGAGATGGATAATGAAAATGCTTATGGAATGGGTAATTTTATGTTTTATTTTTATTATAAATGTAGATGTTGGACTAATTTATATGAATTATTCGTAAAATATCCGTTTCAGAATGATATTACCCCTTTTATAGATAAAGAACAGTGAAATAACAACCATAAATGCACGGATGCATAAGTAAAAATTTTGAGACATTTTACCCCCATTAAGAGCCATTGCTAACATTTTGGGAACATGCTATTTTTCTTAAATATTCGATTTTTTTTTTCAGAAATACTTTAAAGACTTCCTATTCATAAAGAAAAATCAACTGTTCCATAAAAAAATAGTTTAATATATATAGCGGTGCTTAATGGGTTAAGGCATCATAAAATTCGCATTTTGAATTTACATGATTACTCAATACTCATTCACTCCTTTTTAAAAATTAAGTTTCTGAATAGAGTGATAAATCTACTTACTGTAAATATAAATATTCCAAAAATATGTAAAATGATGTTCTGGAATTCTCTAGTTTGTAAGAAAAAATTCATCGATAGTTTTCGGCTTAGTAAAAGTTATTTCCATTTTATAAAACTCGATGAAAAACTTCAAAGAAAATGGTTATTTAAATTTGGAAATGAGATAATAGATAATTTTCCACCTTTTTTAAGAGTTATTTGAATTTAAAATATGTTGACAATTCCGTAACCTAATATCGCAATACCAATGTACGCAACATACGCAATACAACAAATTTTCCTACTGTATGTACAAAATTCAAGAACAATGGAACTATTCGTACAGTACGAGAGGTTGATTTAGTAACTGTAATAATAATGTTGGAAAACTTTAGACATGCTTTTAAAATCTACTGTTCTTGTAAACAATGTTTTTTTTTTCTACCCAAAGCAGTCCCACAGAAAAACAACTACGTGTCCCGGAAATGATTCGAATGCGGGCTAATTTTGGCTCTAAAAAAAACTTGTTGAATGATTACTCTGTAAAAAGTAATATGCATTTGCTTGAAATTTAAACAACACGGTACGTTGAGAAAAAAAAAAGAAAAAAAAAACCGTAAGTGGCCAACATCTTCAAAAACATATGCAAATATGGAAACCACAGGGCCCTATTAAATTGCGGGTACTGGCGTATTTTACCAGCTTATTCACTGTATGGTTGTACTACTGCTTAGGATTTTTAAATAGACGAAAATGTTTGTTTTCATTGCCTTACCTTAGAGCTCTGTAATAATATTCACATGCAATCACAATGGGACTGAAATTCTGATTTTCAAACTTTCGTACCAAAAGATGGGTATTGTAACTTGATTTTTGTTTTACAAAATGGTGTTTGAATCTACTTTTTAGTTAGGTTATTTTAAAAACCGGACCAGAGGAGGTCGTTTTGAGGGAGCCAGACCCGTGTAATTTGTTCCGATTTCACCCCCTGCTCTGAGGAACATATCTAGAGCTTTACGTACGATAGCCACGAAGATCAGAAACATGTTACAAATGTATGCCACAATAGTTTTCTAACTTCACAATAACTTCCCATATCGAAATTTTATCACTTTTGAGCCATAACATTGAGTGAGAAGTTTTGCCTGTGTTGTCCCGTTCACATTATGAATGGCAAGACAAAACTGACCAATAAAAGATTATCAACGTCATATTTACAAATTTCACCAAATGAAAAAAAAACGAATTCTGTGAAATGCTAAGTAAAAATTATCTTTAAAGGGGTTCTTCTTTTTAAAAATTCCTTCAAACAGTTCGATGACTATTAAACTTTATTCAGTGCCATGATTTTCACTAGTTTTATCAAATACCGTCTGACTTCGTCTGAAATGAAAATACTAACTAGCCAATTTCCAAGATTTGATAGTTTTCGGAATGCTGCAACGTTTTTCTATTTCAATGATGTTAAGGAGTAAATGCAGTTTTAATATTTACCATAAATCCTATTAAAAATTACTTGACATAATTTGGGATAAAGACTTATACTAATATATAATAATAAGATTTGATGTTATGCAGAGTTAAGCATGATAGCCAATGAGAGTATTATGTGTCATACAGAAACTGTCAGCGCTTTTGGATTTCGATTATAATAAAACAATAGAAAAAAATATATTGTTTTTACGTTCTGTTAGAAATTTTTTTTTAATTCTTCATTTAACCTCAAATAATAACCTCTATGTATAAGTACTGTAGAAAAAATCTGAACAAAAATTAAATTATTAATAGGAAAAGTTACTTATAAATTGTATACATCTATTTTGTTATATATTTATTACTTACATTTATTTTTCCTGGGACTAAACTCTTTTGTATCAAATCCGCTACATTCAATTCAGAAAAACGTTTACGGCAAATGATACTTCATTGTGTCTTATCCAGCAATTCAAGAAATCTTGACGTCGGCAACAATGCTAAAAGATAAATAAGGCAACAAATTGAAGCATGGCTTGTAAACGTGATAAATAGTTTAACTGAATGTACTCCTTTTTTTTTGGGGGGGGGGGATTGTTAAATGAGTCAATAAATTTTAGATTGAAACGTAACGTCATGATGCAGTTAACTTTTGGATTACTTCGAAATAAAAATAATTATTAAAATAATTTAATTATTTTACAGAAAAATAAAAATTATAGAAAAATGATTGATTATGTTTAATAACTATAACTTTAAAGCACTATGAAAAAAAAATTAAAATTAAAGAAATATAACAATTTAAGAGGACTGATTACATTCGAGATAACTTTTCTTTAAAAAAAGATAATTATTTCTGTTTATTTTAATTATATTTAATTATTTCTATTTTTTTTGGAGAAAATAAAAACATAATGTTTTCAAAGGATTAGTATTTAATATAATACCTTTAAAAAAATTAAGTAATTTGAAGTAAAATTTAATGAAATTTGACCAAGACGGCAAAAAACTATAAAGAATTTCATACGCAAATGTCACTAGTTTAATTATAAATCGTTTACATAAGAAATAGTATAGAAATGTAGTTAAAATATAAGAGACACTTCAAAATAAAATAAAATAAAGAACAAGATCGAAAAATCATGCATCCGGCATAGATTATGAAACACTTTCTAACACTGGGAGTCTTTGTTAAGCAATTTCAAAATTTTTAAACAATGAAATGAGATTTCTAAATAAGTAATAAATAACATATAACACAGTAAAAAGTCTGCAGTTGCTGTCCATATGTGGGAATGTGTGTGACTTGTTTCGTGCATCCTTGTATGTGATCTATCTGAATTTTTACACACCACGTAATATACTAGAAAATAATTAATTTTAAAAATACATACCACAACTGAAAACGCACATCGTTCAATTATGAATTATTGTAGTCCTGTAACCGAAATCTTGGAATGTCTCTGTAAATGAATGATGAATGCTATGCGTACTCTACTATATAAAAAAGTATGCACTATAACTCAGTGATCCCAATCCATTTCATTATATTTGATGTATCGTAACATCCCTAAAATCCACCTCAAACGCATATTCCACATAAATCACAGTTTAATGGAAATTTCTGGGCGTCCCTGTAAACGAACTATAAATGCTACTTCTATACGCCTCAGAAAGCGTGTTGTTGTCGATCATAGTGATCCATACGAATGTCATTAGGTTTGAATTATCGTAACATCATTAAAATGTAACACAAACGATTTTTCCCCTTAGACAATAACGTAACTGAATTCTGTTACATGTCTCCGTATAAAAGGCCTCTAAACGTACACGTTTCTTTTTGAATAGCGAATTCTATTGTGAACTTCCTTAACATATAAGAGTTACATGGCAATCAATGTATATTTACGAGAGATAGAACATCACGTGAGATAGACAGCTAGACAAATTGTTTGTAATGTATATTCATGACCCGACCCTTTTGATTTTACACGTTTTGTCGAATATCTACATATATGTTGGACGAATCATCCCTGAACTTCGCAATGTAAGGGGCTAATTTAATTTCATATTTTTGAGGGAAGATCTAGTCACGAGGACATTTATGCTGCCAAACAGAATGAATAAAAATAATAACATTTGCGATCATCCTGTACCATAAAATGCTCGAAGTGGTATGTCACTTTACCAAATGACAACGTCTGTAGCAGTACAATGTCTGTATGTTGTTGTGTAAAAATAGCACACATATTCGTGTCGATATAAACGTTCCTTTAAAAAAAATGTTTTTTGTTTGTAATATGCAGAGTTTTCAACCGAATTTAACGCTACTTTTTAAAATCTTGACAAAATGCAATAGAAACATTATGCTACAATTAGAAAATGAATTTATTGAATATTTGATGAGGTATATGTATGAAAAATGTTTTATCTGGGCATGTGCGATGGATATCATTTTTTTCGATTCATAATTTGATGGTCAGATAGCAATACGGCAAATTGATTAAAAAAGGTGAGTCTAATATCGTGAAATTTCAGAAAGATATCGGTGATAAAATGAGCTGAAATTCAGTTGCATTCTGAAAGTAGCTTGATAAGGGATTTTCCACAAATTGAAATTCAGTTCACTCTATCACCGATATATTTTTGAATTTTTATTATATTCTACTGGACTTTTTATATAAGTTGCCCTACATAGTTGATTACAAAATTATGAAAAAGTTTTCCATATCGTTATCGCCGTGTGTATCTTATCATATATTTAATGCATGTATTTACTAATTTCAATATTATCTTTCTACTGCATTCTGCCAAATTTTTAGAAAGAGACGTCAGATTTGGTTAAAAACTCTACATGTTATAAAGAAAACACTTTTGAATTTTTTTATAGAAACATTTATATCTTCATGAATATTCGTGCTATTCTTACATAAATGCATACAAACGTTGTACAGAGCCCATATAGTCATTTACTGCAGTAAGACACCATTTACTAATTTTTTATATTATGTGGTGATCGCATTTTTTATTAGATTTATTCAATTTATTGTTGGCTTCCTTATTGTCCTCGAGACTAAATCACTTAAAAATTCATAAACATAATCGACTGGATATGCATTATCGATTATCTTACATACATGCGATATTAATTAAACATAATCGTTACTGAAAAATGTGAAGTAAAACATATTTTTTACATCCCCAAAGTTCAAGGACGATTCGTTAAGCATTTATGTAGGTATTCGGCAAAACCTTTGAAACAAACTTTTCCTGTCATTATATTAATTTATGGACATGGGTGTATTTCAGTGATATTTCTCTACTTTAAACATAATGAAATTGATATGCATTACTGAGAATCACACTACAACATGCTTTCAATAGATTATGAGATACGTGCCATTTATCGTTCATTTATAGAGCCACAAAAATAATTCTGTTACTGACCTGACTATAGGAGATAGTTGCTGGAAGTACGTTTTGAGGTTTGCCATGAATTAGTAAGAATAATAAAATTTTAATGTGTTATATGGTGTTTATATTTGTAAGCATTACGTACTTCGGCGTGAATTGCCTAAAGCGTGTTTTTAACAGTGTTATGTAGATTCCAGTTGAATTATATTTTAGTATAGTAAGGTTGCTTCTAGAATATAAATAAATTCATACACAGGGTTACACACAAGAAATTGGATAAATTGCCATCTGTGCGTGGTTATTATTAAAGTGGGTTTACAGTTGTATTTTGCGTTCTCACGCTGTATATTTTTTATCAGTTTAGTATAGCTTGAGGTGTATATAAGTTCTATAGATAAAGGTTTACGCAAAATAATTCGGATTAATGGCTATGGGAGACAATTCAATAAAGGGTACTGCCAACTCTTTTACGAATTTTTCCTCTTAACCAAATTTTCCTCTATTACTATATGACGTTAGTGTAGTATAATGTAAATAAATTCATAAACCTGGTTTCAGAAAAGAATATGGATAAATTGCCATCTATAGATGATAATTTCCAGAAAAGCATTTTAATTGTTTTGTTTAGTATCTAGATAAATGAATATAAAGTTTTGCTATGTGATATGTATAAAAATCTGTGGATCATATACAGGGTTATAAATACAATTAGTATACATTACTGGCTATGGACCGCAGTTCTTAAAAAATGGATTTAAAACCGCGTTACGTGTTTTTATTTAGATATCTCATTTACGTTTTGAATTTTCTATTAAGCTATCTCATTTATGTTTTTAATTTTATATTCATAGCTATTTCAGTTCATAATATGGAAAAATGAACATTTTTATCAATATTCTGATAGTGTTGTAAAGCGTTTCATAATCTATGCTTAATGCATGATTTCACATGATGCATTTTCTGGTTCCCTTTCACTTTTTTGCAGTAGAGTGATTTTTTTTTATCACGAATATGCTGATCACAACATTGAAGCACGCATTTTTGAAAAAAGTAATTTTCCAAAATAGTGTTTCTTAAGTGACGTTCAGAGCCGCCAAATTATGAGGTGAGTGGTACTCCGATATCAAGCGTCAAGCTTTATAGCCCTTCACTTACGCCGTTACTAATCACTAGAATACAGATGTATATGCGGTATACGAATCGCGAATTATTCATGAAAAAATGCATTGAAATTGTTTAAAATATGCACAATAAATGTGCAATTATAAATTTTGTTTAACCTGTTATTTTTATAGATTGCTACATATTTCATTGTGCATCAATGTATAAGATAGAAGTTCTAATGTTTTATAATAGTAATAAATGGTAATGTATGTATGTGCATTCTAGCTGACATAATTTCCACTACAATGTACTAGCTCAGTGCATTGTTCTGAGTAACACTTAATGAAATTTGCTAACGAAAATCATGAATTTTTCTAGCTAGAAAAATAGTCTTCTAAAATATATCAGTACAACGTTACAATACATGTAGGATTTTGTTTTTTACTTCCCTACATTTCTTTTATTGGCAGATCAACTCCACCTCTAATAATGGAAGTATTTATATGTTTCAGCTTGAATAATTCTAACTTTTTATTTCAATGATTTTGGCGATTTTCTTGAAACTTTTCTTTAATATTTTCATATTGTAAATACTTGTGTTTCCATTTATGGTATTGTCTCAGGCAAACATGAAAATTCCGTTTCAGTTATAGTTACACCGCATTCCATAATTATATGACCACCCTGGTTTATTTTAATACAATCACAGGCATATGCTCAAAATTATAATTTTTATTTCAAACAGCAACTATCTACTGTTTCAAATGAAAGGGAAAATATCAGAACTTTAAATATTATTATTTGTACATTTTCTTTAAATGTTACTTTGCTTAAACATTTTTTTAGCCATTAAAATTTTAAATAATAGCGAAAATACGATGTGACAGTAAGTAGAATTTTTGCACGCATACTCGAGTAGCATAAATGTTTGGTCCAACGTTGGTTAAATGTTGGATAACTGAGGTCGCCCGTTGGTCCATAGTAAAAAATGTCCGTTTTGTCCCATTTGTGAAGCAAGATCCAACAGCATCCCAGAGAAATACGCTCCAAATTAAAAAGAGTTTTCTTACCCTACACTGTAAAGAAATTTGCAGCAAACTGTTCAGTCATTTGACCGTTTTTGTAGAAAACGGTTACATAACCATAATGTAGCTATATTCTGAGCGTATTATTGCTCATTTTATGGTCCGAATATAGTAAAATTGCGGTTATGTAACCGTTTTCTACAAAAACGGACAAATGACTGGACAGTTTGCTGCAAATTTTTAACAGTGTACCATTTTTCAATCATTTTCCAGTGGTTTCCCCAAAACTGCTAATAATGGGCCAACAATCTGCCTATTAAGGTTTTTTATTTAATATTTTCCCATTCACAAGTCATAGAAGCTCGCAGTGTGGCAACTCTTGAGTTCTGTTTTCCATTCGTGTACACGGATTGAACTAATTAACTTTTAAATTATATAAGCAGGATTAACAAATATAAATAAACTATTAGTTTCTCAAAATGTATTATTGTTAAATTACATGTTCCATAAACAATCATTAATGAATCAAGCTGTCAGATTTGATCAGAAATAATTTATTCCCATTTTCTCATATCGAATAAGTGGCATTTAGCGACCGCATTTCTCCGTTATTTCACTTGTTCCTCTGTGACAACAGAAATTCCACTATTGTTTTTCTAATCTGATAAATCACTTTTTTTCAATTGTATCAAAGTAATTTCTTCGTATGAAAATTTTTCGTGTAAAATATAGACACAATTATAATATATTAGAAAGTTTAAAAAGTGACTTTATTAAGTTTATTCAATAGGATATTGTTTACTATAATGATTTGTCATAAACCTAATACAGAGTTCAGCGAACAGTTCCGAGTTCTCTTTGGCACCAGTGTAAACCGCCATTAAAATTCTTAAATTACATTTCAGACGTTGTTTAAAATTACAAAATGGACATTCTTCTGTTAAATAATTTAGCCTCTCTAACCAGTTCAAATATACAGTTACGCAGATCCATTACACTACAAATAGTAACTGAAATGGCTCTTAAAATATTTCATTTTTAATGTAATATTTTCTCATATAGTTTATCTGGTGATTATTTTGGAATTTTTTTCTAAACAAAGGAAGTCAAAATTATCAAATATCAGCCGATGATGACAACCAGATAAATGTTTTTATCGCTTGTCATGAAAATGTTACTTTTCTGGATATATCTATTTTTTCATAAATATTTAGGGATTATCCTTTTATTAAACGAGAGATCCTGTTTCAGTTGGTTGTAATCTCTATACTTTCTCTGCTTGAACTTATTCCATAAGACTTGTTGTGCCGTCCAATTCAAACGTGTACTATTTGGATCTTATTCCTGTTTATTTTTGTTTTTCCTGATTTTGTAATCTAGTTTTATAGATATTTTCGCTTTAATTACTGTATCACTTATGCTTAGTTTACATTTACCTTAATCATCAAATCGATGATAATTATTAGTGCAAATATAATAGGAAGTTTTGATGTTCCAGAATATTTTAGTGAAACAAGTGTATAGAATACCTTTAAGTACAACACTGGAATAAATAAAGTATCATCTATTGAAAACTCTTCTTGAAATTTCAATTTAATTGAGATTACACCTTAATTTCTATCAAACATTGTCTTGTTGCGTGCTTTCACCTCTTGATTCTTTCAAACATTATATAATCTTGCTGCGTGCTTTTACTCGTGTGTTTTGCGTGGGTTCCAGGAATTCAGTAGCAATTTATGCTTGTGTATATTCTTTAATAATCTAACCTATTGCTGCATTATATAATGAACTTGGTAACTGGAATAGGTCTTATGTATTATATGAATAATTACTTGTATTACCACTATTATCTTCTTTACTATAAAATATATCTTCTACTTAAAAATAAAAGAAGGGGAAAAAATAAGAAAAAACGAAAAGAAAAGGAAAAAAAGAAAAAAGGAAAAGAAAAAGAAAAGAAAGAAAAGAAAAGAATTACTATTTGAATTTCCTCAAGAGAATTTTAAATCCCATGTTAAATGTTGAAATGAAAAGCATTATAGCAATTATAATGTAATAAAATGGCTATTAATCAAACTCATAAGGAAGAAAAAAAATAAAATTTTTATGTATTATGTATCAGTTATCTGGAACAGTGGTTCCCAAGCTATTAGTTCCGACCCACTGACAGGTCGCGGAACGATCGGCCAGGTCTCCGAAAATGGATAATTAATTTTATCTGCTGCAATAATAGCTTGTGGGTAAAAATAAACATAAAAGAAAAATCATGCATCAGGCATAGAATATGAAACACTTACCAACATTTGTAGAATATTATTAGAAATTTCATTTTTTTATATACAATGAAAGGATATATCTAAATAAGCAATTTAAAAAACACATGACACAATAAAAAAAATCAGCAATTGTTGTCCATATGCGGTAATGTGTGCGAATTCCTTCGTGCAGCCCTGTGTATGAGGTATACAATTTATACGCACCAGAAATGCACTAAAAATTAGATTAGTTTTAAAATGCATACCAAAGCAGAATACCTACTTCCAGTAATCATCGATTATAGGATATTCAACATTACATATTTATCATAAAAATAAATAAATAAATGTAACAGAAAATGATTGCATTAACAAATGTTTTTATTTATTTTGCTCAATCATCTATGCACTCAGACTATTCGACTGATCACTTTCTAGTAGAGGTAAACGAAATCAGTACGAAATTTGTTGCCACTTCAAGATACATTGGTACATGGTACAAATGCTTTTATTTTGAAAAAAATTCATTTGTTAGAAAATTCATATGATTCAAACAGAAATGGAATACATGAAATTAAAAAAGATTGCTCTTTCCATATATATCTCGCTTTAAGCTCTTTTAATCGACTTAATAGAATAACTTTAATTGCAAAACAAAAATGATTAAGGACAGATGTAATATTTACTTCATTTTTTTTCTGAAACCGAAAATAGAAAATATTAAAGTTGTGGCTTTGCTTATAGGAAAAGAGTGCTTCCTTTGTAAAAAACAACATTTTATACGTAAAAAAAAGGCTGCCTATTTCTTAGATTTTCAGTAAAATCAATTATCGTCTTTAATGACTTTATATTTAATTGGAATTTAATGACAATTTAATTGGAATATTTAATGAAAATATAATAATTTTGTTTATTTTTTGCTAAAACAAAAATTTAAATTTCCACTTTATACATTCTGCACAAAAATATTTATGATATATAGTATCATAAAAAAAAAATTATATTCCAAAATTTTCGTATGTTGGAGCTAATTTAATTTTTTCCTGAATTTTTTTAGAAGGGCTTTGAGAAAACACTTGAATAAATGAAATGAAGAGCATAAACACGCATAATCCCTTTTTAAGAAAAAGTGAAATTTTATGAAAAAGCGACATACAAGCAGAGATGTAAAAATGACAAATGTATCATAAAGCACAGAAATGACTGCCATTAGTAATTAACACAAGATGCCGTAACCTGCGCTGTCGCATTGATGGCATATATATTGCTTATAGTGAATATCGCATAACTTCAATCATTATTCCCTGGAATAGAACAAAGAATAAACTTTCAAATGACTTTGAAAAATATTTTTTAAGTTATCGATTTTCACAAATTCTTTAAAATCAATTTCGATCACGTAACTTTTTAATCTATTGACATGTGGAGTAACAATGAACATTTATTTGCTGATATAATGTAATGTAACGTTTGAACCATCATAAATAAATATAAGGTTCCAACAAAATGTATACAAATAAAGTGAATGTGGCAGTATTATGCTGGCGTGGTATATATAGGACATGTCTTTTCATTGAGTATTATATTGTCTTAACAATTATTTTTGTTCTTATCCGCACGTAGTACTGATTGAATATGTCTATACATTTATTAATATGGCTTAATTTATATTCCAGCATTTAGAAGTAGTAATAATAATAATTATACATGTTTGCTTAACTCTCTTTCTACCATCTCACAATGGAGTATTTGAGGCAAAGTCCTGGTCAAAATTACTTTCCATCTGTTTTAAAGTATACACCATTGTTATTGACTTACTGTTAGTAAAAAAACTTAATTAATGTTATATATCCATAAATGTTTGCATTTATTTATAAAATATATATAATACAACGTTTACTTAATTGTTTACTGTTTATAAGAGGAAAGTAATTTTTGATAGGTTTGTTTTATTTACAAGAAATGTTTGATTAAATGTGTTTAATTTTACTATAGATAAAAGTATAATTATTTATGTAAACCAATGTATATAATATATATATAACTTGCACTTAGTATTTAGCAAAGTTGAATATCTATAATACAGAGTTCCTGATTTTTGAGTGTTCGTAATAGATTACCAGACCCCCTCCCCCCACACCGAAAAAAAAACATTGATATATAAAAATGGCAACAATATGCGGAACAGTTAAAAAAAATGCATGACAAAACCCGGCCCAGCTTTAAAAATCTCTGGATATATTTCAATTAATATATTTCAATTAATTAGATCTAACAAAGCTTAAACATAACCCACTTTCAATTTTATTTATGTTTTATTATATCAAAAATAAAGCTGTTTAAATTCACACGTAAAAGTATACATTTAAACACAATAACATAGCTGTAGAATAACAAAAAAACACGTCTTCTCACAAAGAAACTTACAATTCAACTGAGGCTAGGAGTCTGTCCGGATATGACTCATGCTTCTGAAATAGACATGGTTAGACATAGTTACACACCAGTTAGTCAGCTATTATAAAATATGCTTTTTACAATTTTTGAGCAAATTTTAATTTTTGCCTTTTTGGCCAGGATTTAGCATCAAATATTGCACTGTGCGTCGGTGATTCTTTTATTTCAAAGATATATTTCAATATTTACATTTAAAATCGAGGCTAATTTTCGAAATAAATAAGTTGCAATAAACATAAACGAATACTAGAACATTGTTATGTGTATTTTATCCTGTTTTAATACCGAACGTCTTCCAAAAATTCTGCCTTAGTTTATTATAGTCATGTGATTAGAACATAAAATAACTACATTGGTTAGTTTTGAGTCAATTACATATCCATTAAATTTCAATAAAGATTAACCTTTATGATTTGGATAATTACTTTTAATATTATTAACGCAAAATTATTTTTTCCTTAAAATTGAAAAAATAAAATTCACACTATTTATTTTCAAACATATTTATTACACAATATTTACAGTAGATTTATTTGCATTAAAAAATACTGTCAAAAAGAAAGTTGATTAAAAGAAAAAAAGTTAAAAGTATGTGTCATTTAAAAATCTAAAAAATATATATATAATTAAATCCTGCCTCTAAAAGCTGAAACGAGATAGATTTAAATAACTTTATTTTTATTAACGTCAGTGAAGTTTTTTTTTTCTTTTTTGGAAAAGTATTAAAAAAGAATTCTTTTTTATTTCCATAAAATATGTCTTAGTCTTGAACGTGTTCTTTTAGAGTTATTTCGCCGCTATTTAACATTTAGAAATACATTCAGCTTAACATCAATTTTTCTCATATATCACAAATCAATACATTTTTTCGTAAATGTGTGTTATAATATATTTTCCCCAATATTTCTTTCCTATTCTTTCAAAAATCAATTTATTGACGGAGGGCTAAATTTTTCATTTTTCACGGTGTCACCTAAAAGCATAAAATTTCTTTATTTTCTCAACCGATAAAATGTTTCTGAATTTTTCTAAACTATAACACATTCAATTTTATAAAGGATGCGCAGATGTTGCCTATGACTTCATATTTTTGTGTTTCAAAAGGATTTTTTAAACTATGACCATAAATACTAATATATTTTTCAGAAATTACTTATAGGAGTATTTAAAAGTATTGAATAAGTTTTTTACATGTTTTTCTATAATTTACTATAATTAACACAAACCTTTTAATCTCACTACAGTATAGTCTATTTAATTCAAACTGTGTAATTCGAATAGGAGTTCATTCCCTTTGAACGTAGAATTGAAATCAATGTTAAAATTACTATCTATCTAGAATTTCAAACCCACTATTTTGGATACTTTGACGCTTTTAAATTTGTACATTGGATGAATTCTCTGTTTGTAAAACTATGTAATTTTAATATTTTAGCCGAAATACCCCCCTCCCCCTAAAAAATAAAAAAGCACCGACTTCATCTTATTTCATCCCCGATTATACAGAAGAAGTCATTGGAAAGAAAAGATTTGGTTTTTATTGTAGCTACTATTCCATCTTTAACGATTTGCACTCATTAAATATTATTGCCTGAAATTATCTATCACCTTTTTAGAAACTACTATTTCTAAACAAACATTTTTGTCATAGATTCCAATTGCAAGAAAGAAAAACTTCTAGAAATATACTCTAACAATTTTGTTCTGAAATACTGGTAGAAAAAAGCTCAATTCTGATGTAATGTCGGGTCTCACCCGGCAAATTAGTGCAAAGAGTTAATAACAATCTATTGTTTACTTTTTTTCATGTTCTTGGAAAGAAAATGAAATGCCACACCCCCTCACAAAAGATTTATAACAATGTGTAATATTGACAGTCTTTAGTAACTGAAGTAAAAGTAAAAATTTTTGGAAATTTTAAAATAAATAAACAAAGCAAATAAAGATTGTGAGCTTCATCATGTGATGCTATGTAATTAATACTAGTAAATCTACAGATCAGAGGCCTCAACGTCAGCCTACAAATCATTGTTCATTAATCTCACTAATTTTTAATATAATCTGCATAATATTTGATAGCCTAAAATTAAATTTTTTAAAGTTATTTATACATTTATAAAAATGTAAGATTTATTGAAAGTTTCAAAAATTTTAGAAGTATCACATTAAACACAATTTTATGTCGGATAAATGATAGGATAAACTACTTATTACTGTATTTTTTTTTCAGAATAAGATTACATATCTTCAGGGGGCTCCCCCCCCCCTGAAACCCTCCGTTGTCACTTTAATTTTATATTATCAATTTCCAGTAATTGTGCGCTTTCATTAATTGAGTATATGTCTGTGTCTGAGTGCATTTACTATTTTAATTTCATTAAATTAACCATCTCTTTGTACAGGAGGTTTTATCCTATCCTTAAAAGAATACTTATTTTTTCAACCACTAAATATCATATGTTGCTTAAATTGAATAAAATCCCGTGTATTAAATATGCTTATACAAATGTAAATTTCTCTTATGAGACTTATATTTCATTTTCACATTCAACGTTTTTATATTTTTCGTTTGGAAAGCCGATTTGGTCATCTTTATTTAGTAGTTAAAATAAATTCTCATCTATTTCATTAGAAAAAGCATATAAAAAATTAAATCACCCCTAAATTAGCTATTTAGTTAATAACATTTCGCGTCAAAATAATTCACTTGAATTTTCCTTTGTTGATATTCTTTGAAATATAATTCCTTAGCAACCATTTAATGAAAGAAAGAAAGAAAATGCATTGGAAATTTTTGTAAAAAATGAGAAATTAAAATTTTCATATCTTTCAAATTAATGCGTAAAATTTTCCAATAATTTATACAATTAATTTAGAAAGTCTAATAAATATATTGGTAAATTTTCAAAGCGATCAAATTAAATTAAGATATCCATTTCGTAAATTTAATATCCATAATTTAGCATTTACAATTATCCCAATGCGTGATTTGCTTTTCGCGGAATGTTAAAATTAAAAAATCGTCTGACTTCCCATTGAAAAGCATTATGACTTAAAATAAAATGTTCTATATTTTTCGAACGAATGAACCAAATTTAACCAAAAAATATACAGCTAATTCCGGGTACCTGGCCAACATACCCACCAAAAATCAACCTAATCGGACCCTTTTTACGGCAGTTATCGCGGAACAAACAGACAGACAGACAAACAGACAGAAACCAAAAACTTTTCGGGTCTCAACAGTGAGCCTTCACTGACGTTTCGGCAATTACGACACATGCACTTAATTTCTGTATGTGCAGATATAATAAGCAAGGCTTACTCGTGTCCATCTTTACTGGAGGCTGAAATTATATTGGAGGAAATATTTGTGCTTACTACATGAGATACTGGTTATAAGATGTCATTTTTAAAGATAGAGATCACTGTATGTTGACTGCATTTATTGACATTATTTCGTTTCCTAGTTCTCTTTAATATCGCTTTTTTGTGTAATTTGAAATTTGAAAATTTAAGTTTTTTTGCTCCCTTTTAAAATGTTGATTAAAGATAGCCTTTGGTATATGTATTAAAATGTTGATTAAAGATAGCCTTTGGTATATGTATTAAAATGTTGATTAAAGATAGCCTTTGGTATATGTATTAAAATGTTGATTAAAGATAGCCTTTGGTATATGTATAAAAATGATCAGGGGTTTAGCTTGTACGCACTCGCACAATGAACCTGTACCCAATATGAATCATAAGATATACTACATTTATTTGATTTTTTGCTTGATACATTTTTGATATAATGTTTACTAGTTCCACGATTTCGTGGAAAGCGATTACAAAAAACTTTAATGTTTACAAATCAACATAAAATTGTATTTCACCTAACCTTAAAACAAAAATAATAATATTTAATATAAAAATTAACCTGTTACTTGACTTAACGACTTGAATGCCAGAGAGGGACTACTTAGAATAAGTAAGAACTTAACAATATTTGGGATGTGTTACGTCAAAAAAAAAAAAACATTTTTTCTTTAATATAGTAACTATTTTGATTTGCAAAGATGAACAGAAACTTAAGGTAAACTTTAATAACTATGAAAAATGCAATCACAAAGTATATACACGGAAACAAACTATGTGGTCTTTATAAAGCATTTTCCTTGTTTGAGACATTTGTAGCTAAAATTAGTGAATAGTATAAGAACACGTATTATAATTAGGTTGTTAAAGGCATAGGTGTATGAATTTCGGAGACTATATGGTGCAGCAGTTTCTAATCGGTGCACCGAGGAGAATTTTAATGTGTGACCAAGTTTTTACAATTTTATGTTCATTGATAGCAATTGAGAATAACCTAAGTATAAAAATAAAATTAAAAAAAAATTATTTCATTTCAGGACAACGCACAATTATTTAGACTGTTTTTTACCATCTCTTTCATCTGCTCCCAAGCGATACACCTAAACATCATTAACATGTAAAAGATAGGGTACAGTAATGTTAAGGGGCTCCGTCAAAGAAATCCATTCTAAAAACGACTCCGCGAGACAAAAAAATTGGTAATCAATGACCTAAGTTATAAACATATCATACGATGAGATTTTCTTTCTATCATAGGAAAAGTATTTCTTTTATTTTCTTGTCCATTGTTATTGAAAAGCTATTTCCAGTGCCTTACTTTAATTTATTTATTTATTTTTGTCAGGATCGGTTCCTAATGTCAACTAAGTCAATTATCAATTTCTGGTAACCACTGTCAGATTTTAAAGAGGGTGGTTTCAAATGGATCCTCTCTGTGAAATTGAACTCTCCTGTTTACCAGCACTTACGTTAGAATAAATGAGGCAGTAGCATTCGTGTACGATCTTGTCTGTTCTTTGGTAATTCAGGAGAAAATATTTGTTTCTTGCTTTTTTGATGGGATGCGATCGCGAACAGGATTAAACCCTTTTTATATCACTTTTGGTAATTCTCATTTCCCGATCAACTGGCACACTTCAAAACTTAGAGTTAACTAACATTTTCCTTTATTTTAAACAATTTTTATTGTTAATTTTTTACAATGTTTATGTTTTACTTCCACTCTTCTTTTTTTAATAAAGAAAAAAATAATCTATGTTTATCATTATCTTATTTTAAGAAGTTTGATAGAGATTCATTTAATTGGATATTCAGAGAATAGGTTATCTGCAGTACTATGAAAAATACGTTTCAAAAATATATTAAGATACTAGCAGATCCACCCGGCATTGTCGGGTCCTGTCAAAAAATAATACGAAACGCGAAATCACTCTAAAAATCGCTACACTAAACGCTTCCTCTGGTAATTATTTTGTCTTTCGGAAATTAAATAGAGAAATGGACCCGAAGCGGAAGTAAATTTAATACCACCTCCTTAAATGTCTGAATCATTAGATTCAAAACGGACAGTTTTTAGTCAAAATTTAAAAAAAGGTTACCCTCTGATTTTCACAAAATTTGTATTTTCGGAATCAGAAAAATAAACTGTGAGTTTCGATTCAAATAGTCTAATACTTTTCTGAATACTCGAGGATGAGTGAAAATGAAACTTTTTCGTTGTCTGGGATTATCAAATCGGTAACTTTCTTTTGCGATTTCAGTATAAAAAAAAGCCATGTTTAGCCCACGCGCAGGAAAATCGTTTAGTTCCACCGCCAGGGGATGCATTTTGTTCTAAACATATTATCTGACACATGTCCCCGCTGCCTATGATACCGTGTATAGCAGACGTTCTAGACACATGCTGCAAAATGTTTTAGTTCCAGTTTCTACCACGAGGTGCAGCATTCTGTTCTAAATAAACCTATTTCCGAACGAAACTCCAGCACTCGTTCCTCCTGCTTACAGCAGCGTGAAAAATCTGTTAGTTCCACTTTCCACCGCCAGGGAGCACCAAATCTATGACTTAAATAATTAGCTATATCTTAATTAATTCATATTAAGTTGAATGAACTGATTCCTGTTAAAATCGGATCCATAGAGCCCGAGAAAATAACTCATCCCCCTGGATATTAATATTCATAAATGGTGGTAACCAAGGATAAAAAAAATATACCGAAGTTTATTTAGTATCTGGGAGACCTCGCAAGAACGTAGGAAAAGATTTCGTTTGAATCGGACCAATATTAAATGCAAAATCATTTAGTTACATTTTCCACCGACAGGGGATGCATTCTGTTTTAAACAAACCTCTTTTCGAAAGAAACTCCGCCACGTGTCGCTTATGACACCGTATCACACTGCCACAACGTATAGAAGGCGTTCTATGCCGCAGAAAATCTTTTAGTTCCTCTTTCCACCGCCAGGGAGTGCCAAATCTATGTCTTAATTAATTATCTATATCTTAATTAGTTCATGTTAAGTTTAATGAATCAATTGTCATTGAAATCGGGCCTTTTATTTGAATCGGACAAATTTTAAAGGCAAAAGTGTTTAGTTCCACTTCCAACCGCTAGGGGTAAGCTCAGTTCTAAATAAAAATCTTTCCGATCTAAACTCCGGCACGTGTCCCTGCCGCCTACGATACCGTATGGCAGGCGTGCTACGCACGCGCTGCAAAATCTTTTAGTTCCGTTTTCTATCGCCAGGTGGCGCCAAATCTGTATCTTAATTAGTCCGTATTAAGTTGAATGAACTATTTCTCATTGAATTTGGGCCCATAGAGCCCGAGAAAATGCCCCTCCCGGTTCATTAATGCTCAAAAATAGTGGTAACCAAGGGCTGAAAAAATGATACCGAAGTTTATCTAGTACCTCGAGACCTGAGAAAAGGTTTCGTTTGAATTGGACTAAATTAAATAGTTATAATTTTAGAGGCAGGGGGGGAAGGAGGGAGTTTTGATCAGAGCATGAACGCTATATTTAAACTACAACCGAACACTCACCTTTTTTTTACATACAAAAACAGTAAGTTATCGTTGTTAATTTCTGAAATCAAATACATAAATGACGTATATACGTGAAAAAACTCTAAAAGTCGCATGAAACAAATTGCAAAAATTCACAACTCGCTGTTCGAATTGCAATCAGTTGACGACATTTTTTGTCTGCCAAACACAATTGCTCGATTGACTTCCAGCTGTGCCTACAATTATATCAGCTACCAATCAGAACTGCCCTCTAATGGTGTTTGACTTGTAATGGGATGATTTGTGACGTAATTTGAAACAATAAAAAGCTGCAAAATATGCAAAAAAAAGTTAAAAAACGCATAAAAAATGAAATTAAGAGAAAGAATTTCATAAAAAAATCTGGATGATAAATAATCCGCCTATCCTTTTTAAAATTATTATTTTTTTATCTGTAAAGAATTATTAACTTTCTCCAAGCTAAAAAGAGTAAAAAATAAAATGATGATTCTTAGAGTGTCGGAGGCTAAAATGGCAGCAATCACCGAACCAATCAAGCATTCTGGGCAAAATTACTTAGTGTTGAAAGAAAAAATTCTCCAAAAAAAAAAAATCGCTGTGCTAATTTTGCATAAACTTTATTGAAAAGAGGATAAAATTTACTATATTGGTCTAGAAGATTGGAACCGTATTCCGGTTACTAATGTGGGTAAATCGCAGCAAAATGTAAAAAAAACTAAAAATCGCAGTTTTAAAATCAGGATTTTTTATCTGTAAAGAATTATCAACTTTCTCCAAGCTAAAAAGAGAAACAAAAATGCCGATTCTGAGCGTATCTGAGGCTGAAATGGAAGCAACCACTGAACTAATCAAGCATTCTGGCAAAATATTCTTAGTGTCGAAGGAAAAAATTCGCTAATAATGCAAAAATTGCTGTACGATTTTCACATAAACTTTATTGAAAAGAGGACAAAATTTACTATATTGGGCTAAAAAAATGGAACCGGTTTCCCATTACTAATGTGAAAAAATCGCATCAAAACGAGAAAAGACTTTAAAAATCGCGTAAAAAATTTAATTAAAAAAAATCTATTCTAAAATTCTAAAGTCTGGCTTCAAGATGCAAAACTACATGCATAGAGGTACCTTCCCACCAAATTTTGTAGCTCATTATGCAGCCGTCTTTTCAGAACACAGCCGACAAACACACAAACTTCTTTCTTTATTATAGTTGGAGATGAATAAGGCTTTACAAATTTGATAAAATCTGGTAGCGAGCAAAAAATATTTGCTAGTTGCCAGTAAAAATATTTACCTCCCTCTCACACCACCACCACCACCCGTCATTGATTTCCAAAAAGCACAAACATTTGTTATGAATTAATCGAAAAAAAAATTATAACATTTAGAGTTTAAAATTCTTAGTTACATATTTTAGAATTATACTTAATTTAGAAAGGTCCAACAAAGTAAGTTTTCTAATAAAACTTAACAAAAATTATATATCTCTGAAAAAAAAAAATACTGTAAAAGCTGAATAACCGGCATGTTCGGGAAATACTTCAAAAGTCTGGATAGTTGAGTGCTACAAAATCTATATCTAATGAGGAGAGTTAAAAAATGAAAATTCAAATGCAAAAATTTTCTAAGACTTCATACGGTGAGTCAACAATAAAGATTTCATTAGCGAAATAAAATGTTACCAAACGAAAAATGAATACTTAAGAATTTTTTTTTTCAATTATTTTTCTTATTTTCGAAAGAACCACTGCCCGCAAGCAAGGAGTGCCCCCAATCTTTCACGTAATACAAACTAGACAATCGTCTTAAAACCAGGATACCGCCGATCAATTGTACAATATGTGCGGATCACAGGGGTGGGGGGGGGGGGCATGATAAGAAATGCGCCAATAATTTTAAGCGAGGGAAAAATATTTAAAAATACATGTTATTTAATTTTTTTTAATTAGTTATTTTGGAAATTTTAATTAAATTTTATAAATTTACTTCAAACTATTTACTTATAATCACTTATACGTAATTACTCTTAAAAATAAATGCGATAAATTAATACTTTTTTATTCTGAACAAAAAAATCTGAATTGAAAGTTCCAAAAAAAAAACGACCATTTTTCATGATTGTATACAAATTTAGTTGTCACCACAGACGCTAGGTTGACACGATTTCTTACTGTTTTATTGAAACCTACCCCCTTCAAACAAATTCTAATCATGTGGCTAATCACGTGGTCACACTTTGGCTATAGCGGAAAAGAAGGGCGTTTTCCGTATATGAGATGGAAAATGCCTTTTAAACTTGGCTCTTCCATTAAAAGTACGACAAAAGACGAAAATCACTGCTTGCCGCGCACGGGGAAGGGTGGGAGAAGTGAGCAATCTTGTTTATGCTCATTTCTTAGGTTAATTTTTGTTTTAAAAAAAGCATAATAAATAACTTGGTCGGCAGAAAAAAAAAATTTGCTCGCCAATGGCGACCTAGCAACTCCATTTGTCAACCCCTGTCTATGAAAATTATAAGATCATTTTTTCCTTCCAAGCGTCGTTACAGACAACAAAAATAATTTATTTACTCCACTATCTCATTAAAAAAATAAAATCCCAATATACAAAACATTTTTATTTTTAATTACCGATGAAGAAAAGATAAATGTCTAAACACTTCAAAATATTAATCACAGCAAGTTCTATTGTACTTTTACAAAATGGTTCAATTCTACCTTTAAATGCGAAGTTAACAAAAGAAGATAAAGAAGGTATAAAAGTTTCATTCCCAGTAAAAGATGCACCCAATCTTAATTTCAAGAACCGTTACACATACAAGCGAATTTTTCCAATAATGTTAATTACATTGCTTCCAGTAGTTAACAAACAAAGTAAAGCGTTGAAATAATGAAACATTTTTCTAATGTAATTAGAAGTTGAATGTATAGTGCACACATTGTGGAAAGAGTTACTTCATAAGTTATTTAAATGAATAACTATTACTAAATTGTATAGAGTATAAAATGGAATATTTTTAAAAAGTTAACCATAACGTTTTAAGCTAAATAACATTCTTTTAAGAATAAATGAATAATATTTAAACAGATATGATGTAGGTAAAACATAAGAACAGTAAACATTTTCCGCAAAATTTGTAAGTGTAAACATGTATTTAATTATGAAATAGCTATTAGACTGTCTCAATTTTATGCAAAATATTCAATGTTAAAGTGAAGCGGAAAATGAAATATATGTGAACTATTAAATAGGAATATGAATTAAATTTGAAGACTATTAACAAAGTAAAAATTGTAAGTTTTAAACATTTAATTTTGCCATTTTTTATAAATAAATTTTTAAAAAATCCTATATTAAATCTTGATAAATATTTAAAAAAATACTTCCTTTTTCTGTAACTTTTAAATATTCTGAGATCCCTTTACCTGACATCATAAGTATAACGTATCATAAGTATCATAAGTATAATGAAACTAATTAAAAATTAGTTTCATTTAATGGCATTTAATTCGCGAACACATTTCCGTTTATTGACAGAAACTCCAGAAGGAGGAAACTGTGCTATGCATTTTCTAACTAAACTAAAATTTTGCATCCTAAGTAGTATCTATACAAATCTATAGATCATATACAGGGCTGAATAAAAGTATTCGGATATTTTTCCGAATTTTGTATATGTTGGAAATTCATGAAATTACTTTTTTAAATATGTTATGCGTTTTCCAAATTGTTTACTTAGATGTTATCTTTCAGCTTATTAAACGGTAATGATTTGAAAAATTATTTTGGAAAACGTTGGAAAGTGTTATATAATCTATGCTTGACGCATGATTTTTCGTTCTTGTTTATTAATAAATTTTAAAAAAATCATATATTAAATCTTGATAAATACTTAAAAAATACTCCCCTTTTCAGTTACTTTTAAATATTTTCAGATCCCTTTACGTGACATCATAAGTATAGCACTAATTAGTTTCATTTAATGGCGGCACCTATAAACCTGTAATATTTTTGGTCCGTTTTTCATGCAATTGTTCACTGATTTT
Source organism: Maratus michaelseni (assembly GCA_963931845.1). Lineage (NCBI taxonomy): Eukaryota > Metazoa > Arthropoda > Arachnida > Araneae > Salticidae > Maratus > Maratus michaelseni. The sequence continues at coordinate 149,019,373 of OZ007589.1, read as the reverse complement.
TCACAAGTTGAATAAAACCAAACATTTTGATTCTTAAAAATTGCATATTTGTAACGCTTTACCGCATTCATTGTAGGAAATAAATTTTTGTAATGAAGAATTTTAAAATTCTCGCAGTTAAAACTTTATAGATTAAATTGAAAATTATAAAGATTATTTAAATGTGTTACTTACTGTGTATACTCTGTAAAATATTTTCAGAAATCAGAGTAAGAAAATCTGCATATGTTATGCATTTGCGAACGAAAATAATTTTCTAAATGTGTGTGAAATTAGTAATTTTGAACGAACGTACAATCTTAGTCTGAGAGCAAGTAGTAACTAAAAATCGTTGCTCAGGAGTTTCTAAGATATAATAAAAAAATAACACTGATAAACAAGAAATTTTTTCTTGGAAAATTTTAACAGATTTAAGTAACCATACCCTTGGGAATTTAGGAAATATTCACAAAAAGGTGAAGTTGGTTTCCGTTTCAGAGATACCTGTGTTTAAATATATCTCATTATGCTATTTTATTGCCTTTTAAAGTACTTTGTTTCTATAGTCTAATGACTGTGAAAGTTAACAAATATCTGCTTCTTATAATACTTCGTCAGACATTGTGGTGCCATGAAGATTTTTTTTTTCCTTTGTAAAAAATTGATCATTGTATCATTTAATTAGCTGACAAACGGGTGCTTTTAAAATGTCTCGTAAGTGTGTTAACTCCAGTGATAGTTTTTGCTATATTTGTGGCGAATTTATGAGCACTACTCGCAGAAGAAACATTACTTCTTTAATTAAAATTGTCTATAAACATTATTTTCGATTCGAAATTGCCGATCAGGAGAAGCCATGGGCACCACACCTTTTTTGTTTGCGATGTTCTACCCCACTTCGAGAGTGGGTTATGGGAAAGGAGACTTCAATGCCTTTCGCCACACCAATGATCTGGAGTGAACCTAGAGATCATTTAAAAGATTGCTATGTTTGTATGACTCCAACAGCAAAAGGAATTAATTTTAAGAAGCAGAAGCATATTCAATATCCCAACATCGATTCTGCTATGAGGCCAGTACTTCACAGGGACATGCTTCCTGTGCCACAGCCGCCTGTAAACTACGGTCTTTCAGTTGATGAAGAATGCATGCCATCTTGTAGTCATGAAAGTGAAACAGAAATGGATTACATTCCACCACAGAAATATTTGAAGCCTCATATAATAACGCAAGTAGAGTTGAATGCCCTTGTGTGTGATTTGGGGTTAAGCAAGAATAAAGCCGAATTTCTAGGATCAAAACTTCAGGAATAGGATGCTGGGAATGCAACAAGGTTACAAAAAATATTCATGCTTTATCTGCGAATGGGCCGTTGTGCAAAAGATAAACATTATTGTGCACAAACGTGTCCTTCTTAGAAGTCTCTAGAACCTGGTGATAAAAGTATAATTAACCAACCTCTTGTAGCATCAATGAACATATTATTCCCACCACTCCATATCAAGTCGGGATTGATAAAAACTTTCGTGAAAGCTCTTAATCGGAATGGTAAAGCATTTGCGTTTATCCTAAACTTCCTCCCATCAATGCCAGGGGCCAAAATCAAAGAAGGCATATTTGTAGGTCCAAACATTCGGAAAATTATGAAAAATGACCAGTTTGAAAGTATTCTTATGACAGTAGAAAAAAACACTTGGCTTTCATTCAAGGACGTTGTGCATAATTTCTTAGAGAATAACAAAGCTACAAATTACAAGTGTATAGTTTAAAACAGGATAAACAATTTTAAAAAGCGAAAATTGTCACAGGTCATTAAAGCTTCAGTTCTTGCACTCTCACATTGACTTTTTCCCAGATAATATGAGAGTAATTAGCGACGAGCATGTTGAACGATTTGACCAACTTTTTTCTGTTATGGAGTCTCATTATCGATCGCAATAGAATGTAGCAATGCTTGTCAATTACTTTTGGTTCATCAAGAGAGAAGATACTGAACATAAATATAAACGCAAAAATAGATACTAATGTACTCAAATTAATACACTCAAATTGTGTTCAGCTGCGTAAAATGTGTGGAAAATATGTGGCAAATGTGTATAAACAGTGTATAAGTATACTGCTGGTAAATTTAAAATTTAGGTATTATTATTATGCATTATTGTACGATCTCGTAAATTGTGATATATCGTAATAACCTATAAATACATATCCTTCGTTTAAAAAAAATAAGAACCAACTAAAAATTTCTAATATCATTTTTATTTACTCGAGAGTGTATATAATTGGAATATTAGCTTTAAGTTTAAGAAAAAAATAAAAAGTCAATTTTTGTTTATCAGTGTAATATATACAAAGTTTGAGGCAAAAATATATGTGTTCAAAACAGTTGTAGTAATTTTGAAAGTTTTTTTTCTAAACTTAACTATTAATAAATCATTCGTTGAATAGTGCTTTACGTTTTGTTCATTATTTTATACTGTCAGTTATTAAAGACACATTTTGTATCATAATGTTTACAATTTAAAGTGCATTCAATTTAAAGTGCATTCAATTTAAAGTGCATTCAATTTAAAGTGTACTGCGTTTGAATACTGCTTTACAATGTAAAGTGCATTGGTTTATTTCAATTAAATAAACAATTATATGTCTCTACCGTTCAAACTTATTCAGGGATGAATATTTCTTATTTAATAATGGCAGACACAAACATATTCTATATAATTTATTCATAAGATGAAGAAACACCGATACCAAATGAATATCTTCTAGAAGTCTTCATTATTAGCACACATGCCGTTTATTATTTACTTTTGTAGTGAAAATTATTTTGAATTATTCTTGTCCGGTTCAATTATTAACATGAAGCCAATGTAACTAAAGCAAACTCCCGTCTGAGTAATTAATTCAAGTAAAGCGTGAAACTCATTTACACAAGTGTGTAAAATTTCATTTTTGTTCAACGCCAGTTTCGGTTGCTTTTAATAGTTTTAGAAAGAATTTAAGCAAATACCACAAAACTATTTTATTCCCTGGATGGCAGTTTTCTAAACTCATGTGTTATGCTTATTCACACTTAAATGCAAATAATATGTTATTGAGAGGAGATAAGAATGCGAAAGTATTTTTGGTTGATTTAGTCCGTTGCAGATGTTGCAAGGGGACTCTCGACTATCAATAAATAGAAAAATTCGAATTATAATATGAATATTCTATTGAAACAAATAAACAAAAAAAACCAGCAAAATTCTGCGAAATTCAGTTAAAATAATCCAATATTTTGGAACTCAAATTGCATTTCAATAATTACAAATGAAATACGTTTGATTTTCCCGAAATGATTTGGGCTACACATGTAACGGTTTGTATTTTTAAAAGTATTTTGTAATTATATTTATTATCACTAGTTTTTTTTTTATTTTAACTACACACAAACAGTACATGATTAGGACAATTTATTTATAGTTGAGATTGAGTTATGCACCATTTCTATTATTCCCTTTAACTTAATCATAATATTCTCAATTTATTGATTTATGAATTAAAACATTTAAATAAGTTTGTATGTGTCTGCATACTTTGTAGCTCTATTGAATTGGTTTATTTATATAAAAAATGTTTAAATTTTTGTTCAGCATTTTTATAAGCACTTTCCAATATAGTTGAAAAGTGTTTATGACTTCGGTTTGTCTGTACGTCTGGCAGACCGTCCGTACTCTAACTCTCGTAAATATACTCGGATTACCCTGTAATTTTCATATTCTATTGACATTTATTATAGCACGAGTCTTATTGAAAATGAAGTGTATAGCATATATAGTTTGTTTACAGGGACAGTAAAAAATATTCTGTTAGCTTACCAGTCAATTGAAAAAAAATCGTTTCAAGTGCATTTTCATGATTTTACGTCATTTCAAACATATTGAAATTGATATACAATTATGAACATGTACAATTATGAACAACACTAAAACATGTTTTGTATAGAATATAGGGTGCAAAGCACTTATTATACTGTGTCACACAAAATAATTTTGTTACCCAGTGTTATACGGGGGAAAATTGTTTTGCAGTATGAATGATGGTACACAGTTTCAAACCTAATGAAATTTTTATGCATTACCGATGTGCACTATACGTAACTTGCCCACTGAAAAGTATGGTGGGCCTTGCGTTTTTCGTTCATTTACAAGGACACACAAAATAATTCGGTTACAGTCTATATCCGATACTTACATTCTATGTGTGATATATGGGTTTTCAACTTTCGTTTGCGATTTTAAGTTTATCTAAATTTTTGCGTAGTACGGGGTGTGTAGAAATTCTGTTGATCATATACAGTGCTACACAAAGGAATTCGTAAGTATTACTGAATATTGAAGTGAATTGTTTAAGGGTAGTTTTTAATTGTGTTACGCATTTTCCGGTGAACTAACTATATTTAGTAGAATAATATAAGTTTGTGGAATATAAATAAATTCATATGCAGGGCTACGCAAAAAACAAGATACGTTGTCGTTTATGGTTTGTAATGGCTGGAAGTGCGTTTTACGATGCCTTGTGTGTTTTTTACCTGCATTAAATTTCAGCCTAATATGTGGTGTGTATAGAAATATTTAGATATTATACAGGACAGTGTCAAAGAATTCGAGTGCATCGATTGGCCAAAATTGCTAAATGTGAATTTTCTAACTGAACTAAATTTTATCCTGCTATGTAGTATACATACAAATGTATAGATAATTTATAGAAATGCACAAAATATTTCGACTACTTTTTGACTATGGAAGATAATTTCTAAAACTGGATTTTTAAATGTGTTATGTGTTTCCTAAACTGTTTACTTACATATCTTCTTTTACCTTATTTAACGCTGAATATTCGTTACAGTTTTCTGGATATGTTTGAAAATGTTTCATAATCTATGTTTGGCGGATGATTTTGTGTTCACGTTTATATCTTGGTTTGAATTCGCTCAACTAGAAAAATATTTTTTTATATATTTTTTTTGACTGATGTATTCATCTCCGATACTTCATTACAATTACTAAAATGAAGTAAATGAATACTATTAAAAACTGCGTGCGAGTGACAATTCTAGAAAATGTCAAGTATGCTGTGGACATCACAAAATGTCTTTCTATATCATTGTAATGTATTAATTTATTATATCATATAGAATATTATGAATAGAAAGCATAGTGCAACATGGCATAAAGAACAACAGTCTTTTGTGTATTAAAATTTAAAATTAGATCAACATATACATTTTTAATGAATCAACTCAAATATAAATTTTCGTGCATTTATACAAAATGTAAAATCAGATACAGCTATAATAATCAACGGAAAAAGAATAGGGATAATATTCTGTAATCGGGTCCACAGCCAAAGTTGACGTCAAAAATGAGAGATTCTGGCAACAGTGTGGTTTACAGTGTACGAAACATAGAAGAATCTATTTAATAATATGGCAAACCACGCTCGTTAAATTTCATTAATTGATTGTAGACCCGATTAGACATTTTTCATAAGGCATAGAATAGCAACGTTCATTGATGAAGGCCATAATTGGATCAGTATCGTTTTTAAGAAATATCATTTAGCATAAAAAAAATGGTGCAAATTCATCCAATAGATGCCGATATATGGATATCAATGGAATCCTGAAAAACAGCACATAGCGTCCCCTGTAGGGAGATATTCACTAAACTATCAGAAGTACTAATTTATGTCAAGGTCTACCTGAATATGAAATTTGATGAAATTCCGTGACCTAGACTCTGATTCTCTCACAGAATGCTCTCCATCTTTGAGGTTTATAAAATGAAAAAACGTACTTTAAACCAGAAAATTTATTTTATAAACCCTATATTGTATATAATGTGGTACTCACTTGATTAAAATTTTATTTCATTTATTTAAAGAATCTGTTTCAAACGTGATCAATTGATTTGTAAAAATATAGAAAGTTGGCAGCTATGTCACATTAATCGTAAAAATACTGCATAACAGTACCACCTGTCAAGCGATACACACCAAAATTCAATCAACATAAATTTATGTCATTATCTAACATAATATGAAGGTTGATAAAATTCCTTACATTAGTTTTTGAAATATAGTTATCGCGGGAATCGTTAAAAACCCAGCATAATAACGCCACCTGTTGAGCGATATACGCTAAAATATAATACGCACCTATTATGTCCAGGTCAATAGAATATGCAGTGTGATGAAATTACATAAATTAGTTTCGAGATATAAAGAAATCGTAATTAATGCAGCATAGAAGCACCACTTGATCAGCAATATATTCCAAACCTCATCAACACCAACTTTTGTCTAGGTCTAACGGGATCTGAAGCTTGAATTAATTCCGTGCATTAATTCTTAAGATAGAGCGACCATAAAGATTGTATCTCACACAGACTAACAGACTGGCAGACAGACATTTTCCAAAAGTAGTCAAATCGTGTTCAGAGCATCCTAAAATGTATAAATCCATCCAAAAACGAAATTTGATAATTCCAATAATTTCTATATGGGAGAAAGTAATAAAGTATATAGAATAAAGTAATAAAACAAATAAATCACTATTATTACCTCGATTCCACAGAGCTTAATTTATTGTTCCTTGTCTGCATCAAAAGCATGCTTTTTAAAAAGTAATCACCCATATAAATTAAAATAGTTATGTCCTCTGATTGATTTGAAATTCCTGTTTAATGCTTATTGAAAAGAATTTTCCGCGAGACTAAACATCAAGACGAAGTGAATAATTTTTGTAGGTTAAAAATGTGTCACAGTTTTCAGAATTATCACAATTATTCCAATTTCTCATTTCGTTTAAAATTGTTTTGTATTATATTTTAAACAAGTTATAACCAAACTGCATGTTTCATCTACAAATTGATATTGGACTAATTTTGTATGAATTATCTATATCTTCAATAATATTTATTTTATTTTAACTATATATTCGCGAACATTGGCAAAACTTTATGGAGCATTGTCCCAAAATTACGCTTTCCATACGCATACCATACGCTTTCGAATATTACATCAATATTGGGACGAAATATTTTGACGTTTCATTCCAATATTTGTAATGTAAAGCAAATACTAGTGTATTAATGCCATTTTATTGCAAATATTTTCAATATAAAACTTATACTTAACCATTATTGTTGTTTCAATGAAAGTATTTTCGATGAATGCAATATTGGTCCACAAAATGATCAGTATAAACACTATTTGTTTTGTATTAGGGTTTGTTATTTTCCTTTCGAATTAAAATAGTCTTCTATTATTCTTGTCCGTTACAATTGTTTTCATGAAGCTAATGTACTGAAGAAAACCTCAGTCTGAATAATTAATCCAAGTAAAAGATAAAACGACCGAAGCACTATCATTCAACTAGACCGCGTAAAACAATATATTGTTTATCACAGTATCGATTGCTTATAAGTGTTTTAAAATGGATTTACCCAAGTACCGAAAAACGATTTCATTCTCTCAATGATGGTTTTAAAAATTCATGTTTACTTCTTATTTACGCTAAATGTAAGGAATATTTTATTGATTAAATGAGAAAGAGAAAATATTATTGCTGGATTTAAACTCTAAAATATTATACTATATAATTGTTTATCATAACTACTATTCTTTTTTTTTAAATGCACACTGGCAATACTTGGCTGCGCCAAAATCAACTATAGTATTGTTTAAATTACGCGATGCTGATACAACTTCCTTTAATTTAATAATAATAATATTTTAAATTCAAAGTCATATCAACTAAAAAGAGATTAGTTTTACAGAAGAGCTTTAAAGATACATACAAACCAAAAGTTTTAACAGCCAAGTTACTTATTACAAGCCAGTTCACTTGCATAAGTTAATTTTTGCAAAATGTGAAATCCTTTATTTATTTTACTTAACGCAAAATTATAAGTTAACCCTATCACTACGTCCTTGGGTCCACTCGGACCCCAAGCACTTTCAACAAGCTGTCCAAAAATCTATCACTCACTGAGTAGTTTCAGCCGATGACATCTCATATCATAATATTTGTAATACACGGTAAAAATTAAACCGTACGAATATAAGTGGTACTTGTTCTTTTTTTTTTTTTTTTTTTTTTTTTGAAAAATAGATAGCATATTTGTCCTGGACAACAACAGTACATTTTTTGATAGGACATAGTGATAGGGTTAAGGAAAATTTACATCACTCTTTGACGTTCGGTGAATATAAAGCAGTGGGAAAAAACTATGGGAGAAAATATATGTAAATTTAAAGGATATTTCTGTAGATGTAGAGTATACAATATATATATATATATATAACGGCGAATTCAGTGCTTGTAATTAGTAACAGTGAGCTAGTGCGTGAAATTTGTTATTATTATATGTATATATATATATATATAATATTATATTATATATACATATTACGGGTTGTAGTTAGTTATAAATGTAACCAAAATCTAACTAAATATAAATATAATCTAGACTTCTGAGCTTTGTTCAATCACTTTTTACTACGCTTAAAATGCAAACGTTTGAAAAAACTGGGTTAAGACCCTCCATCAGTCATGCGAAAAAACGCGCAAGCTAATGTTAAGTCTATGGGAAGGTTCTTGGCAGATTTTTCGCTCGCATAATATTTTTAAATGATGTTTTTGCATAGGATAGCTGTCAATCTCTAACGTTGTTAGTTTTTACTTTTTAGATTTTGGTTCCAGTTTTTTTTTATATAAAGGTACTTTCACTTTCAGAACCGGTTTCAACCGGTTCCAAAATTGAAAATGTCCGCTTATAAAAAAAGTGTAACCAATATCAAAAAAGTAAAATTTAACAACGTTATAGATCGACCTCAACTATACTATGCAAAACAACATCATTTAAAAATATTAAAATGAGAGCGAGAAATCTGCCAAGAACCTTTCCATAGACTTAACATTAGTCGAGTGACTAGCGTAGGCTCTTAATTTAATTCAGTGCATTTCACCTTTATATTTTCCTTATTATCATTGGTACTGGCGTATTAAAATACTGAATCTCCTGAACTGCCTGACATTCCTTAAAATTTTAATAAAATAACATATTTTTATGCTCTGGAATTACTTTAAAGTAAAAGAAAAATTTGTCATAAAATTCATTTAGCATGTCAATTGTCAGTAATACAATTGAGGATGCATTTTACAACACGATCGGAAACTATTTTGCAAAATTTTAAAGGATACTAGAGAGGATCAAAATAAACATTTTTGGTCATAGAATGTGTGTCCGGAAATGATTCGTGTTTATTGGCGCTTATAGGCTCTCTTTCATTTCATCTTTCAATTTGTTTTTCGTCACCAGCGTTTATACGCGCCATTTCCGGAGACACATTCTCTGACGAAAATTGCTTGTTTAGGTTCCCTCTACCATACTTTAAAAAATTGCCAGTTATTTTCCGATCACCCGTAAATACTTTTTTGTAAATCATGTTACAATGTATTATTCGTGGTACAATACAAAAATATATTTAAATGAATATTTGTTTTCCATTTATAACTATTCAGTTTTCTTTATTTTGAAATCAAGAAGTAAAAATTTTCAATTCTCAAAAATTTCTAATATTATACATAAGATCATTATATATGCACACCTTCTAATTTATAACATATTTTTAAAAAAGATTTAAGTAGTTATAAATATTCGTCAAAATCCTTATAAATACCGATGTACTTTATTAATTTTAATTGTCTAAATCAGCGGTTCCCAACCTGGGGTACGTAGTAGGGCTGCTGGGGGTACGTGAAAATAATATCGGTAATGGCGGAATTCACAAAAAATGGTTTAACAGAAAACACATAAAGAAAATTGATAGTTTTGGATTACAAAGTTCGTCTCATAAGTAAATACAATATGTTAAATTCAAAAAGAATGTAAAAGCACATTATACCTAATAATTCACTGATAACGCAATGTCACTAGCTCCGCCCACTGTTAAGCATATTGCATGTATTCTTATATATTTCCCCCCATCCTCCCGAAAACTTCAATTACTAATTATGCAATATTCTTTCCTCACCACTTTTTTTTCATTGTTCCGTTTTTAATAATAAATACAGAACGCCTAAATTACGTCAGAGCTGTTGGTTATAGTGTTCTTTGTTAACCCCTTCGCGACGAGCGTCTTTTACAGAATTTTTAATCTTTTACCACCAGTTTTTCACAACAGAAATCTTCGCCTAATTGAATCGCAGAAATGCTAAGATTTAATAAGGCAAAGCTTACAGTAAAAAATAACTGGTGGGAATAATCAAGGATTCTGATCATCTTATGCGTCACGTATACGTGTCGCTCGTCCCCAAGGGGTTAAAATGTGTTGACTAGTTGGTGGTTATTTTCGTTTTTGAGTAGGCGGAGTTTTATCAGTAACGTATTTTAATAGATAAGCTTCCCTCATTTTAATGGGCATTTAATTTGAAGTGTTTATTTATTTTATGAGTGGTTTTGTGTTGTGTTTAACATGGATAAATGGTTGAAAACCGGAACTCTTAAGAGAACTGCAACTGCGATTGAAATTGTACCTGGTGAGTCCGGAATTGCAAGTACTGCGAAACAATGTGATCATTTAGAATTGCAAGACAACCTGAGTGCAGCTGTTAATAGGTCTGTTCTGGTAAATAATACTTTAAATAAAACTGAAATCATCAGTGTCCCATTAAAGAAACGGAAATATAATAATGAGTACATAAAATATGGATTTTCATGCACGGGACAGGAAGATTTACCAAAACCCCTATGCGTTGCATGTGGAGAGATATTGTCGAACGGCAGCATGAGACCCTCCTTATTAATGCGCCATTTAGAGACAAAACATCCAATGTACAAACAGAAGGATGTTAGTTTCTTTCAGAGACTATCAAGTGGCCCTAATGTAGTATCTTAAGTGTTGTCTACAAATAAAGACAATGAGAATGCTGTTGAATCATCGTACAGAATATTCTATCATATTGCTAAAAGTGGTAAAAATCATACAATCACTGGAAATTTGATATATCCTTGCATCAAAGATGCTGTTAAATGTATGTTTGCTGAGGAATATATGAAAAAAATTAAAAACATTCCTTTCTCAAACAATACAGTTGCTCGAAGGATAAGTGACATGTCTGCCGATATTGAATATACTGTAATTCAAAGAATAAAAAAAGAGTCCCTACTGTTCAATTTAGGGGGATGAAAGTACGGATATCTCCAATCTGTCAATTTTGCTTGTTATTGCAAGATATTTGAATGATAATGTACTTGAAGAAAATTTGCTACTCTGCTATCCTCTTACAGAAAGATGTACAGGAAAAGATATATTTAATGCCATTCACAGTTATTTCTGTGAAAAAGAAATTCATTGGGCCAATTGCTGTGGGATTTGCACTAATGATGGTAAATCTAGGTGTGGGTGTTATATAGGCTTACGTGGTCTAATCTAAGAAATTGCACCTCATGTAGCGTGGAACCATTAATGTATACACAGATACAGTCTAGCGACCAAACATCTGCCAGACTCATTGTAGGAAGTACTCCCCCAAGTTGTCAAATTTATTAATTTTATTAAGGCCAATTCAACAAACTCCAGACTATTTAAATCTTTGTGTGAAAAGATGGACAGCCTGGATATTACATTGCTTTTGCACACAGAGGTGAAGTTGCTTTCACGAAGAAAATTACTTGAAAGATTATTTGAATTGAGGCTAAATTTCATGATAAAGAATGGCTTCAAATGCTTGCATACTTACCTGACATTTTTTCAGAAATAAATAAACTTAATTTACGATTACAGGACAGTTCCATAACCATTTTCAAGGTATCTGAGAAGATCGAGTCTATGATTAAAAATTTAGATTTTGGGGGATCATGCATCAGAAAACACCAGCCAGAAGTTTTTAAAACACTTTATAATTTCTTATCTGACAACGAGCTGAAATTATCAGAAGTAAAATCTTGTATAATGGCTCATTTAACAGGACTTAAAACGTCGTTCAGACAATATTTTCCGAAGCAGAATTGTAAAAATAACTGGATTTCAAACCCATTTAACGATTTGTTCTTCCAACAAGCCGAAAATGTATCCCTTTGTGAAAAAGAAAAAGAAATCGAACTTTCGACTGATTCGTCTTTGCAATCTGATTTCAACGAAAGAAATATTATTGCATTTTGGATAGCAGTAAAAGAAGAATACCAAGAACTCAGTGAAAAGGCTCTGAACACTTGTTGCCTTTCACAAATACCGAGCGTGTCGAAAGAGCATTTTCGTCTTATGCGTATATTAAAAACAAATATCGCAATAAGCTTGACGCTGCTCCTGACTTGAGATTGTGTCTGTCTTCGTTTGAACCCGATTTTAAGAAACTCAGTTCCACGAAACAAGCTCATTGATCCCATTGAGAGGTCGTTTTGATTATCTTACTTATAATAAAATCCGAAGGCAAGAAAGTGTCTGTAACGGCTCCGGCCTCGACCACTCTGATCTGCGAATCGACCATAGTTAAACGCCATGTTAGGATTAATGAAAAAGCTATGCTTCATCCGATTCTGCTGTTAAAATATTTGTAAAAGCATATTAGAGCTTTTAAATATTTTAATTTTGTTTAAAACCTTCAAAAACTATTTCATATAAAACACGTATATCAACATTTCTGTATATATTTTTTTCTGTCAGCACTTTTCTTTTCAGAAATAGCGGTGAATTGAATTCTTTCGTACGGAGGATTTGAGTGATCAATCCAGTACATTGGCGCCATCTACTGGCGTATTTTGAAATTTTGCTTCCCTCTTAAATCACTGCCTTCTGGCAGTTCTTATATACAGTACAAGACCTATTATGGGAAATCCTCTAGACCAAAGGATTTCCGAGTTTTGGAATTTTCAGGATTTTGGGTCCTCCCGAAGTCCACGATTATTTGACAAAATTCATGCTTTTTTTTCGTTACTCATTGACAAAATTTGCATTTTTTTCTGCTATTCTTTGACAAAATTTGCGTTTTTCTTCTACGATCCTTTGACGAAATATAATTTTTTCGTGGTCCTTTGAAGAAATTTGCGTTTTCTTTTTGCGATCCTTTGAAGAAATTTGCATTTTTCTGCGATTCGTTGAGGAAATTTGCGTTTTTTGCTATTCTTTGACGAAATTTACCTTTTATTTGACAAAATTCGAGTTTTTTTCTGAGATTCTTTGACGAAATTAGCGGGTTTTTTTTTTTTCGTGATCCTTTGACTTAATTCGCATTTTTTCTGTGATCTTTTGACAAAATTTGTGGGGTTTTTTCCTTCGATCCTTTGACGAAATTCCACTTTTTTCGCGATCCCTTAACGAAATTAGAAATTTTTTTGCAGTGCTTTGAAGAAATTTGCGTTTTTTTTTTTTTCGCGATCCTTTTGAGAAATTCATGTTTTTCCGCAATTATTTGACGAAATTCGCGTTTTTTTTTCGATCTTTTAACCAAATTTGTGTTTTTTTTTGTCATCCCTTCAAGAAATTTTATATTTTTTCGGAGTCCTTGCAAGAAATTTGTGTTTTCTTCGCAAGCCTTTGTCGAAAATCGCGTATTTTCTGCGATTTGTTAACAACATTAGCGTTTTTTCGCAATTCTGCGACCAAATTTGCGTTTTTTTTCAATCCTTTGACAAAATTCAAGTTGTTTCCGCAATCCTTTGAAGAAATTGTCTACTTTTTCTTCGGACGATAGACATAATTGTTCTTTTTTCGGCGACGATCGCTCAAAATTCGAGATTTTGTTATGTTCGAATCTTTGGACTGAAGACTAAAATTTTCGAAAAGGAAAAATTCGGAACAGAATCACCCTTGATGAAATAAATATGAAACTATTATGTAGCTTTCAATACAAAAAAGTCCTTCCGGCCTGTACCGGGAGGAAAAGGTAGCTTTCCTATATCTTCGTTTTAAAATTTTAGCTAATGTTACACGAAAACAGCAAGTTAAAGTGCAAAGAAACGTTTACAAAAGATTCGTTAATACTGAATTTGAATAAGAAATTCGCCAAATTATTGAGCAATAGCCAAATTGGCTTCATTTATGAAGACTTATTTTGGTCGCCAAATTTGGCGATATTTCGCCAAATGTCGCCAATTTTGGCGAGAATTTGGCGCTAACGGATATGAATATATAGTTTTAAGCGTATGATTGGTAAAATTATTACAACAATGAAAGATAATAATTTGCAAGTAATCGCGTTAATGTGCAGTTTTGTTTCAAAATGTCAGCCACCCTAGAATTTCAAACTGCTCTATCTCAGCCACCCTAGAATTTAAAACTGCTCTATCTCAGCCATTTTTTAAGATAGAGGTAAACCAAAAAATGCTCTGGAATCCTTGTATCAAGGTAAATTTGAATTTTTATTTTTTTTTTGTATATTTATTTTAGTTTTAAATTTTTAAATGGCCGTCATCTTGAAACAAAATGGCGGACCAAGCTGGCCAACGAACTCGGTCATGACATTGGTGAGCTTAATACACACAATTAGTTTCATAAAAATTGATTTATAATTACGAGCGTTATCGTATGACATAGGTCATATATATATATATGGATATATCTATATATATAAATCAACATTTGAATTCCAGAAAATTTCGATATATTTTCACCGATCATGACCCCCAGACCCCAAAAACACACTCCGTTCAAATGTTGATTTATATATATATATATATATCCATATATATATATATATATATATATATATATATATATATATATATATATATCTGACCTATGTCATACGATAACGCCCGTATTTATGAATCGATTTTGATTAAACTAATTGTGTGTATTAAGGTCACTAATGTCTCGACCGAGTTCGTTGGCCAGCTTGGTCCGCCATTTTGTTTCAAGATGGCGGCCATTTAAAAATTCAAATTTATTTTTTAATTACGTGTTAGGCCTTGATACAAGGATTCCAGAGCATTTTTTGGTTTACCTCTATCTTAAAAAATGGCTGAGATAGAGCAGTTTGAAATTCTAGGGTGGCTGACATTTTGAAACAAAATAGCACATTAACGCGATTACTCGCAAATTATTTTCTTTCATTGTTGTAATAATTTTCCCAATCATAGGCATAAAACTATATATTCATATCCGTTAGCTCCAAATTCTCGCCAAAATTGGCGACATTTGGCGAAATATGCCAAATTTGACGACCAAAATATGTCTTCATAAATGAAGCCAGTTTGGCTATTGCTCAATAATTTGGCGAATTTCTTATTCAAATTCAGTATTAACGAATCTTTTGTAAACGTTTCTTTGCATTTTAGCTTGCTGTTTTCGTGTAACATTAGCTAAAATTTTAAAACGAAGATATAGGAAAGCTACCTTTTCCTCCCGGTACAGGCCGGAAGGACTTTTTTTTTGTTTGAAACGAATCGTAATATAAATTAATTTTAAACTAAAATTTGAGAGAAAAATGATTTGTTTTTAATTTCGAGAAGAAGGGGGGGGGGGGGAGCGTGTTCACCCGCTATCGAAGTAACAATATTTTAGTGATTACACACTGAAACACAATGGACTGAAAAAAAATTAGAAATTGGTAAAATTTTCGAAAAATTTCAAAAATTCTAAAATTTTTGTAAAAATATACAAATTTAGAAAATTTTCGAAATTTTTTTGCTGACTTCGGGTTTTTCCGGATTTTGGAATTCCGGAGAAGGGGTCATATACTGTAAAATGATTCTTTCTTATCAAACGTAATTAAAATATAAGGAATACATAGTACAATGTAATTTGCATTTAATTTTGCTTATGTAATCAAACAACGAGTTATGTGGTGAGTCAATCGGCTTAGAAACTCATTGATAACACTTTTTTACAAAAACTTTTGCACATGGATTATTTGTTAATATTTAATTTGAATGTTTTGTCCAATCGTTGAACTACTTCCGAAATTTAATACTGAGTAATATATATATATATATATACCCGCATAGCATGCACAGTCACAGTGACGTCATTGTGACGTCAATATGAGTCACGTACGTCACGTCACATCTGTGACCAAAATGCCACAACTTTGTAACGTCACACTGTGACCAAAATGTGAACGTCTCGGAGATCTAAAGAAAACTTAAAATAAACTTTAGAACATCTTATAACATAAAGAAAATTACTTTTTGACAGCTTTAGAAATTTTTGTGACGTTGCAATGACGTCACTGCAAGTCACATAAGTCACGTAAAAACTATGACCAAAATGCCAACACTCTGTGACTTCACGGTGTGATCGGAGAGTGAATTTGGAAAAAAAAAACTCATAAAATATAGATTTGAATTATGTCATGTACCTAAATCATTAATAAAAATATTGTCACACACTATTTAAATATATTGAGTATTTCCAAAATAAAATAATAAATAAATATCTGTCTACATATATGAGGCAGATAATTTTTTACAATTTTCATTACCATTTTCATGAAATTTAACAAAATATACTATATAATACACAGGTAAAAATCCTTAAATAGAAATTTAGTTATTTATCAAGTTATAAGCAATTCGTGTCACGTGACGACCAGTTTTTCTCCTGTCTTTCACTGTCACCTCGGATATTCAAATCAAAACGCCGACTTTGACATTCTTTTCTGAAAGATCTTCTGCTTTTAATAAAAAATGGAAAAGGTTTTTCAATAACATAGTTTCTGAACAAAACACGAGCCAATTTCGTGTATTTCCGAGCAAAAATGAATTAAAAACATGATATAAAGTATATGTCATTCCTATAGCAATTTATCCAAAACTGGCCAGTGCTTAGTAAGATGTCACCTCTATTAAATATATTGCTCTTTTCGATAGAGTGTAAAAAATAAAAAATTTGTACTTAGGAAATTTGATTGCAATTTAAATTTATATCGAAATTACTTTATAAAGCCTATTAAATCAATTATTATTTAAAATTTATCTTTACTTTTGACGTCTAAAGCAAATGCAATGGATTAAAAAATATATAAAAATGTAAATTTTCCCAGCTTATTTCTAAGAAAACAAAAATCTCTCATATAAAAAAAGAATATTATAGCATCATTAGAAGTTCATTTTTCAGCCATACAAATTATAAAGGTTTTGAAATGTCTTTATTTAAATTATTTTCTTCCTATATCATTTGCGGTAAAGTTGGAAACATCTGCTAGCTGTTATTTTGTTGTGTTTAAACAATACTGCGCGCGCATATTGAAGGCAGACGACTTTTTCTCATTCGAAGCTAGGATTAGCGGGTGTTGGGTTCTTTGAAGTTTGTAGATTTATACTGTGTAAGTAAATTAACGTTCTAAAGTAAACAATCTCCATTTTAAAGTAAACCATCCATTTTAACATCTCCCTGTGTCTAGCCGGGTGCATTCATAAGGCCTGAGTGATATTTGATTTCTCAGATCTATGAACACACCTCTCTGCTGGAATAATTTGAAAATTATTGTAGTGGATGTACAGTCTAATTTTTCAATGAAAGGGAAGCAGATAAGGAGCATTCAACAATAACACCTTTACCTATAGATCAGCAGGTAACTTTTAATGTCTTCGCAGTTTTGATAATAGTGCATGTTTAGTACTAGTACATTTAATAGTGCATTATTTAAAAATTAAGATGTTTAAATTTTCTTTTAAAAAATCACTTGTATTAAATTTTATCTTTAATGTTTAAATTTTTTTTAAATAGACTATTTGGAAAAAAGCTTAAAGAATTTACTAACAATATGTATTCTAAATGTAAAGTGTTATGTAAAAGGAGGCATTTATTTAATGTTTTGCGTTTCTTAGTTCAATTTTCATAGTTATTCATTATAATTAAAAACATTGCAATTTTTAAAACTATTAATATTTGATTTGCAATTTAATAATTTCGTTGCTAGTGTAGGTTTCCAGAAATAATTTTCCGGTATATTTGAAAAAAAAAATGTGACATTTTAATGCATTGAATAATTTATTTGTCGAGATATGTCAATGTTAGATGCACAAAAATAATAAATATTGATGAAACAATAAAATAACTGTTTAGTTAAGGTAATTTTTCCAGCTGTGTTATCGAATGTTTTTACTGTAAAAATTGATATTTAAGTTCTGCATTTAGTATTCTATCAAAAACTATAAATAAAATAATTTGTAAAGAAAAAATATATATAATTTTTTTTTTTTTGGCATTTATGATCTTAAGTTCTATATTTCATTTACAACGAAAACTGTTTTACTGCTTGATACAATGTTTATTATTTAATAATATCGCACAATAGGTATATCTATTATTTAAATTGATTCCTAATATAAATTTTTCAGAATGTTTATTTGAAAATGTATACTTATATTTTCTTTAAAGTTGTTCTCAAATCCAAAATAGCTAATTTCTGGCATATTTCTGAATTCATTTTTATTCGGAAATACATGAAATTGGCAGGTGTTCTTATTCAGAAAAGGGTGGATGTGCCAGTAATGGACCGCCTTCCAGTAATGGGACACCTTCAATGTTTTTGGTTTATAAAAAAATAACCAATAAAAATTCAGCTTTATTTATTTCATTAATATGCTATCTTTAAATTCTAGTTTTAAATAGTGCTCGCGATTATACGTATAATACGTATAAAACGTATTGTAACCGGTAACGATTTTTAATAGAAATCATATGGAAAAAAGGCTTGACTACGTATACGTTTAAACGTATATAAACGTATAATCGCGAGCACTAGTTTTAAATGCAATCATAATATCATTTATCTATTACTTTTTGTGAGGTGTCCATTACTGGAGTTAAGGGTGTTTTGATTTATTTCTGTTATTTACAATTAAATTTAGATTCACATTGGGAAATGTGACTATGAGCATGGTTAAATATTGTTGGTAGAGTAATATAATATTAAAAAATGTTGAATATAACAATTATAACTATTAATTAAAAAATAATTGTTAAAGAAATTTCTTAAGGGTGTCCATTACTGGCACATCTACCCTATATATAATCGAATGGCGTTATCCATTTTTTGTTAACGGCAGATGATGTTTCAGAAAACACTATCAAAGTCGGTGTTTTGAAACAAATTCCCGACGCGCAGCGTCAGAAACGGGTAAAACGTGACCGACATTGATCTTAAGTATTACATTTATCTAAAAATGGAAAACGCTATTCATTCCAAATAGCTTTAATAATCAGGCATGCTAGTGCCATGCGTTTAAAAGTTTGTTCATAAATGTGTCAGAAAGTTTCGTGTTAACCGGTTTCTCAATCAGATGCAAAGTTTTAATTTGAATACGAGTTGCATCAATAAAAATGATTGCCGATCCAATCCTTATCGTCGATCTTATCCGTATTTGGTGAAATCTTGTTATCCGAATCTATGCGAAATCATTTATCAGGTTCGGTCGGGTTGTGGGCTTACAGATTTTTTGTTGTTGTTGTTGTTGGGTTAGGATAAGAATACGGGTTGAATCAAAATATAGTTTCAGTCAACCATCATTCATGTTCAAGTTGACATTCAATCATGTTCAAGAAGTATATAACCGGATTCGTGTATGACTCTAGATCCGAGCCGACATCAGAAATTGTATCGTAACACAATTTCTGATAAAATCTGGTTACTCGGTCTTATGCAAGATTCTATTCCAAACAAGACTTACAGTAAAAACATTATACCCGACTCGGGTTAGATCGGGTTCACGAAAATCAGGTCACACGACAACTAATCTAAATCTATTCTGTAGCCAAACAAATCCAAAAAGATCGATCCGAAGTTTCTGGATTGGATTCGGGTAAAATCTGGTCACCCGACCCGGTGCAGTGTCGTCACAAACGTCACAAACTTGAACCATAAAAAAATTTTGATCCGAACAATCCGTATAGGATTCGGGTAAAATCTGGTCACCCTATCCGATGCAGATTCGTCACATTTTTCACATTGAAGTCGCACGGTGACTTCACAAAGTAGTCACATTGTGAGGTCACAGAAAGCCTTGAAAACGGCCATAACGACCTCGCATTTACGTCACAGTGACTTCACATCGACGTCACGTGACGTCACGACGACGGTCACAAAGTCACAGTGTGACTTCACAGTGACGTCGCCGTGACGTCACCATGCCTTACGGGTATATATATATATATATATCCTCATCATTTTTATTTGTTGAAATCATTTGTCATTTTTAAAATGTACTTTTTTACAGTACAAATCTTTCAATAATAAAGTCTTCATGCTGTTTGTTTGTATGAAGTCTTATGAAAAAGAAACGCAGATCAACAATCTGTCATTTTTGACGGGGTTATATACTAGTTTGTAAATAATGAGATAAAGTTGATATTAAAAATCATCGTAAGATAGCTAAAATTTCTTTTAACATTAATTTTTTTTAATGTTTAGCTAATATTATAAAAATCAATATTAATTTTCAAATGCAAGTTAAAAAATAAAAGGTAATGTGACCAATGTAATTTTTGTCGATTTATTATTTGGTTGTGATAAGAAGATCACTAATGAAAAATAATGCATGTTTGCGTTATATGGTTGAGTGGAGGGGTAGGGAAGTGTTTATGAGAAATGGGGGTACGCCGAAATGAAAAGCCTAAGAAAGGGGAAGAAAAAAGGTTGGGAAGCGCTGGTCTAAATCATCCCAAAATTTATATAGTCATTGCATAAATCGTCTAACATATTTTGAAGAATTCGGACAAAATGTTTCGAAAAGTGAATTTTCATTAATACAAAATTAGGGAATAAAGGGTTAAAAAGTAGTTAAATAGTCATTGCCAATAAGATGTTACGATAATTTCATCTTGGACATGGAAACAAAATGATATATGGTTCCCAAGCAAAAGTTATATATTAATATTAATTTTCAGTTACTTGTTCTTTATATAACAACTAAGGAGGAAGGTTGTATATAGTGTATGATGGAAGTACAAATAATCATTTTAAATATCCTATTTAATGAAGCAGGCATCCCCCGACTGACGTATTTCGCGACTTACGTAAATTCGCTTGTTGTATATAAGTTTTCATCTTGTTTCATATATAAAAGCATTTTGCATTAGTTACACTGTTACATGATTTATACACTGTCCAGTTTTGCCAAATCAAAATAAATTAATCATAATTTAAAATACATAATTTCATAGCTGCAATAGCGCATTTAGTTGTGTATTTATATATTTCATATTTTTATTTACAATAATTTTTAGTGTGCAAATGATGCTTTACCACTTGCTTTACCACCTACATCAATTATCGCAATTTTGGCCACTGCTTTACAATGTCATATGTTTTTTTTATGCGTCTGAGCTTTTTGATATTTGGATGTAAACTTTTGCTTGGGCACTTTCTTTGAGGTTTATGAGTATCATGAAATATTTTTGCCACTTATTTTAATTTTGAGAATCTTAAATTTTTGGATATATTTATGTATTGTACTGTAATTATCGGTTTATCTATCGTCGATTATTTATGTGGTTTAATGGTTATTATTTACAAATGTATATATATATATATATACATCTATCTATCTATCTATATTTCTCTCTCTCTCTCTCTCTCTCTCTCTCTCTCTCTCTCTCTCTCTCTCTCTATAATATATATATATATATATATATATATATATATATATACGTAATAAATCTCGAAAATTTCATTAATGAACATACTGGTGCGTTTGATACGCGTTTGCATACTTTTCAAGATTAGTTTAAAATAAAATATGTAGATTAAAATAATATACATATACATAATATAGTTTTATATATGGAGACAGTTACATTTTTATTGGTAATATACAAATAAGCACAAAACTAATTAAAATGAGACAAAAAAAACTCTGGTTCAATCGTTATAATTATGTTTGCTGAATGCTATTTATTTCCCTTGCCATCGGGAATTCGTGGAGAAGAGGTAAGTCAGTTCTCTTTAATTATTTCTTATTTTCATAGTCATTTGATGTACATTCAAAATTCGTTAAGTATAAACCAATTCACCAATATTAAATGTATAAATCCCGTAATCCACAAGATATTTTTAATTTAAAAAGTTTTCTTTCAGTTTCTCTGATATTTTTTGTACTTTTATACTTTATATCCAAGTAAATACTGCTGCATTAAGCTTTATTTATAAAATAATATTTAATTATAAATATATACATAAAATATTATATATATATGTAAATTATATATATATATATATATGTTACGGTCAATATGATTAATCCGGTCATTATTAATAATAAACGGTTATTATTAATAATGACCGGATTAATTATATTGACCGCAACATATATATATAACAATAGTAAATATTGCAGTTTCTTACGAAATTATACTTATGCAATTTACAAATTCGACTTACGTAAAATTCAAGTTACGTAAAAGTCTACGGAACGCATTACTTACGTAATTAGGGGGATGCCTGTATTATTACAATGCCGTTGACTAAAAAGAAACATCTGTAGAAACTATATAAATATCTGTAGAAAACACTAAAAAGAAGTTGTCTTTATTCAAATTGTTTGTCATATAAAAAATAAAAAAAAAGATATTGCATGGTTTAGACCACACACTTTAAAAGTATAGTTATATATAAAAAAATACTATAGCTTCTCTAAGAAATTTAATTAAAGAAGTTAAAATAATTTTGTACGAATTGAATACTAACTTGATAAATTTAAGAATAATTTAAAAAATAGATCATTTTATAGTGATCACTTTATAAAGACAAACATCGATATTCTACTTTATTATTTCATTCTAAATTCGTTACTAATTTGACAAACTTGACATTTTTTAATAAATAAGTAATTTTTAAGGGATTTTTTTTAAAGCAAACATTGAATAATGTACTTGATCACTTCATTCAGAATTAATTATTCTAACTTAACAAATTTTATATAATTGTAAAATGTTCATTTAAAAAGAAAATACAAGTCGGTAATCCGTAGTCAATAATCTACTCGAACTCTGAATTCGAAATTCGTTAGTATATTAGAGATTTTACAAATGTTTGAAATTGAGTCGATTGACGATCACCACACATTTTAAAGCTAAATGACATAGGTAACTGAAATCAAACATATTTGGGGTTGAAAAGCATAAATTCATTTAAATGCTTATAAAAGAAAAATAGTCTATAAATTGTAAAGCATTTGAAATAATTTTCAATGTTGAACAAAAAAAGAAGAACAGGTTAAAATGTACGTTTTCATAAGGAATTGATTGATGTCTATGTAATACAGTAATGTAATCCTGTAGCGATTCATATTTCTTTCTTAAAGCTTGGAAAACGGAAGGACGAACACGTAAAAATAATGCGAGGTTGAACGTCATGCAGAAATTCTTAAAATTTCGATTGGTACTATTTGATAGAGTATTTGAGTATACTTTAAAAAATCATAATCTAGAAATGGAATCCTGTAGCGATTCATATTTCTTTCTTAGAGCTTGGAAAACGGATGGACAAACACGTAAAAATAATAATGCGAGGTTGAACGTCATGCAGAACTTCTTAAAATTTCGATTGGTACTATTTGATAGAGTAATTGAGTATACTTTAAAACATCATAATATAGAAATGGAATTCTGTAGCGATTCATATTTCTTTCTTAAAGCTTGGAAAACGGAAGGACAAACACGTAAAAATAATGCGAGGTTGAACGTCATGCAGAACTTCTTAAAATTTCGATTGGTACTATTTGATAGAGTATTTGAGTATACTTTAAAAAATCATAATATAGAAATGGAATCCTGTAGCGATTCATATTTCTTTCTTAAAGCTTGGAAAACGGAAGGACAAACACGTAAAAATAATGCGAGGTTGAACGTCATGCAGAACTTTTTAAAATTTCGATTGGTACTATTTGATAGAGTAATTGAGTATATATTAAAAAAATCGAGTGTTTCACTAAGTAGTTACAAAAGTTTCCTATAATTCTTGAATTTGAATACCGTTTTTCCGAATAGTAATATTGGTCTTATTTAATGACAAAAATTCTGCGATTAAATAAGGCGAATTTTACTATTATAAAAACTTTTGGTATTAAAATTCAAGGACCCAATGAAACCTGTATGACTACTCAGTAAAAAATCTCGGTACATAGCATTTAAATTCCTAAATGAAGTTCTTCTGAAACTGCAAAGGCAATAAACTTACTTTGATACTTTTCCGTTAGACGAACCAACTTTGCGACTTTGCGCCAAGTTCAAATGTTGCCCCGAAAGCAAACACAAGCACTATTGCCAAATGGCACGAAAAATATACACGGAAGCTAACTTAGGTCGAAGGTAGATATGGTAATCCAGTGACATACGTATAGTTTCATGAAAAGTATAACTATTTTATTGAGTACAAAACATAAAGGAAATACACAAAAAATAAAAAATAAATAAATATTTCATTACACAGCCGCAATAAATGTGATGAATTCATTTAGCATTGCTGAATATGTCTTATATTTTCTTTCATGTCATTGGTGCTATATAAATTCAATTGAGTACGATTCATAAAATATTCCCAGAAATCGATGGATGTATACCAGAAATGTACAAATCGAAGAGGAGCTATTAAAAGAATGCGATAATCTTGAAATTAGGTTTTGGCATTTTTTTTTCTTTGAGCCATTTTAGTGCTTTCAAATGAATACCTTTTTTATCGCATACTTTTAAGAATAAATATCACAGTATACATTATGCCTTTCCTTGGAACATAATGTCTATGTATTTTTTTTTTTTTTTTTTGTAATTAAGCTTTTATCTTTCATTCTTGTTTTATAAATGCAATGTGAAAAAAGAAATTGGTTTACTGTTTGAATATTTTTTTGTATAAAAAGATTGAAATATTTACCGTTGAAGAATTTTTTAGTATTTTGAAAGCTTAAGAGGTTGATTTACTTCTTTCCATGTGCTTTCATCCTCTGACCGCTCATCCCGTGACTTCCACGAGTAAGACATTTGTAGAAAAATTGATATAATATACAACTTTTGAAGCAATTTTGTTTTAAAATTCCACAGTCAAAGTGTAAAAATGCAAATGATAAATATACTACATATTTCAAATACAGGACCCTTGTGAAATATGTAATAATAGAGATAAATATCGGTTCAAAGGATTTTGAAAAAAAAAATAATAAGCAGTCAGATGGTTAACATAGTAATTGCCGCCGAATTATTTTTTGAAAGCTGAAGTTTTAAATACCATCTTTTTATACGCTTTAGGTGATACAGAGCCTTCATCGTTTTTCTACTTCAAAATTGTGATTATATTAATTGTGCCATATTATATATACAGGGTTGTTATAATTCAAGTTCACCTATTCAAAAGGATCTAGAGCCGGTTCTATGGCTCCAAACGAAACAAAATTTCACTGGTACGTAGTTGAAGAGATGCGCTCTGCGAAAATCGAAAAAAAAATAGTTACAATTTTTGTCAATAGGTGGCGCTGCGCTCATATTTAAGCCGATATTTGCAGATTCCTTTATTTTTTAAAAAACAAAATACAGGAAATTTTATTTCACAGTTGGTAAAAGTAAACTGTTTCAGATTCGTTATATCAATTTCGGTCAATCCAGATGAAACACACAAAATTACAAAATTTCACCCAACGCTTGAAAAAGATGACATTTTATTCAAATTTTCGACGAACGACGTCAAAGTGACGTCGCAACTTCGAAAACTTGAAATACCCTTCTAACCACCTGACGATTTAAAACTTGCTGATAAAGTGTGTCTGTGATTTCTTTGACACTGGAACAGTTGATTGGTACTGAAAAGCATTTGAATCTACGCTTTGTGGAGAATGGTAACTTTGAAAGACAAGGCACTTCTTGTAAAGTTATTTTATCAAAGTAACAGCAACGCAGCTGCAGCTCTTCGAGAATTCCGGAAACTTAAAGATGTTGGACGTGGACCAATGTCGGATCGTGGAGTTCACAAAATGATTAAAAAGTTCGAGGAAACAGGAAAACTCGACATTCTTCCATGCAGAGGACGAAAAAAGGTAGACATTTCTAGCATTGAAGATATTGCTACTGCTGCCGTGGATTTAGCAAGCCAGTCATCATTTGGTAATGCAAGTGTACCAGCTATTGCGAATGAAGTCGATATGCCGATTTCCACTGTGAGAAAAGTGATGCGTTATCCATACAAGATTCAGAGGGTGCAACAACTAATACAGGGTGATACCGAAAGTCGGCTATCATTTTCACTACAGTTTCTTGCACGAATGAATGTGGACAATTCTCGGCACTGGAATATTCTATGGAGTGATGAAGCGCATTTTTATTTAAACGGACGAGTGAACACACACAACTGTCGAATTTGGGCGAAAGAGAATCCTAATGTTGTCCAAGAAGTTCCATTTCATGCAGCTAAAGTGACGGTGTGGTGCGATTTCACAGCTACGTTTATGATAGGGCCATATTTTTTTGAGGAACTAACATCCACAGGACCCATTACATGTTCCGTAAATGGAAGAAGGTATCTCAATATGTTGTCAAATTTTCTGATTCCCGAGTTGTAACAGCGAGTCTGCCTTCAAAATATCGTACTTATGCAAGACGGTGCACCACCGCACATTACTAGAGCAGTTCGGACTTTCTTAACAAGCCATTTTACAGAAGACCGCATCATAAGTCGTTATTTTCAAACAGTTTGGCCACCACGATCGCCTGATCTAACACCATGCGATTTTGGGTTGTGGGGATTTTTGAAAGATTCTGTATCTAAAGACAGATGTCAGACAATCTGAAAGACAGTATTAGACTTCATATTCGCTCAATCTCACAGGACAATTTACGCAATGCTGTAGAAATCACAATTCTGAGAAAGGAATGCGTTATTGAAAATGGTGGAGGATTCATTGAGCATGCGTAATGTTATTCTTCGTTATTTCCTCGCTGCCGAGCGACTTGTGTTATTTTTGTTGATGCAGATTACATCACATGAAATTATATTCATTTTTCTGTATTGTTTGGAGACATGGGTCAGGCACTAGAGCTGTCTGATTAGGTGAACTTTAATTATAACAATTCGTAGTTCGTCGAAGTTTGTTGAAACTTTTAAATTGGTATGCTTCGTATGGATTGACTGAAATTAATATAATGAATCTGTAAACAACGCCTTAAATATTGGCGCAACGCCACCTACTGACGAAAAATGTAACTAATTTTTTTTCGATTTTCGCAGAGCGCATCTCTTCAACTACGTACTAGTGAAATTTTGTTTCGTTTGGTGCCATAGAACCGGCTCTAGAGTCTTCTGAATAGGTGAACTTTAATTATATTAACCCTGTATTTTTTAAATCACATATTTATCAAAAAAACAAAAACGGAATTTATCTGTCGTTTCATAATCGGATCACATATCAATTATAATAAGTATCTAAGTGAAAAAAAACACATAAAATTGAAACATTTAAATCGTTTCATTTTCGGATATTAAAAAATAGTTTAATATCCTGAGATAAAAATTTACTTGGTATATTTTGCCCTTTTATTTCGTGT
Organism: Maratus michaelseni; assembly: GCA_963931845.1. NCBI lineage: Eukaryota > Metazoa > Arthropoda > Arachnida > Araneae > Salticidae > Maratus > Maratus michaelseni. Next base: position 148,991,881 of record OZ007589.1, on the reverse strand, counting down.
TTTTGGTTTTCTCATTTATGTGTAACAGCCAATCAAGTCAACCAGAGTATTCTTAAATTTAAATAAATGAAACTTTTACGAAATATATGCCGGCAAAATAATATCATAAAATTATATTCTATAGCTTTATATGTGACATATCGACGAGAAATGATCAGTTTATCACATTTGACTCTTTGGCACAAAAGACTGGTTTTCGTCTAACGAAAAAGTACTGTCAATTTTTAAGAGGAGACATACTGCAATAGTTTAAACGTACTACTAAACGTCATCAGTATAAACAGTATATTTCAATTTCCGAGCAATCCAAATCAAATCACTTTACTGAACGACACATATAAATGGAATAACAGACATAAGACATGATAACATGCCGAATTTATAAATATATTTCTAGTAGCTTTTTTAAATTTTGTTCAGTTTGTAAAATATAAAATTGTCAAAACGAACTTTAAACAACAAACACTTTTAGTTGGTAATGTGTCTATATTCAAACTTAATAACTCTCCGAACTACCTATTTTTACAGACATAGACATTATTTTAATTTTTCAACATATAGATAGGCATTGTACATTTTTCGAAAGTCTTAACAACATCTCTAAAATCACATAAAACAGGTCGTACGTTAAAAGTTTCACAAAAGTAAAATATTTTCACCTGTTGTCCCAGGCATCTTCAATACTGATGTTATGGTTTTCTGCTCTGTCAATCGATGTGTTTGAAACTCCCATTCTGTCTTTTCCTAACAACATCTGGCACCATCTGGTATCAATTTTGGCGTGATCCATGTCATTACAAGTTTCCGAATTTGATGTGTATATTTATATTGCTTCTCTCTGTAATGCGCAGTTTAAATTATTGTAATCGGCTAATTTTTCAACATTATTGAAGTCTATTGTAATTGGGGATTTATTGTTTAATCTGGCTATTGCAGTGGTTGATTTACTTAAGTTTATGTCTCTTCTGTGTTCTTTAATTCTGTCTTGAATTTTTCTTTTTGTCATGACTATGTATGAATTATATTTTCCTTCGTTATCTTTGAAATTAATTTTGTAATTCCCTGATGTCTGTTGATAATTAAGCTTTACCGTATCTGATCTGATTAATTTGAAAATGGATGGATCTGGAGTGATAGGAGTATTCATTCCAAGTTTTTTGAATTCTCTTTTTAATTTTAGGGAAATGTCTTTTATAAACGGAATGGAGTTCGTAAATTTCATTTCTTTTTGAGCTGGTTGTATCCTATCATATCTTGATGTCGCTTTTTCGATTAACATCTGTATAGTTTTTGTGGCGTATCCTGCATCATTAGCTATTGTTTTAATTTTGTTTATTTCTGCGTAAAAGAGGTCTTCTGTTGAACATACTTTAAAGGCTCTATGAATGTATGTATTTATTGCAGCTATCTTGTATGGGAAGGAGGTTCTGGAGTATCTTGAGATTATATGGACATTTGCATTTGGTTTTCTGAATACTGTTGTCAGTTGTTTATTTTCTGATTGAATGAGTTGTACGTCCAGGAATGCTAGTGCGTTATCTTTTTCTGTTTCTATGGTAAATTGTATATTTTGATCGCATGAATTAAGTTTTTCCAGTAAGCGGGGGAGGTTTGTACTTTTGGTAGTTATTATAAATATATCGTCTACGTATCTTACCCATATTTTGATTAGATCTTTTAATTCATTTATAATAGTTTTCTCAAGTAATCGCATTTTCCATTCAGCTATTTTATTTGATATTGGAGATCCCATCGGTACACCTTTAAGTTGTTTATATATCTGGTTATTAAATTTAAAATAGTTTTCTCGTAGTACTAAGTTCGTTGCGCTTTGTAATGTATTTCTGATATCACAATCTGTATATTCTGTGTTTATTTTCGTATTTATAATATTAGCCATTTCTTCTGTATCTATGGATGGGTAGAGGCTTGTTACGTTTAAACCAATCATGTAGTCATCTGGATTCGGATTATATTCCGTTATTTGCTGAATAAATTCATTTGTTGAGATTATTGATACGTTTGATGGTTTGATGGTAGTTTTTTATAATGTTTTTTTAAATATGTTTCTAAATCATAGGTTGGGCTTGAGCGTATGTTAACAATAGGTCTCATTTTCATCGGATTTTTATGATCTTTTAATTTCCTAAATATTATAGGTGTGTTAGGGATAAAAGTTTTCTTTTTTGGTATCTTTCCCTCTGGCCATTTTCCATCTCATAACAATGTTTTGTATTTCCTATTTATCTTATTGTTTGGATCTTTATTAATCCTTTCCATCCCCATATTTTGTATTGTCTCTTCCATCCGTTTTATATATTCAGTTTTATCCATTAAAGCAATTTTTCCTGTTTAGTCTGTTTGTAGAAATGTTATATTCTGTTTTTGTTTTAAGTCAGAGATAATTTTTATATTTTCATCTACTGTGCCTCTTGATTTTCCAAGTTTAGTTATTTCGTTTTGCGTTAAGTTTCTTATTCGGCTTGCATTATCTTCGGAAATATATGTTAACCCGTCAGCACACGCGCCCCTTTCCATTACGTTACTACATGCACGGAATAAATTTTACCCCAATGGGTTTTCTTGTGTCAATTTCCACCCCGTTTGATTATAAACAAAAATTTATATTTTGAAATAAACTGTAAATCAATAAAGAACATAATTTAACTTAAAATAAGAAGTTCTTTTATATTTAAAGCAAATAAAAACAAAATCTAGCACTAAATTTTTTTTCTGCATATGATTACATACAAAGCTTTTACAATCCGAATTCCGTGATGAAAATACAAAAAAAATATAAAACTGATATATAGAAACTGTATGTGCAAGAGTTGTTAACTTTTAAAAGAACAATAATATTATTATTTGCATTGCATAAACATTTTGCATTAATATTTTCCTATCATTATGGGTTACGTTATAACACGCGTGGGGTAAATTTCTTCCCACGTGACATTTTTATAATAAAAGAATGGATAATCCACAACCGGAGGTAAATTCTTTTTGGCCACATCTTGATATCTTTCAGCTTGAAAGGTACTATAAAGCTCAAAATGATCACGAACGATTTTCCCACATTTTTATGTAATAGTTGTGAGCTGACGTAGATTTTATCCCAGCGCGTGTATTGACGGGTTAAAGCTTGTTCGGTCTTTGGGATTGTATCTTTCAGGTTTATCTTTGTATCAGGTACATATTTTGGTCCCAGGTTTAAACACTTATCTTCTTTTTCAGTTAAACAGTAAGACGAGATATTTACATACGGTATTTTCGGTGTACTGTCTTTATAATCATTCTTGTATTTAGATTTTTGTAACCAGAAATTTAGTTTTTTATCTAGTTTCTTTTCGTGTTTCTGTTTCTCATTCTTTCTGATTTTATTCAGCCGAGTTATAATTTGTGTTATTTCGTCTGCTGTCATTTTTTCTTTTAAGAATTCTGTCAGATAGCTCATATCATTCTTTAATTCCGAAATATATGCATATATTCTTTTAATAACTTTGTTCATAATTTTTTGTTCAAAGAACAATACTTCTTTCTTGAAATATCTCCATATGTATTTCTTTCTAATTTTCAGAAAATTTGTCTACAAGTCTACATTATTTATGCATACCTGTAAAAGGATATAAATATTACAAACCTCATTTTCAACAGAAAAAAATATCCAGTTTCGCACAAATAAATGTTTAAAGTTCGTTTTATTGGTATTTTTACGGGTTCCAGAAGATTTAAGAACAGACAGACACACAAGTAAACTAAATGATTTATGGAGAGAGAGACAGACAAAAAGTAATTCCAAACACTTTTCATCTAAATTTGTAAGTGATAATGATAAACATATTTCTCGTTGTCTGTTTTAATTGAACCAACTTCTTGCTTAAATATAGTTTAACTTGATGATAAACAAATTACTTTTTTCTACGAATAATATTCATGTGCAGTTATCACGTTTAAATACATTTCTGTACCTAATATATGAATTCAATATCATTTGCGAAATTACAGACCATATAAAAGTTCTGGAATTAAAAAAAAAAAAAAAGAGTCATCTTTGGATAAAAAATGTTTCATTTTTTCATTTATCTATTTCATTATATATTTACGTTCAAACCGGAAAAGAAAATCAACAATTTTTATAAAGAGAAAAGTTTCTAAACATAACTATATCTAACTTTCAACACATACTGCCAGTATTTAATTGTTTGATTTACTTTGTTATAAAGATTATAAAACAGAAATACAAACTGTAAATGTAATATGTAATGACTCAGTAAAACAATTACACAGAAAAGTATACATGTATATGTCTAAAGATTTTATGCGTTTAAGATGAAAAAATCGCCTACATTCAAAAAGATTAAAGTTATCATTTATGAACGTATCATCCATGCAACTTAATAAGTGAAAGTACGTAAGTAGAAAAAACACATAAAATTGAAACATTCAAAACGTTTCATTTTCAGATATTAAAAAATAGTTTAATATCCTGAAATAAAAATGTACTTGGTATATTTTGCTCTTTTATGGCTTTTATTTCGTGTTTTTGCTTTTCTCATTTATGTGTAACAAGCCAATCAAGTCAACCAGACTATTTTTAAATTTAAATAAATGAAACTTTTATGAAATATATGCCGGAAAAATAATATCATAAAATTTTATTCTATACATTTATTCATATTATTCGTTTTTCTTTGGTGTTTATTTAATGGTTTTATGTATAAGAATGCATTAATAAGATTTCAAGACCATGAATATTTATTTTTATATCTCATTATCATTTCACAAAAGTTCATTGCTAAACTTAATGAAAATTTCTATTAGTTCGTTAAAGGTTACGACGTCACGTTAGATGAAATGAATACTGGTATTGCTTTTTATTATGTCCTATAAGCGGAAGTTTTTAATTTTTTTCTGATTATAAGATTTAACAATATACTTTTTAGTCTCGATCAATTTATGTAAATAGTAGCTGATTCGCCCAGTGTTGTATGAATTTACATTTTTTAAGTTAAAATTAAATATATATGTATATATATATATACATGTAAAATATATATATATATATATATATATATATGTGTTTACTGGTTATAAATATAACTGTTTCCTAGCCCTGGTAAACATTTTCTGAAAATATATGCATATTTAGTCGTGCAAACATAAGCCGAAGCCAATCAAAGCCACAGCAAAAGAGCCTGTTTCTTAGCGCTTTTAACAAAATTTCACAAATTTTATTCTATTTTAAGTATTTCTACTTATCCGAACGTTTAGAAATTATTATATGTGATGTAAATCCGGTCTGCAGAGAAGGTGTAGAAAGATTTTCCAAACGTTTATTTAGTTTTCGCGTAGAAAAAAGAACCTCTGCGGGAGGAGCGAAGTGACTTGCTGTCACAAACATTTTAGAAAAGGTTAAATTTCATATTTTTGAAAACAGATTGCACCTTCAAAGAGAAGAAGGTCTCAGGTTCAAAAAAGTATTATTTGTAATCCGTACCGCTGAATTTGAGCCGTAGAGGAGCGTAGGCAAAAGGAAAAAAAATTCACCTTCAAAAGAACGAAATTTACAAATATGTCATCCGTTTTACAATGTCGTGAACTAATCCGCCGATGGGCATTAAAAAGAACGAAAAAAAGTCTCCGCTTGGCAGTGCCACTCTACCCAGCAACGCCGAGGCCATTGATGCAAATGTTTAATTTCGGTTTTTAATTAATATCTCGGCTAATTATAGAAAATGAAAAATATGAGCACTGGGGTACATCAGGACATGCCTTGGACTATTATTACCCAAATTTTCCGACTTCAACGTGCGATAGATTTCGCTAGTCATTGTCAACAGACACACGCACACTTAGCGAAACTTTTTTTTTAGTATAGATTACCTGTATAAGACATGTAGTGATGTTTTAATTTAATGTACACTTAAAATTAATTTAGATTAGATAAAAAATCTTGAAAGTACATTTTCACTAATGGAATTAAGTGGGTGTCTTTCCTTTTTTCTGTTTTGATGCGAAGCGCGGAAGCAGATTTTTAAACTTTGAGGTAAAACGCGAAAACACCGAAACAGCTCTCTGGAAATTTTCTTGAAAGGGTTAATACTGATATTTTTAAAAACCAGAAACAGTTTTTTGAAACTGAAAGTGCGATCTTTTATTTAGTGTATTTGTTTTTCCGTATTTGTTTTTATTGGGCGGTAAGGTTCGGAAGACAAGGAAAAAACCGCGAAAATCGAAGTTTCAAAAGTGTTAATATTAATATTTTTCAAAATAGATTGCGCAGTTAGAGTACTTAAAGTAATCTCTAATAGACTGACTTATTTGTTTTTTCTATATTTCCAATCGTTTAGCCGTTGGCTACTGAAAAAGTCGCCAATAAAAAATAACTGTTTCTGACCTTAGGATCTTCTCTATTAGTCATCTCTCGGACCGGGTACCACGCGCCATTTTGATAAAATAAATGTTTTTTTTATGAGTGTTCGTTGTGTTTTTTATTTAATATCTCGGCTAATTATCAGAAAATGATAAATCTGAACTTTAGGTGTGTTATTATCAGCCTTGACTATCCTCAGCCAAACTTTCAGACATCTGCGCAGGGTAGATTTTCCTAGCCCTCGCCAACACACACACAAAGACAAACTCTCTTCTTTAATTAGTATAAATGTTCTTTATCCATGCATGATAACTAGTTCAACTAAATACTGTTGAAAAAAGACTTAATGAATAATAAAATTATAATGCTGAAAGATGCATGGTTCTTCGTTTGAAGATGTTTACACTTTTTAACTGTTAAGGGACATTTCGAATAATAAAACGACGACAATCTATTCTAAAAATTTACATTATTGTTTCCATTATAGTACAATGTCTCTAAAACGTTTTAACTTCGACTGCACTCCATTCTTCACCACGATATACATATCATGTACAAGCAAAAATGAACAGTAAAATGTATGTTAAAGGTTTCATAATCACAATTATTATCTTTTCTACCTATCTTAAATTGAAATAAAAAATCTGAAAGAACTAAACTGTGAATTATTCTAATTAAACAAAAAGTAGGAAAAATTACGCCAAAACGTATACCATTCAGCAATATGCAGTTCAACTGAACGTTGTTTTATGGTATTAGACGTATGAAAGTTTTAAATTATTAATGATATTGATCATGTTTTATAAAACCATTTAAATAATACGCGTTTATTCTTAAATAGTTATAAAATAAGCATTTCTAAGAACAATAAAAAACAGTTACGAGATATTTTAAGTACTATTTTTTTTAATCCTTTGCGCACGGCTTTATTTTGATACTTTCCGGTCCTGAAATACGGTTAGATTTTTCTTTCTATACCTACATATATTACTATTCTGATGTATTTTAAAAATATTAATATAGTACAAGAATTTTAATAGTTTTTGCTGTTTTAAAATACATATAATACTGCTCATGTGATATCAGCGGGCATAGTTTGCAAGTTAAAAAATACACATGATAATTTTATATGCAGAAAAGGATATAAGTTTTAACCAATTGTTTTAAGTAGTTTTCCCAAATTTTGCATTAAAACAGAAAAAAAGAAAGTTATAAAAGAAGGGTATCCTGTTCTGATTTATATTAAATAAATTGGAGAAAACTATTCCCCCCGCAGATATATCGCAGACGACTATATTTCTAATACTTTGTTTACCAATATTTCTGAAGAATAATATTCATAGTAAAACTTCTAATAGCAACCTATCAAGAACTGTATTTCTTTGAAACAGTTGTAGACAAAATATCTTTTAAAAAATAGCCGCCTGTGACAACCCTACACCCTCGAAATACACGTGATACGTAGTGGTGGAAGAACTTGATAGTTTCATATTTGGCGAAAATTGAGAAATCATATAATAGCATTTTTAATTTTAGATTCGTTGTTTAACGTACTAGTACTACATAAACAATTTCAATTATAACTTTTTACTGTGTTTTTCAAAAAATGCACCAAAAGTCATGCCCACATGAAAGTTTTCCAACATCTTTATTTTTACATTAAAAAGACAGGAATTAATTGATATTTCTTTATTTTACACACATTTTGATGTATTTATATGAAATATTAAGTTCATAACTTAAACAAAATCTTCTGAAAAGCTTGACGGAAGTACAAAACTTATATTTCCTTTTTGTTGAGGAGCATCCTGTAATGCTGATATTTTCAGCTAACGTAACAAAAATTGAAAAACATGAGAAAAAATTGCAAATACTTTCTCACAGTAAAACATGTTTTGTTAAAAAATGTTTAAATAGAAAATTTGTTTTACCTTACGTTTGTTTTGTTGTTATTTTTATAAGGAAAATATATGCAAATAAATATCATTACATTTGATTCAAAACTATGTACACAAGAAATTGGACTTCATTTTGCTTTATCCAACAACTAAACAAATCCCAAGGCAGCAACGATTATAAAGATAAATTAAGAAAATGATTCGTATCACGCTTGTAAACGTGATCAATTTTCTAAACGGACGCGCAAATGAATGTTACACTTTCCGTCTACTGACTTATGCAATATTTGTTAGTAATTTATAACATACAAACATTTTTGCTATAGAAATATTTATGGTAAATATGTTCATATTTTATAGCATTAAAAATATTTCTAAAGTGGACAAGTATACTTTGATGAAAAGTAATATTCGAATGACATTCATAGTTTTATTATTATTATTATTATTATTATTATTATTATTATTATTATTATTATTTAGAAAGTAATTCAACTGCGCACATTGTATAATATTTCAATAAAAAAATAATTAATTAATTTCGTAGGGTCCAATTTGTGCATTGGCAGGTGGGACCTTCTCCCAGGATCCCCCTCCCCTAATTTAAAGAGGGTGGGAGTAATAGTTAATTTAATAATTATTATGTTGCTCATTAGTGTACAAATTTAAATATACATTATTTTAAATTAAAAAAAAATTCCGATTTTTCTAAAATGCCCATTATTAACACAGCACATTACACTTCCATATCTACAAATCAAATTACTTTTGTTTTTTACTTTAGCTCTTAACACACTCAGGTCGGGCGGTTTTCGTCTTTTAAACAGCAAGTCCCGCCTATGGGCGTTACATTTGCATACTACATTATTTAGCTATAAGATTTTTTCACCTTGTTTTTATATTATAAATGAATGTATATAATAATGTATTGTCTCTAATCGAACTATTTATATGCATAGTACTCTAATAGTAAAAATACGAATTTTGAGTATGTTTTATGAGAAATAATGTAAAATATAAAACGCAAAATTACAACTCATTGGCGCAATTACAAATGTCCTAAAGACGTGAATTCACGTCTCCCTTCCTCAATGTGTTGGGGGTGTGTGTGGAGATACACCAGAACACAAGTTTGGATGTAGAAAAGAAGTTCACACTGGAGGAATTTTTGTGGGTTTCATTAAAAAAGTACACTATTGGAGATGTTGCTATATGTTAAGTTCATGTATGGAGAGTGTTTCCTACTTTTTTTTTTAAAGTTTGTACTTTGTTTTTGGCATCAATGTAAACGAGGATGTCTTGAAAATGCAGTGTCATCTGTCCACTTCCACCAAGCAATCCTGAAACATTAAAAAAAATTCTAAATGAATATAATCTTTAGTATATTAGCTATGACGTAGCACAGTATTTTTTCAAAATTTAAATCTTTGTGAAAATGGCGGAATTTTATAACAAAATTCAATTTGGCCCCATAAAAAATGGCCTTACAGTGGTTGTAAAATATCGAAAAAAGGGGAAAAAATCGTATGCACCACCATTCTTAACAGGTGCAGTTATGCGAGAAAATAAGCGTACGATTCCATGTTATTTTGTTATCAAATTATCTATTAGAGATTTGAGAAGTGCTATTCGACTGGGAATTGTGTTTTTTTCTAAATTAGAATGCAATTTTTGAAATAGGGTGTCGTGCATATAGTAAAAGTTTTAGCAACTTTCAGTTTTCCAATTTTAACACTCACATATTCACTTTGTGCTCCTTGGATGACAGCAACCCGGAAAGTGAATAGTTTATACTTTCTTAATAGAGCTATCAATTAAAATTTTTCCATAAATTTTGCAAAATAAAAGTAAAATCTTCCATGGAAAGATACCAGTGTCATTCAGTTTTTCTATACAATAATTATGGAAAAATTAATATAGAAAAAAAAATTATTAAAATTGATAAAACATAAATAAAAAAAATCTAAAAACTATAAATGTAAAATAAACAAACTTAATATATATGTACATATATATATATATATATATATATATATATATATATATATATATATATATATATATATATATTTCAACTTTCCCGTTTACTGCCAAGGGTTTTTTACTGTGATTGCAAACAATGACAGAAGGTGACGAAAAAGAGAGACTATGAATAAAATTTCTTAATATCTCGAAAATTAATGATGAAAATGAGTTGAAAATTCAAGTGTTTTTTACCTCGTTCTTTTATTGTAAAATTTAATGTAAGGTGATGTGGGATAACTGGTTGTTATAGGATATTAATCGGTTTTTAGGATGATATCAATTCGCAACTAAGCATTTTCAGCTGAGTAATTGAATTTCTACATACAAGTATAACAAACTAATATTAATTTTAATGTTAATGTTAATGCCGCTAATTCATAATATCTGTGTGTAAAAAGGCGTTGTTGAAAATTAAGCTGTTTACTCGATAATTGATAGCATCTAAAACACTTATATTCCGTCTTGATAAACTGAGTAATACACTATGAAAACTACTCGGACGTATTTCCGAAAATCAATGGCAGCAAAAGAAAATTTTAATTAAAGTGTAATTACAGCTTAAAGTGATAAAAACATAACATAAAAGGCTTAAAACTTTTTTTAAACCTTTCGTGTTATGTTTTTATCACTTTAAGGAGTAATTATACATTAATTTTAAGTTAACAAGTGTTTTTATTATATTATTTGTAAAAGAAAGTTTGTTATTGTAAATCTTTCTTTAAATATCAAAAGTATATTGGTTTCTGAGGTTTCTAAAGGTAAAGGGCGCTTTTCGGGATAGCGGGTAACTCAGAAGAAATTATAGTATATTTTCGTTTGTGTTAATATTATGTTTTACTAGATGAAACATTTGTCTTTTTTATAGTGTGACAAGTTGTGACGTGCCTGTCAAGGCCGTTCCCGGCAAGCTCAGTCATCGAGCAAATTTAAGTTTTAAAACACTTTTATTGAAGATAAGAGGGCAAGGACAATGGCACACACTGTCAAAAATTTCCGGTCAAAGTTGTATCAATCCATGGAGCAACATGCTTCAATTTGGTGAGATCTTTATTTTTCTGTTTTCTGCGACTTTTAAAGAATAAACTTAAATAATTTATTTAAGGAGTTATTGTCTCTCTAATTTATAAAATTTCGAGTTATGATTTTTACACAACTGCAATAATATTTTCCACATACGATCCTACAAATAATTAATTTCAACCACCATTAAAAATAATACCACATCCTAGAATTCAAATAATGTTTTTAAAGGTAGGATAAATGCCTCCACTTACCCCTAATGCCGAAGAAAGTTTATAGACCTGACTTCAGTTTTTAAAAAAATCACTGCTCAAAAACCATTTTTTTTTAAATTCAAGTCTGAGCAATTGGACCTACAGACCATTAAACGGTGATATTTAAAAAAAGAAAAACATACGAACCACTTGGATAAAAATAGAGGTGTGGGAAAAGTTTAAAGTCGAGCCTTATCAAGGCGTACAGCATTCAGGATTTCTATCAAACTTTATCTTAGGTCGTAATTCATAATTTTCTCAATATAAATTTATTAATAATTTTCACAGTTAAAAATATGTTTTGCTGTAAAAGAATGGTTTATACTTTTTTGTGAATTTTTTGGTTCATTTAATGTACATTGTTAAAAGAAAAAACATTTTAATCTGATATATTATTAAAGATATAAATATTTTCAGGTGGATTTATAATTAGCATTATAATGTATTTTTAATTGTTCGGGTTACTGTTGTTGATGCATAAAAGGAAGATAATCCGAAGATGAATCCAGGTTCGACGTGAATGAGAAAAGAAAAACTCCAGTATAAATGTCAGGATGTTTATTTAGTTATCGTTTTCAAAATAAGATGATCAAAGGCAGAAGAGGGGTCAGCATCAGAGCCCCTTATTAAAAGCACATTGATAGCAAGGAGATCGGAGCCAGAGTGAAGTTGCTCTCTCGACTCGACTTCGAGTCGGAGTGACATATATCTCCCCAAATAGGGTTGCTAACAGATTGTCTAGGCGAGAACACTTCCAGACGGAACGTACAGATTTAATGGTATTTGTCGAGCAATGGTGCCAGATTGTTGGCATATGAACGTATTTCATTTCGAAATTTAGTATCGCCAAGAAGACTGCAACGGTCGAATACCTTCCCATGCGAATGGAATCTCTGATAGTCCAAACAGCTTATGTTTTTAAAGACCATAATATATTTTTAGAACTGGGTGTGAATTATTGAGTTATTAGGGAGACCAAATAAGGGCATGTATATGATTTGGATGCAAATGTTAGACATAATTTTAACTGACTCTCTGGCCGCAAAAATACATTAAGAATGTATTTTGTTTTAAGCTTGATTTCGAAAAGTAACTTACAAAAAGGCATCTGTGCTGATTTAATTCTTTTCTTTTTATTTTAATCGAAAGACCGTGAGAAATTAGCGATCCAGTACAAGTGACCGTGAAAAGGGATAGAGTTTAAATTACGGCGGGATTATTGTTTGTAGTTATAGATAACTCAATTAAATTTTTGAAAAAGCCGGGGGGGGGGAATATAATTTAAATAAAGAGTAGGGAGGTTAAAATTTAATATATGATTCTCATATCATAAGCATTAACAAACTTTGACCTCTTTTAACTCTATGAAAATTTAAAAAACGCCGAATAACTATGTTTTTTTTCTTTTTCAAGATGCTTTGATACTGGGAATTCAAATATAGTTTCAAAAGTGGGTGTTTTAAAAAATAAAACTCGGAGCAAGTTTTGAAATAGAAACTTCTACATATGAAACAAATGGTTTCATTCGGAAATAAGATAAGTTCTAGAAAAATGCTACCTTTGGGACAGTTTGAAGATAAAATGAAATGATGTGGTTATCAACTTTTTTTTTGTTTCTTATTCAGTCCATCCAAAATTTTTCGGACTGGTTAAATTAGCGGCCAATAGAAATACATAACGCTGTTTATGCGAAGGTGATGTCGAAAGCACCACTACATTTCGTCTTGTAAAATGCTAAATTTCATGTTGCTATCTTTTGTGTCATGCTAAATTTTTGTGTGCATCCGGTTTGTTATAACAGTGTAACGTGATCATGTCGGAGCTCGCGAAGGACGAACAACGGACGAACATAAAATTGAAGTTACTACTGTTACTGGACTTTCTATTTAGAAGTGTTGAAGCGTTTCATTGCGCAGATTTCGTCCTCGGTACCGACAACAAGGCATTTGGTCGTTCTTGCACGATAACACATTAACACATACTTCTATCATTGTGCGGAAGTTTCTGGCTTCTAAAGGGATCATCTTGCTCAACCATCCCCTTTACTTCCAAGATATGTCCCCTGTGACTATTCCCTTTTCCCCAAGTTGAAATTGCACCTAAATTAGACCACTTGAAGCAACTGTGACTGACTATTATACGCACATTGCATTGGTCTTTCAGAAGTGTTTTGATGACTATTATATTTGTTGTTAAAAGTATGTTTATCCCAGCGGAGATTATTTCGAATAAATTAAAAAAACACACTATTTACAACATACATAGGTGAAAATTTTCATTTCAGTTCTTTGTTTTTTATTTATAGAATCAGTACGGGAAATTTCAGGACACATTGTGTACATATATGAAGCAATTAATATTTATATTCCATCAACATATTTCCCTCTTTGTCCTATCCAGATTATTAATATTCACATTTCTATTTGTAACTTTTCGACTGGTCCACGTTAGCTTAATTAATTGAAACTCTGCTCTATTTTTCTAAATATAAATTATCATTTAAAGTTTACAATTTAAAAATTACGCATTAACAAATGAGAAAAAAATGCTACAATGAATAAATAGATTTCGTAATCTGTTAGCAATAAGCACAAAAATTTATTAAAAAAAATAATTTATTTAATTAGTTCTTACTCAATGTTCTTAAAATAGAGAGATGAATAGAATATTCATTCATGCTCTTCTTGAAGATAATAAAATTATATGTATATATATATATACATCTCTATTGTTAAACATCTGTTTATCTAATTAAAATATATGTAGTTATGTGCTGAAATGTTGAACAAGTATCACTGTAAATAAATCATAAAAAAAGAATAAATTCAGTATTTCATTAACTTGATGTATTTCCATGATTATGTTATTTTTTTTCTTGTATTAAACAAATTCTTTCACAATGGATATCAAAACCGGCGTGGTTCAAAAATGAGGTACTACAACCATTAATAAACTTATAGGATTAATGTTAAAATAGTTTTTATTTCTTGTATTTAGACGAACAGTAATTCCATGAATACATTTAAATCTATCTAAGTATTGCTATTCATAAAATACGTGTTTACGATCTTAATTTATCAAATAGCTATATATAGGGAGAAATAATACTGGTTAGACACCGACAAAATTAAAATATTTTAAAACAGTTAAATTCGTTAATATGTGAAATATCTGAAAATACAATAACTGAAATAAATTTAAATCCAACTTAAATAAGAGTTGGATTAAATTTGTTATTACTGATTTTGTTGAGATTTATCGAGAGGTTATCATTATTTTCACTTCATTAAAGTCAACCTTTAAATTTTGTTTATACAATTTATTAGTATTCAATACCTCATAATTCAAGACAAACAACGAACGCTCTGTAGTTATTATGTAATACGCCGTAATATTATTTTATACATAACGCAATGTAGTGCTATCATATATCTACTAAATATTTCCTTTCATTTTCATTTATACAATTTATTTGAAATAAATTGCTTCTTATAATAATGTAAATTTTGCCAACATAGCCAACATTACTCATACTTCCTACGAATAAAAAATAAATATCCTACACCTTGGTTAATATATTTTTTTAATTTTTTATAATATTAATTATTTATACTATTACAGAATGGCATACTTTGATGAGAGTTAAGTTTCTTAAAAGTTTTGCATGTCTTCTAAAAAGAAAAATATTATTATTTTGTTAAATGATAAACCATGTAATAGCATTTCACATCCGTCCGGCATGACTTGGCTACTCTATGCAGTACTGCATCGACTCATCTAAACATCAATTAGTAACCGGCCAACTAAGGAACAGCAACTTAGGCAACAAGATGCACTGAAGCCTCGTCGGCCTCGAGGTTTATGAAACAGATCTTCCCCATGCGGAGATCAGGCGAATTCTTGCCCTGTTGCCAGGCATCAACCCGTTAAGCTGAGGAAAAGCCCGGCTTGTAGGGGCCTGGTCAACTGTCTAAGAAAAAGTCTAATAGACGATAAAAATAACAGCTGAAAGTAACAGACCTAAATAATATATAAAAGTACAAGTGGTGTGTAAAAGTGTAAGTCGTTACGTAACATAATAAATATATATATATACATACAAATGTGAAACGAATATCAGTTTATTTAAAATTTGTCACTGTTATTTAAAATAAAAGGCTTTGTGCAGTCAATATAAAAAATCTTTCCTTTCAATAACACAGTAGTTAATGATAACCACTGTGAAAGACGAAGCAATGCTCTGTTAAAATTAGCTTTGCAGTCAACCCAATATAACAATAAATTCTCTGTACAACATATAACAATCAGTTGCATGGATGCTGATTGGTCAAATCGTGTATATCGGCTCCTATTGGGAATATCTGCAAAATTCCTTCAGATTCTAAAAGTCAATTTTTCGCCATATACCGCCAAAATGGCACATTCTTTCATTTGGAGTCAATCATGCTTTTTGTCATTGCTAATCTGAAATGTCTATTTTCCCGCCATGTCTCGCCAATGTCGCTAACATTTCGCCAAATTTGGAACTTTTTGGTGAAATGTTGCCAACATTGAGACTTCGTTTACTACCAACTATTTGCCATTATACTAACAGTTTCAACCTTCATGCATTCGCAGCAAAATGCATTGACTCGTAGTGATCCGAAAATGACCCACTAATCGAATTTTCTCAAACATGTGACCGAGCTCAATGGTCTTCTCGTACCCCAAATAGAATACAAAATTTCGTCAAAACCGTTAAAACCGTTTTTATATAAAATTAGCTTGACCTGTACTGACCCCAGAATGACCCACTAATCGAATTTTCTCGACCATGTGACCTAGTCCAAATGTCTTCTCGTAATCCAAAATGGTAGGGTACAAAATTTAGTCAAAATCGTTTCTGCCGTTTTTTACAACTGTTCAACAACTTAATAACTGTTTCAATATTCATGCAAACACATCGAAATGCATTGACACGTAGTGACCCAAAATGACCCACTATTCGAATTTCTTGGATCAGGTGACCTATCTAAATGGTCTTCTCGTGCTTGAAAACGGCAACATACAAAATTTAGTCAAAATCGTTTGAGCAGTTTTGTACATAAAATTAGTTTGACCCGCAGTGACCAAAACATGACCCACTAATCGAATTTACACGAACATTGATCTTGATCACATTGATCTCTCGAACATAGCTTTACCTTGACCCATAGTGACACAAAACGACCCATTAATCGAATTTTCTTGAACATGTGACCTAGTCCAATGGTCTTCTCAGACCCAAAAACAGCAGAATACAAAATTTGTTAAAATCGTTAAAACGGTTTTTAAGATAAAATTTGCATACACACGCAGAGTAAAAAGCCCAATGGCCTTCTCGTGCTCGAAAACGGTAGGATACAAAATTTAATCAAAATCGTTAGAACCGTTTTTTAGATAAAATTAACTTGATCCGCAGTGACCCCAAAATGACCCACTAATCGAAATTTCTTGATGATGTGATCTAACGCAACGGCTTTCTAGTGCCCGAAAACGGTTGTATACAACATTTAGTCAAAATCATTTGAGCCGCTTTTTAGATATAATTAGCTTGACCTTGACCCATAGTGACACAAAATGACTATCTAATCGAATTTTCTCGAACATGTGACCTAGTCCAATGATCTTCTCATGCCCAAAATCGCCAGAATACAAAATTTCATTAAAATCGTTAAAACCGTTTTTAAGATAAAATTTCCATACACACACAGAAACAAACAGATAGACACACAAGATTTGCTCGCATTTTAATATGAGGGGGGTTGAATAACAGTGGAGTAAGCAAATATTTAGTAATTTGATAAATGAAGGGTTTTGTTAAACTTGTCGTATTTCCGTTGTATTAAGTGGTTCGAATTGTTTAGCCCTCTAGCGACTCCTTAAGTATACTTAAGTCCTATAACTATGACATATTTGACTGTCACACTGAACAGAAATTAATATACTTTTAGTGAAAATGTGGCTATCTATATTTTTCAAATTTTTGACTTACTCCACTGTCATTCTAGTCCCCTCATTTATGATAAAGAGTTGTATTACACAATGTTACTGTTCATAGTTTTATACACTGTAAAAAAAAAGACAAAATTCTTAATCTACGATAATATAATATAACTACGAACGAAAATATAAAATTACCTCTTCTGATTTACCCACAATTTCGAAAAGCCTACTTTATCGATAGAAACCCCAAAAGCCAGTATATTTTCCAGATTTAAAGAAGCATTTATAAAAACAAAGTTTCTTTTGCTGTCACAAGTTTTCGGAAACGTTTCAGAGTAGTTTTTATAATGTATTAATCAGTTTACCCAAACAGAAATACCGGTTTTTACGATGATATCTATCCTCAAGTTAACATTTTCAGCTGCATAACTGAATTTATGCAAGTACAGAATTCCCTCGATATATCGTGCTATTTGGGAGATAAGAAAAAAACGCGATATACCGAGGGGAGCGATATAACAAGGAGGGCGATTAGAGTGTTAATAAATAAAAAATAAAAGCCCTAAATTGAGCTACAAAGGTTTTGATTTAATACTTGTTTAAAAAAGCTTGTTGTGTTCCCTGGTAAGAAAATAGCACGGAATTTTTTATCCCTGATAATGAGTTCTATTTTGTCAGGATGGATTTTTCAATTGTCCAGAAGAAGCAGAGCTTTTTTTGCAATCCTTTGTTTCCAAGGTGTAACCGAACTGAAGGAACAGACACATCATCGAACTACCACTTAAAAATTTCTTAGCGTCATCCAACAGTTTTGGGAGAAATCCTACAGATCACTGAAATTACATTAATTTCTGTTCAGTGTGACAGTCAAATATGTCTACAAAAATGGTAAGGTCTTCCGATTCACGTCTTTCAAAATTCTCGGTGTTTTACTTTTGCCAATTAAAAACAACTTTAGTTTGTGAGTTCCAGTCTTATTTTCAGTAAATAAGAGAGTAAATATGTCCTTTACGTCTTTGTAACCGGAAGTTTCAGGTACACTATTTACCTGTGTTTTCTTTGGCAAACATTTCCAAAATAAAGCTGCTTCATCAGCATTAGAAATCTGTTCTTCTATATACCTTTATTCTTTATTTATAATGCTTCTCAATTCAACAGAACATTTTCTACGGAATCATAATCAGCAGATTGTTTTTCGCTGAGTAATGAAAGTTGTCTAATTCCGTGTCGTTTCTGCCATCTCAAAAACCAACCATCACTTGCTGTGAATTCGTAGTTCGGATAATCTGTCATCATATTAGCCAAACGTTTAGCTATACTTTTGATGATAGGTCCAGATTAAAAAGCTCCAACGGCTCTTTGTTCCATAAACCATAAAAACAAAGATTTGTCAATTTCTTCTCCATCACTGACTCTCGTTCTTTTACTCTTTAACTTGGAAGTTTCGTTCACGGCTAGTAAAAAATTTCGTAGTTCTACTTCATCTTTCAACCATCCACAAGCAGTTGCTTAAAATCGAAAATTTAACGGGGGACAACTAAACTAGTCGTTGGGGGCCACCGTAATACTTACCCATCATGGATATGCATAATGTAAAATATTAAAATAAAAATGTGTAAACTACTTATAAAGTGCATTGCAATTCAAATAAAATCGTGGCTTGATGACGTCACAAACTTTAAAGGCTCGATTACTGAATTGCTTGAAAGAAACATCCTTATAACTCCAAAAATAATAATCCTATTAACTAGCGGTTTATTGCATCTGATTAAGCGTCAAATTTTCAATTAAAATATATCTTTGAAGTGAAATTTGGATGAAATACAGGTTCATGAAAAATCGAAGAGTGGGGAAAATAGGATTCCAAATATCTCGGCAACTAATTATCCGATCGACTTCATGCTTTATGCAAAATTTATGTTTTTTTATTGTCTTTTATATTCATTTCTTAAAATAAACAATTTCGAAAATTTTTATATACCTTTCATCAGAACGAATATTTCGAGAGTCCGAAAAAAATTGTTCCGGTTAATCGAGGTTATTGAAATGAAATAGGCTTTTTTCCATTATTACATACTAAGTACATACCAAATTGCAAGTCTCTATCTCAATTTTTTCGGGAGATAGAGCGTTTACAGACACACAGACACACACACAGACACACAGACGGACGGCAATTTTTTTTTTCTAAAAATATGTTTTTCAGAATCTCCAGTGTCTGAAACGTGTAAATCCGTCAAAAAAAAATTTCGATTTTCAAAACGATTACAAGACTTACCCGTATGATGGGTAAGTAAAATGAGAGAAATAGCCGAAAGCGTGATATCCGAGGCGCGATATAACGAGGTGTTACTGTATTATAATAGTAGAAAAATAATATTAATTTTAAAGTTAAAACTAATTCTGTTAACTAGCATGTTTCTTGAACATGGAAATGTTTACTTGAGAATTGATAGCATTAGAAATACCGATATTCCGGTTTGAGAAAACGGATTAATACACTATAAAACTACTCGAAAACGTTTCCTAAAATTAATGGTAACAAAATAAACAATGTTTTTATAAGTGCTTCGTTAAATCTCGAAAATACATTGGTTTCTGAAATTTCTATAGAAAGAGAATAGTTTTCGAAATCGTAGATACCCCGGAAGAGTTTATTGTATATTTTAGTTCGTGATTATATAATATTTCCTAGATTAAGAAACATTTGTCTTTTATTACAGTGAATGGAAATTTTAGTCTCCTGAAATATTTTCTAAAAATAGTTTTAAATATTTCTCAAAACTTTTTTAAATTTACGATAACGTTGAAAATCCGCCATTTTTTTAGTAAAAGCCATAAATCATGTATGGTTTTTGCCTTCATATCAGCAAAAAGTCTATTTTAAAAACAAAACCCCAATTTTTTTTGTATAAAAGTGATATGACATTTTTCTCGATGGAAGGAAATCCAAGAACCTTATCTTATATTTACTAACGCTTAGGTTTGAATTTCCAAAATTTCACTGTTAATTTTTCTAAAGTTTCTTTTTTCTTTAAGCAGAAGCGGATATATAAGACAAAATTTTAAAATTTTTAGCATTTAAGGGTATTTGTGCACTTTAGAAGAAGGACAAAAATATCAATTTTCCAATTTTTAGCTTAAATTGTAGACATCCCTAGTATATGGTGGCGAAGTTACGTAAAGATCCTAAGATTATAAACTTGTGAAAAAGGTTTTTTATTGTATCCATTTCCCTTTATATGTATCAGCGTTCGCAATCTTCAAATTCATTTTTCTCAGTTTGTGCTTTTTCACTATATCAGAATGATTCAAATGCTACGAATTCAATATACGTTTTTTAACTGACTCGCTGTTTTTCGGACGATCCTTAAGGTGCATTTCATAAAATTGGAGGTTGGATTTTCAGTATTAAAATTGTTTGTTATTTTTAAATAATAATGTTAAGTAAATAGTATTTTTCACTGTATTTTCTACAGGGTGTATCAGGATTGATAGTTCAAATTTGTTGGGGAGGGGGAGAATAGCAAAAGAAGGCAATATAACATAGGAAAGTATAGCCGCAAACAAACCCAGGACATTGTAGAGGGCGCTGTGTAGCCACAACTTCTGATCACGTGTAAAACTCTCTGCCAAGTCCAGCCGGTCGTCGTTCGACAAAATGATTTTTCAAAAGTAACATGAATCGTTATACGTTTAATGAATATTCAGATATGCATCTATCTTAGAGAGTGGCAGGGTAAAAGGGTCGAATAGCTGCGCAAATGTGTGCAGAACGCTACCCCAGTACATACCTTAGAATCAAATATTTGCAACGAGATAGGTTAACAGTACCTGTCATGATAGAGGACGCAACCGATCGACACGAACAGTTCCACGTACAGGGTGTTATTTAGGTTGGGTTAGCGTTCTTCACTTATTTGCTCCGCTCTTCGGGCGTTTTCCCCTGCCGCATCGTAAGTTAGATGTATACCTGCATATTCATTAAACGTATAAAGATTAATGTTACTCCTGCAAAGTCACCTTGTCAAATAACGACCGGCTGGACTTTTCACAGTGCTTTTCGCGTGATCAAAAGTTGTGGATACACAGAGCGCCATCTACAGCATCATGCGTTCGTTTGCGCCCATACTTTCCTATTTGATATTGTCTTCTTTTGCTATTTTCTACCTCCCTACGAAATTGGAATGATCAATCCTGATACACTCTGTATATGTGTTATGACATTATTTTATGAAATCATTTAATAATGTTTCAACAAGGTATTATTATACAACACTGAAATAATAATAATAAAAAGAACTGTTCAAATGACAGCGAATCTCTTTAAATATTCCACTACATATAATACTCTAAACTAAATAATGAAAACTGAACATTTTTATTTATATCGGGTGATTCAAAATTATTTTTCTGATTGGAAATGAAAATAACTTCTTTGTGAACAATGTCAGGAAGAATAGATTGAAAAAAGAAATATAGAAGATCAAAAACTTTTCATGCTTTATTATTGAAAATAAGCAGGTGGTAATACATTTCATGCCAAACATGGTCAAACATGCTTTTAGTGATTCGTTCTAGAGTATTCGCAATGCATACATCCAGTTTGTTCAGTGTTGTAGGCAAACGAGGTGTATAGACAAAGTGTTGGTAAATACCCATAATCGAGAGTCACAAACAATAATGTCAGGTGATTTGGGTGACTACTCAGGGCCTGATTATTACCTAGGCAAACTTCCACGCCTTTTTCGAAAAATAGTTTTCACCTTATTTAATTGCAAGGATCTGCGATTACTGGATATGCGAAAATCTGTCCGAACAGTTATGGAACAGAAATGTGAGCATAGAGAATGCCGAGGTCTACTGGTGTTCTTTTGCAATTTCAAAATTGCTAAGAAGTAATCTTCCTGTTAGGTTTTAATAGCAAATGTTGCAGAAATATACTGGATATAGTGGATATAGTGGTATATGAAAAAGGACTAGTGAAATTCCCGAGAATGCTCTGGCACCAGTGACTACGAACATGTTTCATAACAGTTCGCCTGAAAAATTCCACTTCTTGAATGTTGCCCGTGTGATCAAGAAGAGAGGTAGAACATTTTTAAACCGAGTAGACAATTTTTTTAATTTCTTTACGTAATAAATTCAGTTATTTTTTTATCCTATAGAGGGACTTCGGGTATTGTGAAATAGTCAGGCAATATGGAATACCGAGGTTTCTGTTTGGTAACGTGTTGCCATCAAGTGGCAATATCATAAAGTACTTAAGAACGTTTCAAGAATGCACCACAGAACGCATAGTTCATCGGTCGGTGCCTGGTTGCGTTGCATGAATAAATATTTATTTTTCGTGTTTGGAAAGTTTCAGGAGATATTTTAAAAAAACTTTTTTTCATTATTAGAAGTAATATTTTTACAATGACATTAAGTATAACGTACACGGAAATATTAACAGTTTATGATGTTATACTCGTTTTTTATCTCCTGATACGCACCAATAAACATAGAGTATTTTTTCCTAATCCGGCGCTGTCGAGTTATATGGAATACCAATATCTCATAATACTCTATGATTATGGACGCGCAAGGACAGATCCTTATATTTGCGATGTATGCAACTATGTAATATGAATTGAAGTATATTGGCTGACTACGTAGACACTTAATTTTGATCATGCTCTCTTGTTACAATTAAATATAATTTTTGCCGAATTTTGTTCGTTTTTATCCCTGTAATCCATATTTGCCGAGTATCTGACAATACATTAAAAATAAATCTATTATTATTATTATTTGTTTGCAAGTGATGGAATTTCGCAAAATAATTTTTGTCTGTAAAAACTATTCGCAGAGAGTTGAAATTTGTAATTGTATTCTGTTTTCAGATTTTAAACTATATCGGAAGTTGTATAGCACAAAATGTAAATAGTCTTCCATAATACATGAAGTTCCTCTATATTTTCTTTTTCCTTTTACCCTCCTATAGCTGCCACCTTCTAGGCTCTTTCTTACCACTTTCATTTAAGAGTAAAACTCGCCTTGTTTAAGTTACGATTTTCCATGATTAACCATGATCTTTCTATTAAAAGTATTCGTAACAAAAAAACATAAAAATCGGCACTATGCCGTCATTGTTTTTAATAAAATCATATACATACTTAATTAGGGCGATAATGTCGAATCATTCGGCTTAATCTTATTTATCATGTACCGGAGTCTTCGATTACAACAAAAGTATTAAGTTATCTATTTAGAAATGATCAAAGAAGTGTGTATCATTACCTACTTTTTTATATATAAATTTTAATATCATTCCCTATCGATGAAGATTTTGACAATATATTTTTTTTAAGTATTAAAACAAAATCATTTGTTGAACATGTTGTAAGTAAGTCCTTCCTGTGTGTCCTTGAAACTTTTTTTCTCTCTAAACGGGAATTCTAGCTATCTGTGATGAATAAGGAGAAGAAAAAAATTATAACCATTATTTCAATGTTTACTATATATTTTTTGAATTATACGTTTGTATTCTGAATTTTCCTCAACTGAAAATACAGAAATATAAATAAAAACAATTTAATGTGGAGCTGAGTAGCTAAATGAGTACAAATACTACCAAAACCACAATTATAGACTTTCAGGCGTGAATGAATGGACGAATGTAAAATTTAATGTAAAAAAATTCCACTTTGAATTATGAATAATAAAAAACTCTCACCCACTTTGGCCGCCGAAACTAACTCTCAAACGCTAATAAACCTGCTCTTAGATATCTTTAATTTAAAAAAAAGAACTACCTTTTTATTTTTTATGATGGCAGCTTTCATGCTTTCAAGTGCTCGGGATGTCTTTCCGATAATTTCCAAGTAGCTGTCTAGATGTTCTGCTAGTACTCCTAGACTCAATACTTAAGTTTAGGGAAAAGCCAAATAAAACAATACATCCCTTTAAAGAATTTCCCAAAATAAACAAATACAAATTCTTTAAATAAGTTAAAACTTAAGTATGAGTTTAACAATAAAAAAAATATCAACAATCACCATCAGTAATTTTAGCATGCGTTGTGTTCAATGACGCTTACATTAAAATTCTAATAACCCAATAAAATCTCCCCTGAAAAGAACAGGAGCCTTGGTTCATTAATTCACTCATTTGCTCATACCATTATAAATGAG
Organism: Maratus michaelseni; assembly: GCA_963931845.1. Classification (NCBI taxonomy): domain Eukaryota; kingdom Metazoa; phylum Arthropoda; class Arachnida; order Araneae; family Salticidae; genus Maratus; species Maratus michaelseni. Next base: position 148,967,172 of record OZ007589.1, on the reverse strand, counting down.
AAGAATGCCATTATCATGTATATATAATTGTAATTAATTACTCTTAAAATTTTTCAAAGTTTAATTACAAATTAGTACAAATCTTAGTAACAGTGCCTTAGATTAATTAAATTTACCTCTTCAAATTGGTTATACTTCAACAAATCTTACTATTTTCAGGTCTATATAATATACTTAGACAAAATTTACTTTCTTTCTATTAAAGTCACCTATGGATTTATTAAAATTCATATAGTAAATATAAAAAAAAGGAAGGCATTTAGTTCACCAATCAATACTTAATTTCTAGTAATAACCAAACTGCATAATCCTTAATTAATTAAATTATTTTTACTTTAGAGAGTTAAATCTTAAACATTTAATCCATCATATAAAAGAGATATTTACCAAATCATAATTTTAAATCTTCACCTTTAAAGAAGAACTAGGATTCTTCAACTTATTTTTCCTTTTAAATAAATAATAAAGACAATATGATGTCTTTTCTGAGTCAAATTTGAAATCGATTAAAGTTATTTATTATACAACAATAAATACACAAAACTAAATAAAATAAATACTATTGTAAAGGATAAAATTTAATACATTTTATTAAGTTATATTTTGAAGAGAAATATAAAAAAAAAATAAGGAAGCATGTAATCCAAGGATATTCTTTGAAATTGCACTCTAATCACCTTTTCAGGGCATTACGCAGAGTTTAGTTTCAAAAACACTGCGTAAATATATACAAAACAGCAATTGATGACTTATCGCGATTAGAAAACCTCTTCTCTTTCAGCCAAAAACAGCAAAAATGAAATATTGATGCATACATCCAAAGTACTGTCGACCCAAAAGAAAAACAACACATTTTAATCTCAAAATTATCACAGAAAAAAATGGAAATAGCCTTTCGATTAGACATTGTGCCTTCTTCCAAGTTACACTAAAAACAGAGCTTTTGGGGGTCGTATTCAAGTAAACTTAGACCAAACTATTACATTTTCAATCCGAACACTTAATTTTGACATCATATTTGGATTTTTCGGTAAATGTTATGTTAGGATTCCAAACCGGAAGTCATTCGGTGAAGTATTTTAGAAATGATGAAGGTTAAAATTTTTGGAACTCCTATTGTTAAATCCTGTATTAATAATTGCAAAACGAACTGCATTGTCTGTAGTTTTTTAAGCGTACATGCAAAATAACATGTAGGAAAGAAGTAATATATAAGATTTGCATATTTGAAGCTTTTAGAAATCGATTTATGTTAAACAATTCATTTTTTTTCGTAAGTTCATTTCGAATATATATATAATTAGTTTTGGAAAATCATATTGATTGTAACCTAATAGAAATTTTCTAATAGAAATCGATTTCGAAAAACTTCAAGTATAGGAATCCAAAATTACAGCTCATTGCGACAAGTAGTTGTTGAGTTATGCTTAAAAGATTACTCTCATTGCCAGGACTTGATAAATGCGGCCCCCATGTCGCCACTGGCGACCAAGTTATTTAATCTGGCGAATTTTTTTTCTTTGTGCACTAATTGACCTAAGAAATGAACACAAACCGTATCTTTTCTCTCAGAAAACGTCATAACTTTCAAAAAGTAGGTTACACTCGAACATATAGGTAAAAAAACACTTTATTGAGAAGTGCGCTATAATACAATATGACACACATACACCACACTATTTCTCTACATAATCACCTAGTCTCCACAGACATTTGTCGGAAGGTTGCACTAATCATTCGGTGTCCTGGCGATAGAAAATTGCGCCTTGTTTCTGGATCCAGCGTAGAACAGCTGTCTGAACCTGGTCATTGTTGGAAAATTCTTTCCAACTCAAATGTTCAAAATATTCAAATGTTTTTTGAGCTTGCCGAACACGTGAAAGTCCAAGAGCACCAGCTGGGGATTGTACTGTGGATACAGCCAGATCTCCAATCAAAAACTGCGAAGCTTACCCTGTGTTATGCGTACCTTGTGAGGTCCTGCAAGGTCGGCAAGAATACAATGACTTTGCTTAATAACCCACGTCTCCGTACTCGTGAAACGTTTTGCCCACAAAAAAATTACAGTTTCGCATACTTCAACGTTGGAGTATGCTTCCTGCTGATGCGCCATTTTTTTCTCGTACCACCCAGCAACGATTGCCACTAGCCGAATAAAATTGCTACTTTTGGAAGCCGTGGAAATCAATTATCGCCTCCGCAAGCTTCGCTCTTGTTTTGCAATGCTGCCATGTATGAGGGAACAAATGTAACTTACTTTTTAAACGCCCATTGTAACAAAATTAATAAAATCAGTAACGCTAAGTATATCTATACTAATGAAAGAAAGTTTCGCTCTGTGTGTGTGTGTGTGTCTGTCTGCGGAGCAAGATCTAGCACACCTACAAGCCTGAAAATTTAGATTTAGATAGTCCAAGCTCTCTCCAGGTGCATATGACAGTCAGAAATTTAATATTTTAATTATTTACTGAACTATTAATTAAAATGCACAAAGAAATCTCATCAAAAATACGCTTTTTTTTCTTCTGTTGGTTGGTTGTATAGAGACTTCACAGAAGAAATTAAATAAACCAGAGTAGCAATGCACAGATAAGGACTTCAAACGAAATAGAGTTAAACCGGGCCCTCCGAGATGACGCCGTGTGCTTTTTTTACCTTCTAGAAAAAGCAAACAGCGCCATCTCGGAGTCCCCACTTAAACCCAGGTAATTATCATGAAGAAAAACATGCCTGCAAAATGTTTCAAACAGGTGGCGTCTGTGGAAATTGCCGTGCTCAAGTGGCGCTACTTTAGCATGGCTGTCCACCGGTAACTTCAATCCATATTAATGGGGCTTTTTTTACATGACATTGTGATAGGGATTTATTATTTGTTTTATTTGCGGAGATGGAGAGGGGTAAGGGTACACAACTTTTTATTAAATATCGCATTTATTTTACTTGACCTCGCCCCATCTGTTTCCTTAATTTACCATCTTTACTAATAAATCCAAATTTACTACTCTGCTTTCAACACAACTAAATACATTAACATATTTTTAGCTTCATCCGTAGCGTTTAATTACTGTTTTATATAGATGATACCGCTATTTTAAATCTCAGCTGATAATGTTCAAACTTCTCTAAACCAGTTCCATATTTACTAAATTATCGTAAAACTCAGCATTCATAGCTTCAAGGTGTATTTCTAGAAAGTCGTTACCACTATTTTCGAATAATAGTCTAAGCCAAATTTCAAATTAATTTCCTAATTTAACCAAATGAATCAATCTTTAAAGATGTATAGTGGTCCTCCTAATTAGTTATTTTCTGAAGGATACTTGAACATTCGCCCCCACCGGCCCCGCTCCTTCAAGGTTTTTTCTCTAACTATGCCCCGTTTCCATATCTCAGCAACTATCTTTCCGATTTCAACGCAATTGATTCCAAACATTATTAACTTAATAGGCACCCTCTGTAACATTCAACTAAATTTATGAGTAGCGGTTACCACTATTTCCGAATAATAGTTTAAGCCAAATTTGTAATTAAGTTCCTTACTTAACCAAACGGACGAATTTTTAAAGATGCATAGTGGTCCTCCTAATTAATCCTTTGCTGAAGCGCACTTGAACATCCACACTTCCTCTGCGCCTCCTTCAAGGTTTTTACTCTAGCTATGCCCAGTTTCCATATCTCAGCAACTACATTTCTAATTTCAACGCAACTGATTCCAAACATTATAATTAACTTAATAGCCACCCACTATAACATTAAAGTGAATTTATGAGTAGCGGTTACCATTATTTCCGAATAATAGTTTAAGCCAAATCTGTAATTAAGTTCCTAGCTGAACTAAAGAACGAATTTTTAAAGATCTATAGTGGTCCTCCTAATTAGTCATTTACTGAAGGACACTTGAACATCCCATCTCCATCCGTCCCAATCCAAAACAATCTTTTTAATTTCACAGCAGCTATTGCTTACGTAAGTAAATGATGATTCGTTATGTGAGTTTAAATATATGATCATTTTCAGTTTTGAAACTTATATTATTAAAGTGCATTTTTAATCCACTAACAAAAATAAACGCATTTTTAAACAGTTGTTATATGGATTTTTTACCATTTAGCGATAATAAGATTATAGCTGATAATTAAATATTTTGACTGCAAAATAATATTATCACATTTAAATAGTTTTATATTATTCATTATTAAATTTAGTTGCAAACACGTATGATTTCATGATTAATAACATTGGACATTTATATTTATAGTTATTTTAATATCAATATTCAGAATTGAAAAAATTCTATTTAAGTACACCTTATAAAATGTATTATCGTTAAAATTTAATGAGACAAATTTTGTAAGCCTACTAATCTGGCAATAGATTTCAACTATTTAAAAGTAAAGCGGAACTTTGTAACAAATGAGCCTGAAATTTTCTTCTGTGTAAAAGGGAATTTCACGGATCTTTGGGGTTCTCGTACGTGTTGCACTGAAACGAACGGAAGCACCTAAGGGAATAAAAGAGTAATAAGAGCGTTACTGACAACAAAGGGAATTTCTTCTATGCACTCTTCTGTGCAAAGATTCTATGCACTTTGGATTATTTTTTATTTGTGTATTTTATGTAGAAACACTAGCGATAAATCGAAATCTGATAATTTCTACTTGGATAATTCGAACTCGGATAATTTGAACTCTGATAATTTGAACTCGGATAATTTGAACTCAGATAATCCGAACTTTTGGTTAATTCGAAATAACCATACAGTCCCTTAAAACTTGATTTCGAACTAATGATGAAATTAGTTCGGTAATTCGGACTTTATTCTTATCACATCGATTAATTCGAACTAAAAAATTTACTGTCTTCAATTAAAAAAAAATATTAGTTTAAATCCTTTATTATTTTCTTACTTTTAAAATTACAATTATAATGTTAAGCTACTATATCGAATGATCCGTATACCACATTGAATTCTCTGAAACAGGAAAAAATTATTACTTTTTTTCATCGTGCCAAATTTACAAATGTGAAAAAAAAAACGCATTGTGTACAAGGTATACCAATATGATGCCAGCAATTTTTAACTTCAAAGAAGAATTCAGCTGTAAGTATGTAGCATTGTCTGTATAAGGAGCAGCATATAATAAATTTGAAATATGTGGGAAAATTAAATGAAGACATCATGAATGCTACACTACACGAATTTATATTTTAGAAATATAATTTTTGTACCTATATTTATAGTAATAATTTATAGTAAGTAAATTTTAAAGAATAATTGTTTACTTTATTGAAGAGTAAACTTTTGTGATTTTACAAGAAGAATATTTCTATTTAAATTTAGTGGTAGCAAGTAACTGAATTTATTTATTATAGATTAATCTTTAACTAATCCATACATGCTTCACCGCGCAGTATATAGTTAAGAGCCTACATCAGTCATACGAAAAAACGCGCAAGCTAATGTTAAGTGTATGGGAAGGTTCTTGGCAGATTTCTTGCTGGCATTTTAAATATTTTTAAATGATGTTTTTTGCATAGGATAGCTGAGATCAATCTTTAACGTTGTTAGTTTTTACTTTTCCGATTTTGGTTCTAGTTTTTTATATAAGGGTATTTTTACTTTCAGAATCGGTTCCAACCGGCTCTAAAATTGAAAATATTCGCTTTAAAAAAACTGTAACGAAAATTAAAAAAATAAAACTAACAATGTTAGAGATCGACCTCAGCTGTCCTATGCAAAAAAAATCATTTAAAGCTATTAAAATGCGAGCGAGAAATCTGCTAAGAACCTTCCCATAGACATAACATTAGCTTGAGCGTTTCTTCACGTGACTAGCGTAGGCTCTTAAAATTATTATAGTAAAAAAAAGTAAGAAATGACAACTGATTCGGATTATGACTCCTGATTAGCTGGTAATATTCTCACATTCTTACAACTTCCTAATGAAAAATCTATAATATAATGCAAATAACACTTTAAAAACGTATTAAACTAAAAAAAATATATATATATATATATTATTACACTCTTTATTTTTTATTTATTTTATTTTATTTTCCACTTTTTTCTGTTTAAAATATTTCACTATTGCAGTTTCACATCCAACTGACATGGTTGAGTGGGCGTGGTTTGGCGCATTGTTGCTAAATGGTACAGTGTTGCCAGAAGGCTACTTTTATTTAATTCAGATTGTATGATTCCCACCACTTTTTTAAAATAGCGTAATTAACATTATTCTCGCATCATTTAATCTGTCGTTAAAGTAGTCAAATATTTCTACTTGAAAAAAAAAGTGGTGGGAATCAAGCAATCTGAATTTTAAAAAAGTAGCCTACTGGCAATACTGAAATGGTATACAGTTGTAACCATAAAGAATATCTACGCTTGGCTAATGCAAAAATACCTCATAATTATTTTTTTAATTTATAATTTATAAGTTCAGCAGATATTAAAATGTTATATTGTTATCGTAAACATACCTGCGTATATAATTTTCATAATTCTAGACTGTCAGGAAGAGAGTCAAAAATCGATTACAAAATCCCTACTTTATATGCATGAACCACGTTTAGTTAAATAAAAGAGTAAGAAATAGTAAACATCACTTGTCCAACCCCCTCCCCCCGGCCGCACACACACACAAAATGAAACAATATATACATATCACATTTTAGTTCATTATATATTACGATTTCTATTGCTTTATTTCTATTATTATATTTTTACTTGTGATATTCGTAAGACATTTTCGGCTTATTAATATTAATAATTTTAATTTCAGGCTGCAATATTTTTTATAATATAATAGATTTTAAAAGTTTCATAGTTTGACAGAAACGATTTCTTTTTCTAGTGTAAAAAAGGGTATCTTTTCTTTAATGAAAGCATGAAAAGTCATTTTCATTTTAGAATAGCAAAATTACATTTTTTTCCCTTTAAATACGATTTTGAATTAACGAGCGCCGAATGTAATACTTTTTGACATATTATTAAATGGTTTTATGCTTGAAAATGATTTAATCAAGAGAAAATGCAATTGTTATGGTAAAGTTTAAAATTCTTAATCGAAACATTAAAAACCTTTTAAAATCACCCTCATCTTCAATTTTGAACTCTGAAGAATTTTTCAAATACTTTTTATCCAATAAGTTGAAAAGTTTGTTGAAAAAATCTTGTTTTCATTTTTTTTTGTTTAAATGTCTGTAAATTAAACTATTTTGACCACAGAGCTTAACTTATCTTTCATTGCACAGACAAGTTTGTATAAATAAACGCGGGAAAGTATCATAAAAATATATACACAACTATCTGAGTCCTCAAGTTAACGCAAAACACCTTTCTAAAAAGCAAGTTTAAAAAAAAAAAAAGGTATTTGAAAAAAAATATATATATATCCTTCTATATATAAAAAAATGTAATGGTTTGGAAATGGACCAGTGAAAATCTGCGTAGATACCGCGAAACGTATCTGATTGGTCAGAGCTTTCTGACTTTTCTTAGGGGGAATTAACATGAAAGTAGAGAATTTATATAGGATGGGCGCTATTAGGGGGGTTACTAAGGGGAAGGGACCCGGGTGCGGCCAAAATTAGCTGTCAAAAGTGGCGCCAACTTTGCGCTATTTCCAGTATTTCGCCAAGTTGAATCCAATTGAACTCCCATTGAAATCCAATAGCGTTTACAACAAATTGAGATACTGCAATGCAACAAAAATTAATATTAGCTTATGAATAGAGCTTAATTGAACTATTTACATTATTTTTAAGCACAAACACTAACTATTTACAATATTCGTAACACTATATATACAATTGGTACTTGTTAGTTATCCTGTCGACCAAATTACTGTCGCCAAATTCATATTTAAACGAGCAAGGGATTTTCCCGATTATGAATGATGTAGTAAACGACTGGGAAGATTTTCACGAGACTTGCACCCTATACTAAATCGAGCACCAGAAAAAGATGTAGCTAGGTTCCGCATACAAGAAAATTCGTTTTTACAGGGTAAAACAAACTCAGCGCTGAAAATGTTTTTTGTTATAAATGGAAAAATACTCAATCGATTTGCACGAAACGTGTTAAATATACTAATTCGAGCACGAGAAATCCATCTAGTTAGGTTTCGAATTCGGGAAAGGTCATTTTGATCTATTAAAACAAACTGAGCACTAAGAGTGCTTGGCTAGGGCGCGATTACGCGGGGGGTTGGTGAGCGTAGCGAGCAGGGGGGCCGATCCCCCCTAGTATATATATATATATATATATATATATATATATATATATATAAACTAAAAGATCTTCATCCAATAACTAAAACATTAAAAATGAAACATCATTATAAGTATTTCTTCTAATATTTAGACAGAATTAAATACTGAAAACCCCAAATTCTGTAAAATATGTATTTTTTTCTGTTTTTTAAACTATAATTTCCGGTTATAAAGAGTTAATTTTCGGCTTATTAAATTAAGCTTATTCTTCGTAACTAATAGACCTAAAGATGCATTTTTTTCACAAATGTGATCTGTACAAAATAAATTAAAATTCACGATGACGGTCAGTTAAACGTTAGGCTTAATTATTTTTTTGAATCCGAAACAATGCAACACAGAACTACAATTTGTTGGGGATGTATATATATATCTATATGAGGTGTAAAGCATCTCATTTGACATACTGAATTTTTGTTGTCATGCAAAGTTGTTTAACTGCTTTCTGATAATGTTTTAAAAGTATATAGGTGAAAATTATTTATTATTTAAAACTCTCATAGATAGTTTACATTTCATGTATTATTTAGATTGTCTACTAACAACACCAAAAAAAAACTTTTATATGATAAATATCACATGTATTCATATAAATTTTCGGAATTTATTAAAAACGGTACTTTTGTATTAGCCGCATACCAGTGGTTGATAGCCAAAGAAAACGCGAACGATTTCGATATTTTATCAACGTTTTAATTCTGATTATTTCAGTGTTTAAGCGCATAGATCGCATACTGTTACATACATTTCTATTTATATTAACTCTGTATGCATCAGTCATACTATCTGTATATGCATACATATCGAATTGAATATCTGACAATCGCATTGCATATCTGTTAAATTTCTGTTTCAATTTATTTCGTTATATTTATTTATGGATAACATCTGAATTTAGCAATGGAGTATTATTCAAAATTGTAAAGAATTATTTACATTGTTTTAAGTGCAAACGGGTTAATCTTCCGTAGTCGTTTTGCACAAGATAAAATTAAAAAAATGCATACTTGAAAATAATTTCGAAAAAAAAAGAAATAAATAACTTTAGATACAGTTTAAAAAAATCATTCTAAAATACATTTTTTTTGCTATTCAATTAGGCAAAAAAATCAGATTATGTGTTGTTTATTAGTCAATACATTTGCAAAAAAGTAAAATTGGTTGTTCAGGTCGTTTCCATCGTCGATATGACGGCAGCGTGACACACGGACATGCTTTTGATTTATAATATTGATATGCCATAATAACCAAACATAAATTTTAGATACAAATTTTAATAACGAAAACTTTTTGCACTGTCCAGTAAAAAAAAAAAATCAATCAGAAAATGTTGCAAATAAGTTAACTAAAGGTCTAATCTTACTGAATCAGCTGCTTTAGAGGAAGCAATCTCGAAAGATTTGTTTTCAGTTTTCTTTAGAAAGCTTGAATCTTGAATGTCTCGAAACTTGTATTTTGTTATTTACATTGTTTTAAATACAAGCCCTTCACACATATATACCAACTGCTGAATGATATTGTGAATAGAATCACTTAAAATCGATATAATGAAATTAATTGTTTCTGCTATCGTTTCGGAAATATAAGAAAGCATTTCAATAACTTCTTATAGTAAAAAAAAAAAAAAGCGAAGTTATGTAGGAAACGTACGGTGAAGGTATTTTTGTTTCTATTATCACTAGTGTTGGCGATTGATCTCAACCACGTAATTAATAAAAGCAGATGGCGCATCGAGTAGGAAAAAAAAAAGGCTAACGTAATAATTTTTCGCCCGCCCCTTTTGGCTGACGTAATCAGAGATAGATATGCTGCTGAGGTAGTATTGTGAGTTTTTGAGTTTAGTTTTGAACATGCGTTAGAATATTTAAAGAAGACTTAATTTTAAAGTCTTGGGCGTTTACCCACAAATTTTTGCTGCGATGAAATATATTCAAATACACAAGTTTTATATGATAAATTTATTACTAGAAAAAAGCTTCTATACAGTTCTATACAGTTATACTTTCAACTGTGGAAATATTCTAATTTAAGCCGGTTTGGTTGAGATCGCTTCTGCCAACAGAAAAGGTATAATTTAAAATGCGGGAGGTACAGTTCAACCGTGCCACATATTTTGAAAGTGAGTTAGTTTTTTGCACTTATAGTATGATTATTTCTCTGTAAATATTGTAATATAGTTGTGTATGTGTTCTAAATTTAATCTTGTATATAGTCTAAACTTAAGCTTATTGTGTGTGTATTCCAAATTTAAGCAGTGTAAAATGTTTTTAAGTCATTGTATTTAAATATTCCATTAAAATTAAGATTTATTAATTTGTTTGTTTTAAATTTGAAGTCTAGTTTTGTTTTATTTAAGAATAAGAATTAGCCGCCCTGCGAGCACGTCATCGCAGTTTCGCGGCACATTTCTATGTCGGTTTTGTTTTCGTTTTTTTTTCTTTTGAGTTCTGACATAGAAAATGGCGAGCCAGCCAGGATTGTGTTTTTGATTATGATTTTTGATTTCGGTTTTGAGAAATAATCATACCATTTGATAGTTGTATTCAGGTTAGGAATAACTGATGCTGCATATTTAGTATTTATATTTTAAATATACTTTCGTTTTCATACGTTAGCAGTAAGGGGAATTTTAATTTATTGTATTAAATTAGAATTATAATATTGTGCTTCCTGAGCTTAGAATTTATGAGAATACGAGTCATTGTTAGAAATATTGATAAGATTGTAAATTGAGATTTTGAGTATATTTCCATTTATATAAAAAATGAATGTTGAGACGTTAAAGAAAAAACGTGCGACGGCACGTAGCAGCTTTACTAGAACAACTAAGGTTTTAAAGGACGAATTAAAAAAGGTCGAACCGGATAAATCCGTTTTAGATGATAAATTTGTTAAATTACAAACAATAATTACTGAATTAAAATCTTATGATTCGGAAATGTTAGATTTAATGATAACAGCTAAGGCTACTGACGATGATTTAGAAACTGAAGCTATAAGTTGCGAGGAATATTCAGATGAATTTATAACGCTCAGTCGCCTAATAAAAGAAAAAATGGATAATTCGGACTTTAAAATTAGTACGAGCTCTAATGTTGATAGTAGTGTAAATACATGTAATGAAAAACGTTACAAATTACCGAAAATTCAAATTAAAAAGTTTGATGGTCAACTGTTAAGTTTTCTTTCGTTCTGGGGTCAGTTTAAAAAAATCCACGAGGATAAGAGTCTGGATGATGTTGAAAAATTTCATTATTTGGCACAATCAATGTTACCGGGGACTCGAGCTTATGAGTTAATTGAGAGTTATCCCTTAACTTCGGAAAATTATCCGAAAGTCATTTCTGCGTTTGAGGAGCGTTTTGGGAACAAAGAAATTTTAACTGAGATATATGTGAGAGAATTGTTAAAATTAATTATCCAAAACGTGCGTTCACAAGGTAAAGATAAATTACCCCTGATGTCATTGTTTGACAAAATTGAGTCCCATATCAGAGCTCTTGAGTCTTTAGGTGTACACCAAGACTCCAATGCTGCTTGGCTATATCCCATGGTTGAATCATGTTTATCGGCTGAAATGATTAGGGTATGGCAGAGAAGCGTTTTGTTTAGTAACGATGGACCACGTCTCTCGAATCTCTTAGAATTTTTGAGAAAAGAAGTTGAAGGGGAACAGAGAGTCAAACTTGCACGGTCAGGGTTTGAAATTTGTCCTTCCTCCCGTGAAGAACGCCCTAAAGAGGTCAAATTCAAAAATAAAAAACTTCCCGTGAGTGCTGCAAGTTTGGTAGCAACCAGGGAGCAAAAGTGTGTTTTTTGCGGAAAAAATCATGAGAGTAAAGAGTGTTTCTTGGCTCGGTCTTTGCCCCTAAAGGAAAGGTTAGATAAATTAAAAGAGTTAAAGTGCTGCCTACGCTGTCTTAAGCCTGGACATTTTGCTAGGGATTGTAAACAATTTATACAATGCCATTTGTGCAAGCGATCTCACCCTATAATTTTATGTCCCGAGATTCAAGAAAAAAAGAGTGAGAGTGCAGCGAGTGTAAAAAGCTCGACTACGGTACAAACTACTATGTCTACACCTTCATGTATAAAAGAAGTCCTCCTTATGACATTAATGGTTGAAGTAGTGTCAGGGGGCATGAGGAAAAAAGTCAGGTGTCTTTTAGATTGCGGTTCTCAAAGGTCGTATGTTCTGAAATCTACAGCCGAAGCTTTAAAATTAGAAAGCCTTTCCTCTGAAAATTTAACTCACACGCTGTTTGGGGGAACAAGAACTGAGTCTAAAAATCATAAACAATATTCTATGAGAGTAAGTCCTGTAGGAAGACGTACGGAATATCAGTTCTGCTTTCTAGATCAAGAAAAAATTTGTGGAGGGATACCACGCGTCTCTAAAGGTCCTTTATTGAAGGAATTAAAAAAGCACAGAATTTGGATTTCAGATGTGGGTGAGGGTTACCCGGAAATAGAAATTTTAATAGGTAGCGATATTTATGGACAGATTCTAACGGGTGATGTAATTCAACTTAATGGGGGTTTGACAGCCATTAATACTAAATTGGGTTGGACTTTGTGTGGAGAACCAATAGGATTAAATGTTCAGAGTTTTGAAGGTGCACAATCCATGTTAGTAACTAATCTTCATGTTCAAAACATGAAAGTTTCTGATATGTGGAGTTTGGAAACAATTGGTATTGCAGATGAAGCGCAAACGTTTTCCAAAATGGTGGAGGATCAATTAGCTCAGGAACAATTTTTGAAGGGGCTTCATAGAAACGAAGATGGGAGATATTGCGTAAGCTTGCCTTGGGTTCAAAAATTTCCACCTAACATTGCCTCTAATCGGCATATTGCAGAAAAAAGGCTTTTTGCCACTACTCGTAAATTGAAGAAATTAAATAACTTTGACGAATACGATAAGATATTTAATGAATGGCTGTCTGAAGACGTAGTAGAAAAAATCCCTGAATCTGAAAATAATATAAAGGGACATTACTTGCCACATCATCCAGTTATCAAATTAGATAGTTTAACTAGCAAAATTAGGCCCGTTTTCGATGCCTCGTGCAAATCCGATAATTCGTTGTCGCTAAATGATTGTTTGATAAAAGGTCCGAATCTCGTAGAAGAAATCCCAGCGATTTTAATGAGGTTTAGAGAAAAGGCGATTGGCGTAACTTCGGATATTAGGCGAGCATTTTTACAGATCGGCATAAAGCGGGAAGACCAAAATTATCTAAAATTTCTTTGGTGGGAAAATAAAAATATTTGCGAATTCCGTCATAAAAGGGTTGTTTTTGGGGTTACCAGTAGCCCATACCTGTTGGCAGCGGTGATCTCATTCCACCTTAAAAATATGCCAACAGAGTTTGAAGTTGTTGCCCAAAAGCTTTTAAGTTCATTTTATGTAGATAACTGCGTAACTTCAGTTGATACGAGCGCAGAACTTGAAAAGTTTATGAACCAAGCAACTAATATTATGGCCGAAGCCAAAATGGACTTACGTATGTGGACATTTGGTCCCGAAAATGAAAGTTTATCTTCACAGAACACTGATCATGTCTCTCCCGTTTTAGGTCTTCAGTGGGACCGTATAAATGATGATTTATTCATTCCATTCAAAACGGATCAAATATCATCAGACTTATCAAAAAGAAAACTGCTAGCCATAGTTCATTCGGTATTTGATCCACTAGGTTTCGTTGTGCCAATAATGGTACCTGCAAAGTTAATACTTCAAGAAGCCTGGGCAATTAAGGCAAATTGGGACTTACCTTTGCCAGATGAATTAAAAACTCGGTTCTTACGATGGTACCAGGGACTGTCTTGTATTTCACAGCTTAAGTTTCCTCGTCGTATAGGTTATGGAAAAAGAGATTCTTGGTCACTTCATGTATTTTGTGACGCCAGTAGAAGCGCTTATGCCACCGTTATATTTTTAAGAAGTGAAGAAGATGGAAAGGTTTATGTGAAGTTCGTTGCAGCGAAATCTCGTGTATCTCCATTGAAGAAGGTGACAATTCCGCGATTGGAATTGTTAGCATGTGTTTTAGGTGCACGTTTAGCCAAATACGTTGCTGACGCTTTGTTCTTAGAAGAAGTTCCCATCCAATACTGGACGGATGCAACTGTAGCTCTTTGCTGGATACAACGAGACGAAAACTGGGGTGTGTTCGTGAATAATAGAGTCAAGGAGATTCGAAGTCTGTCGAAGAAAGAATGCTGGAGACACATTCCAGGAAAAATCAATCCTGCTGATATAGCCTCTCGTGGCTGTACCTCCCAACATCTGTTACGATGCGGTTGGTGGGAGGGTCCTGAATTTCTGAGAGCTACTCCCGAGGAGTGGGCTGAATTTAAATTTTCACCAGATGAAGAATTAATCGCATCAGAGTTAAAAAGAACAAAAATTATTGACCTAAGCGTGAAAATAGAGAGACCTGAGTGGTACGAACGTTTTTCTAGTTTTTCCAAAATTGTGAGAGTTTTCTCCTGGATGTTGCGGTTTGTGAATAAACTGAGAAAGAAGCCTTCTTATAATACTAATACTCTAACAGTGGAAGAAAAAACTAAAGCTGAGATGATTCTGTGGGGTATAGAACAGAAAAAGTATTTTAACGAGAAAGAAAATTCCGTCCATGGTCTGCTGGTGGTGCGAGGTGATGACGATGTTCTTCGTGTGAAAACTAAAATCATCGAACGTGATGATGAACTCTCCTTTCTATATCCAGTTCTTCTTCCGTCCAAGCATTACCTAACTGAATGCCTGATAAGAGAATATCATATAAAGTACTGCCATGCTGGTGTGCAGATATTGGCTGCCAAATTAAGGCAGCAATACTGGATAATTTCTTCAAAAAGAAATATAAGGTCTTGCGTAAGCCGTTGTGTCGTATGCAAAAGATTCACGGCAAAAGCTTTAACTACTCCACCAATACATTTACCCCTTGACAGAGTAAGGGATTCTGCGGTTTTTGAAATAACGGGAATTGATCTCTGTGGCCCTCTGCTTTTAAAACCAAAGGGTAAAGCCTGGATCGTGTTATACACTTGTGCAGTGTACAGAGCAATTCACCTTGAGCCCCTCACGGCACTCAGCACGGAGTCCTTCCTGCAAGCTTTCCGAAGATTCATCGCTAGACGAGGACGTCCGTCAACGGTGTATTCCGACAACGGAACCAATTTCAGAGGAACGGACAATGCATTGAAGCGGCTTGATTGGCAGAAAGTCACTGAAAATGAATGTTATCCAATCAAGTGGAAGTTCAATCCCCCTACTGCAGCCTGGTGGGGGGGATGGTAGGAGCGTCTTATTCGTTCAATTAAGACTTTGCTCGTGCGCATTTTAGGAAGATCCTCGGTGAATTTTGAAGAGCTTTTAACAATCCTTTGTGATGTTGAAGCCACAATAAACAGTCGTCCATTGACTTACGTTTCAGATGATTCTGATGAGCTCATACCTTTGACACCCTCCATGTTTTTGCAAGATATAAAACAAGTGGGAGTGCCTGATCTAGATTCCATCGACTCCAATAAACTGAATGTGCGTGTGAGTTATTGCAACACTTTGCGACAAGAATTGAGAAATCGTTTCCGCAAAGAATATTTGGGCCAACTCGTTCAAAAGGCCAGTGTTAAATGCCAAGAACTGAAAGTGGGGGACGTTGTCCTCATCGAAATTGAAAATAAAAAACGTGTGTTGTGGCCCATGGGAAAAATTGTGAAAATCTACAATAGTAGGGATGGTGCTTCCAGAGTAGTGCAGTTAAAGACGAACAACGGTTGTTTGACACGACCAATTCAAAAACTTTATCCACTAGAGGTTTCAACTGCTGGAGATCCTGTGCTCACCCTTACAACGGAAAATAGATCGAGATATGGAAGGTTGCTTAAACCCCGTAAGAAATAATGTTTAAGACTGTAATAGAATGACTTTTATTTGACATTTAGTTATTAGAAACTCTAATTCATCATGTTATATCATTTATATATTGTATTTTAATTTAGTTCTTACTATTTTGTTTTTCATGTCTTTTTATTTAATCTAGTATAGCTCAATTTAACTTTCATTTCTAATATTAAGAATTTTTTGTCAATTGTGAAATAGTTGATTTTAAGAAAATCAAGGTGGGAGGATGTTGGCGATTGATCTCAACCACGTAATTAATAAAAGCAGATGGCGCATCGAGTAGGAAAAAAAAAAGGCTAACGTAATAATTTTTCGCCCGCCCCTTTTGGCTGACGTAATCAGAGATAGATATGCTGCTGAGGTAGTATTGTGAGTTTTTGAGTTTAGTTTTGAACATGCGTTAGAATATTTAAAGAAGACTTAATTTTAAAGTCTTGGGCGTTTACCCACAAATTTTTGCTGCGATGAAATATATTCAAATACACAAGTTTTATATGATAAATTTATTACTAGAAAAAAGCTTCTATACAGTTCTATACAGTTATACTTTCAACTGTGGAAATATTCTAATTTAAGCCGGTTTGGTTGAGATCGCTTCTGCCAACAGAAAAGGTATAATTTAAAATGCGGGAGGTACAGTTCAACCGTGCCACATATTTTGAAAGTGAGTTAGTTTTTTGCACTTATAGTATGATTATTTCTCTGTAAATATTGTAATATAGTTGTGTATGTGTTCTAAATTTAATCTTGTATATAGTCTAAACTTAAGCTTATTGTGTGTGTATTCCAAATTTAAGCAGTGTAAAATGTTTTTAAGTCATTGTATTTAAATATTCCATTAAAATTAAGATTTATTAATTTGTTTGTTTTAAATTTGAAGTCTAGTTTTGTTTTATTTAAGAATAAGAATTAGCCGCCCTGCGAGCACGTCATCGCAGTTTCGCGGCACATTTCTATGTCGGTTTTGTTTTCGTTTTTTTTTCTTTTGAGTTCTGACAACTAGAGTCCGAATTATATGGAATTCCATAAAACGTATACATATACATATTCGGGCTATATTTTCTACGATTATAAATGCATAAAACTGCATACAGATTTGGGAAATTAATTACAAATATATACTTTTAAACTTTTCTTAAACAAAACATATAAATTTTATCTCTAGCACTGATACAAACAATATAGTGGGAATATAACGATAAAGTTCCATTTAATGTAATTTTTAATCTGGCTAAGATGAAACCCGCCTGATAATGTTTAATGGAAATATGAATTAATAAAACCATTCAGAAATTGTCACAATTTGTTAAACATACATTATTCAATTGTGTCATACTTGAAAAAAATATCTATATATTTAAAACGCTAAGTGATTTCTTTCGACAATCCGTGAGAACAAACTACTGCATCAAATTACATCATTCTTTTTTAAATGAAAGATATTTGGACACAGATTTGTTATCGTGCATTTGTTTGTTCGAAAATTTAATTAATTAACCGTAATTTTCAATTAAACTTTTTCTTCTGCTTATGACGTCATAAAGTCAGCAATCGGATTAACGCACACTGTTGCTAGGCGCATAGTTTATTCTCTGAACTCTGTGGTTGCGAGATAATAGAGAAATAATATTAAAAGCACGTGGCTTTTAGACCGAATTTTTTAATTTGCAAGTTAAATTTCGGTAAAAATATTTATCCGCGTTTTTATTAACGAATAAAAATTCATATTTATTGTGATGTCACGGGAATATTGTTCATTGGGTTTATTTTATTATTATGCATTATAACTTTGTTGATGCCATTTTTCATTACAATTAAATACAAATATATTTTGATTTGTATACATGGTATTTACGAATAAAAGTAACATATACAAAGTGTGTGTGAAAAGTTTGCGTCGGTGAAAATTACGTTACGTTTAGCTTGAAATGCATTTTAACATTGATAAAAGTGAAGAGAAAAATTTATATGATTGTGTCAACATGGCGTAATTTTAACTGATTTTTCCATTCTTAATTATAAAGATTAGAATTGGAGCCTATATTCATTGCTTCATCTTGATTGCATGTTACCAATTACTTTTTCTTAATATAGGTTAGAAGATTTCATTTTTTAATATAAAAAATTCCCAAAAGTAAAGGATTTCAGGAAAATTAAAATTATTAAAAAATAGTGTTATGGTAGAAAAATAAAACGAAATAATGATTGTATTTTTAGCTAGAATAAACAATGTAAGGCTAATGTTTTATAGAAATCATTTTGGTAGGTTTATTATGAGTTCATTTAACAGTTCCATATTAGCGGCAAAGTCCTATTTCTTTCACTGTGAATTTCTCTTTCGATGTCAAAAAATGGTAGTCTACTTTTGGACGCCAGTGAAAACACAGTGGCAATTTTTAGAAATGTATATTGGTTATGACAACAAACAGCGCTATCGCTTTAGCTTTCATCGCGCTTACATCACTTCTAAATATTACAAATTTCAATTTTTTACTACATTTTACTACATTTTATAATTTTAATTCTTACATCATGAATTAGAAAAAAAATCAGCTTTCGATTGAAATTTATTTGAAAACTGCCGCTTAATTTAACAACTTTTTAAATAATTTTCAAGCATGAAATGTTTTTCATTTCTATCGTAGCAATGACCATCAGTTTGCTTCAATAATGTAAAATAGCCCCTGGGAAAGTTGCCACAATTGAAAATAGATTTCTCTAACCATCATAAAAAGGGAAAAAAAAATAATAATAAACCCTGATAAATCATAAGATCAGATTATCCATAAGATAGAGCATGTTGGCGCTAAACTAAAATCTATCAAAAAAGAAAAAAACCTATTTTGAGTTTATGTTTAACATAAAATTGATATGTTGAATTCGCTGACGTGTATGTTGCATCAGAATATGCTACAAATTGTATTTTTTTAAAAGATCTTTTGGGTATTTCACTGTACAAGAGGTAAAAGATCCCCGACTGTGATGGAAAAGGGATAATCATCCTGATTATGTAAAGGGACGGAAGAAACTATACAAATAAATTACACTTGAAAACATTAAAAATCTCCCTCATCTGAAGATTGATTTATTATAGTAAAAAAAATTCTTCATCTGATTACCTTAAAACAATGGATGCGTTTTAGAAGATATGGATTTGAAATGAACAATGATTAAAGAAGACATTTAAAATTTTTTAATTTAAACATTTTAAAACACTTTTTTAACGTCGAATCTCGACGGTGCTTTTGGCAGATACAATGCACATGCTCATAGGAGCTCATTCGGTTGCATTATCAAAGGGGGGGAGGGGGAGATGTGTGCTTTATTTACTATGTTCTTTTATTTACTAAATATGAGATGAACGTAGGAATATACTATTTGTATGATACTTCATAGGTCCGTGAAATTTTCTTTCTTGCCGTGGGGAATATGGCGGTAATGTCAAACTGATTTGCATTACACAGTTGTTTACGGATTGTTCGTTTGGAGTTTGCATTGGAAATAGTACTGTATTTCACTGAGGAAAAAAAATTAAAATAAAATAGTTGAAAGACTGTTTCATTTGCACTCTTCTTAAAAAATAAAGAAGCTTATTTTACTGATATTGTTATAGTATTTTTTTCCGTCAAGTTTTGACGGGTTCCATCTAGTCTTTTATTAAAAAACTTCCGATTTTTTGAATACGTGTAATCAGATTGAAAAAAAAAAAAAAACTTTATTTGATCCAATTGTCTTCAAAATAGTGACTGCTAAAAAATACTTTACTCTGAAGAGAGAATTGAATTGAGCATGCCTGGTTCAAGGTCGTTTTAAGGTACACTGCCTATTACAGGAGAAGCAAAAGTTAAAATCATGTGTCAGCGGAACACTGAGTTTATTCTTTACATGAGAAACCAAAAAATGTACAAAATTAAATCAAATTAGTGCTCCCTATTAAACGTTTATACGAGTATACGTATAGCATGTATTATACGGAGTGCAGATTTTGGATATGTATGATACGACCACGGCGGTTATACGTATTATACGAAACAGCATATACGGTACATCGTATATACGGAACTTACACAAGCGGTTAAACGTATAAACTAGTGCTCCCTATTAAACGGTTATACGAGTATACGTGTAATACATATTATACGGTGTGCAGATTTTGAATACGTATGATACGACAAAGGCGGTTATACGTATTATACGAAACAGTATATACGGTACATCGTATATACGGATATTGCACCAGCGGTTAAACGTATAAACGGTTTTCGTTCATTGCTAAAAAAATATGCCTTTCTTCTGCTGGTCTGTGGATCAGAGACTATGAGAAACACCTGCTGTGTCCCGTGCAATTGGTTGTAAAAAAAATGGAATTGATTTTTTCCTCAGTTTAGATTTTGTTTTCCCCCCTTCAAATCTAAACTATTAATTATGAAATGATTAATTATCTTTCCCATATCTGTACCACACCCGCCCGGCGTTGCCCGAGCACTTGTAGAAAACTTAAATCTCTTACAAAACGGAACTCTGGCCACGGTCTACGATGGCTTCGGAACCGTATACCCGGCATGCTCGTACGCTCTAGAAAATCTTTTATTTCCCCCTACCACCGCCAGGGGAGCATTCTGTTCTAAACAAACCGATTTCCGAACGAACTTCTCAGACAGGTCTCCGCTGCCTACGTTACTGTATAGTGGGCGCACTACAAAATTGAGCTGGTTTCGAGAAGATTGGAACAGTACTACCCCAGTTATTGCAATAAGGCACAGTTAGAGAAAATAACCGTGAGTGAGGTGCCGAGGGAAGGGGATGTTCGAGTGTCTTTCAGAAATTGACTAATTAAGAGGCCCACTATGCATGTATAAAAATTCGTTCGTTTTGTTAAGCTAGGAACTTAATTACAAAGTTGGCTTAAACTCTTATTTGTAAATAGTGGTAACCGCTACTCATAAATTTAATTTAATGTTATAAAGGGTGACTATTAAGTTAAATATAATGTTTGGAATCACTTGCGTTGAAATCGGAAAGATAGTTGCTGATATATAGAAACGGGGCATAGTTAGAGAAAAACCTTGAAGGAGGGGCCGGGGGGGGAGGGTTGTTCAAGTACCCTTCAGCAAATGACTAATTAAGAGGAGCAGTATGCATCTTTCAAAATTCGTTCGTTTCCTTAAGCTTTGAATTTAATTACAAATTTTGCTTAAACTGTTATTCGTAAATAGTGGTAACCGCTACTCATAAATTTAGCTTAATGTTATAAAAGTGTGACTATTAAATTAATTATAATGTTTGAAATCGCTTGCGTTGAAATCGGAAAGATACTTGCTGAGATAATGCAAACGGAGCAGAGTTAGAGAAAAAACCTTGAAGGACGGGCCGGGAGGGGGGCGATGGTTGTTCAAGTAGCCTTCAGCAAATAACTAATTAGGAGGATCACAATACATCTTTAATGATTGATTCATTTGGTTAGGCTAGGAACTTAATTTGAAGTTTGGCTTACAGTATTATTCGGAAATTCTGGTAACTGCTTTCTAGAAATACACCTTGAAGCTTAAATGTAATTAGACCCTTGCCCCTCGTCATTCCCGCAAATATAAAAAAGAATCTGTTAAATAAAGTTTTCTGTATTAACAATCTCCATCATAATAATAAATGTCATGTAAAAAAAAAACTTAAACCCGACTAATTGTCATGAAGAACAATTTGCCTGGAAAATATTTCAATCAGTGGGACGTATGTGTAATTTGTAATGTACAGGTGTCGCGACAATCGCATGGCTCCTCTACGCTGATAACTTCAATCCATATTGACACTATTTAGTTAGAAATCCTTATTTATGTATCGCTACTCTGGTTTATTTAATTACTTCTACAATCGGTGCAACCAACCAGTGAACCAACCAACCTAAGAGAATAAAAGCGTAATTTAATTAGAGTTCTTTGTGCATTTTAATTAATATTTCAGAAAGTAATTAAAATATTAAAATTCTGACGCTCAGGTACACCAGGAGAGGGTTTGGACTACCTAAATCCCACGGAGGGCACTCTCCCCTCCCCCGGCCTACATTCCTAGTGCAGATAATCGGCCGTAACAAATAACTAACTAAACATACTTTTATTTTATTTAAGAATACTTTTTTCTATATTAAAATTATTTTGAAAATACGTTTTACAGCAAAAAAAGGGAAGAGAAAGCAAGTCATTTTAAGCTTGTGTGATTACGTTATGAAACCTGCAGTGACGATTATTTGTCAGGCTATAAGTAATGGAAATTTATAGGTACTAACGCAAAAATGAAATTTGTCAAGATTAACAACAATTCTTAAAACGTAATATCTTGTAATGCACATACACTTTGTATAAAAAATACAACAAGTGTCATGGTTAAAAAAATGAAATTGCGTTATACATTCACACATTAGAAAACATTAGCAACGTGGAAAGAACAATATGTGCGCAATTTTAGTATACGCACACAAAAATAAATATTTTTTTTTAAATTAAAAAAGAAAGAATATACTTAATAAGAATTAACAATAAATCTGAAACGTGTATATTCTCCTTATTTGCTCAAAAAGTCTTTTTACTTTCGTTATATATTTACGATAAGCGTTTATAGAGAAAAATAACAAGATTCTATGTATAAAACATATTATACAGATTGCTAAAGTAACGCCACAGATTTCCAACTTGTTCTCCGTTCAATGACGTAACACTGATGAGATCCATTGGCATTAAAAGTAAATACGATACTCGAAATATACGTATACTTCAATTAAACGTATACTTGAATTATACGTTTAACCGATATACGCTTATACGTATCCGGATACGTTTAAACGTATAGTTTAAGGTATACGTATTTCTTAAATACGTATTATACGTATATACGTATATCGGTTAAACGTATAACTGAAATACGTATCGCATCGGGAGCACTAGTATAAACGTTTAAACGGTTTTCGTTCATTGCTTAAAAAATTATTCCTTTCTTCTGCTGGTCTGCGGATCAGAGATTTTGAGTAACATCCACTGTGTCCTGTGCAGTCGGTACTTACAAAATAAAATCGGAATATTTTCCCCTCAGTTTAGATTTTGTTTCCCCCCCCCCTCTCCAATCTAAACAATTAATTATGAAATTATTTACTATGAAATCATTTACCTTTCGCATATCTGTAACACACGCACATAGCTTACTTTGATTTATGGCGTGGGCATTTCGCCCGAAACACTAATATTGCAGAACACAAACTTACATTGACTTCATATTTTATGTTGACATTGATCAATCCAACTCCTGGGAAGTTTCATAATCTTAATTTTATTTTAAAGATCCCCACGGACGGAGGGTACTCCCCCCACCGGCCTATATCCCTAGTGAAGATAATCGGCCGTAACATATAACTAACTAAACATACTTTTATTTTATTTAAGAATACTTTTTTCTATATTAAAAATATTTTGAAAATGCGTTTTACAGCAAAAAAGAAAAGAGAAGGCAAGTCATTTTAAGCTTGTGTGATTGCGTTCTAAAACCTGTCGAAATTTATAGGTACTAACACAAAAAATGAAATTTGTCAAGATTAACAATAATTCTTAAAACGTAATATACAACTTGTAACGAACATACACTTTGTATAAGAAATACCACGATTGTCATGGTTAAAAAAATGAAATTGCGTTATACATTGACACAGAGTAAAAATCATTAGCACCGTGGAAATAACAACATTTTACACATCAAGCGCAATTTGAGTATACGCACACAAAAATAAGTATTTTTTTAAATTAAAAATGAAACAATATACTTAATAAGGATTAACAATAAATCTGAAAGGTGTATATTTTACTTATTTGCTCAAAAAGTCTTTTTACTTTCGTTATATATTTACAATAATTGTTTATAGGGAAAAATAACAAGATTCTATGTATGAAACATATTATACAGATTGCTGAAGTAACGCCACCGATTTCCAATTTCTTCTGCATTCAGTGACATAACACTGATGAGATCCATTGGCATTAAAAATAAATACGATACTTAAAATATACGTATACTTGAATTAAACGTATACTTGAATTATACGTTTAACATATATACGATTATACGCATCCGAATACGTTTAAACATTTAGTTTAAGGTATACGTATTTCTTAAATACGTATATCGGTTAAACGTATAGCTGAAATACGTATCTCATCCAGTGTTGCCAGTAGGCTACTTTTTTAAAATTGAGATTGCTTGATTCCCACCACTTTTTTTTTCAAGTAGAAATATTTTACTACTTTAACGACAGATTAAATGATGCGAGAATAATGTTAATTACGCTATTTTAAAAAAGTGGTGGGAATCATACAATCTGAATTAAATAAAAGTAGCCTACTGGCAACACTGATCGCATCGGGAGCACTAAATCAAATACATATGATTTTCTCCATTGCAAAGATACCGAAAATGCACACCGGAAAAAAAGTATACCATAAAATATTAAAATTAAAACATCGATAAGCATATTCAGATATGTAGAAATGACAGTAATTAAGATTAGAGATCGACCGAAATTTTAGTTTCGGTTACGGCGTAAAATCGGAGTTTCGCCGAATATTCGTTTTCGGAGAAACTGCTGATAAAATTTCGGCCTGACCGAAATTCGGCCGAAATTATATGATATTTCTGAATATCGTACCTTCTTTCGGAAATTTTCATCCTTACTCATTGATATGAGTTGTATTGGCTCAAATGAGACGCTGTTTATTGCTGTGAACTCCACTGTTTATTACTCCACTGTTTATTACTCCACTGATCCGTCATGACTGATTCTTGATGCGAATGTAAATTATAAAGCAAGCAATGCATATCTGACTAAACTTAAAAGACGCTTATCACGTGATCTTTAAAAGCTGAAAACTTAACATTAATAGAAAAAAATTACTTTGAAACTCCAGATTGTTTCGAATGCTTTATGAGAAAGGTGTTGTTAAAACACATGACAATTTACGAAATTTTTTACAAAAGATATATCGAGGTATGTGTACTTAAAATATTTTTCATAAGAGGAAATTCGTATAATTCGAAACTATTTCTGTCTTATTGGTAAATTAATTACGTTTTATTTTATATGAAAATAAATAGTTTTGGAGAGAGGCACAGAGAGTCATCTTTCACCGGAGATAAAATTTTCAAGCAGGGGTACCATTTCAATACTTTCTTAGGAAGGCAGGCAGTAGCAAGGCTTTTTTTTTTCGGAGGGGGGGGGAGAGGGACACGGTGAGTGAACAAACATTTATTTTGATCTTATTGCGCACATCCTAAAAGAAAATTGACAACTGTTATATTTTTATCCTTATATACATTATTTAAATTCATTGTTAATTAATTATTGATAAATGCCTATAATTACTGGTTGTTATAAAATAAAAAAATATAAAAGATGTATTATTTATGTTTCATTTTTGTTTGAAACCTATACACAAACATATATATGATGTATGTTTGTTTGTTAGAAATGTGGTTCAATATACGTATAATTAATAAATTAAATAGTAACGTAATTAGTTATTATTAGGTAGTTATTAATTATTTGTTATTAATTAATTAATTAATTAATTAATTAATAATTATATGCAATTATGTATGTATTAATTAGTTTTTATTTTTTTTACACTTTGGTTTCGGTTTCGGCCGAAAGTGGGAAGATTGCCGAAATTCGGTTTCGATTTCGATTTCGGTCTTAAAAACCTGTTTCGGTCGATCTCTAATTAAGATGCCTAACTGCGCTTTCAGCCAGTTAGAGAAGACCTATTCCCATAGAACAGCCTTTCCCAACCTGGGGTGCGCGCACCTCTGGGGGTACGTGAAAATAATATAGGTAATGGCGAGAATCACAAAAATGGTTTAACTGAAAACACATAAAGTAAGTTGATTGTGTAACCTGTTGTGTTTCCGGTGTAACTCCAATATGGTGCACTCAAAATGAGGGGAAAGGTCAAATACACTTAATGATACATTGAAAATTGAATGTCACTAGTTCCGCCCATTGGTAAACATACTGCATGAATATTTCTATATTTCCCACCCATCTTCGCTAAAAGTGCCATTGGTAACTATACAATATTCTTTCCCATTCTTGTTATTCCGTTTTTAATAATATTTGTAGAATGCCTAAATTACGTCAGAGTTTCTGGTTTTAATATTTTATTTTAAAACATGTTGCAATTAGGGTCATATTTTCGTTTTCAAATATACGGAGTTACATTATTAACGTATATTAAAAGGAAGGCTTCCTTCCTTTTAACGACTATTTCATTTGAAGTTTTAACTTATTATTTGAGTGATTTTATTTTGTGTTTAAAATAGATAATGTGTTGAAATCCAGAATTCTCTTCAAAGAAGTTGCATCCCAAGTAGCTTGGGACCATTGCTCATTGAAAGAAGTGCTCCATCTGTCTGTATAATTTATTTTAATTTTGTTAAGGGCAATTCAAAACCTCTAGACCAGTGGTTCCCAACGGGGGGCAATTTGACTTCTCAGGGGGCAATTCCAGATTTTTGTGAACTCATACCCTCTGAATTATTTTTGTAATAGTAATGCTGTAGACTGAAAATAAGAGTTACACATTCAAATTAAAAAAAAAAAAATGAAAAAAACAAGTTTTTTATTCACTTTTTAAGAAATCTCCATTCAAAAGTTTTAAATACACCTGCACCAGAATATTTATAGAAAAAAATATTTAAGATATTTAGATACTTTTATCTATTTAAAAATTCTTTATAATTTTTCTGATTTTTGCATTTGAGAATTTTAAACAACTTTTTCGATTATTTATTGAATGAGTCGCACTGCAATATGTCACATGGAAATCAATTTTACACATGAAATTATTCAAGTTTATATTTAACAATTACTTGACGACCTTCCTTTAGAGAATCTTTTATCACGTTTTATTCTGATTAGAAATTGTTGTGTAATTTAATCGCAGAAATTCTGTGATTAAATAAGACAAAAATGTTTTATTCAAAATTATTAACTGGTCTAATCAAGGATTCTGAGCACTCTATACATCACGCTTACGTGGCGACCGTTGCGAAGAGATTAAAAGTGACCCTTTATGCGCCAATGATACTTTAAACTACGAGTAGTATCAGATGATTATAAAAAATATTTGATTCATCCATTACGTTCGGTATGTTTCAGGATCAATGTTAAATGTTTTTTACTCTATCAGTTCATTCATTTAAATTTTTATAAGAATTATATTTTTTAGGGGGAGGGGGGGGCATCATCATTTTAGAGATGCTTTGGTGGGGCACGGCCAAAAAAGGTTGGGAACCACTGCTCTAGACTATTCCAATCTTTGTACGAAGAAATGAACAGCATCCATACTACTTTGTGTTTGCACACAGAAGCGAAGGAAGTTTCAAAAACGAACTGACTGAAAATGATTTGAAAAATTGTTTGAATTGACGCGAGACCAGTGTTGCCAGTAGGCTACTTTTTAAAAATTCAGATTGCTTGTTTCCCACCATTTTTTTTTCAAGTAGAAATATTTGACTACTTTAACGACAGATTAAATGATGCGAGAATAATGTTAATTACGCTATTTTAAAAAAGTGGTGGGAATCATACAATCTGAATTAAATAAAAGTAGCCTACTGGCAACACTGCGCGAGACATGAAGTTCGAATTTTCTTTAAGATCATCATTTTCAGCTGTGCTCTAAATTTCATGAAAGAGAATGTCCTGAAATACTTGCATGCTTATCCTATATTCTGTCAGAAATAAATAAACTTAATTTAGGGTTACGAAACAGTTCCGTATCCAGGTTTAAGGTGTCTGACAAAATCGAATCTGTGATTAAGAAATTAGATTTTTGAGAATCTCGTATAAAACAAATGCCAGGCATACGTTTTTGTGATACTTTACACTTTCTTATCTGAAAACGACCTAAAATTATAAAAAGTAATATCTAGCATAATAGCTCATTTAAAAGGACTTAAAATGTCGTTCATACAATATTTTCGAAAGCGCTGTAGTGAAAATAACTGTATTTCAAACTCATTACCCATTTAACGATTTATTCTTTCAAGAAGCCGAAAAATAATCAATTTCTGAAAAATAATAGTTGATTGAACTTTTGACTGATTTTTCTTTACAATCTGATAAAAAAAAAAAGAAAGAAAGAAACATTGACTTTTGAATAGCACTAAAAGATCAGTGCGAAGGACTCATTAAGAGAGCTATAAAATACATGTTGTATTTCACAAATACAGAGCATTTTCGTCTTATGCATATATTAAGTACAAATATCGCAATGAGATTACGCTGCTCCTGACTTGTGAGGATCTCTCTCCGTTTGAACACGATTTTAAGAATCTCGGCTCCATGAAACGAGCTCAAGGATTGTGAGTATTAAAAGCCATGTTTGACTACTTGTATATCATGATGCAAAATTGTTATAAACTTTCATCGTAAGTTATGTTAAAAATTCGTTTAATGCTATACTGATTTCTTTTGATGTTTGGCTAATATTATAAAAAGTGATATTAACTTTAAAATATGCAAGATAAAAAGTAAAAGGTTAAAAATAACAATGTAGTTTGGGTCTATATAATATTTAGCTACGCTAAAAAGATTACTAATTTTTTTTAAAAAAAAAGCAAGCATGTTTACGTTATGAGGGTGAGGGCAGTGGGTGGGGCGTGTTTATGAGAAAAGGGGGGTACTCCGAAATGAAAAGCCTAATCAATTACGCGAAAGAAAAATGGTTGGGAAGCGCTGATATAGAAGAATGTCCATTGAACCCCATTAGACAATGTCAACAGTTTAATTTGCATTATAACATAAGTTTATAATGTTTTTAGAAAAACGGTTTGCCGGTTTGCACACACTCAGAAAAAGGAATTGATTAAAACAACAAAACATGTTTTGTTGAGACATTTTGGTTGTTTCAAGCAAAATTTTTAGTTGAAGTAAAAATTTGGTTTCGTTGCATTGACAAAAAAATATTGTTAATACTCTTAAAAATTTTTAACAAAATTTCATCAATTTTACTTGAGTTTACAAAATCTGATTTTTTAATTTTACCATAATTTTGTAAGTTAAATTTGTAATTTATACAAACTTTAAATTGTTGTGTAGTAGCCATAACTCTCTCACGTAACTTGCTTTATTTGACTTATATAGCTATAAAATTAAAGGATTAACATAATTTGTGTTTAATTAAAACTTTTTTAATTAGCATGGACCAAGGTAGTTTTAAAAATCCCCGTATCCCATTTATTACTTTCTTCTATCTTTAGAAGAAGAAAGTATTGGAGTCATGAAAATTTTCAACTTCTGGTTTTCGACGGATTTTACGAGGTCCTGAACACAATTTGACTGTTTTTAGAAAATGACTGTCTATGACTCTGTCTGTCTGTATATGACAAAAATTTTGTGGGCGCTCTATTTTAAGAACTAATGCACGGAATTTAATAAAACTTTATATTCATTTACTTCCTGATATAAATTGGTACTGATTAGTTTTTGGCGTAAATAGTGCAATAGGCGGCGCTGCTATGTTGCATTTTTCGCAATTTCTGCAATAGATTCGCGATTTTTGAAGAACTAATGCACTGATTTCCATCAAACTACAGATTGAGTTAGACCTTGACATAAATAGAAGCTGATTACGTTTTGGTGTAAATAGCCAAACAGGTGGCGCTGCTATGCTACGTTTTTCATGATTTTCACTATAAATAAATCTCAAGAACTAATGCACGGATTAATTTTTAAATCATTTTCAGCAGTGATTTACGCCTGTAATTCTTAAATAATAACCATTGAATTTTTATCCTGCCTTTTTTCCAGCGTAAACCGACAGAGTGAAATATGTCCCAATCCGGGAATCGTACCCGTGTCCTCAGAATAGCGAAAAAAAATCGACATCCATGATTTAAAATCATAAAATATAGAACTTTTTAAGTTTTTCTTAATTTCATTCAAATGTTCATTCATTTCATAAAATGACTTACATTTCATTCATTTCTTAGCTTTTAAAAACTCGGTTAATTTTTTTTTAATTAAAAAGAATGCGTACTTAAACTTAGATTTTGTCCCCTAGAATTGAGATATCCTGGCCATTTTAATTAAATAAATGTATGTTATATTCATAGAAATTCGTGAGTTAGTCAAGTGATAACATGCTGTAGCATCGTCAATGTATGTGAGAGAAACAAGGAATGCACCGTCCCACACTGGAGCAGGATACCTAAAAAACTGGCAGAAAATCAAAAAATCAAAAATGCGAATTTTAATACCGCCTTCTATTGAGACGATAGTGCACTTACCTTACACTTCGCTTCATAAGACAATGTTGTTCTCCACCTTATTTCCCCATTCGCGCTTCAAGTAAAGCTTAGTCGCAGTGAGTTTTTCCCAGAGTCAATATGTACGGTTTGTTGGCGAAATTTGAGAGTTGTCGTGGTTCATTATTATTACAATAAATTTTAAGTTTTTGATGGCATCTTCAAGTTCAGGTATGTGGATATATTTTAAGAACTTTTAATTAATAAAAAATTGTATTAATTACGTTATAATCGTTTTTACGGTGAAAGACTTAAATATTTACTCAATGCTCAGAAGCATTGAGACTTTTAGTTACTTTCCATGGATATCCATGCTTTGTTTTTTACTGTTTTAGAAAGTTTGCTAATTGTTCAATTTCGGATGATAAGAATTTGTTGTCGATATTTGGCCTTTTTTCAGTAAAAAAGGTTTTAGGGGACGAGGCCAGAGCAAGTTTCTATTTAGGTATCCTATTTAAAATTTATTTTTATTTCAGGAATGACTTCTGAAACGATGTTTATTATAAGAAAAGAGCTTGTTAGAATAATGAGAAGATGTGTAAGCAGTGAAATGGAAAAATGATTTCAATACTTGCGTGAAGAAATTAACACTTTCGGGCGTAGCGTACTATTAATAGTACATGTCTTTTCATTGAGTATTATTTCATCTTAACAATTATTTTCTTTAGTATATGTCTGTAGTAATAGTAGTTTATGTCTATACATTTATTATATTATTATGACTTCTTTTATGTTTCAGCATTCAGTAATACTAAAAATAATAATAGTTTGTTTAATTCGCTTTGCACCGTTGGCGATTCTTTTATTTCAAACATATGCTTCACTCTTTAAATTTAAAATTGAATTTACTTTTCCAAACGGATAAGTTATAATGAGATATAAAAATAAAATATATTAGAAATATTTTATGCCTGTTTAACACTGTTGCAATACGACATTTTCTAAACTTCTTCAAAATTTCTTACTTATTCTATTGTCATATGAATAGTATACAAAATAATTATTTTTGTTAAATTTCAGTAAATGACATAATCATTAAATTTCAGTAAAGTTTAACTTTTGTGATTTGCATTGCAGCTTTTAATATTATTAAAGTAAAAGTAAATTTTTCCGAAAACGGAAACACATTTTGAACCCGAAAGTGTTAAAAGACGTAAATGTGATTCGAAACAACAGAAAGAAGTGCTAAAAATACTTTCATAGTCCAAGACAGAGTATAAGACACGTAACACCAAAGCACGGCGAATGGAAGAAAGATTTAAAAATAACAATCAAGAATGGATAGAAGGATCAGTTTTGTTTCCTAATAAAATGGTAAATAATCGTGGTGGCCCTGAACATAGATTTAATGATAGTTCAGATAGAATAAAACGACTAAAAACTAATGAACTGAGAAATACTACCTCCGCGTTTGTGATGTCATACACAATTAAAATATGTCATTAATTTATTCCTAATCAGTAGTGATCTACAAATATCAAATAAGAGCAAAATAAAAATAAAAAACCTAAAACAACTTCCCACTGAAGTTGTATTTACATTGAAAGCTCAAACTGTACAAAAATTTGATAATAGTGATATGGACACTGAAAAAGAGGTACATACTTTAGAGTCACCGCAGGATTCTAGTGATTATGATTTATCAGATTTTTGAATTTATTATAGGGTACGATTAAAATGTTTTAAAAAATGTAAAAATTACACTATTTAAAAGATTTTTCAATATATATGTGTCTAAAAAGATCTAAAATGTATTTTATTTACATGGACCAGGAAATCAACTAACACATATGAAACATAGGAATCTTAAAAAAACACTCAGGTATATAATGCCAGTTATTTATGTACCTTGCCTCACTGTGCGTCTGTTAGATGTTCTTCTGGCATGCAGAAAAGACATGCTACCTGTTCCTTAATATAAGGGAGTGAGATTCAGAGTAGGATGCTGAAACTGTTTTGTTTTCTCCTGCTGGACAGAGGAAAAGCGGCAAAGAAAAAAAGACTTCGAGAGTTCTAACAGGAAAAGAGCTAGGTGGTGACTGGGAGGCTCTCTGGGTAGTCGACGAAGCGACAGTGTTGGGAAGCCGAAGCCTCGTGTTGGGGCTATCACGTTGTGATGTATGTTCTGCATATTCACGAGTTAAGAATTGGTTTCGATCATATAAAAATTGTACATATATTTTATTTACTTTTAATTAAATTGAATTTATATTCAATTCTTGCCTTAGCTGTAATGTTTATTATTATTTGAAATTAGCAAAAAAGTCTATACGCTACAAAAATTACCGCCGGCGTCACAATGCTCTGTTTAAATCTGAGTTATCTCTGCCAGAGTTACTGAAGTATAAAACTTAACTACAGCTAAGTAAGGATAGATCTAGTTAGCTTGCATATAATTAAGTATAATTATATGGGGCTAACACAGACACCAAATATCTCAGTTTTCTAGCGTTACACAATTTCCACAATAATAAAGACATTTCTCAGAATATTATTATTTTTTTTAAAACTATAATGTCTAAGTCTTCTTAACGGTTTTTTGGTCGCCAAAAACTGCTTTTCACACTTTATTCTGTAGACTTAGGTCAAGTGAATGATGTAATTTAGAAGATCTGAAGTTGTGTAACTAAACGAAATAAAAGATAAAACAATTGAAGCATCACGATTCTCCTAAGGGCCTAAAATATAATGTATTGCTTCTTCACACATATCGATCACTTAAAAGTTATTTAGAAAAGATTTACTTGAATAGTGCAAAACCATTTTATTCCGTAAATGATAGTATTCGAGATCCCTATTTAGTGCTTTGTTAAACACAAATAAGACGAACTTTTAATAAGAAGGTTAGAATTAGAAATTATTCGTGCATTATATACTATGATTCCCATTTTGTAGAATCAATTATAACATTGAGTGCCTTTGTTATTTTGTACAAGTTAAGGGACATTATTTTAAAATTCAAAATTCCTTTACATTTTTGTTTGAAATATATATTTCTGAAATAACTTCTGACGGTCTTTAATTATTAAAAATATTGTTAAATTTATAACTTTAGCAGTAACGTGTACAAAAGAAATTGAAAAGAAAGGAGAAATATCTTAACGTGATATTACATAATTTCGATGCATTTGATCATTAATATTTGAGTTCAATATAAGATTTAAATTAGTACTTGTAGATTAACATTGACGACTGTTTGAATAAAATTGACTTCATTATTTAAATAAATAGTTTTATTATATATTTTCTAAAAGCTGTGTATTTAAAATCTGTGCATTATTAATATTTTTTTAAGTTTTAATATTCTTTAGGAAGGGAGAAGAGGTAAATCACGAAGATGCCGCTTATAATAAATAATTCAATAAAATATGTTTTAAATTCTAAGCAAGATTTAAGTATTTCCTCATTCATATTTATGTTCGCATTCTTTGCGTGCGATTAAGCATGAAATTGGGAATTTGTGTTCTGGTATTTAGTAAATCCATTTAGTACTTTGAAGATACATTCGAAAATATATTTCACGGATCAATATGTGTAATAAAGAAACACTGGCTGAATACACTTCTGTTGTTTTATCATTTATTTGGATTAAATAGAAAGATGAAGATATTCTCCATTATATTAGTTTGAAATAAATCATCGAAGATTAGGAGACTAATAAGTTTTCCTTAAATTACGTAAAAATCGTAAGTATCCTACTTATTATAATTTTTAATAAGAAATTGCTTAGAAAAGAAACGTAAAAAAAAAATAAATAAAAAGAACTTTATGTCATGGTAATGAATTATTAAAAATATTGTCAAATTTATCATTGTTAACAAAAAACTAATTTTAGAAAGATCTTGACGTGATCTTGCATTAAAAAGATAGTAACGTTGGTAAATTATCTCAAACCTGCATTGAGGTTTACGCAACAACTATTGCATGTGTTAAATCTTAGTTTTTAATTACAATAATCAACATGCTTGTAAGTTTAACCATAACGAAAATGAAAGTATTTTTTTTAATAAATAGCTTAAAAAAACTATGGTATATGCACTGCTATATTAAATGTTTTTAGAAAAAAATAGTATTTTTTTAAATTTACTGCAGGAGGGCGAATGTCTGTCAAAAAAAGGACACTAGTAATAAATAATTTAATGGAATATGTTTTGAATTCTAAATCGGATTTCAATATTTTCTCATTGCTATTTAGGTTCACATTCTTTACGAGCGATTAAGCTTTAACTTAGAATTTCGAATTTCGTCATTTAGTAAATCCATTTAGTAGTTGGCAAATCTTTTCTACAGCATTTTTCACTGTTTAATATGTATAATGAATCAACATATTATATTCTAAGCATTCGAATTAACGGTAACGCTTCGACTGTTTTATTTTTACTTAGATTAAATACAATGACGCAGATATTCATCTTCATATTGGCCTGAAACAAATCATCAAAACCTGGGAGACTAATCAATTTATTTTAAACAGTAATTCTATAACGTGTGATTCAAAATAGACGTAATGGCGATTACGTCTTAAAGCACTGATAACAAACTCTTCCAATAACAACAAGAACGAATAATCATGCATAAGACATATAATCTGTAACACTCTTCAACACTAACAGAATATTATTAAAATATATAATTTTTTCATCAATGAAATCGATCATAGTCCGTCCTGTAATCAAATTCTTTTGTGCGTCTCTGTAAATGAACGATAAATGCTACGCACGCCATAATCTATAGAAACGCGTTGTAGTGCACCTTAGGGATCCTTTTTAACTGCATTACTTTTAAAGTATCATAACATCATTCAAATGCATTGCAAACGATTTTTCCCATATATCATAATGTAATGGAATTCGTTTGTAAATTAACTATAAATGATACTTATTCTATACTCCTGAACGAGCATATTTTAGTCCATTTCAGTGATTCATATCCTTTTTATGATGTTTAAAGTATCGTGATATCATTAAAATGGTTCGGAAACGATTTTACCCCGTAAAGGTGATCTTTTGTGTGTCCCTGAAAACGAGTTATAAATGATACACAAATCATTTTCATTACCGAACATTCTATAGTAAACATCAATAACATATTAAAATTTCATGACAATCCGAGTATATTTACGAGAGTTAGAATACGGACAGACGGCAGACAGACAAACCGAATTCATAAACACATTTGAAGTATGTTGGAAAGTGCTAAAAAGTATAAAATCAAGAAGAGCTTTTAGATATGGCATTGTCTTACCAGGGGCTGTATATATACAGTGCGCGAAATAATTATGGCCCTTTTGATAATTGTTTAAGCAAATACAAAAAATATAGTTACCATTAAAAAAAACCCATATGGAATATAAAAGATTATACTGTGGAATGAACATTCAAATCTCATATGTTCCAAAAATAGACTTATACAGGCTTTGTTCATGTTTAATTGATACATTAATCGCGTAATAATTATGGCGTCTTTTAGTTTAAGTCCCCTATATTAATTGTCCAAATAAGAAATCTTTAATGTTTATTCCACCCGCTTTTGGCATTGTAGCAAGCTTCCATTCGACGTATTAGCCTTCCATATAAGTCTTGAAAATATTCATATTAATAGGGTTCAATACTTCAAGAAAATGTGTTTTCAAATTATCCTTGGAGATAAAATGTCGGTCATTTACATAAACTTGTTTGCCATTTTATACCAAACATTCTCTATTATATTCAAATCAGGCGATATGGCTGGCCGAGGTTCAAGCAGTTTAATTTTTTTCGACTTAAACCAATCCTGGGTCGTCTTTGACACGTGAATTTTGCAGTTGTCCTGCTGAAACAACCAATTTCTTCCTACCATTTGAAGTCCATTTCGGAAAAACTGCTTACTTAGCATCTTCTGGTAATCAGAACTGTTCATCCTAATAATATTATAAATCCGATTGTGTGCAAAAGTTAGGCTGAAGCCAGCGTCAAAATGAAGAATTTAATGGTCCTGTATCTTTGCATATAGATGGTTTATAACCCGAAAATGAACATAGACTTGATTATTTTTTTATTATTCAAATATTTTTCTTAATAATTAAAAATTTCATTATTTTCATAGAGAATCAATAGGCACTTTTCCATAAAATCTAACCATTTTACTTTATCGTTGCTACGGCTTTGATCGTTGTCAATAAATAAAAACACAGATTTTTTTTTCCTCAACAATTAATTTTCAATTGAACGATTTTCACGTGAAAAATTCGAAATAAGATGAATATCCGTGATATTTGAAACGACAGTATGGAGTATTTATTATTGTATGAATATCGGTTACGTTGAGAAGAGATTTTCTGTCAAAAAATGCGTTATAATTAGAACAAAAAATTAACAATAATTATATTATTAAGAAAATATTTCGTTTGGACCATGGAACTATGAAAAGGATCCTCCTTGGCTCGGACATGTATGACGTCATAAATAAAACATGTATTTTCAAATATTCGTAATAATACAAGCAGCATGAATATCAGTGCATAATGAAAGTCGATAGACGTCATATTTAAGATGAAAAACTGAAATATTTTTTATCGATACTGATAATAATAAGCTTGAATATCAGCTACATACAGATGTGAGTTTTCTGCTAAAATTTACGTCATGATTGCCAGAAAAAGAAAATTACCAAAACTTATATCATTAAAAAGATATTTTTCTAAAAATGACGTCGTATTTGAAATAAAACAGTAATTTTCAAATATGTTTTCAAAAGAAGCGTGAATCCGTTCCGTACATTAAAAATACAAGGATCATTAAGTATAGATAGTAGACAAGTTTCATGCGATATTTAAAATGAAGAATCGAAATATTTTTTAACTGATTATTAGGCATGAGTATCAGTTTTATACAAATGAGAGTTTTCAGCTAAAATTTGCATCATAATTATTAAGAAAAGAAAAAATAACACGAATCTGTTATTAACCATTGGGAAAATGGTTGTTGTTTTCGGTCGAGAATGGACCTCTTGACGTCGTCACTTTATTCTTTTTAAGCGCTTTTAAAGAAAAGTTTTAACGCTTTTCGCGAAAGTTTAGCGCTTTTAACGAAAAAGTTAAAAGCGTTAACGAAAGTTAACGCTTTTAACTTTTTTAAGAACGCTTAAAGTTATTCTTAAAATAACTTTATAAGAATTTTTACTGAAATTCAGTAACTTTAGAAGAATTTTTCTTCGAATGGGCAATAGAAATGCACAAAATCGTTACAAAAAAGGTAAAGTTACAAAAAGGATAGATGCAAAT
Organism: Maratus michaelseni; assembly: GCA_963931845.1. Classification (NCBI taxonomy): domain Eukaryota; kingdom Metazoa; phylum Arthropoda; class Arachnida; order Araneae; family Salticidae; genus Maratus; species Maratus michaelseni. Next base: position 148,929,385 of record OZ007589.1, on the reverse strand, counting down.
TATCAGATATGAAAAAAAAACGAATTCAAAAATTGACGTCGGATGAGAAATCGTCTTATATATATTTTTTTGTTGTTGTTTATGTTTTTATTAATATATTGTAAATTTGGTACTTTCGTTTTATAGCGCCCCCCAAGGATGAATCGCCAAGCGACTAAGATTTATCTCCAAATTATAAAGCATGTATCAGATTATAATAATGTATGATATATATATAACATTTTTTTTCTGTTTTCATTAATATATTGTAAATTTGGTACTTTCGTGTTATAGCGGTCGCCAAGGATGAATCACTAAACGACCTATATATAAGCTTTGCGATGATCTTGGCGAAATCATAACTGTAACCTTGGCATAATCATAATTGTTTGGGCCGCTATAACACGAAAGTACGGTATTTTTTTTTTCTTTTTAAAGCTTTCGGAACATTTTCCCAGTGGTTATTGTAATTTGTTAAATTAATTTTTTTAATTAAAATCTAACCGTCTGTTTGTTTTTGCATTTTGCAACTACTACTCTTAGCATATCGAACGCAACACCATTTACTTAACACCGTTATCATTGATCCGAGAATGTCACACAAACTCTCAGAATTTAAAAATTTAAATTAGATTCCGAGATTTTTTTATTTATTTTATTTTTTGTATATTTTAACAAAGTTTCTTTAAAAACGGCAACTAAATTACTCCATAGTTGTGGATAAAAAGGGAGAAATAAATCAGATCAATATATTTTTTACGCCATTTTCTCATTCAAACTGAAAACAGAATTTATTTTCAATTTGAATAGATGGTTAAAAAAAATCTTGATTTTAGTAAAATTTCCGAAAAATGAAAACACATTTTCACTTATTCAAACGTCGGGAATCAATCTATTGCTGCAGAAAAAAAATCGTCTGTCAACGTATTGTCATTTATAGAACAAGATTTGTTTCAGCTATACAGCTATACATTAAACCATTGAGGCAGAATTGGATTTGAAGAAAAAGCATATGCTATTTCAAATTAATTATTTTGTTTAAGGGTTATTTTGCGTAAGGATGGTTGTTAAAACGTTTCACAAAGGCACTAAAAGTGAAATGGTTTATCAGGTAAAATTGACATTTGTTTTTACCCAATTTGTCGATTTTATTTGGCCCTCCTTTTGGCATTGGTTCCAAGTTAGTTTTCGCGATTATTTGGCTCAAAATTTCACTTTTCTAAAACTGAGTTGTCTCAAGGTCCCTATGACAAAAAAATACCGTATTGTCTCCTATGAAATGCGTTAAAGAGTTAGTTAATTATTTACTTTTTTAATAATCGTGAGATAAATATTTTGCTTGATTAATGCATTTATTATTCTTTTAAAGTTACGTGAACGAAGTCACGGGTAACAGCTAGTTTTTCTATATAGGAATTCCATATTTCTTTTATTTTTACATCCTATAGCTTCCCATATCATTATCGAACTCCCTCCTTGTTGTCTAGTAGAAAATAATAAAGGTTCTTTTTTTAACACTTTCCAACCTAGTTGAAAAGAGTTTATGACTTCGGTTTGTCTGGCCGTATGGCCGTCTGGCCGTCTGCCGTCTGCCGTCTGGCCGTCTGCCGTCTGGCCGTCTGCCGTCTGCCGTCTGGCCGTCTGTCCGTGCTCTAACTCCCGCAAATATGCTCGGATTGCTCTGCAATTTTTATATGTTATAGTCGTTATCTATAGCATGTTCCCTATTTCAACGGAAGTGTGTAGCACTTATACTTTTTTTACAGGGACACTCAAAAGAATTCCATTACATTGCGGTCTATGGGGAAAAATCACTTGAGGTTTATTTAAATAATGTTTCACTATTTTAAACGCATTGAAATTTATATATATCACTAAGGTGCATTAGAAGAAGCTTAATATGGAATAGTGTGTGCATAGCACTTATAGTTACTTTACAGGGACAGTCAAAAGAATTCCGTTACATTACGTCTATGGAGAAAAATCGTCTGCGGTTTATTTAAATAATGTTTCCCTATTTTAAACGCATTGAAATTTATATAAGGTGCATTACAAGAGGCTTACTACAGAATATTGTGTGTATAGCAGTCATCGTTCATTTACAGGGACACACAAAAGAATTCTCTACTGTCTGTTAACAATAATTCCTGGAAGTGCGTTTTAAGTTACTGAATGCGATTTTAATTTTAACTCGCTTTTTGTCTATTACGTGGTGTGTATAAATTCTGTAGATCCTATACAGGGAAGCACAAAATTTCGCGAACACATTTCCGTATTATTTAATTCCAGACGGAGAATTTTAAACTGTGCTACGCGTTTCCTAACTGAACTAAAATTTAGCATCCTATGTAGTATATATACAAATCTATAGATCCTATACAGGGCTGATGAAAAGTATTCGGATTACTTAGATGTTATCTTTTAGCTTATTAAACGGTATGATTTGTAAAATTATTTTGGAAGCGTTGGAAAGTGTTACATAATCGATGCTTGACGCATGATTTTTCGTTCTTGTTTATTATTCTTCCAATAGCTGTGCATACCATCTGGACAATCAAGATTCAACTTTTTTTCATCAGAGAAAATAAATATTCGCATTCACAGCTCCAACTCCTATGGCTGCGAACGAACTCTTTCTGATTAGTCTTATGAATTAAAGATAGCATCGTTTTTTTTCTAGAGTTTCCCCGAAATAAGCCCAAATGTATTCAGAAACTATTGTGTTCGACGAACAGTAACTGGTAAATTTAAGTCCTGTAACTGTGGAAGTTTTACAATTTTATTTGATGCTTTGTGCCTTAGAAGACGGACTTCCTTATTCGTAACAGATGCGGTCTGCGCGTGCTCGTCTTCTTTCCATACCCTGATGGCTCTTTAATGTATTTTCGGACGACCTATGAACTTCTCTAAATAACTTGGCAATATCTGCAGAATTCATGTTCTCATGTTCGTTTGTACCTTTAAAACATTTATTTTACCCTCTTCGATATCAGAAAGTTGTGAACCAGATAGCATATTATTTTTTTAATATAACACTTTAAACAAATTATTCAGTGAATTTTTATTTAAACTGTTGTTACAAATTTAAACACTGTAAAAAATGAAGTACTCAAAAGTGAGTAAGTCCATGTACTCATTTCGAAATGAGTATTTTTGGATCAAAAATGAACATGTGCATTCTCAAAAATGAGTAAGTCCATGTAATCATTTCGAAATGGTATTTTTGGATCAAAAATGAACATATGATCAAACCCAACATACTTGTATATTTCAGAATGTGTAATGCCGAAATTTCGGATCCTAAAAAGCTATTATTGGAAGGAAAAACGAAGAATAAGAGAAATGAAAAGTGGATCTGGTTGTTCTGGATTTTCATCAAAGTGGATCTACTGCAACACATTTACTCTTTTTTTCCCCTCACATTTTACACATCTACTTTTTTTTTTCTTGATAGTACTTCAAAATTATGATTTTTTTCCCACTAATTTTTTAAAAATTTATTTTAACATTTTTAACGTGAGGAAATATTGTGTTATTTAAAAGTTTCATAACATAATATCTTTGCAAATTATAGCTATGCAAATTGGTATTAAACTAAGCTGATTTGGCTTACAAATTTATGAATTACGCTAAAATTCATTATTTTATAAATTATAATTTTACAAAGTTTATAATTTTTTCCTTAAATTTATAAAATTAGTTAATATTTTTTTTTTATTTTTATAAAAATAAAGTTTTTAACTTTATAACGTTTTTAAGTTATTTCTTTAGCTTATATATTTATAAATTAAACTAATTTAATTTAAATAAAATCAATAAGTCCAGATTTAAACCTACCTATCCCAAGGTCATTAATTTTAAATTTGTCTCTAAAAATCATTTTTTAAAACTATTTAGTTTAACCGAACCGTACGCAAAAGCTCTCAGCATAGCTGAAATATAATAATTTAATTTATTATAAAAAAAACTTATTTGCATAATATTTTTTAAATAAGACATTAAAAAAATATTTTAATAGCATGTAATAAACACGTCTGATTAAGATAATTGTTGTTTTTATTAGAATTGATAAATAGACAATCAGGCAAATAATTTAACAAAATTATATGTTCGAATAAAGAAATTGTTGGTACTGTTGCAAAAAGAAGCAATCAGTATTCTTAATACAATGTTTTACGCATATAATACATAATAAATTGAAATTTATCTGTTACAAGGCACCAAATCATACAGCAAAATATTGAAAATTATGAAAATAAAACATTAAAAACATTAGAACTGAAAAAATCCAACTACAGATGAAACCTCAAGTTTTTGCAAGTTTTGCAAAGTAACTAACAACATTTGAGAAGGAGGCGTGACCACACATGGCGCGTTGGTCTGAGTCGTCAGGTTAGTACACAGGACATCACGGGTTCAATTCCTTTGATGGGCAAGGGTTGGTTAATTACTATAAACTCACGTAGGAATGAAAAAAATGAGCAGAAATGTATGTATCCCTTATAAAGTTGTCCTCGCGAAATAACTTTTTTTTATCCTGTAAATTTTATTTTAACGACATAATTTTTTTTTTAATTTGAATACATCCATGGGATCAAAAATGAGTACATGTGTTTCTCAATTTTGAGTACATTTGGATCGGAGCTATTTTGAGTATGTGACGTATTTTCAAAATTGAGTACTTTTTACTCAATTTTGAGTACCCATTTTTTACAGTGAAAAAAAATGTTTCTGCTAAACGACACGCATACATATGCACTCTTGATTGAGAAAGGACATAATTTTTTCGCTTTTGAAATCCAGATTTCACTGATAAGCTTTCACAGCGCATGCCCAAGTACTTCTACAGCTATCGATGTATGTGTGTTTACTTTGCATATTACAACGGAGAAAATAGCACATGATTTTTTTTTGTCATCTTACTTATAATAAAATCCAAAGGCGAGAAAGTGTCTGTAACGGTACCGGGCTGTACCACTCTGGTCTGCGAGTCGACAGTAGTTAAACGCCATGTTAGGCTTACTGAAAAAGATATGCTAACACATAACCACTAAACGATAATTTTTTCTACTTGAAATAATGTCTGTTCAGCATATTTTCGTATAAAACATGTATATCATATCCAGTTATAATGTTTTAAGTTTTAAATTAAAAATAACAGATTAAACATCTGATTACCTGATGTAAACAAACGAATAATGTTGCCATTCAAAAATACAAATTCCATCACAAATTCCAAATGAATGACTCTTTGAACGTTTCATTAAAATATCCGATTATGCTCTTAAAATATTTGTAAAAGGATATTAAATTCTTTAAATAATTTAAAGGATTTCTTTAATTTATTTCTGAAAGCATTTTTTTTCTGTAAGTACTTTTTTCGCAGATAATGTTTGCTATGATACGGCAATGACATTGAGAGTCTGACTTTCCAGTACTTACCAGGACTTTCCAGTCATACTAATGCATTTAATAATGAATTTAATAATGAATTTATTTTGGTTTTTTCAGGCATATTTTTAAAATAAGACAAAATCAGGTTTTAATTTGATAAATACTTTTAAAAGTTAAAGTTATATTATCTACTTTCGTCGTTTAAATATTTCTAAAAGCATATTAAAGCTTTTAAATGTTTTAATTTTGTTTAAAACCTTAAAAAACTATTTCATAAAAAATAATGTATATTAACATTTCTCTAAAAAAAAATTCTGTAAGCACTTTTTTTCTTTTCAGAAGCAGCGGTGATTTATTTCGTAGGGAGAGATTTGGAGGTTGATTCAGTATAGTGTCGCCATCTACTGGCGGATTTTGAAATTTTCTTCCATCGTTCCGGATTTCGGGTCTTCCCGAAGTTCACGATTATTTGACAAAATTCATGTTTTTTTCGTGATTCTTTAACAAAATTTGCATTTTTTCTGCTGTTCTTTGACAAAATTTGCGTTTTTCTTTACGATTCTTTGACGAAATTTCATTTTTTCGTAGTCCTTTGAAGACATTTGCGTTTTCTTTTTGCGATCCTTTGAGGAAATTTGCGTTTTTTTTTGCTATTCTTTGACGAAATTTGCCCTTTATTCACGATCCTTTGACAAAATACGAGTTTTTTCGGAGATTGACGAAATTAGCGGTTGTTTTTTTTCGATCCTTTGACGAAATTTCACTTTTTCGCGATCCCTTAACGAAATTAGACATTTTTTCGCAGTGCTTTGAAGAAATTTGTGTTTTTTTTTCTAGACCCTTTGAAGAAATTCATGTTTTTCCGCGATTATTTGACGAAATTCGCAGTTTTTTTTGCGATCCTTCAACGATTTTTTTTTTTGTGATCCCTTGATGAAATTTTTAATTTTTTCGGAGTCTTTGGAAGAAATTTGCGTCTTCTTCGTAAGCCTTTGACGGAAATCGCGTTTTTCTGCAATTTGTTAACAAAATTAGCGATTTTTTTTTTCAATCCTGCAACGAATTTTGCGTTTTTATTTTTGGTCCTTTGACGAAATCCACGTTGTTTCCACAGTCCTTTGAAGAAATTTTCTATTTTTTCTGCGAACGATAGACATAATTGATTTTTTTCGGCGACTATCGTTCAAAATTCGAGATATTTATGTTCGAAATTTTGACTGAAGACTTAAATTTTCGAAATCGAATGCCTTAAATTTTTAGGAAAACTTGATCACAATCACCCCTATGAAATAAATATATAACTATTTTTTGTTTCTAACGAATCGTAATATAAATTAATTTTAAACTAAAATTTGAGAGAAAAATGATTTGTTTTTAATTTCGGTAAGAGAAGGGGGGGGGGAGACCGTGTTCACTCGCCACTAAAGTAACAATATTTTAGTGATTAAACATTGAAACACAATAGACTGAAAAAAAATTAGGAATCGGTAAAATTTTCGAAAAATTTCAGAAAATCTAAAATTTTAGTAAAAATTTACAAATTTAGAAAATTTTCGAATTTTTCTTTCTGGGCTTCGGGTTTTTCCGGATTTTGGATTTTCGGATAATGGGTCATATACTGTAAAATGATTCTTTCTTATCAAACATAATTAAAATATAAGAAATGCATAGTACAGCCTAATTTCCATTTAATTTTGCTTATGTAATCAAACAATGAGTTATATAGTAAGTCAAGCTGTTTAAAAACTCATTGATAACACTTTTTTACAGAAACTTTCGCACATGAATTATTTGTTAATATTTATTTTTGTCCAATCGTTGAACTATTTCAGAAATTTAATACTAGGTAAATATATATATATATATATTTGTAGAAATCATTTGTCCTTTTTAAAATGTATTTTTCTACAATACAAACCTTTCAATAATAAATCTCCATGCTGTTTGTTTGTATGAAGTCTTATGAAAATGAAACGCAGATCAACAATCCGTCATTTTTGACGGGGTTATATACTAGTTATAATACCGGGTGATTATAATTAAAGTTACGATTTCAAAAATCGATAATTTTAAAGCTACTGGTCAGAATGACTTGATATTTTAGCAGAACAATCGTGAGGCAATGGAATTTTGTTTGGCGAAGGAAAAAAAATAGTTCCAAATTGTGCCGATAGATGGCGTTGTCAGGGTAATGTCAGGGGAAAGACCAAAAATGTATTCTTGAACCCGTTACGGCGCGGTGTAAATTTGTTTGCAAAATGATGAAATAATAGACTGACACCGGAATTTACAAACGAATCCATTAGTAAAAAGAAACTTGCTTATTTTCTGGTTCTTAATGAAAGGATAATTTTAATTAAATATTCTTGGTGCCGCTTGTCAGTTTTAGAATTAAAATTCGGTGTCCTTTTTTGTGACCACCGCCCGTTAAAGGGTTAAACATAGGAATGATGTTGACAAAAGGAAAAAAATAGAGTTCAGAGATTTACTAAAAATTTATTAGCGAAAAGACAAGACTACGTGTTTACAGCGACGACAGCGATAATGACAAAAAATGAAAAAAAAAAGAGCTTCATGGAACAAACACCTTACTGATTATTAAGGCATAAGTTGCTCAATATGCCCTCCGCCTTGTTCCGCTACTAATTGGAAGCGCAAAACGGCATGCTCCACAACAGATCGGAGGGTATCTGTACTAATGCAATGGGTGTGTTGTGTGATGCTTGCCTTCAAGTCGGCTAGATTCTGAATCCACCCGCTATAAACAACATTCTTCAGGTACCCCCAAAGCCAGAAATCACACGGGTTTAAGTCGGGGGAACGTGGCGACCACGTTGTTGGAAAATGGCGGCTTATGATCCTATCATCTCCGAAATTATCACTCAGTAGCTGCTTCACAGTAGTAGCAATGTGCGGAGGAGCGCCATCTTGCATGAATATTATGCGATCCACACACTGACGCTGTTGAAGTGCCGGAAGAACATGGTTACGCAAAAGTGCTTCATACCGCTTGCCAGTAACTGTGCAGGTAACGGGACCCGCAGGTGTGATCTCCTCGAAGAAAAATAGACCGACGATAAACGCTGCCGTTATTCCGCACCACACAGTGACCTTTTCAGACTGAAAAGGTAATGGCTGTAGCTGGGACGGATTCTCGGTCGCCCATATCCTGCAATTTTGCGTATTTACAGAACCTTTCAAATGAAAGTGGGCTTCGTCAGACCACAGAATGTTCCATGGCCATCCGTTGTCCACTTCCATCCGGGCAAGAAATTGCAGTGCAAAAGATTGACGTGCTTCCAGGTCAGCAGGTAGCAACTCCTGCACATGAGTTATCTTGTACGGATAACAGCGTAAGACGTTCCGTAGGACTTTACGCACCGTGCTGTTCGGCATATCCAGCATTCGGCCAATCCCCCTTGCACTGCTGATTCCAGCATCACTGTCAGTATGTTCCTGTAATGCTGTAGCCACATCATCCACTGCCGCTGCTGAAACAGGTTTCCTTCCTCTACCCCGTTTAACGTCAAATGAACCGGTCTCTTCGAATTTAGCAATCATTTTTTGCAGACCATTTGTTGTTATTGGACCTTTTTTTATGGATTTTAATGTCCGAAACTTCCTAATAGCTGTAAGTGCACAGTCATCGTTCTTATAAAAAAGCTTCAAGAGCAGAGCGCGATCCTTCATAGTCAGAGTCATGATGAAGCATTCAGGCAAAGAGCTGCTGCTCTGCATTTTTATGGTTGCTAAGTCTGCGGTGCGCATGTCACGTATTAGTAATTTGCATATCTTCAGACAATGTGAACCCAGACAGCGCCATCTATGGGCACATTTTGAAACTTTTTTTTTCCTTCGCCAAACAAAATTCCATTGCCTCACGATTGTTCTGCTAAAATATCAAGTCAATCTGACCAGTAGTTTTAATTAAAATTATCGATTTTTGAAATCGTAACTTTAATTATAATCACCCGGTATTTAATTAAAATTTTCCTTTCATTAAGAACCAGAAAAATAAGCAAGTATCTTTTTACTAATGGATTCGTTTGTAAATTCCGGTGTCAGTCTATTATTTCATCATTTTGCAAACAAATTTACTCCGCGCCGGAAAGGGTTCAAGAATACATTTTTGGTCTTTCCCCTGACATTACCCTGACAACGCCATCTATCGGCACAATTTGGAACTATTTTTTTTCCTTCGCCAAACAAAATTCCATTGCCTCACGATTGTTCTGCTAAAATATCAAGTCATTCTGACCAGTAGTTTTAAAATTATCGATTTTTGAAATCGTAACTTTAATTATAATCACCCGGTATATCAGCTAAAATTGTGAGAGGCCATAATTAATTCGCGCACTGTATATTCAAATATGAAGTTTAATTCTTTATATAGTACCATTTTCTGTAACTTATATTTAGAAAAATGTTATCTTGCGTCTAAGAAGGACAATAAAAAATTCCACCATTTTGCTACCAAAACATACCACATACTTTAAAGTGTAAGAATTTTTAGCGTTTTTCGGCATTAAATCTCGCTTTTTTTTATTTAAAAAAAAATGAATATTTTAAACTGTTTAAATGTTGCAATTTTTAAAATCAGTCACTAACAATCATCGCATTTTAAATAATTTCGGTTTTACATTCTTTTTGCATCCAATGAAATAAACTGCAGTTATCTGAAAACGCATATTGTGCGAAAAGTTAATATGTTCGCATATTTTGCCCCTAAACAGAAGTAGAATTTTCGAGAGTGCGAGGACGAAGTTCTATTAGTAATAAATATTTTTAAAAACTGTATCTACATTTCTGAATATTACATCAATTAGGTAAAAAGTTTTCAATTATAACCTGTGAAACACTCACTTAAAATAATATTGAATGCTTTTTTTCACTACATTTAGTTTAAAAGCCAGTGACAGTGACAAATACGCATAATAATAATATTTTATTTAAAATTATTTTGAATCTGTTTCATAGATTAAAAAAATTCTTTAAAAAGTTATGAGTAATTCATATCGTGTTAACGCGAAAATCTCCTTTTTGGATATAAATAGTGTCTCAGTATCCTTCAAATACCACTATTTTGTATTTTATTGTATATAATAAACTGTAATTCACAATCGGAAATGAAAAACTACCGCAAATCGGTAGCGCCTGAAGCACGCAAAAATTCAAACGTATGAAGAAAACAAGGAAATAATTTTTTGTACTATATTTCAGTGGTTCCAAACTTTAATGTTATGTGACTTTACTTAGAGTTTGAAAGTTGTTCGTGACTCTCCTAATATGCAGGTATGTTGAGGCTTTTGTATAATTTATTCTTTGGAAAAGGCGAACTTTTCTACAAAGAAGATACAAGAAAATAATAATAGACATTTCCAATGTGAATAATTAAAATAAATAATAATTGTGTATAATAATAATACATATTTTCGTTTTTACTAAGCATGTAAAATTCGGCATATTCATAATTGTATTAAATTTTAAAAATAAGGGTGTTTTATAGCATTGTTTTATATCATTCAGATTGTCTATATCAGTGTTGAAACGTCTTAATTCTAGTCTTAAGTTGTTCTCAACATAAAGTTTAATAAAACACTGTCATTCCACCACCCATACTATTAGCAATAGAAGCATATCTGTCAACTTTAAATTTTTTTTATTCAATTACTACCAGAAATTTTAAAAAGAAAAGAAATGTTTCTAATTTTAATTAGAAATAGATTAGACGCCAGATAAAAATGAAAAAATGTATTTCGTAGCAAAACACATTTTCCATTTTTATCTGGCGTCTAATCTAATTCTAATTACATTAGAAACTTTTTTTTTTCAAAATTTTTGGTAGTAATTGAATTAAAAAAAAATTAAGTTTGACATATATGCTTTTGCGCATGCCCGAATGATTCATTCGAATAATCAAAATAATCGTTATTCCCATCACTAACAATCTTTTAAACACACACATATATATAATAAAGACTAAATACTACTATTAATTTATCTAATCACCTCAATATTAAAATTAACTTAATATCACAAAGGTAACATAACATACTCTGTCTTAACTTTGTGTCATTTTCTTTAGACAGGTTTTTTTTTTCTTTAGACGAAATCACAGTACTGAATTCAAAGCCTCTAACAAACTATTGATTCCAAAGGACATGAACGACGTACAATAATGCAAATAATATCTTCTCCTTTTCCGAGAAAAACTCGAATAACATTGCAGTAGTCACTTCAATTTTCGAACTATTGATTTGATATATCTTTTTCATTTTAGCAGTGCAATAAGAGATAAAAATGCTGATTAATATGAACCAGAGTTACAATTTAAAGAAAGAAACAAATAAACTTTTTTTCTATGCTCCTTCCTTTCAGTGGCTCATTTGTAAATCTTATAAAGGGGTGGTATTTGAAACATTCTAATCTCTCCCTTCTTTCATTCATTCTTCCTGGAGATTCCTGCTTTGGGGTGGGGGTCTTCTTGAAGGTTGAAATTCTGACTGGTAAAACTGATATATCACTACATTTTGACAAACAAGTAGTCTTTTGTAGCTCGTAATAAAACGTGAAAACCTTGATATAGTTTAAATGGTTTTCGTTTTTTAACCGTGTCCTCGTTTTTCGCGTGCTCGTATTAAACAAGTGCGTCGGTATTTCTTAAAATTACCTCACTGAAATATAACGACAACACATAAAATTGGATTACTTTGTGTTTTCTCTCACTTGCTGCACGATGTTCTACAGTTTTAAAACAATTTCATTGTAATTCTCTCATTGCTCTCTTTTGAATAAAAATACGATTCTATTAAGTATATATGAAAATTAATTTAGAATGACACCATTTACTGTACTTAATTACTTCGCGGTGTTTTAACAATTCCTTCTTGATTTGTTTTAAGCCATTGATTTGTGTAATGGAGCAACACATTATATGTTCTTAACGCCTGAATGAAATGCAACACTTTGGCCATTTTATCTTTTACTTAAATTAGCTACACATTGCAGTTTCTATTTTATTCGCCTCAGCAACTTTATTGCAAGAATGTATGGCAAAATATTCAGATATAAATACTTTAAAAGAAATATATTTTTACAATTTTAAGTCAAAAAAAGAGTGAACATACGGGTAATAATATATATATGCTGGAAAAACTTTGTTCATTGTAAACCCAAGAAACTATGATATGTTATAACTATTAAACGTAAATTAGAAATATATTTTATTATTCTTTTTTATATTTGTTTCAGCAGGAATTTGACAGAGAGAAAAATAGAAACTTTTTATATTTAAGTTCAAGTACAATCACAATGCATGCAATGACATGAATCTCGAGGCTCACAAAACCTCACCACCAAACACCCGAATAACAGAAAAGAAAAGAAAATCTTTCATTTTGTATGGAGTTAAGTTTATTAGAAATTACAATAAAAACAATATCATTTTATAAAAAATTTCAAACGAAAAATTTTCAGAGAAAAACCGGGTGTACTGAGTCTATGTATAGTCATGGCCTATTTTAGCATAATTCATGGACCTGGGTGTTTCTTCCCAAGCATCGCTGAACAGTTTTCGATGTATAGGAAAATTTACTATACAAAACGTGGATGGTATAATTTTTACTTAATTATTGTGTTATCCTCAGTCACAAAATTTATTATATTTTCAAATATAACTCATGAGGTTGGGAAGTCCTTTAAAAACACAAAAACTTTTAACAATATTTATTCCCATTAAATCAATTGAAAATGTAATTGTGTTGATGAAGTGTTCTGTGTAATAGTATTAAAAAGAAGTACTATGCTGGTTATATTATTTAAAACATTGTCCATTAATTTACCATCCCATGTTTACTTCATAAGTTGATTGTAGTTTTAACGCACGGGAGTTAGATTTCTCATAAGAGAAGTAGCCAAATCTGAGGGGACCACCAGAATCGAGGAGGCCTCCACGTTGAAAAGTAAATTGTATTTTTTAAACGTTTGCATTTTATTTCCAATGGTTTTAGCTGTTGAACGGCTTTTAGTTTTTAGTTGAAAATTAATTATGACCTTTGTTTATTATTAATAATAAAAACCTTTACAGTGATGTACGTAATGTGTTGCTCAAACAAATATTTTCGTCGATTGCGGTATTTCTATACAAAATCGTAAATTTCCATTTTTCATGAATGAGAAGTACCTTCCCTTAAAACAGTTAGAGGTTAATATCTTTGGAAAGATAAAATACCTTTTTTCACTTTTATTCTTTTTATATAAATAGTCAATACAAGGATGAAGTTATTCGAAATGCATCTTTGTCATGGATTACCCATGAATGTAGCCATAACATTGAATAAAGTTTTCTAGTTTTTTTTTTTTTTTTTTTTTTTTTTTTTGTTAAGTTTTCAGACGAAAACTTAAAGCCAAAACTTTTGCGGTGTTTTTATCTCAAACAGAACTTTTAATAATTTTGCGGGAAATTTAAGGCGGTATTCAAAAAAATATTTTTCCACGCTCAACAACTCAAAATTTTGAGACACATTTTCAGACTCATTTTTAAAAATAACAAGAACGAAAAATCATGCGTCAAGCATAGATTATGTAGCACTTTCCAACGCTTCTAAAATAATTTTACAAATCATTACCGTTTAATAAGCTGAAAGATGACCTCTAAGTAAACAATTTGGAAAACGCATAACATATTTAAAAACGTAATTTCAGGAATTTTCAATATATACAATATTCGGAAAAATATCCGAATACTTTTATGTAGCCCTGTATATGATCTATAGATTTGTATATATACATAGGATGCTAAATTTTAGTTTAGTTAGGAAACGCGTAGCACCGTTTAAATTCTCCTTCTGGAGTTTCTGTCAATAAACGGAAATGTGTTCGCGAACTTTTGTGCTGCCCTGTATAGGATCTACAGAATTTATACACACCACGTAATAGACAAAAAGCTAGTTAAGATTAAAATCGCGTTTAGTAACTTAAAACGCACTTGAATCCATTGGAAAATTAAAACGCACTTCCAGGAATTATTGTTAACAGACAGTAGAGAATTCTTTTGTGTGTCCCTGTAAATGAACGATGACTGCTATACACACACTATTCTGTAGTAAGCCTCTTGTAATGCACCTTAGTAATATATATAAACTTCAATGTGTTTAAAATAGTGGAACATTATTTAAATAAGCCGCAGACGATTTTTCTCCATAGACGTAATGTAACGGAATTATTTTGACTGTCCCTGTAAAGTAACTCTAAGTGCTATACACCTACTATTCCATATTAAGCTTCTTCTAATGCATCTTAGTGATCTATATAAATTTCAATGCGTTTACAATAGTGAAACATTTTTAAAATAAACCGCAAATGATTTTTCCCCATAGACCGCAATGTAACGGAATTCTTTTGAGTGTTCCTGTAAGAAAACTATAAGTGCTACACATTTCAGTTGAAATAGGGAACGTGCCATAGATAACGACAATAACATATAAACATTGCAGAGAAATCCGAGCTTATTTACGGGAGTTAGAGCACGGACAGACGGCCAGACGGCCATACGGCCAGACGGCCATCCGGCCATACGGCCTGACAAACCGAAGTCATAAGCACTTTTTAACTAGGTTGGAAAGTGCTAAAAACATGAAACTTGGCGGCGTGATTTATGAAGAGATTTATAAGGGACCCATGTTTTTATTTTTCGTTCAATTAATTAGAAATTGATTTACAAACAATTATTTTCACAGTACGATAATTTTTTTTGTTTCCAGCGCTATCGCTTCGGGAAATTCGGTTCAAAATGTCAAATTTGACAGCATTTTTTGAAATATATTCTGCTTTTATCAAAAAATCGAGACAATAAGGACATTATAAAGTTTCTGAATAAGAGAATTTGATGAATTTTAGAGCAAAAATGAATTTAAAAATGTGTCTCAAAATAAGCAGTTTGGATTTGAATATACCCTTAAATGTAACGATTAGTGGCGTTGCGAGAGGGGGGGGGAAGGGAAAAAGAATTAAATTAGGCATTCTGTTTACTTGAATCCATGAAATATACAGTTGTGTACATCCAAAATAATGGCAGATTATTGATACGGAAAATTGGACATAATACTTACATAGTTAAGAAAAACAAAGAAGATAATGAATAATGGTTTTCAAAACCTGTAATTAAACATTTAATAGACATGGAGATTTCTGTTCTTCTTAAGAATTAGATAAGGTATTGTGTGTCCTTAAATCCATGAAATATGCTGTTTACAGCTTCTTTTAATAAGAACAAAAGAAAGAATATTAGGGAAGAATTTTAAAAAGTAATAAAAAATAATAATCAGTTACTTTACACATTTAATGGATAGAGAATATCTATCAGTTTTGCCCCATACGAGTAACAATTAAATTAGGAATCGTACAATGTTCTTATAGAGTTTATAAAATCACAAAGGATACTAAACAATTTGTTTAAACTGTTAGTAATTAAACTTTAAACAAGAAGCATTCCTCTGAATTTTATAATTAAAAGAATTTTTACCTATAAGCAGTAGTTAAAAATAATCACTGCTATTCATAAAAGATATTTTCAACTCATAATTTAATAACATTTAGTTAAGAAAATGTGTTTTAATTTTGTTTCAGCAATATATATTAGTAACTAGATAATAAAATTAAAATAATTTTGATATTTACTGTTCCAATATACGTTTATATATACATATATATATACATCTCAGAAAAAAACTGTAAATTTATGAGCGTTTGCTCTTCAATTTTCACGGGCAACAGCCTTATTTGATGAAAAACCGTCTGATCCACTAAATAAGCGGTCTTATCCCTTAGATACTTAGAAAATTAAGAGCAATCCACATATTCTTACAGTTCTAGACCATATGCTAGCAAAAATACGGTACGACCCCATACATTGTCCTCCGCTAGGGTGTAACCCTTCATTTTACTCGTGTTTCGAAAATTTTAACCCGCCAAATCAGCAATTCTGTGATGATT
Organism: Maratus michaelseni; assembly: GCA_963931845.1. NCBI lineage: Eukaryota > Metazoa > Arthropoda > Arachnida > Araneae > Salticidae > Maratus > Maratus michaelseni. Next base: position 148,913,020 of record OZ007589.1, on the reverse strand, counting down.
ATCTAACGTGCTACGTGCTACGGAACAGTAAGCAAAGTGTTATTGTGTTTTAAAGTGCACTATATCCTGTGTATTATAATGCTATATTACTTTGCCCCGTAAAATTACGGGCTGCACAAAATGATGGGAATAGCTTTTTTTTTTTTTTTTTTTACGGGGTATGACTGGAATCTCTACTGCCGGCCTCTGCCCGTAATTTTACTGCAATTTTTTTTTTACAGTGTATATATATGTGTGTGTGTGTGTGTAATTACTTATTTACTTGAGATTTATTGACACGTACATATATATATATATATATATATTTTGTGAAAACTAGCTAGGTGTATCATTCTCTTTTGAATATAAATGTGTGACATTTTTTTTCTGTTTTAATGTTACAGACAACGTGAAACAAAATATATCATTTACATAAATCTGCTGAAGTATTTCTCTCACATCTTGTACCTACATAGTCTGAATTTCAAATATTTCTATAATTTATGGCAGTGTATTTCTGGGCATAGTTATAAATGGAAATCTACAAGCGATATGAATTTCATACACATGCAAATTACACACATATATATATTTTAATAATAGTTGCTTTTAACAAGCAAAAAAGTTAATTAATTTTATATTTTCAAAAATATATTTTCAGTTATTTGTTTAATAATTAAAAAAAAAATCAATTTACAATTCGCTGTTTATAGCATTTCTTTTCCAGTCTAAAGCCTTTAAAATTTATTTCTTTTAAAATGTACGAAAAAATTCTTTTCATTTCTTGAATTTTACTTTATTACGTAAAGAATTTTTTTTCAAGGTAATTGAATTATATGGCAAATTATTTTTCGATCTATCCGAACAACTGACACTATCGCAATAAGAAGTACGTAATTCAATTCACATACATTAAAAATATTTTCTGTGAATTTCAGTGTATACGAAATGTTTCTTTTTATTTTTTTAGGGAAAAAAGCATGACTCCACAGTTTTCCGTAAGGACATTACTTCTCTGCTAAAAATCATTGAAATATATTTCTTTTAAATTATTACTATAAGTGAATTCTATAATTAATATTTTTTTTATCATTTAAAGTTTATTTGGGGGGTGATAACGTCAAATAAAATGAAAACCAAAAAACCAATTGAAAAATCAGGGAGAATTATTATTTATTTCTATTACTTAATGCATTTATTCACGGAAATTGAAGTATATTCACGTCTTTTGTTCTACTATCCCCTCCCCCCCCCCTCAAATATACATACATAACATATCACCTCGCGAAGAAAGTAAATAGTTTTTCACACTTAGAAAATTTTCCTGTGATTTCCAAACTGTTCGAATTGATTCCTTTATTCTTATACGGAAAAAAAAAACGATTGCACCGGGTTTTAGTAAGTGCATTACTTTATTCCTCTAAGTGTGCTTGAAATCTTTTTTTCTTTAAAACTATTAAATACATTATTTTTTCTGTTTAAAATAAAAATTTTAATTTTTTTTTTTTTTCGGCTGGTGTGAAAATTTATTGTAGATCTAAAAGCAAAATTATAAACAAAAAACGATTAAAAAATCAGTGGCAACGCATCAATCACTTAAAGCAAATGCATCATTCCTGAATAAAGTGAACGATTCACCGTAGAAAGCGCTGTGCTCGGCGTCATGTCGACCGATAACTACCACCATGTTACTGGTGAACGCTACTATTCAGCCAAAAAGCTGAAGGCTTTTCTTTTCCAGAAACGAAACAATGATTCTTTAGTATTGATGATTCATATTGCTGTGCGTTCGGAGGCGTTGGCGTTGTTAAGTTTCAAGTTTGGATTACTATAAATATTAGGTATTTTTTTCATTTTATCTTCATTTATTTTGGTTTATTGAGTATATGAACATAGCAACAGATACCTGTTTCTAAGCTCATTTCTAAGCTCCTTAATGTTCATGGAATTATAGCGGATGGAGATTATTTAGTGCGCTGTTTGTAGAGAACAGAAAAGTTCTTTCACTTTCATAATATAATTGTAAAACATGCTTTGTGAAATTGGAGTAACTGTAAAACACAAAATTAGAGATGCATTCTGGTGTATGATTTATTTCTTTTTTTTGTCGTAAGTGAAGACGGGTAGCCCCGGACACTTGGATAAATTGCAAATAAAAACAAATGAATGAAATTTCTGTCTTTATTTTATACTTAAAATAAAATTACAAACTTCTTTAATGATTTTAATTAAACATTGCTAATAATATCGAATTAATTAACGAAATATACTGAAAATAGTTTGGCCTTACTTTTTTGGCGTCTCAAGAAACGGCGGGTAGCTTCGGCCATATTAATTAATGGTGTCGCAACCGTTTTTTGGCCTTACAAACATCACAATTATAATAAAAATCCGATGCATCTATATAAACACAATCTTCATGGGCCCCACTGGACGGTTGACGCGTGTGGAGAGGTTGTGTGTTGCAGGGGCTCCCGTAAATGCAAGGCTAAGCGCCCTTCAAAGACCAGAGGGCCGAGCGCACTCGCTGGAATCCAGTTCATGAATGTCTCAACTATTGTTTTTGGTAAGCAGCATGTTTCTAGCCCACTTAGTAATTGTTTTATGAGCATTTATTAAAATTGCTCATTACTGTACTTATTCTGTTTGCCATGCATTTTAATTGTATCTTTTGTTTTCTGCCTTTTGATTGCTTAAATCTTAATGTAACTTTATTTTCTTAGTGTTATTATTGTTCTTAAAATTTTTCTCTTTCCGCTGATGTTAAACTTTAGATTCTTTTTTAATAATTTTACCTTTTATTAAAGTTTTTAATTATTCTCTTGCCCACATGGTACCCCTCTGAATTGCATCTTTTGGGGCTCTGGGGATATATATTAAGATATATATTCCTACTATTTTGTACAGTCATCCTAGGGGTCTGCCACTTGGCATCACGGGTTAGAGAGGCCATGTGTTACGTTTAAGTCTGCAGTTACATCAGTTGGAGCTGGAACAATGGCCGGCGTTGTTGGCCAAGACCAAAGTAGAGGTCCGCTTGATTGGGTTTTGTAATTACTAATTAATCTAATTTATCTAATGAAGGTACTTTAACTTTTTCAGATGTTCCCAACTTTCCACTTTAATTCCAATACTTAGAGTTTTTCATCAACTTTGGACATAGAATATTTTAAACCTTTTTAGCACCCAATTAAAACTTGTATTTCTACATCAATTCAGTATTTTAGTAAAACTTAGTCTTTTTCCATAACATTTTAATTTATTTTTCTTAGTCATTTTCATGATCTGGACTCTAACTTTTTTGATGCAAATTTTAAATATTTGATTTTTCTTGTATTTTATTTGTTTTACTGCACAAGTATATGACTTAGTCTTATTTTTCAACCTTTTCTAAATTTCTTTAGTGAGACTTTGCCATATTTTCACACTTTTTCAAAAATTTAAAAATTTTCTCTCAAGTCACCCATAATTTGTTGATCATCTAATTAACTTAATTAAATTCACCTCTCCAAATATTTTCTTAAAATTCAAACTTTTTTTCCGAGTACGGCGATTGCCATCCACCGGGGCTCGGGGACTTCTAGCCGTCCCTGCCGTCGACCTCGATGGGTGTGTCGTACAGCGGAACATCAACTTTCAAACTTCAAACACAGATCATAATTAAACTATTCAGTGAAAATTCCCCAAAACTGTTTTTCTTTCAATTTAAACAATACTTAATCATTTCCCCTATCCAAAATTATTCTTTTCATCTTCTATTTTGCCACGGCTTTAGCGTTTTTTGCACTTATCAAACTTTTTTAAATATTTCAATTTTCGCACATGCATTTTCCCTGCAAACTGGTTTTTATATTAAACATTATTTTTCGCATTACACACCAAAAATTGTAAAACATTTCTATGTTTATTTTCAGTTTTATCACACTTTTAATTTTTAATGTGTACCTTTTTCACCACCTCGAAAATATGGCTGAGTTCTATTTATTTATGTTAATTTTCGCTTTTTATCATCTTTTATTATGTTTTCTAACACCTCATAAAAGTATAACATTTTAACTTCATTTAAAATTTTTCAAGTTTGTTGTTTTTTTGTCAAAGTCCTTAATGTTCCAAATTCCGTCTAAGTCCAAAGCCCTCTGCAAATTTCCTTAAGACATTAGCACACGGGAACAGCGGACTCTGATGAAATTTTTGACATTTCATGTTATTTCGTTAGAGTCCCGTTCTGCACACCTAACTCAAAACTTTAACATTTTCATCACACAATTCGTACTTTAACTTATTTTCGACAAAAAATAACTTTGTCATTTTTCATCCATTTTTTTTTTAAACTGAACACCTAACTCAAATAAAACTTTAACATTTTCATCACACAATTCGGACTTTAACTTATTTTCGACAAAAAAATAACTTTGTCATTTTTCACCCAATTTTTAAAACTGAACATCTAACTGAAATAAAACTTTAACATTTCTACACTCCAATTGGACTCTAACAATTTTCGACAAAAAAATAACTTTGTCATTTTTCACCCATTTTTTTTTAAACTGAACACCTAACTCAAATAAATTTTAACTTTTTTACACCCCAATTGGACTCTAACTAATTCTCCACAAAATAACTTTGTCTTTTTTCACCATTTTTTAGAACTGAACACTTAACTCAAATTAACTTTAACTCTTTCAGTACGCAAAATACTTTCGAGTGGCCACTCTGCGGGCATGCGCCTTGCTGGTGCTGGCTTTGTTCCAGCCCCTTCATTTCAGCTTTCCCCATTCTTTCCGTGACCTCTTTTTCCTATTATAAGTGCATGGCAAACACCCCAAAAATTCTCGTCACTCACCTTCTCTCATTAGAAACATGCTGCAAGCCTATGGAGACATCATGGACAGGAAGAGTGTTGCCCGTGCCCAAGGGTCTGTAGTCTATTTTACTTCATCTCAAAATTTTTCCACAGCTAGCATGAGCCACACTCCTAAAAGCAACACAAAAAATAACAAAGGTTCTAGAATGTCACGCAAGGATTCCTTTCCTACCTTCAAAATCCCTTCGGTCGAAGCTCCGTCAAGCACTGACGAAGACACAGATGACCAGCTGAGAGTCTCCCTAAAATCAAACCATCATCATATGCGCAATTCCTCCCTCTACAAGGAGGAGAAGGAAGACGTTACTATTGCTAAACTCACCAACAAAGCCAGGGGAATCCTCATACAGATAGCAGGTAGACTAGAAAGAAATTGTCAGCCAGAAAAACAAAGTCTACCATCACTCAAAACAATTCTAAATCACGTAGATCAAATAGACACACTCACCCTAAGAGAAATGCTAGCACTTCAAAATGAGAACACAGCACTGACAGAACGGGTTCGATGCCTGGAAGAACATCTAGAAGTCTCACAACAGAACTATCAGCAATTAATGCAGAAACTCCCCAACACAGCCGAAATCATTGATGCAGTACAAAACACCATCAGCAAGAAAACACCGGCCACGACAGACAACACACCAGCACTACAAGATGAAAACATAAAGCCCACATCCAGCCAAGCGCACACACAGCAATGCAAAAAGAAACTCCGCAACAACGCCATTAGACACACACTCATAATAAAAGGAAAAGAAGACATCACATGTAATGATATTGATAAAACCCTACAACAAAACACATATATATCTCCAATTCAGCCAAACAACATCTCAAGAAAAAGAAACTGCATCGAAATAGAATGCAACACTATCAACGATCTTAACACCCTGAAAAACGACATACACAGACATCAAGATCTTAATAAAATACTACAAGTAGTCCCAAAAACACTTCCACAGCAGAAAATGATCCTCCTGAATGTACCGACACACACACCAGAAGAAACCATCAAAGCAGCAATAACAACAAGATTTGAAATAACCGCAGAAGAAATAAACATCCTGAAAACACTTCAAAATAGAAGAAATGATGCTGCAAAAGACCTCATCCTTCTAATTCCTAAGACACTAGGGCACTCAATTATAGAGGATGGAGGCCCCATCATTGGCTTCAAATCCTACTTCCTGAAACCACACACCACCGTACCACGCTGCAGACGCTGCCAGTCACTAAAGCACACAGGAAAACACTGCAAGAGTGAGCTACCAACATGTGCCAACTGCGCGGAAAATCATGACGATTCCAACTGCTCCAAACCACCCTGCTGCATAAACTGCCATGATCACAACAAGAAAGAAAGAACCCACTTCAACACACAGCATCAGGCATCTGACTCGACCTGCACAGTGTACAGAAGTCTCTACAAATTTTTCAGACGCCAACTTGACGAGGAATTCAACCCAACATCATCTTACACTACATCAGCACCACAGTCACATCAGCAGCCACCAACACTCCACCGACAACAGTTTGCACACAGCAACCAACAGAGATGTACCCAGTACATCGACACTTCAAACGAACGTGAGCCACCAAGGGGATACCAATCTCACATGTATGAACCATATTAGCTCACCACTCTACCACCTCCACATCAAACTATATCATCACCTGCTTTCACCGCCCGTACGTGGTCTCAGCGCATTTGGTGTGGCGCTCCTTGTCGCGTGGGGATTACATACGGGTCACTGCAATCACCTGGTGTAGTCGTACTCGAACTGTTACATCTGGTACAGTCGTACCCCCGAACTGCACATCACCCCCTTCACCTTGTCTGTCGTTGCCTGTCGCGTGGTGACGCTGGTCACAGCGACAGACTTTTGTTTTGTATAATTTTTTTTTTGTCTTTAGTTCCTGCCGCCTGTCGCGTGGGGCTTTGCCCGGCAGGATTTTGTACTACCACGTTTAATCCCTGCGTGCCAGGGAGCTAGCCGGGGAAGACATTAAACGCTCAACGGCTGGGTTCGCCCTCAGCCGAGTGGTCTTCCTCAGAAATTAAAATTAAAATTAAAATCTTCATGGGCCCAGTCTTTGCATTCTTGACACTGAATCCAGTCTTCTTCAAATGTTAAATAAATGTTCAATAAAGTTTAACAGGAGCAGCGAAATTTTATTGACGAAAACAAAACACTCACTCACGACTAACTTACTCGGCGCCACGTCGCAATTAAACTGTATTTGTTTCGACTCTAGAGGGCGTTCATTTACAATAACTCTTTATTTTCGCAACACTTTGAATTTCTTAGAAATTGAAATATCCGTTGTTACCCGCCGTCCGCGGCTACCCGACTTTCCCCTATGTATTTTGCTACTTTAAATATTTTATACCTAAAAGTAATGGTACAGTTTCTATTAGGATTTTTTTGAGGGGGTTTATTTTAACTCGGAAAAGCTGAAATTTAATTTTTTGAATATGATATTTGAAATTTTTTAATAGTTACATTCGGATGTAAAATATTGAAGAGTTTTGATTATATATAAAGGTTAGAAAATGAGTTGCCATTTTTTTGTTGTTGTTTATTGATAGAAAATATTGATTTTTGTTTAAATGATGTGCTGTAAGCGCAACCTCCAGCCTCACTGCTAATGTTTGGATTTCTACCTATCCTATGGAATCCTAGTAATTTACAGAGCCAGTGTGTAAGTGGCAATATGAATTACAGATGTACTGAGCACAAATTATGTACTCGACGAATACTGATTGGTTGTAAAATTTTGCTTTCTTTTTGCTTTAGTTAGTTGTAAAATTTTAGTTTTGTTTTAACCCCACACAACAAAGTACTACACTTGGCGACCATGTTTTTAGTATAACAGAAACATACCATAATGCCCCCCCCCCCCTCCGTTTGCAGAGTTGAAAATGCTCTAATTTTTAAAGTTGCAATATAATTTTTTAAATGTTGGTTGAAATGTTTATAAAACAATATTCTGGTGTTTTTATCAATTTAAGTTTTTTGATCAATTGTACTTTTGGTGAATTAGAGAATCAGTTATAAACTTTTTGTGAATATGAATTATAAAATACTCTACATTTTGCCATATTTTGATCATGTACTCGCCTAATACTGAATATAACCTTAAATAACAAATGGAGTTGCTAAATAAACCAGACTACAGATATATTTCCAGAAAAAATGAACTGATCGTACTATAAATACCTTCCATCCAGTACAATTTAGGAAACATAATATGGTGAATCCAAAGAATTCAACAAACTAAAATAAATAATGATAAAATGAAACATTACCTAATATTTATTGTAATTCAAACTTCCAATGCGTCAGATTGACCAAAATTCATGTTTTTTACTGTGTCTGACTGAATAATTTTGTGATTTTTACCTGCAACCGATTGACGAATTACGATATTTTTTCATCCAATAGACTGACAAACTTCTCAATATATTCCCGCGACCAATTGATGAATGCACGATTATTTTTTCTTCGTGTCTAATTGACACATTTCATAATATTTTTCCCACGACAAAATTACAAAATTTACTATTTTTTCCCCGCGACTGAGAGTCAAATTTCGCACAGATTTTCCTGCTACTGATTCAACTTTCGCTGTAATTTCCGTGGTCGATTGGCAATTTCCAGGTTTCATCCTGCAGAAGTTGGACGTAATTCCTGATTTTTCTGAAAATTTTCGTTTTTGACTGAAAAGTGTTGCAATTTTTACCCTCACCAGTGAATTTTAAGATTTTTCCCTCGTGACCGATCGACGAATTTTGTGATATTTTTCCTGTGATCGTTAAGTGTGTTTCCCAATTTCTTTCTCGTGACCGAAACAGGCAGCATGCTTGCAGTGACGTCTGCAAGAGGGAAACAAATCTGCTACACACATTGCACATTTTCTGCTACTAGTGGGTTGATATTTTAAATGAGATGTACTTGCAATATATTTTTTAAAATCTTCATTTTGAATATTTTGAATTTTAAAACATTTAATACATGTAAGGAATGTAAAATCATTTATTTACCCCCCCCCCCCTCTTCTCAGTGTCCTTAGGACAAATTTCGATTTTAAGGAAAGTGGGAAAATTGTTTCTTTGGTATTTTGTATAAAATGTAATCTGTTAAATACCGTATTTTTGACAATTTGTTTAAAAAACATACTAGATGGAACCCGTCCAACTTTGACAGCAAACAACTTTATGGTACCATTAACCCCTTGGGGACGAGCGACACGTATACGTGACGCATAAGATGCTCAGAATCCTCGATTATTCCCACCAGTTATTTTTTATTGTAAGCTTTGCCTTATTTATTGGTAGCATTTCTGCGATTCAATAAGGCGAAAATTTCTGTTTAAAAAAAACCGGTGGTAAAATATTAAACATTCCGTAAAGGACACTCGTCGCGAAGGGGTTAAAAAAAGTTCATAGTCTCTTTAAAAAGCTTTAAATATTTGCAGAATAATTCAAATAAATAAAAACTTAACCTTGATTTAAATCTAGGCTGGGGATGTGGGAACCGATAAAATGTTAGAGTTACATATGCACTTACAGAATTTCTTTCATCTAAGACTTTTCCATTTACTGGCACAACACTGATAAGTCATACACTACACACGTGTCCATCTAGAGATTTGATGACCCTTCTGTTATTATATTGTATCTAAATACATTTTGTGAATAAAGAAATGTCAGGTAATCACAATCGTATATTATTAATCTATGTTCTGTCAGTAAATAGAAACCTCTCTTAAAGTGTTTGCGTTGACATGCATACAGATACGTATAGAGTTCACAAATAACATTGTTTTTTTTTTAAATGTATGATATTTTATATATATATATTAGGGTGGATCGAAAAATCGAAATGTGGATAATCGAATCGGCGTGGGGTACAAAAGTTGCCTTTTGTGTATATTAGTTTACATCTGTTTTTTTATTGAAATATATTCATATCTTCCGGTGCCCCAAGCGCCCCCAAAATAGTTAAAAATTGAAATTTTTATGAAAATTTATATATTTTATTATTTTTAAAAATTACTTTTGGCGCGGGGTGCAAAAGTTATCTTTTATGCATGTTAGTTTACATGTTTTTTTAAATTGAAATCAATTCATATTTTCCGGTGCCCCAAGCGCCCCAAAAATAGTTAAAAATTGAAAGTTTTGTGAAAATTTATAATTTTTTTTTTTTTTTTATTCTTTATTTATTTCTTTAATTACTTTTAGCGCGGGGTGCGAAAGTTGTCTTTTAAGCCTACTAGCACACATGCAAAACATTTTTAACTTCAATAAATGTCTTCCGGGTGTCCCAAGACACTTAAATACCTGCCGAAAATCGATTTTTATGCAAATCTTGAACTTAAATTATAAGTAAAAATAAGAGTTAAATAATCTTTTGTATAGCGTAATTATTAGATCCAGGGGATGGCAAATCGTGTATCGTTTATATTAAATGTATAATTTTTAATACTATACTGTTATATACGAAGTTTTGAACAGAGCAATTGCTTCAATTTGCCAGTGCTGTTTTACAAGATATTGGAATTGTACACAATAAAGGGACTTCGAATTTAGTAGATCGCAACAAAATTCGTCGATAGTGTACAAAGGCTCGACATTTAGTAGCAGAGATGATCAATTTAGCTGTGTCTCTGTCTATTTTAACTGTATTATTTTCCGATGGGAAAAAGACAATACAAAAATGATAGTGATGAAGAGCACAATGTGCTGAACAAAGATCTATTCTCTTGTAAAGGAACCTGACTCACTGCATATTGGGCACGTTACATTTGTAACAGAAGAAGCTAAAGGTCTTTACGACATTTACTACATTCTTTAGATGTTCAACAACTGGTACTAAAGCCTTTTTGTGGGCCAATTGGTACAGCAATCAAAACCTGCGAGGAGCTACCTGTAGCTTCCTTTTCTTCAATAAGTGTGGATAATATGCTAGATAGCATAGGTAGAATGGTTCTCAGCAATGATCAGCAATATTTATATGATATTTGCGTAGAAATATCACTTGATGAAAGTGGCTCTGACCGGGCATTTAAAAACCCTGTTCCAGTTGTTTACTCAAGATGGCTAACGACTGCAGGTAGAAAGTTAAGGTTGTAGGTGGCCACAGAAAATCCATCTGAGAATCTCATTATTCTTAGAAAATATCTTATGAAAGTATGGATCTATATGGCTCCATATCAAAACAAAGCCCTCCATAATAGAAGGACAGCGGTATATTTGGAAACTTATCACATTTTACCCCAATCTAAGAAAGTTTGTAGACTCTGGTGTTCAACTATATAGCTTCTTTTGTCATCCTGAATTTTTTTATTATCTATGCTTTGAGATAACACAGAGCCTATCAGGTATTTAATAATACGAAAACTATTTTGTGCTAGAAATGGAAATAGAGGATTACCAGAAGTAAGAATTTTTCAAGTACCAAAGATACACTTCAAAGCAAAGTATTATTGTGAACTTATTGACTGGCAATGAGTTGGACGTTTCGAACCACCTCTTTTGATGAATGTGCCTTACGAAGAAAATAAGGCCATGGTAAATGTAGGAAAAACGGAGGAATGGTCAAAATATCAATGCCATACACAAGATGATAAAAGATGCATTCACCTAGTCCCTGAGGCATCAGAAAGTGTATCTGCACAAGAAAAAAGACTCGGTTTGACATTGAATTGAATAAAATCAAGACGCCATATCAAACATTTTAATCCCAAAAAGGATTACAAAGTTTAGAAATATGTAAATCTCCAAATTAAAAGAAGTAAACAATTTGCTACGTAAGGTCAATTTTTATAATTTTTATGATTTAGTGCTTTGATTTTTAAATTTATACTTCATGTATTATTATAAAATTATTATTATTTATGTTTATCTTTATTAATTAAACACTTTGCCAAATTTGTAAGACATTTTCTTAAAAATGTTAATATTTAACTATACTTGGGGCACCGGCAGATATGAATGGATTTCGATAAATATATATGTATACATATGTAAACTACAGAATTATGTAACACACCCAATACACAACTTTCTCACACGACGTCAAATAGAATTTTTTTTTAAATTTAAAAACAAAAAAATTATAAATTTTCATAAAACCTTCAATTTTTAACTATTTTTGGGACGCTTGGGGCACCTGAAGATATGAATGGATTTCGATTTTAAAAAAAACATGCAAACTAATGTATATAAAAGACAACTTTCACATACCGCGCCAAAAGTAATTTAAAACAAATAAAAAAACAAAAAAAAATATAAGTTTTCATAAAAATTTCAATTTTTAACTATTTTTGGGGCGCTTGGGGCACCGGAAGATATGAATGGATTTCAATAAAAAGAAAACGTGTAAACTAATATACATAAAAGACAACTTTTGCACCCCGCGCCAAAAGTAATTTCGAAAAAAAAATTTTTCGTATACTTTTCGATCCACTCTAATATATATCCTATATTTTCAAAATAGTCAAATTACTGCTGATTACAAATATTTCCAACATAGCATATATAAGAAACTAAAATATTGTATCCATAGAAAAAAATTTCCTAACTGCTTTAGAATGTTAAATTTTTTTACAGAATAATTCTTAGTAATATTTTTAACAATCTAAATTGATTGTATGCATTTATTAAAGTTAAATTTTAAAAATGTAAAAAATGAATTTTTAATTAAAGAAATAGTATTTAATGATGGAATCTGCCAAAACTTGACGACAAACAACTCGGTAGTACCACAGAACAATGTTCATAACCACTTCAAAATGTTAAAAACTTTTACAGAATACTTTTTATCAATAATTCAAATAAATAAAAAACCCACCTTAATCCAAATCCCAGCTGGGGATCGGAAATTGGCAGATGCACTTACAGAACCTCCCTCATTCGGTGCCCTTCCATTTATCAGCACAACAGCAACAAACGATACGCTAATGTAATATCTAAAGTCGGTTTTCATTTGCATAACAAAATTGAAGATTGATAGTACCACAAATATTTTCTTCTTGAAAATACAAAGACAACTCCAAATTCTTTTCTTAGGAACTTTACAAGTAAAGAAATTTTTGAAGTTAAAATTTTGTTAGCTTGCCCAAATAATGTCTTTGATACACTCACAACCAAGTACACCGAAGAGGTTGAGTGATTTTTGTTTTTAAGCTACTACTCTGTATGTGGCCGAGTGCATGGCACTTTTGCAAAACAGCACTCAGTACGCCTCTATTAAAAATAAAATAAAAGATATTTAAAAAAATATTTTTTTTGTCTATTGTTAAATATTGTAGCCATTAGTTGTTTATATAAGAACAATTGCTTAATGTTCTGTGATAATAAATATTAGTGTATATTATATTTATACATGTAGATGGTTTGTCTGGTGTATATCTGTTGCATTTCAAACCGAAAGTGCTTTTCCATTGACTGATACTATCCCAATATATCATACACGAATGTAGTTATCAGGCATCAGTATACACAAAATGCATTCATATGCACCTGTCGATTTCGCTCATTTTGTCATGATAGTGCGTATGAATGCATTTTGCATGAAATCAATGACCGATAACAACAATCGTGGACTTATTGATGATGTTTTATTGATGTTGTGTCGGTGAATGGAAAAGCTCTTTAAAGATTGAAATACGGCCAAATCTTAACAAAACATTCAATGATGCAAATGCATTTAGATATAGTAAGATAATTTTACAATATGTATATATATGCATGTAGTGCTTTTTCCCTGTTGTATATGCCCTGTTGTATATGTTTGGTGATATATACACATGATATATATATATACCTTATATTTATTTTCAAAACAAGTTTTATATTTCATATATTTGGGATTTATTTTCAAAGTATTGTGAATGATATTTTCAGACAAAACAGATGTAAAGGAATTTTGTAGTTGCTATTGACTTATAGGACAAAATTAGCACTCGCCCATCGGCGAGTAATACTGAACATTTGGCGATTGCGTTTATTGCCACCACTGGGCAAATTTAATAGTCACACGCTCATTGCGATGATTGAATGGAAAATGAGATTTTTTTCTGCTGTCGTTCGATGAATTTCGAGATTTTCCCCGAAATCATTTGACGAATTTTGCGATTTTTTTTCTCGGAACCATTTGACGATATTGGCAATTTTTTTACCTGAGACCATTTGACAAATTTCGTGATTTTTCTGCTGTCGATTGATGAATTTCGCCGTATTTTCGCTATCGATTAAAGAATTTCACGATTTTTTTCGTGATCGTTCGACGAATTGCGCACTTTTTCCGCTGTCGTTCGACCAAATTGAGATTTCCACCTGAGATCATTTGACGAATTTCGCGTTTTTTCCCCGAGATAATTTGACAGATTTCGCGATTTTTTTAATGATAGTTTGACGAAATTAATTTTTTTCCCGCAATAATTTTGCGAAATTCGCTATATTTTTTGCGATTGATTGACAAAATTATCGTTTTTTTTTTCTTTTTTTCGGTCATTTGACGAATTTCGTGATTTTTCTCACGATTAATTGACGAATTTCGCGATCTATTTCCCGAGACTATTTGCCAAATTTATTGATTTCTTTCCCGACACCATTTGACGAATTTTGCTTATTCCACGATAGTTTGACGAATTTCCCAATTATTTTTCCTGAGATCTTTTGACGAATTTCGTGATATTTTTTTAATTATTTGTAGGTTTGTAACTGGCCAGTGCTAAAAAAAACTGGCTAGTGAAAAAAATCCATGCAGTGGCCAGTGAGTAAAAAAGTTAATTTTGACCTATATATTGACTGCATCATTCAGTAGATCAAATAATTTGGCCTGTGGCAGTGACTATTTTATATCCCATCCCACCTCCCCCCCCCCCAAAAAAAAAAAAATAGACTTTACGTTTAAACCAGGATTTTAAAATGCCGAAGGAATAATCATGCGCGACAAAAGATAGATATACAGTTAGTTACAGTTTTATTAAAAAGAATATTTTCTAATTTGGTGGTAGTTCTGTTTAAACTGCACAGCTGTTTAGTGAATGATTAAGTAGAGAAACTTACATTTACGTTCAAAAATTTCAAAAAAAGGTATTTTGAATTAGGTTGTATAAAACACAAATTTTTCTCGATACTTGATACTGAAATCGTTTGTCTTTTGATGAATGTGAAAAGCAAATTGTTTTTGATGATTGTAAAAAGCAAATTGTTTCTGGTGAATGTAAAAAGTAAATTGTTTCTTTTTTTAATTAGTTGATCTTCAATATTGTGTTTCGTTATGTAAGTGAGAAAAAAAAGAAAAAGACATTTAGAATAATGTTTTATTAAGTTTTCATGTTATATACAATATTTTAGTTTCTTATATACGCTATGTTGAAAATAATCCTCAACAACAGTAATTTGACTATTTTGAAAATGTAGGGTATATATATATATATGTTATATAAAAAATTTATTTCGTATTATTCCTTTAAATTAATCTAACTTCTGACATAGTCATTATTTCCTTAATTCTTAATAATATTTATTCCTATTTAATGCTCTTTTTAAAAGTAATAACACGTATATTAATAATTATCTTATTCCAAATCTTAACCTAAAACTTTAAGTTCATTTGTAACTTTTATCAACTCCCCAATCTATAAAATTCTGAGAGACGCTTGTTGTCATTTCGAATATTTTTAAAAGCCATTTTTTTATTCCATGCTTTGCTTCGCGCACTGGGTATTCTTCACGTCAAAATCAATGCGCCGTTGTGTTGGGGATTATTTCTTGTTAAGTCTTCTCCATCGCACCTCATTCGCTTAGCTTAATTTTGTCTGTCACTCATTGGTTCCTGCATGTGTTACGTCGGTTCAATAACTCTACGCACGGTTAACAAAACTGGCTTGCAAGCTTTTGGAGAGCAGATTTTTGTCGTGTTTGGAAGTGCTGACCAAATCGTTATCTGGTGTTCTGCGACTTAGAATTTCACAACAGCCTCTTAAGATCTATTAAATGATGTAGGGAGTTATCGTCAAGCCTGAGGGCTATAAGTTTATACCTGATACTGTGGGAACTGTTACTAGCATCGCTGCTGTTCATTAATAAACAATTTATCTGGAAATTGGCGGCTCATTATTGAAGAAACTCTTGTGGTGTTTCATCATTGCCTAACCTCCTCGCCATGATTCTTGATATCGACTGCAATCATTCACCATTTTTAACAAACTGCCATTTTCTCGTGGCATATTAAATCATTTTCGTAAAAAGTTTACATATATATATAAAACATTTACCAGACATTTAAAAAAAATACAGTGATATTTATGAACCGTATACATATCTGTATGCATGTCCATGCAAACACTTTAAGAGAGGTTTACATTTACTGACAGAACACAGATTAATAATATACGATTGTGATTATCTGACATTTGTTGCTTATAAAATGCATTTACACTATAATAACAAAAGGGTCATCAAATCGCGTAGGGGGAGAAGTGTGTAGCGTATGATTTGTCAGTGTTGTAGCAGGAAATGGAAAAGCAGATGAAAGAATTTCTGTGAGTGCATGTGTAACTCTAACATTTTGTCGGTTCCCACACCCCCAGCCTAGATTTAAATCAAGGTAAGTTTTATTTATTTGAATTATTCTGCAAAAATTTTAAACATTTTAACCCTTCTTTGCATTGTGATGGAAATTTCCATCACTGTTTATTTAACTTTTAATAAATAAATCAACTTCTCCACCACTATATTTATATAGAAATATTAATCTTGTAAAATTCCCATGAACTATGTTGCTGAACAAAGTTAAAAATCTATCTTAATATTTCTGGTGTCTAATATTTAATATATGTATAAAAAAACAATTGTAAAAGAAAAACTCATGCAAAGAAGGGTTAAAGTGGCTATGAACTATTTTTAATCGTACTATCAAGTTGTTTGCGTCAAATTTTGACTGGTTCCATTTAGTTTATTTTAAATCTGTAAGTAAAATGAAATGCGATTAAAAAATAACGGAGATATATATAATATTTGGTTAATATTTTACTTATTTATTTATTTAATTTGAGAAAGGAATAAGTTTTCCAAAAACTGCGTAAGTGATTTCAATTAACGTCGAAAAGCATTTTCTTGTACACTTTTTAGATTAACTAAGTTAATAACGATTTTTAACAATATTTAGTTATAATCTTATTTATATAATTAATTTATTTAATTTTAAATTGAATCATTTTTTCGAAAACTGCATAAGGGATTTCGATGAATCTCGAGAAGCATTTTCATCTTTGCGCACTTTTTAAATTAACTAAGGTAATAACAAAAATATGCGTTACAAATATATGTTTTATATACAGAAAAAAAGCTTCTGTAGAAATTTATTTTATATCAGGCTAAGCAGATTTATGGCTAGATTTCCATTTTAAGTGGCGGAGATAATTTATTTTGCGTCTAGAAACAAAATAAATAACAGCGAATTGAAATATATAAATAAATATATAAAATAAATGAATTAAATCATATGCAGATTACTTTTTTCTATCTGAGCAAGTGATTTCAGCGATGCAAGAAGAAATAATATTTTTCATATATTTAAAGAAATTCTTTCCTGTGAACTTTGATGCGAATTTTTTATTTTTTATTTTTATAGAAAAAATGACTTCGCATTTTTCAGAAAAGCCATTACTTATACGCTTTAAATTCTTTAAAATCTCTTCCTTTTAAATAATTTCTTTTAAGATTCTTCTTCTTTTTCTTCTGCATTTTTCTCTTTTTTTTTCTCTTAGGGTGATGAAGTTTTATTTCAGATCTAGAAATAAAATGAAAAATCAAAATACGACTTAAAAATCAGATGAGCAGCGAGTACAATTAATGGCAAAAAGATTTTTTTTCTGTATACTTTTTCATTAACTAAATTAATTAAATATACATGTGTATATATGTTTCGCATATGTAGGAATTTTTGGCTTGAAATTTCCTTGTTAATATGTTCAGGTTAACCTTTTTAAGCATTATATTTTTTTATTAAGGTATATTAATATATTTTAGATCTTGAAACAAAATTTTTATTTCAATATAAAAGACTTTTATAGGATGTGCAATTAGCCTTTTAATCATCTTTTGAATTATTTTTAAATGAGCCAAAATCTGAACAAAATGATTTCGATTAAAATGTATATATGAATAAATTATTTTATTCAATTTTATACAATACCCAGTTAATTAAAAAAATTATTAATTAACTCATTATTAAAATTATTACTATTATTTGACAACAATGAAGCAATTTCAGGCAAAAAACAAACATACACAGGTGAACATGAATGCAATTAGTGCTAAAAGAAATTATTTTTATGTATATTTTTTCATTAAATAAATTAATTAAATTTGTGTATGTAATATATATATATATACATATATATATATATATATGTGTGTGTGTGTCTCTGTGTGTATAGGTTTCACATGTGTAGAAATTTTTTGCTTGGAATTCACCTGTTAATATATTCATGTGAAACACTTTCAATGTTTTATTTCTTTATTAAGATATATCAATATATTTCAGATCGTAAAACAAAAATCTCAATTCAATATAAAATACTTTTATGTGACGTGCAATTAACGTTTTAAACATCTTTTTAAATTGTTTTTAAATAAGACAAAATCGAAACAAATGATTCCAATTTCAATGTATATTTGAATAAAGTCTTTTATTCATTTTGTATAATACTCCAATTAATTAAAAAAATTATCTGTTTCGCATGCAGTTAGAAATTTACAACACAACATTTATATTGAAGTTTTAGTACACGCTTATGATAGTAATGACAATTTATTTAAAATAGTTGTTTTCTTTAGAAAAAAAAAGTATGTATCTTGATCAAACAAATATTTACATTATAAATGCATGTGCGTTCAAAATATCAACAACAGTCACACATATATCACACATCGGATACGAAAATTTTCTTTGGGGTTCCATTTTGAATAGGGGAGCAGCAGTCATCCATATGAATCAATTCCGTACCACTGTCTGTCCTATGATACTGCTTCTGTCCCTTTGCCGAACTCCGATTACTTGAGTTCATAGATCCCCCGTGCACAGTTGAACGAATGCTGGTGTACACTGTTGCATTAGTACTCCTGCTGAATCCATTTCGTTGAAATTGTTCTTTTTTTACAGATGAACAGCACAGACGTTTAAACACATAACGAAACCCCTCACGGTATTTAGAATTCATCCAGCAGTAGATGATCGGGTTGTAGCACGCGCTGCTCATCGCTAGCCAATGACAGATGAACCACACGTACAGAATGTGTTCGAATTGCCAGACTGCATCATACTCATCGCCAACTACTATGAGTGTATTAAGTGGAAGCCATGACAGAGTGAAGGCAGACACCACGGCTAGCATCATTTTTATCATCTGTAAAAAATAAAAAGAAGCAAGTCAATTACTTTGCATCAACAAATCATTCGATAAAAGAATGTACCGTATCTTGGGGTTACTTGGATCCAGGAGATCGTTACTTGGACACAAAATATGAAAAATCAGTCCTGGATATACTGCATTAATAGTTACGGATTTTACCTGTAGAGCATTGGTGATTCGCATCAATACTCTCAATACAGTAAATCAAGAAATGATTTTAAACACTTTTTTTTGTTTTGAGTCCAAGTAGCACTCCATGGTTAAAGTAAGCTCAATTTGCGGTATATTTACATTTCTGTAAAAATAGACATTGATAAAGCATATAAATAAACGGGCATTCCACGGGAGTGCTCTTTAAAAACTTTGTAGTCACTAAATTTGATATTTTCTTAAAAACAGAATCAACGTTTTTACACGAGTACATGCTTCCTTATGAATGGCAATATCCGATGCAATATAAAATATTATGTGTATAAATATGACTTTATCCTTTATCGAGCTGAACAAAGACACTTATTTCATGTCTAAATGAAAGAAAGATTTGTTCAAAGTATATTGTATAAAGTAGCTTCTATATTTGTCCATCTATCAGGGAATAACCTAATTCTGTAATGGAATAATGTTGGTTGTAATGAACAGATGAAATATATTCAACAAGGTAAATTATATTCAATGGTTGGAGTATGATAGTTGAGATTTTTTCCAACAGAGCGAAAATATGCCGGGACCAGGACTCGAACCTAGGTACTTTTGTAATTTCCTCTGTTCATTATGACCTAATTACATGGTATGCAGGAGTTTCCGTGCTATTTCAAGATTCATCATGTAAATGCTATAGTTATAGCTCGGATGAATGAAATTAGCGCTGCAGTTCGCAGCCTTGTCCAACAAATAAGAATGAAATATGCCAGCCCAGGATATCGTCGGGATAGCTCAGTAGGGAAAGCGTTGGTACGGCAAACCAAAATACCCAGGTGCGAGTCCTGGTCCCAGCATATTTTCGCTCTATTGGAAAAAATCTCAACTATGATACTCCAACCATTGAATAGAATGTAGGTTGTTTAGAAACAACTCATTCACCAAGCCAATTTTTAATTTCTGCAAAAGAATTGAACCTTCTCTACGTAAATAGCGCTTAGCATATGAACATATGAAACGAAACAGATGCAATTCTGGGGGAGCATACAGTGAATACTGCAGAGGCGATAATTCATTTCAGCAAAGTGCTTCTAGAGATTTATTTATTTATTTTGGAATAAATGTGCATGTATCTATTTGGACGAAACGTGGTTAGTTTACTATGAACTTTTGAAACCACATAAGACCCTTATTGGTGAATGTTAAAAGCAAGAATTAATCAATTTGAATAAATAATTGAAACAAAATCTTCCAGAATACACCGAAATTCATAGCAAAGTTGTTTTGCACTATGACAATGTTCACCCACATGGAGCAAAAACAGTTAAGGAAACTTTACAAACACTTCACTGCGGTATCTTGGATTGGATTCACCAGATGTTGCTCCGTCTACAGTTTTCTTCATTAGTATTGGAACACATATACATATAATTGATTGTACGAAGCGTTTTTAATCTACTATGAACTGTTGCAATCGTGTCATGCCAACATTGTTGAATGTTATAAGCAAGAATCAATTAAAATAAATAATTATAACAAAATAATCCAGAAAGACACAACAAGTTTATTTTAAACATGGCAATGTTCACCCACATGAAACAAAATCGGTCAAGGAACCTCTAGAAACGCTTCTGTCGAATATGTCAGCCCACCTGCTTGGAACTACGTGTAATTCGTTGTACGAAACATTCTTAATCTACTACGAAATGTTGAAATCGTGTCTTACCAACATTGGTGAATGTTATAAAAAAGAATTAAGCTTTATGCAAAGTGCCAGTTCGTGAGAAACAATTTATCTCAGTTCTTTAGCAATAAATTGAAAATTGACTTGATGATTTGATTGTTTCAAAACAACCTCAGTTCTTCTATTGCGTTATCCGTTTGTTGTCTGACAGACGGACGAATTATGTCACGTTTGATAGAATATCCGTGAATAAATCTTTCTTTCATTTTGACAAAAAAAAGTGTATTTTTCGTACTTCTTTTTTCGTAGGGGCTTTAGCGCTTCTTAAAAATTCTTGGCTCAATTTGGGCTTAAGAAAAATAAATTTGTTGCCAAATGATATAAACAGTTTCGAAAACAAATTAATTCAACTACTATACTTGTTTATGAATATATTAAAAATTACTTCTGATTACACGTTTTAGATATATTACTTCTGCTTGCACAAAATAACAGATAAATGACTTCTGTATATTAAATAAATTGTATAATTATTAAAACAAAATGCCTGTGTGTCTAAAACAGTGAATACGTTGCAAGAGAATATGTGTGTAAAAATCCCTTTTCTCTATCTCACAAAGTCTCCTATAGCAGGTAAGTACCATATTACTTTTTCCTCAAAAAGGGGTGGAGTCATATTTATGCACTTAATATATTTTAGTTTAATAATGAAAATAAAACAACGTAAATCACCAAAATTAATATAAGGAAAAAAAAACATGTTTAATACAACAACAAAATTTCGCATACATGCAAATGATATCAAGCACAATTTTTAACAAATATGAAAATAATCATTAAAATGAAACAATCACTGTAATATAGCTACATTACATGAAACAATCGTATAGTAATTTCTACAGCAAAATTGTACAATAGTTTTCACATACGACATGAATTAGACGCAAAAAAAGTAAATACTCGCATAGAAACAAGTAAAATATTACTCAGTAATAGAATGCTACATATTTCATCTATGAACCTCAAGCTACATAACCTGTCACTAAAACTTTATCTTATTAAACAATTTAAATTTATTTCAGCTGAGTTTGAGACCATGTTCTCAAATTTGGAGATTGCTTTCTATCGGATGAAAATTCTTCAGCTTCAACTCCGCTATTGATGATTATTCGTTTCTTAATTCATAATAATGGGTACTGTAGATTATGTATATTAAAATATCAAAAATGATGTAACAAGAGATACCATCAAAATCACTTTTATATAGGATTTTTCCCTAATTTGTTAATTTTTTT
This sequence comes from Maratus michaelseni, assembly GCA_963931845.1. Taxonomy (NCBI): domain Eukaryota; kingdom Metazoa; phylum Arthropoda; class Arachnida; order Araneae; family Salticidae; genus Maratus; species Maratus michaelseni. Next base: position 148,890,627 of record OZ007589.1, on the reverse strand, counting down.
AAGAAATTCAAAATGTTAAAACAGAAAAACATATTTTAAGACGGATTAAACAAGTTACATAATAAAGAAACATAATCGTTTATTAAAATATGAAACAAAATTGAGAACTATGAATTTAAATCAGTATTATCGGATTTCTCCTAATTTGTACAGTAAGATTACGAATTAATTAATTTTGCCCTGTGAATTATTTAAAATGATTAAAATTACAATTTGAAAGGATCTGAAACTTTAAAAATACCAGTAATATGTTTCCCTATTCTAGTGCAATATAATAAGGAATATTATACTAGTTAAGCTTAACTTTAAGGTGAATAAAGTTTGTTGATTTATTAGGAGTATAAAACAAGTATTTAGAAGGTTATTTCTCATTGTCCTATAATTTTATAAAATAAACTATAAATGATATAAATATGCACTATAAAATGAAATCGTTTAATTGATTAGGAGATAAATATACATTTATTAAGTTTTTATTAATTGTTTATTGTTATTTTAAATATATATTTCAAATAAAATATTTCATTGAAATAAAAGGAGAATCAGGTCAAATTGAAAATTATCAGCAGACTACAATCATAAAGGGATTTTCAATGCAAGATTTTAAATTTTTCGGCTTATTTCAAATATTAAAAGCATATAAAGCATATAAAGATAAAATTTGAAGAAAATTGATTCTAATAGCAGATATGGGCGAAACTTTTTCATTTCTATGGTAAAACTGAATTCATGGAGTTTACGAATTGCTTTTACAAAAGGCAAAAGCTTAAATAAAAAGATTTGCAGTGAAAGGGAAAGAAAGGAAAATCGAATTGAACGATATCAATAGAAGGTAATCATAAACGTATATCCAAATCTTATTGATTTTGATCAATTCTAACTATAGTATTTTAAAGAGATAAAAGCAAACGATGATCATTTTTTCAGGAAAAATATAATTTTTGTGACAGGTATCTAGACAAACATTTTCTGAAAGCTTTTTGATGCCCATAAATGATTTCTCATTTGCTTCTCATTTGATTCTCCATCAGCTTTTGATTCACATGCAGAAGAATTTAGGAAATTTTTGTATGAATTACTTATAATAGAAATTTAATGATTGCTTTAATATTTGAAGTTTAAACTGTTTAAAAAACTGTTCAATGTTAAGACGAGAAAAAGTTTGTAATATATGTCAATAAAAGTTCAACTGTCTTGTTAACGTTGAATTTTCAAGGACGTTTTACTGCCAGAATTAATAGATTATTTTGTCATTTGCTGTTGATGTTTTTTTTTTTTTTTTTTTTTTTGCTTTACTCAAATTTTGCCTTTTTATATTATTTGTAAATCTATTTTTTTATTATTGATTTATTTTCTCTACAAAAAAAAAAAAGTATACTTTAAAACTAAATTTTCTTTACATTTACTATATTTACTTTTCTATATTTTAATATTCTCTTCTTTTCAGTATTTGTGCTGCAATTTTACCTTTTTTTCTTATTTCGTTTATTTTGTCTCCATTCCTTCTGTTCTTTCATAATTTCTTATCTTCCTACTTATTCTTCCTTAAAATATGACCTAACTTTCTGCTTTTATCCAATTCTGATCCTCTTATCTTGTCCCCGTATACTTTTGCAAGCTTCCAGATGAACTGAACTACTTTTCGGCGGCTACTTTTTCGGCTGTTGATGTTTTTTTTTTTTTTTTTACTTCACTGAACTTTGGCTTTTTTGTATTTATTTGTAAATTATTTTTTTTTATTATTGATTTATTTTCCTTACAAAAAAAGTATGCTTTAAAACTAAATTTTCTTTTCATTTACTATATTTACTTTTCTATATTTTAATATTCTCTTCTTTTCAGTATTTGTGTTGCAATTTTACCTTTTTTTTCTGATTTCGTTTATTTTGTCTCCATTCCTTCTTTCACACTTTCTGAGCTTCCTACTTATTCTTCCTTAAAATATGACCCAACTTTCTGCTTTTATCCAATTCTGATCATCTTATCTTGTCCCCTTATACTTTTGCAAGCTTCCAGATGAACTGAACTACTTTTCGGTCCCAAACAGACGTGATTAATGCATGATATAGCGTCATAATAAAGTTTCCTAATTTGATAACCTGTGCTTTAAATAATTTATGTGCAATAAATAACTGAGAGGATTTTGCAGAGATTGGGTTAACATTAAAAGCTTTTTCTGAAATGTTTTCTTCGTCACGTACTAACCGAATGATACTACAATCGATATTTTATAAAATTTGCAAACTGATAATTTTTATAACATTCTGCCTGAACTCAATACTAAATATTCCTGAAGTATTTTAATATTTAACATTATAATTAATTTATCCGTCATAAAAAAATTTAAATAGACATTTAAAAAAAAATTAAGTGATGCAAGCTACATACACTCTTTGGAATTTCCAAGGAATCTGGCGACACTATTTCAAATTAGAAAATTTCGATTTAATATTTAAATAGCAGAATTCGTAATCACTACGTTTAAGTGCAGAATTGTAGTCTGTTTCTGAAAATAAACAAGGAGAAAAATTCTATTAAAAACATGTGGTAGAACTGTACGCATTATAGTGATAGTATGGTAACAATTCACCTACGAAGGCGGATTTTCTTTTATATGCACATACAAGTATTCCAGAGAAAATTGTACACGAATACAATTTTTAATAACGATAAAATATTGTAAACAGTTTTACTTCGTATATATGATTTTCTTGCACCAGTTTATATTAAAAGATTAATGTACCTTGGGAAAATTTGAAAGTGGTACATTTTGTATTTTAATTTTACCATATTTTCACAAATAACATTGCGTTCGTAATTCCCCAATCCCTTATAAAACATTTACTTCTAAGATAAATTATACTTTCTGTTTAGATGCCTTGAATTATCAAATACGGACATGTTTTACTTATCTGAAAATATAGAAACTTTTGAACATGTATTTATTTATTAATTTATTGTGTGTGTATAATGCTCCAGCATGTTAGAAAACTATCAGTTTTAAACACAAATGTCCTTAAATTTATACTTCTTCTTCACTACAAATTTTTATACGAAACAAAAAGGTATTTCTTTTCTTTCTCCAATTTTTTTAATGTTTAAATTTTTTCATCGCTTATAATTTCCCATTCATTTTTTGTTTTTAAAGTTTAGAATATTGTTTTTTTTTTCTGTAATTATTTTCTGTATTTTTTTGGCATCTTACTTGCATCTGTAAGTCTTTCTTTCTCTTTTAAAGTTTTTTAGTATCCTACAAGTTCGTTAAAAAATAAATTTTAATAAAACTAAGCCCTGTGATAAATTAATACTCCATGTGAACTCTCAATATGATCTTTTGAAGAATTTTGAATTGCTCGAAAATAATTTTAATCTATACTTCGTGTATTGCCTTGTTATATTCCATAATTATTGTTTTAATTTAATTAAACTCGTTAATAAACTCTAACATTTTAGTGACATTTTTGTTTTTAGGAACAATATTGTTTTAACTACTGTAGCATACATAAAAAACAAATGGTTATTTTGTCATACGCCAAATAAGTATTTAACAAATTTAAGCAATTTTTTAAATCTTTAAAATTAATCAATTCCCTTTTTAAAGCTCAGTGATGTGGTAAATATGAGCAAATTTACATAGAAAATATTATACTATGACTTTATTAACTTGTAAATACTATTAAAAAAAAACGAAATAAGACTGAATTTTAATATATTTTCAATGTACATTTATTTTTTAAGTATTAATGTATTTTAATATTCTATAAACTATTAGAATATAACTTTTTAGAATAGTTGATTAACTGAAAAAATTTTGATTTCTAAAAACAAATCAAGTCTTTATTTTATTTGAATGAAAACAAAATTTTTAAATGTTAGAGTTTGAGTTTATGTAAAGTTTATCATTCTATGAATGCAAATTTTTATTACAAAACCGAGAGGAATTAAAATTTAATAAGCTTTTCTTTTTAACGTTTTCATTTTACCCCACGTGAAATTATTTAAATCTAAAACATGATAATTAGTAATTTCAACTTTTAAATTACTTTTTGCTTGTTTGGAAAATTCGATATACTCTATGAATATATGTTGTTATTTAATGGAAGAAATGATCTTTTGTATCCTTATTTAACTTTCTATTCGCATGATTTAAAAGGATAACTTTAGCATTGGGATTTTCAGGTTGACTACCTAGGGCAGTATTTATGCACGAACCGACAGAAGTTTAAGAGAGCTTGTTTTGAAGAAAAAAATAAGTTTTTTTAAAGGAGGATTTTATAATAGTAGAATTTTCATAAAAATGACAGTTGGTAACAGTTGGTAACAATTACGCAGCATTTAATACAGAATTTTTAATAATCAGAAATTTTCGTTGAATTCTTTAAGAAAATACACCCATTTGCAATCTCGTCCGTCTGTTGCAGATACGTACAAATAACCAGATTCCCGTTAACTTTTAGATTAATAGGCTAGACACTTCAGTTAAGCATTACTAGTAGGGGGATACAATGAAATATTAAATGGAATTATGGTGTTAAATTATACATATATGCTAAGTAGAGATAATCATAAGTTTTTTAAATTTTTGAATCATTCCTTTCAGATCTAGCAATTTTATATTTATCTTAATCTATTTAGAAGGACAATCTCACTTAAAAACTTCTTTTAGGGTGCGTTTTCGATTCAGTCTGCTGATTTCATTCCAAAATGATTTCATTATTGTAGAATTACTAATTTATCTTGCTGAATTCTGCAAAATAGGCTAATATGCTTGGTAAAATATATACAATTAATATCGAATGCAATAAGATTAATAAAACATTAGACTTTGTTACCAGAGTATTTAAAATATATAATACAAAAATACTATCCAAACAGAGAGAAAATTAAAAAATAATATGTTTTAGAAAACATATTTTTTACTTAAGAAATATTTAAAATGTTTACAATGTATAATCATCAAGGTTGTACTTTAATGCTTCTTAAACTTGACATCGAATGATTTATTATCAGTGTTTTGTAATCAAATATTTTATACATTAAACTAAATATTTAAGAGTGAATTTTTCTTTGTAATGTGCAACGTTATTGTTGGACTGAAATTTTAGAAATTTTGGAATGATTGTCAGCATTGCGAAGGTGGTTAAAAAATTTCATAATACAAGATAGGAAGAATAAAATGTGTACACACCCCGTTTAGAAGATTAACCTAAAACAGGCAAAAATTATGAGAGATTCGCTACCCTTTTAACAATCTTTGTAAGTTGAGTATTTTACAATATCATTTTCGCATATTAACAACTTTTTCATTTGTAAAAGGAAAATCTCTCAAGGTGATTTTATGAAACACTCCAGTGGCAATTTAAGATGCTTTAAAGATGCTTCCGCTTAGGAACTGTTTCTAAAATTTAGCCCCCTAGAAAACAAAAAACAATATTCGGAGTGGCTTTACTCGATATTCCGAGCACTTTACAAAATACAATGCAATCAACTAAATATTAATATAAAAATAAACAAAAGCGCATATTCTATCTGTACAAAGGTAAGTCGTTTCCACTGCTGATAATAACCTCAAGTTCTAAAGAAAACAAACATAGGCATTCATAAAGCTGAAACATTTTTCTAATTTTTGATGTAAGTTTTAATGATTTTTTATTCCGCTTATGCTCATATTAATACCTGTAAATGAAAACTAGTAAATCTGCAGATCAGGAGCCTCAACGTCAGCTCTAAATGTCGTTGTTTTTTAATCTCACTTTTCATATTATTTACCATTTTACAATCCGAAATCTAATTTTTTTATATTGCATACATATTTATAGGCATATAAAATACTTCGGAAGTTCCGAAATTAGAAGCGTTAAATTAAACACGCTTTATGCAATGATATTCTGAAATTCTTATGAACTTATTCATGTAACTTTTTAGATAAAAAAAATTAAACTTGTAATAAAATAAATTCTTTATTTATGTCAATAGAATACAACAATAATTTATTTTGATAATAAAATATTGCAGCAAAATAGTTTGAGTTACTTGAATTTTATTATTTTGATATTCTTTGAAATATAGTTGCTAAGCAACTAATAAATTAAAGAGCAAAGTCAAAATAAATGCATTTTAAAATTTGTAAAAAAAAAAATATGAAAATAAAATGTTTTATATTTCTCGACAGTTGCAAAATTTTTTCCAATAATTTAAACAATTAATTTCTAAATTCTAAGGTATGTATCAGCAAATTTTCAAAGCTATTGGATATATTTAAAACCTCCATATCGAAAATTTAGCATTAGTAAGTTTACGTTTAAATACATTATTCCAATATGCAATTTTCATTTAAATTAAAAATGAAATTGAAAAATCGTCTGCATTCCCATAGGAAAGCATTATGACCAAAAAGAAATGTTCTATATTTTTCGAACGAATGAACCCAATGTAACTAAAAACTATACAGCTAATTTCGGGTACCTCACGAACATACCCACCAAAAATCAACCTAATAGGACGATTTGTAGGGCAATTATTTCGGAACAGACAGACAAACAGAAGGAAACCAAAAACTTTTCGCGTCTCCACTGTAAACCTCAAATGACGTTTCGGCAATAAATATAGAAATTGAACTCACATAGCCATGCTAATGGAAATTTTAAACTTTTTTAAATGTAAATATTTCGTCATTTTGTTTTCAAAATGCAGTACTTTAATTTTCATACGTTTTATGAAAAGTGTAAAACTCACTGTAGTATTTATTTCTTTGTTTTTTTTTTAAAGAATGTTTTACTAAATTAAGTCATGTTCTGGTGAAATAACATTGATGTATCAACATAAGATTTAGTGTCAGGAATTAAACTATTTAATTGAGTAATTGAGTTAAAAAATAATACCCTGTTATTCTCTGGTCACAAAATAGTGGAAAAATGGTTTAGAAATTGTTTAAATACCAAACTCGTTGACCGATTTGTATGAACATGAACACAGTTCTTTTGTTCGTGGCTGATAACATATACGACGAATGAGAGCTCAATTTGGATGCCATCGTATTCACTCACATATATACATACATACAGATAAACAGATATTATCGTAAAAACACCAGAAACGGACTTTGGGCACAAAAAAGGAAACAAAATATCAACATACAAGCATGCATACACGCATACATGTGAAATCATTCTAAAAATAGAAAAAAAAACGGATTTAGGAAACATGAAAATGTAAAGCTATTTCAATATTTACGTAATAGATATTTGTTTTTGATTACAATAGTTTATGTGTCCGAAAAGTAAAAATAATAACAAAGAAACTGGAAAGCTATAGACCTACGCATTTCAGGGAGAAAGGCTCATGGGAATAAAGAATGTGAATCTAAAAGAATACTGATTTAAAAGTTAAAGAAAGGGGAAAATATTAAATTAAAATAATCACATATTGAAATAAATGAAAGAAAAAAAAATGATTTAGTAGAATAAGAGAAAATGTTAATTGAAACTAGCTAATGTGTTGTGACTATCACAAACCTTACGTTCTAAAACGAATATATTAATTTAAATAGTGCAGTTGGGTTTATTTAAGTACCTCAAAAATAAATTTTGATACACTTCTACTCAATAGAAACTCACATACAGGTATAATGTTCATCACAAAATCATATCATTAGAGCGCCTCATCTGAAACTGCAGAAACCAAAAATGAATTAGCATAAATATTGTAATAAGCATCTTATATATTAATTTTGGTGAAATGACCTCACATAGAAACCGATATAAAGTTATATCGCGCGATTACCCAGCACGACGTTTTCGGCGTTATAAACCAAGATCTAATGTGCGTTTAGCATTCATTTATGTCAATATCAGACAAAATATGAAGTGTCATGGATTTAGATTCCCTAATTATTGCGTTACAAGACCTACAAAATTAGGCTAACACACACGTAGGCTGACAAAAATACAGACATCGCATATAGACAAATCGTATAAATCTATTAAATACCACTTAACGAAAAAGTTAATGAATCTGTAATTTTCTTGTTATGGATGTAGAAGAAAGTACAAAAAGAGGGATGAGTCAAAATAAATATGGAAAAGAAATACATTTACATATTTCCTAATCCAAACGTTAAATAATAAGAAATCCCATTAGAAGCTGTTGAAATTCTTAAATTTAAAATTTGTTTCGAAAATGTTTGTGACATTTTCTGACTTTTGTTGACTTTTTACTCTCACTTAGACTTTCTAGGGAGATTGGTTATAAGTAAGAATTTCATAAATATACAATTCCTATAAGAGATAATTTTGTTAGCTTTAATTTTTTTCTAGTAATTATTTGTTTGATTATTTTTTACTTCTCTTTAAAGGAAAGAACTGTGTTTCTCTCAACTTCTCCTTTGTTTTTGTTTTTGATTTCACTTCATTTATTGAAGTTTTCATTTCATACTAGTTTGTTTATCTGTTGCTTTGTAATCTTTTAAGTTATTAATTTCATTTTAAATTTAGTTATTTTTTAACGGTTTACATTTTACATAAATGAGAAGACAGAAAATTATGACCGAATGAAAAGAAATGTTTTTGTGAAAATAAAACAAGTTTAATAGTTACATTTTTTTAAAATTCATAAATGGTATCAAAAGATACAATTAAAATGCTGTAAAAATAAAAAATCTTATTTCTTCGTAAAGGCTGTTTAGCGTTTCATTAATGTGGAGCTGATATAAATACAAAATAAAGTTTTCAGCAGATTTTCCATGATTTTAATGTCGTGCATTTACTATAGTAATTTATAATTGGCATTAAATGATTATCCCGTTCTACGAAAAATAACAAATTTGTATTCTGCAAAAACAGAAGTTTTAATAATATTAAGGGCAGATGGAAGGCAAAAACATGAAAAACATAGATTTTGGATTTTTTAACGCTTTGGATTCTATATTTATGGCCTTTTTACTGATACATTACTTTTGTTTCTACGGCAACGAAAAGTTTGAAAATTTTAAGTAATTCTCAGTGTTTACATTTTACCATACTCCTAGACCACATCACATTATTTTCATATTATCAAAATGCTGTTTTTTACATTTCAATGTATTTTTTATAGAAAATACTTTACATTAGTGCTTGTAATTTTTCCAAAATAACCTATATTATAGCCACTTTTTAATCTGAATTGAAACCTTGTAGCTAATATATGTATACTAATATATGTATATATGTAAAAGATGCAGTTTTTTTGCTATTAAATACTAGTTTCTATTTCAAAATATATATATCAATAATATTTCAAAATGTAACTGAAATATACCTGTGTATAATCTTGATTTTATTGAATTAAATTTTATTTATTTGATGCATATAAAAAATTACAAAAGCATATCTCAGTTAGTTTATGAGAAAAGATACACTAATTTAACACGGCCGCGAAAGCACATTCCGATCACACATAAGCAATTTTTTTATTAAATAAAGTCATTTAATATTTTGTATGCATTTTATTTTTCAAGATTTTTTTTTAAATCTCTCGTAAAAAGGTGATTTGTAAAAGCAACAGTTTGCTGAAAATAAAAGTATTTTTTCTACACTATATTCCCAATGATGACCGGTCACTTGCGATTTTAGACGTTTTGTTAAATATCTGGAAAGATACATGACGAATTATCCTGAAACTTCAGGAGTGTAAACAACATGATAGACGTCATATATTTCCGTGAAGATATTTTCCCGAAACCTCATAGGGGGCGTCCACAAATTGAAGAAAAACGAATATATTTTGGATAACCCTGTAAAAACTAATATTGCAAAAACATTCAAACTGTAGATTATGATTAAGTGGATTATTGTAATATTTGGGTTCATTTTTATGAAGATAGCATGTATACTCGAAGAGAAATTCAGGTTTTTATAAAAACAGTCCCAAATTTTATCAAGTTTTTTGCTTATAATTTGCAGAGTTTTTAATATAAAAACAAGTTATTTTCCGAAAATATGACAATAAAAAATATACACAATACCCTGCAATCAAAATTAAAAAATAATAAAAATTATATGAAAAATGAGCAGGTTTACTAAATATTGTTTCACTGCGCATGCGCGAATTCAATCATAATATACTGTGCATAATATTTTAGCTAACTGTATAGACCAACTTTTATGAAAATCTCAAAAACATAGCTTGGAAATCCTGATAGTAATCGTCGATAGAATAAGCTCGAAATTCGCTGTTCCCAAAAGGAAGCAAAAAGATGAGGGGTTGTATCAAATATAGAATGAGAGACACTTCATTCTTATTACGTCAACTTTCATAAGCTAGTATATTTGGATACAACCCCTCATCTTTTTGCTTTCTTTTGGGAACAGCGAATTTCGAGCTTATTCTATCGACGATTACTATCAGAATTTCCAAGCTATGTTTTTGAGACTTTCATAAAAGTTGGTCTATACATTTAGCTAAAATATTATGCACAGTATATTTTGATAGAATTCGCGCATGCGTAGTGAAACAATATTTAGTAAACCTGCTCATTTTTCATACAATTTTTATTATTTTTTAATTCTGATTGCAGGGTATTGTGTACAATGTTGTTTGTCATATTTTCTGAAAATAACTTGTTTTTATATTAAAAACTCTGCAAATTATAAGCAAAAAACTTGGTAAAATTTGGGACTGTTTTTATAAAAACCTGAATTTCTCTTCGAGTAGACATGCTATCTTCATAAAAATGAACCCAAATTATTACAATAAGGCACTTAATCATAATCTACAGTTTGAATGCTTTTGCTCTAATAGTTTTTACAGGGTTATCCAAAAGATATTCGTTTTTCTTCAATTTGTTGACGGCTCCTTATGGGGTTTCAGGAAAAAAATTTCACGGAAATATATGACGTTTGTCATGTTGTTTACACTCCTGAAGTTTCAGGATAATTCCTCATGTATCTTTCCAGATATTTAACAAAATGTCTAAAATCGCAAGTGACCGGTCATCATTGGAAATATAGTGTATTTGAAACGCTGAAAAATGATAGTTTGGCGAAGAGAAATGGGAGGTTCTATGTCTATTACAGAAAAGAACTGTGACCATCACTTGTGGTTCATTCTTCTGGAAACGTACTAAACTGGGCTGATTTGAGGATTCGTAACTAAAGCGCAGCAAATTAGTTTATGTGTATGAAATTTAAAGAGCTTGTTGCAGCACAACTAAATGTACCTCTGCAAAGAATACTGAATTCTAAATAAAATGTTGCATAAAAATATAAAAAATTAAAACACCACTCAAATTTTCGACGATTTGTGTAAAAATTCTTGGAGACGGAAGTTCAAAAAAGTCATACAGAGTTTAAAATATACTGTAACATAACATTAAGGACTTTAGAATAATTGACTTTATTATTTTAATTTTCAGTAAACAAGCAATGTTGAAACATGTGTCAAATAACAGATTGGTCAGTTTTCTTACACTTAGCAGCTGACACATGTTAATCCTACCTTGTAATTGTACCTACTTCATATAAGATCAGTAAAATTTAACTGAAGAATTTTAATAGAAAATTTCTAAAGAAAAATAAAACAATTATTGAGTTTTTATCGCGAAATTGATTTGGCGAAGAAGGTAGCTGCTCGACATAAATGCACGTGATTTGATTACCAATGCTTACTAAATTTAAATTTAACCAATGACACAGTTTACTGTATTTTGTTGTTTTCATTTAAGGTTATAATATAGCACATGTAACTTGTGTGCATGATTAGTCAATTTAATTTCCTCACCAAAAATATATATATATATAATATATTTTATTTTGCAAGCTGCAAATATTTATTTTAATATTTTGTCAAGTTAATACTTTAGATTTAGATCATATTTTTAGATTGAAAATGAAATTGTTTTCTGGATATTTTAAAAATTATATTGGCTATATAAATAGTTCAGCGTTTAGAGTAGAAAAATTTTTTGGGTGCATTTTACCCAACCCGAAAAATAGAAAGTCACTAATCACAGAACAGTATTTAAAAAAAAAAATATTTTATTGCGTCTCCATTCAGCAATAAATCGCCAAATAACGAAATTTTAACAATTTTTCTAGATGAGATTGAGATTCCGCAAAAATAACTAAATAAACAGGTATACACACATTTTTCAAACTGTTTTGAATATGTGCTTATGGAGATCGGATGTATTAATTCCTTTCTATAAAACAAATTTTTTCTGTAGATATCAGCGCTTGGGGATCAAACATAGCTAAACCGATGAATGGCCATTTGTAATCATTTTTTTAGTCTAATTATGATTCTTTTTAACAAAGAATATTTCCATACATTGAACAATCTACGTGTTCACCACCAGTGACAAATGCTTCTTTTACTCAAATCACTTTTGAATTGAGCATTCATTGCTGGATTTCACCTTGAACACTATAAAAGTAATATAAAATATTCTGTTACGTAGACATCAGCTCTTATTTCATGAAGTAATATAGAACGAAGGAAAGTATTATATGAACATCTTACAAACAATGGTTTTTCTTATCCTACCCACCAATTTGTATTTTCAATTATATTTCTTTAAAGAAAATAAACATTTCCCATGTAACATTTTCTTCGTACTCTCTGAACATTATTCTGTATTTTTTAGAAGCGTTTAACTATCCTAGAAAAACGACCACAAATATCCAACTTTCTTTTAATACTCATATTAGAGAATCCCATTCAATTACAAACTTTTGTATATTTAAAGAGTTCATTAAAGAGTAAATTTAAAAATAATATCAGATATTATGAAAAAAAATCAAAATAGTTATGTAGTAAAATATTCAGTTGCATTTACATATTTTACATCCGATGATTTAGATATTTTAGTTTAAATTTCTTTAAATACATATGAATGCAAAAGAAGTTTTAGTAAATTCATAAAACGTGGATATTTTTAGAAGCGTTTATTTCTCCTCGAAAGACGGCGACAAATATCCAATTTCTTTTAATACCCATATTAGAGGATCACATGCAATTACAAACTTTTGTATATTTAAAGAGTTCGTTACTATCATCAATTCATGTCCATTCAGTACGAGACGTTTCTTTCTATATTCATTTCCAAAGAAAAAAAAAACATTTCCAATAAATTACTATATCCGGCAAGAACATCAGAGTTGGAGTTGTTAGTGGCATTTGCGAATTTTTATGATGAAATGTATTTTTTTTTCTTTTTCTTTCTTTCTTTTTTTTTGTGATATTTTATTCCGGTATTCATTTTTAACTTGGAAGAAAATTAACGGAAATATCCACGTTTTATGAATTTACTAAACCATTTTTTTGCATTCATATGCATTTATAGAAATTTAAAATAAAATATGTAAATGCATCGGATGTAAATGCAACTGCATATTTTACTACATAACTATTTTAATTTTTTTCATAATATCTAATATTATCTTTAAAATTACTGCGCATGATATTTCTGGAAATATCAAAGCTTACTTTAAAGGTAAATTTAACATAAATAGGTTATGCAAGTTTTTAATGGTTTTGAAAATTTTTAATGACTGTTAACAGGTTTGAATACTAAAATATGTAAATGCAACTATAGTACATCAAATATGTAGTTGCACATATATAATTCAGACTCTTGGGTAAAATTAGACATTACAAAAAACCTTTTTTATTTTATTTTATTTTCATAATATGTGAAAATTACTGCGCATAATATTTCTTGAAATATCAAAGCTTACTTTAAAGATAAATTTAACATAAATACATTATGGAAGTTTTTTTAAATAATGCATACATCATTTACAGTTTTGCTAACAATATTTAAAAATAAGTTACCTCAATGTAAGTTATTTTAAAACTTTTGACATTTCCCCATTCTTTATCATTTTATTTTTATGTTTTAGTAATTTAAGAATGATTGTATCTTTTTAATTCATCCTATTATCATTTTCAGTTTCATTTGCACAAAATCTCAGATCATAACTTGAACAATTAATTATATTATTTGCTATAATCCTCTTATTTTCTATCCTCAAATTGTTTATTTGCATAATTGGAAAATTCCTTTCCAGCACTTCAGTAAAAGAATCATCATTGCCTTTAAGCCGATTTGAAACGACATTTTCTATTCATGAAAGGTTTTATTTCTTTTTATACTTTCTTGGGTATTAACCAATACTTAAGACAGTCAGGGAAAGATATAAATATAAAAAAGTGAGTGTGAAATTACGAAAAAAGATTATTTTCCTAGCATTTATATAAATAAAAAGAAAATTGCTTTGAAACTATTCATTTACTATTTATTTGAAGATATTACAAATGAATTCTAATAAATTTTACTCAGAAACTGCCAGTTCAGAAAAGTGTTTTATCATTATAAATTTACATTATCAACAAAAAAAGCCGGTTAAAAATCAAATTATAGCTGTTTTATATCTGTCCATATATACAAGAACCCTATTAACTATTAATTCAACTTTTCCAGAATCATTTTATTCATTATGTTATTTCTACAACAATGCAATTAATTTAAGATATAGAATATAAGAGAATATCATGCCCTTTATTAAAAATCTAAGTTATTTTAACCGCCTTTGAAAACAAAAGAAATAATAGAATTCGTTTGTATATTTATATATGTCCAGGTATCAAAATATATAATCAGACTTGTATATAATCAGTTTAGTTACTATAACGTGTGAAGATTGAAGTTGGTTTTGTAGCGTCCTCCAAGCATTTTCCTCCAAGTGCATTGCATTTCAAGATTTGGTAACACGTTAAAACTTTAATATTTAAAATAACATTTGTTGGAGATTCATTAAATCTCGTTTTGGAGTTTCGAAATAATAATATTGTGCAATTTCGAGACATATTGAAGTGACTACGTGAGTTTGTAGCATCTAGCAATATTTTGTGAGAACTTTAGACTTTTAGTAAAATCTTTGACATTGTGAAAGCTAGATAATTTATAAGTTGTTAATCTACTTGAAGTTGCTTAAAAGGTGCAGCAGTGTTTTAGAAGTTAAAGCGTTTCATTCAGATATATTTATTTGAGAAGTTATTTTTTAAAAATCAAGTAGAAATATTATAACTAGATTTACTACGTACACAGTTATCGCGAGATACCCAAAGTGATATACGTAATAGAACACACAAAAATCCGATATCTTTTCAATAGGCCATTATTGACGTTTCGGAAATTATTGCAATTTCAAAATAGACTTTTAGTAAAACCCTGATATTTTCAACGAAATTCATTGCATGACAGTAGTGTTTGAAGCAAGCTAATTTAAATATTATATGTTATTTTTCACAATATTGTTTTATTTCAAAAATGAATACCCAATATCAAATGTCATAAGAAGAACATTAATATCTGCATAAAAAGGTGAAATCCGTTTGGTATAAAGGAGTACAAGATCACTTAACATTTATTCGTAAATAAACAATGGATTTCCATGGCTTCATTTATTATGCATTAAAACTGTATGAATTGTTTTCAATGCAGGTACAAATGTGTTGCACATGTAAATCATCGGGAATACGAGCACAAACAATGTTTCCACAAATAAAAATATAAAAGTTCATTCGTTTAATCTGCTTTTTATACTTTATTTATTTATTATTTTTTTTAAAGTGCTTAATTTGTTTTAGATTAATCTCTCAATGCATTAAACATTTCGTTAAATTTTTATTCTGCTTATTACGATAACTTATTCCTTTGTAATCATTTTAAAACTAGAAAACTTATCAAGAAATCATTTTCTGCACATAGAGGAATAGTGAATTTGTGGCACCTTTGTCAGAGGCAGGATGTAATAAAATGTAATTGGTTCTGCTTAGACAGAAGAACAAACTATACAAGGTTATCGAAAAAGAATGCCGGTATTTGCAACCTTATAAAAAATTAATTCTTAAACTTACGGAAATAATTCTTGTTTTGAAATATAGTGAAAGAATGTAAGTTTTTCCTTCGCTCACTAGATGGCGTGCAGCCATGAATGAGAAGTTCCCCAACTCATGGATTAGACAAGATGATCCAATTACGTGGCCTCCACGAAGCCTCGACCTTATGCCTTTGGACTTCTTTATCTAGGGATACATTAAGAACATTGTGTACTGTGGAAGAATTACTTATATCAGCCATTTAAAACCAGAGATGATTCACAGGACATGGAGGGAGATTGAATATCATCTGGACGTCTGTTGAGCGACTAATGATACACATATCGAAGCGTATTGAAATGGTTATAAAACTTGGTAATTTTCTTAATATTTTAACACTAAATTTATAGTCCTACGTATTTCTTTATTTGCGTAATACAAATTTGTAATCCCGGCATTCTTTTTCGATGACCCTATATATAAAAATTGGTATATCGGGCAAATTCTAACATACAACTATGCATTTGAAAAAAATTTTTATATTACTTATGGCATTATAATTTTTAGTTTAAGGCGTTCTATTGCGATATTTTTTCGACAAACCATTTATCTAACGTGTATGTTTTAAAAATTATTTTCTTACCATAAAGCAGTGGTTCTTCAATTGTGACGCAACGCATCTTCGAAGGATCAGCGCAAATGCTGTCGCATTCAATGTATAAAAGAAAAGAAATTCTTATCCAGAATTTTTGAGAAATATTCCGAGTGAAATACAAGGCGAAAAATAATGTTTAACCTCTTAACAGTATTTTTTTTTTGGACACAATAAACTAAAAATAGGTCAAAAACACCACTTTTTCTGTACTAAAACATATACATTATATAATCCAAAAATATTTGCCAATAAATAAAGCGACGATTAAAGTTAAAAATTAGTCGTATCCCAAAGCATTTAATACCGAAGCAAGGAAACTCTTATTTCCCGAGTGGTGTTCGGGCAAATGTGTTAAATGGGTAAATATACTATATAATTACTTTAGACATTTATTCTGATTTATATATCTTGCATTCGATGTTCTAAAGAAAATCAGCAATTTCAGCGCTAAATTTTGATGGGTCATGTTAACAGCTCCTATATAGATACTGAAAGACTCTAAATCTCCAACTACATTTTAAAAGTTATAAAATTCCGAATAGACCCGGTTCTGAAATCATGCAAATTAAAATGACAAAATATGAATAATACTCAGCTCCGAGCGTATACAGCACACACAAACCTCATTTGTAAATTTTCAATACGGATTTCAATGCAACATGGCCATGTTATTGAGTTCTCACAACACAATAAATAAGTTATAAGTCATTTAGCCACAGTCATATTTAGGATAAATTAAAAACTAATTTAAAAATAATTATATAAAATGTACTTTAAATATTATCTAAGTTAGAATATCCCTGACTATTTAGAATATCGGCACGTTCACTCAAAAAAGATTTTCATCATTGGCAGAAGACAGATAAGCTCATTAGTTAAGCATATGTTATTACTCAAATCTTTTATATCCATAGTTTCTTTAGCCTAACGCTATATAGGCTCTTTGCAATAAGCCTAAAAAAATATCAGGCTGATTGAGAAATAAATGGCTATATTCCAGTTAGCCTAACACTCTCTAGGCTCTTTGCAATGAGCCTGAAAACATCAAGCTGATTAGAGAAAGGGAGGTTATTCTCCAATTATCCTGGATCTTTGCAAAGAGCCGGATTTCGAAATTAGCCTACGACATATATATCGAATTAATCTTGATTAAAAAAATTATCATAAAATGTTAATTATTTGTAAAAAGATTTTTTAATGTAAAAAATAAATATTTTTCATATAAAACTATTGCACAAACTATGATTTTTACAGAATTTGAAAAAAAAAAATTAAGATTTTAAAACGTGAGAAAAGGATTTATTGTAATACATCATAATTCGAAAGCCAGAGAGAAATTTCTCTGATTTCACAGAATTTCTAATTAAAAATTAAATATATGATTTTTTAAAAATAGAAATCGAAGTTTCTATTATGCGAATCCAAAATTACAGATCATGCCACTAAGAAGTTTTTTAGTTATGCTTAAAAAACTATCTGCATTGCAATCTGTTTTGCAACGATTAACATTTAGTAGTTCCAAATTAAAAACCTACATAATTCCTTAACTACTTGACTGAATGGCATCCTGCTTAGTCTTCAAAAGTAAAATGAACGGAAGAATCCAAACATGATGCAAAATTATGTGTCAGTATTTAAAATATTAAAGTTTGTTACAGTTCTTATATGTAGATGACCCATGAAGTAAAATGTAAGCATCGCATTAATTAGTAGATGTTATTATTGATTGGTATCAGTCACATTTTATAACGATGATTTGCGTCAGAGTTATTAGAGGTTGATACATTTTTATTAAAGGATTGTACATCTTGTCAAAACAACCGATTAATTTGTGAAAGATAATAGATAATTATTTAAAACTATTTTATATAATATTAATAATAAGTAACAGTAATAAAAAAAATCCAATAAAAGTCCCCATTAAGAATTACCAAAAATAATTTTTTATAGTTTTTCTGGTTTCTGTTTTCAGTAAAATATAAAAGGTAATTCAGATATGTTCAAAATGTATTTTTTGGTCATACTGTTGTAACTTTAATGTTTAATTTAGTTATAAAAAGAAATTAATATTATGACCTATCGTTTTAAAATTAAATGAAAGACATATGAATATTCCACCTGAGTAATTTTAGAATAATATATGTAAATGTTGAGAAATATACAGCATAAAAATTGCTAAAAAGCATAATACTATTGAAGATTTAAAAAAATAAAAAAACGTTTTATCATAATAAATACACTATTTGCACTTTAAGAGGAAATCAGTCGTTCATACCTACAATGCTGCATCTGAAAAGTAAAATATTATTTTATATCTTTTTAGTATTATTACTAAAATTATGAAAAGAACAATTATTTTGATTTGATGTTGTTTTTGACACTAATAATAAGAAAATGCACAATATTATTGTTCAGCAAAAGAAGAAAGAAAGACAAATAGAGAATATCACAAAAATGAAAAATGCACAAAAATGCACATCGTCACCTTTTATCAGCATTCCAATTTATCCAGCTTCATGCATAAATTATAAACAGTGTTTAAAAAGGAAGAACATAATGAAAAGGGTGAAAAGATTTTTGTAAGCAAATATCACAAAATCACAACACTTATCACAACACATATCGTACTGAATCGAGTCTGTCCCCAAGCTCTGTTTATATTGTTTGCACTGGTGGCATCCACCCGTGTTGTCCTTTTAACACTAGTAGCCAATGATACGTTCATAGTAGACTGTTGAGCCATACTTGGTCTTGTGCCTAAACATCGGAAGACCATTTTGAATCCATGACGATATTTTTCATTCATCCAACAATAAATTGCCGGATTGTAACAAGTATGACTCATGGCAAGCCAGTGACAAGCAAACCACAGGTAGATGATATTGGGCAATTCCCATAGCTCTGGATACTGATCTCCAATCACCATTAGAGAGTTGAAAGGTAGCCAGCAGAGTGTAAATACGCAAACACAGACAATCATCATTTTCACCATCTGCAGGAAAGAGAAAAGAGAAAAAGGATAGAGGAAAAAGGAAATAGGAGAGAAAGTTTATAAAAGTAGAAAATAGACAAGTTAGCAAGTTTTTAAATGCAAAGAGAAGATTTTAATACCACAAATAAAACATAAAAGTTAGTAAAATAAAAAATTTTAAAAGTGTTTTAATTAAAACTTCATTTGCTATTTCTAATGCAAGTAACAGTTTACCGTTATTTTAAGTGGCATTTTAATTAGTAAATAACAGTAAACTGAAAACATCAATGAATCAGATTGTCCTAATACTAAAATAATGATAGCAATACTATTTTAAAACAGATAAAAAATGGTATTGTAAAATACATTATTTTTTCTTCATTGTAATTCATAGACCAAAACTTTGATGCACCTTATAGATAAAAGAATATCGGAGAGTGGTTCAGTTTAAAAATGGGCAAGCGGTTCGAGAACGTTAAAAAAGGGTTAAATAAGTGACTTGAAATTCAGTATTAATAAAAATCGCAATTAATCACCCGTGGCTACCTTTTTGCCACCCTGCTTCCCGCATTCATTTGAAAGCTCTCATCCATGGGCAACTGCTGAAAGTTCTCAAAAAATACACTTCAGTATGTATACACTAGCAAAGTTAATCTTTCAATAATAAACCCCTTTTGTTGTTAAGAACTGTTTCAATTTTTTTATGCACTTCTCATATTCTGGGTGAATTAATGTTGTATTATCTCTTCAATATGATTGAAAGCCAGTCTGTATATACTGTCGATTTCACTTCATTATTAACTTCGGGCAAAACATGCCATACTCTATAATAATATGCATATGTAACTATCAGATAATACAAAATACATACATTTGAAATTCATGACATATAATAACGCGTATCACAATATGTCAAACATACAGATACTATACATGTAATGTATCATTTATACAGGATTTGTAAATTATACGATTATACCGAGAGAAATAACTTGCGATAAATATTAATGCAATAATGACTTAATACCGACCCCGACTGAAACCCGACAGTTTTATTGTAATTTACAATAAAGTTTTTTGTTTTACATTTAAAATCAAACATCAATTAATTCAAATACATTGTAATATATATTTGTATTTGTTCTATTCACCAAGGCTAACATTTTGAGTAATGAAGATTAGATTATTTGAAACATGTTGTGTGTTCTATTATGAAGCGATGAAATTAGTAAATAGAGCGACTTAATAATCAATAACTAAATATATAAATACATTTTTTAAAATACACAATTCAATAAATTGTTATTGATTTTAAAAAATAACTTACATGTTTTCTAATATAATAACGGAATTAATCTTTCAAATTTCTACTATTGAACTAATCTTTGGCTTAAAATCAGAATAAATATAAAACAGTTTTCATGAATTTCATTTCTAATCAACAAAATTCTTGTTAGAAAAGCTTGCTTTTTCGAAGCCATTACTGCAGATAGTTAGCAAACAGACAAATAGCAGAGACAGTAGAAAGACAGACAGCAGACAGACAGACAGTAACCAGACATACAAATAGCAACCAGACACGCAGTTTACAAATAGCCCACAAAGTGTACACAAACAGATAGCTGACAGCAAAACCAGGCAGCAGACAGCAGACATCCGACATACAGCACACAGATATACGTAGTCAGGCATACAGCAGATAGAAGACAGACAGCGTACAGAGAACCAACAGAATGTAGACAGATATAAGATAACATGCAGCCGACAGCAGACATACAGCAGAGAGACAGACAGTATACAGACAGTCTACAGAATGTAGAAGGACAGCAGATAACAGAGAGGCAGAGAGCAGACACACACATAGCAGATCGCATACATATAGACAGCAGGAAGCAGACAGTTAGCAGGCAAAAAGGAAACAGACAGACAACAAAAAGAGATGTCAGAGAGACAGCAGACAGACAGACAGGCAGCAGAGAGATAGTCGAAAGAGTGTAGATAGACAGCAGATAGCAGACAGGCATACAGTAGACTGCAGATATTTAGCAGACATATATATATATATAGCAGGCGGACATACAACAGAAAGACATACAGCACACAGAAAGCAGACCGACAAGAAGCAGAGAGAGAAAGTAGACAGACAGCAAAAAGACAGCAGGCAGACATACAACAGAGAGAACAGACAAACAGAAGACAGGCAGCATACTGACAGACAACATACAAAAAGTCAACAGAGTGCAGACAATCAGACAGACAGCAGACAGAAGGGACACAGACAGACAGCAGTGAGAGATGTCAGATCGACAGCAGATAGCAGACATGCATACAACAAACTACAGATATTTAGCTGCCAGATATACAGCAGGCAGACATACAACAGATAGACATACAACATAGACAGATAGAAAGTAGACCGACAAACAGCAGTTAGAGAAAATAGACAAACAGCAAACAGACAGCAGGCAGAGCAGACAGACAGATAGAAGACAGAAAGAGAGCAGACAAACAGAAGTCGGCGGCAAACTGACAGACAAACAGAAGACAGACGGTAAACTGACAGAACTTACAAAAATTCAACAGAATTTAGACAGACAGACAGACAGCAGACAGTTAACCAGCAGACAGTAGACAGACAGCCGACAGATGAAAGAAATATACCAAACAGATAAAGAGAGAGACAGAGAGGGAGACAGGTGAGAGACAACCAGACAGAGACATACACACTAAAAAATGTCCGGCGGATGGCGCACGGAGTCTCATGGGGCATAGCCCCTAGTACAAATATATACTTATAAAATAAAGTTTCGCTCTGTGTGTGTGTGCGTCTGTCTGTTGGCGATGGCCAAGAAAATTTAGCGCACCTTAAAGTCTGAAAATTTAGGTGCGGATAGTCCAGAACCTGTTCTGGTGCACCTAAGAATCGGAATTTAAATATTTTAATTGTTTACTGAAATATTAATTAAAATCCACAAAGAACTCTCATCAAAAATACGCTTTTTTTCTTTTGTTGGTTGGTTGCATAGTCTTCACAGAAGTAATTAAATAAACGAGAGTAGCGATGAATCGATAAGGACAACGAAATAGTGTTAATATGGAGTGCAGTTATCAGCGCACCTATGTAGCGCCGCCTACACACGACAAATTATACAGACGCCACCTGTTTGAAAAAATTTTCCAGGTACTTTTTTCTTCATGATAATTAGCTTGCTTTAAGGTTTTGTTTTTTACATGACAGATATTATTATGATAGAGATTATTAATACAGAAAATTTTATTTAACAGATTATTTGTTATATTTGCGGGGATGGAGAGAGGTATGGGTAAAATACTTGTGCACCTCCTGGCGGCGGCTTTTCCTTAATTGACCCCACTTACTAATAAATCCAAACTACTGCTCTGATTTCAACAGAACTAATAACATTTAAAGATTTTAACATTTTAGCTTCAACCGTAGCGTTTAATTGCTGTTTTATACAGAGAATACCGCTATTTTAAATCTCAACTAATAATGTTCCGTGCTTCTCCAAACTAGTTTCATTTTTACTAAATTATCGAAAAATTAGCATTCGTAGCTTCAAGGTGTATTTCTTGAAAGCAGTTACCAGTATTTCCGAATAATAGTCTAAACCAAATTTCAAATTAATTTCCTAGCTTAACCAAATGAATCAGTCTTTAAAGATGTATAGTGGTCCTCCTAATTAGTTATTTGCTGAAGGGCACTTGAACATCAGCTTCCCCCCGGCTCCTCCTTCAAGAATTTTTCTCTAACTATGCCAAATTTCCATATCTAAGCAATTATTTTTCCTATTTCTACACAACTGATTCCAAACATTATAATTAACTTAATAGTCACCCTCTATAACATTAAACTAAATTTATGAGTCGCAGTTATGACTATTTTCGAATAATAGTTTAAGCCAAATTTGTAATTAAATTCCTAGCTTAAGCAAACGAACGAATTTTGAAAGATGCATAGTGGTCCTCCTAATTATTCATTTTCTGAAGGCCATTGGAACATCTTTTCCCCCCAACGGACCCTCCTTCAAGATTTTTTCTCTAACTGTGCCCCGTATCCATATCTCAGCAACTATCTTTCCGATTTCAACGCAGCTGATTCCAAACATTATAATTAACTTATTAGTCACCCTCTGTAACATTAAAGTAAATTTATGAGTAGCAGTTACCACTATTTCCGAATAATAGTTTAAGCCAAATTTGTAATTAAGTTCCTAGCTTAACCAAACGAACGAATTTTTAAAGATGCATAGTGGTTCTCTTAATTAGTCATTTTCTGAAGGTCACTTGAACATCCCCTCCCCCCTGTATCTCCCTCAAGGTTATTTTCTCTAACTGTGTCTTATTTCAATAACTCGGCTAATAATGTTCCCATCTTCTCCAAACCAGCTCAATTTTGTAGCACGACTACTATACTGTGCCGTAGGCAGCGGGGACCTGTCTCAGAGATTTGGTCGGAAAGATGTTTGTTTAGAACAGAATGTAGCCCTGGCGGTGGAAGAGGGAAATAAAAGATTTTTCGGAGCGTACGAGCATGCACTGTATACGGTGCCGAAGCCATCGGAGACCGTGGCCAGAGTTTCGTTTTTAAAGAGATTTAAGTTTACACTGGCTCGGGCAACGCCAAGCGGGTCAGCTAGTATAAAATAAAATAGGAAATATGCTTCGAAATTTATATTAATAAAAATTGAAATAATTAAATAATCAAATTTGACAGTTCTTTACGTGCATTTTTAAATTGCATAACAAAATTTCGTCTTTAAATATTTTATAGTTTATAATTGTTTTCCAAACAGAATAAAAAGCAAAAAGTTAAACTTTATTTTTTTTATTCTTTTCTTTTAAAAAAATTCTTTAATATTTTCATATAAAATCGGGAATCAGATTTCTTATCTTCTTTTTTGTACAAAATTCTTCCAACTTTAAATTATATAATTCATATTAACGATTTTTCTACAAATACGTTATGTATGAACTAATTACAGACTATTAAAATTATAAACGAAGATGTTTAAAATGCTTCTGTCACATTTTGTTTTACATGTATATAAATAACATTTGTTACATTCTCTCAAAGTCCCTTGATATTTTGATAAATCATATCAAAAGTTTCCAACAAAATAAAGCCCAGCAAATATGTCACAGCTATAAAAAAGATTATTCTAAACAAGAAACATTTTTCCTCTAAAAACCCATGAGAAAAATTCCCAAACATTTATTTTTCCTAATGTCAAAAATAAAATATTCCGTTTCTTAACATATTCAGAATCTTTACCAAGATTTAAAAAGCATACACTATATCTTCAGGAACATAAGATAGTTATAAAACAGTTTTGAGAAGTATTTATGTGATGTACTATCGCAAAATACACATTTTTGTTGCGTAAATAAAATTATTTCCTTAAATTTTTGAAAATGATAAGTATTCTGTTTTTATTGGAAATAAATACCTTATGTATATTTATGTATGCAAATTTAAATGTGTGCGGATGAAAAGATGAAAAAGAATTATATTTTAAAAACTCGCTAAAGAACATTCTGGAAATCTGCATATTGAATATGTCGCATAGAATTTGGTATAATTTTATGGCGCTGATAACGAACGAACTCTTGAATTGAACTATATTGATATGATTTCACTGATAACAAACGAAATAGTACTACGCAACGTACACGAGAACTACACATAATTTTATCTCATTGGTGATAGTAATTAATGCACGAGCTGCTGAAAACGAATTTTCCTCATCCACTAATTAACACTATATGAATTCTCTCCACAACTAACGAAGCGTTTGAAAGAACTTGGTGCGAAGTCTGATCAATTCAGAGACTTATACTTTGTAAAGAAAAAGAAAATAAGAACAATTGAATCTTTATACATATAAATTGAACACTCACCATATGAAAATGCGAAAACCTGCTATCTAAAATATTAACCTATAACCTTGAACATTGCTGCTTTTTGTACCCTTTTCTAATTATAAATATATCTTATTATTTTTATTTTTAATATTGCAGAAGCATATTGTAAAACTATCTATAAATTTAGCTAAAAATTCACAGTAAATAAAGAACCGAGTAATAGCGATCGGGGTTTTCCTACGATATTTCTTATACCTCCCGCACACTTTCTAGCTGTAGTTTTGGTATAATAGTTTCATAGAAACGTAAAAAAGAAAAAACATAAAACAAATATGTTGTTTTCTCACTTTGATTGACTCATGCTTTCTCCAGTGCTCGAAGTCGTGTAAAAAGATTGTGTCGAATCCTAAGAGCTCAGCAAAGCAAATTAGTTGAACTGGTGAGCCTGACTTTATTGGTGCAATATCGTCATTACTCAGCGTTAGAAAATGAGGATTGGAAAATATAAGTGTAATTTTTGCAGTAATTTAGTATACTTTTAACATCTATTTGCTTTAGTGGAGCTACAAATTACTTTTTGAATTCCAACTACAGTAGATTTTGAACCACTTTAATGTCCCAAATATCAACAATGTACACACTTCCTGACTAAGAAGAATACTAACCACTATGCAAAGCTTTATGTGTCTCAGTAAATATAAAATATGTGGTAATAGGTAAATATATATGTGGGGAGGGAGTGCGTATTAAGACTAGATCTTATCACATTAAATAAAACTCCATGAGTAAATATGAATGACGCAAAGCCTTCGTTTCTAATCCAATATTTATTTTATACAGCAAAATTAAAAAGACATCGTGCAGTGAGGAACAAAAGCGTATTATATGCGAGAATATATCAGTAATTGTTTCAAAATTAATCTTTTAATAATACAATAATACTATCTTTTGCATCCATTGCTATGATAGCATCCATTCCTTTTCGGAGATATCCTAAACATACCAAGTGTTTTTAAAAAGTTGTAAGCGTGGTTCTAATCTCATGTGTTCCTGGGATACTCATAATATTTTCTTATGAGATAATATAGCTAAGAAATAAATCTTAGCTGAACATAATTTCCCAAAACGACACGATCAGCTCAAGAGGAGAACTTTCGTTAGATAATGAGTCATATAAGAATATTTAAATTCTTATACAGCTCAGTCAATCATTTTCTATTTATCATCTTAGTTTAACAATGTATAATTATAAACTTTGAAAAGCCAGAAATTTCAGAGTATTGTATACTAATGGTAATTTATGATTCTTGATAAAAAGTATCATTGTATAGTATTGTATTATTGTATAGTATCGTAAAGTATTCTTGATAAAAAGATTAATTGTATTAACGATGCAGAATGTATGAAGAATAACAATGTAAAATTGGAAATGGGATATCGTTTTAAAATTATATTATACTAGCTTATCCATCCTTCAAAAAATAGCACGAAAAAGACAAAACAACTCTGAAAATCACCATAAAATATAATTAAAGAGTTAAAAATCGCTGAACGAATTCCGAACAAATTTACTATATTGGACTCGAAGATTGAAACTGGATTCATATAAATAATGAAGAAAAGTCTCTGCTAAACGCTAAAAAATACTAAAAATTGCATAAAACAATTCGCAAAAACTTCAAAAATTGTTATACGAATTCAGAATGCACTTTTTTGAAAAGAACGTAGAATTTATTAAATAATACTATAAGATTAAAACTGGATTTCTTTTACAAATATAGAAAAATCGCTGCAAAATCCCTGAAAATAATTCAAAAGTCGCAGAACCCTAAATTTACTATAGTGGGCTAAATCAAACTGAAATTCAACTAAATCAACAGTGGGCTAAACCAAACAGAAAAATGTATCCGAAATTCGTTCGCGAATGTCAAAACATTGGCGCAAAACGCGAAAGAACGTTGACGTTAAAAATCTCATTGAAAATTGCGAAAAACAAAATATACTATATTAGGATATATGTTTGAAACCAAATTTATTTTACGAATATCAAAAAATCGCCACGAGACATGGAAAAATTATGTAAATCATATTAAAACTCGCATTAAACAAAGCTAAAATTTCAAATATCGCAGATGCCAAAATTTACTATTTTAGGCTAAACGTTTGAAATAGAATTCATTTTACGAATGTCAAAAATCGTCGTGAAAAGCGAAAAAAAGCTAAAAATCATATTAAAAATCGCAAAAACTTAAAAAATCGCGGAGGACAAAATTTACTATGTTAGGTTAAATCTCTGAAACTGAATTTCTTTTTACGCATGTGAAAAAATTCGATTCCGCGTCTCGAGCGCCCACAAAGTAAAGTTTGTGTGCAACGAAAAAATGCGATTTTCTCAAAAACTAATTGACCTAGAATAATCGCTAAAGTTTTCCTGCACGGTTTAAATTAACCCATAATTTTTTCATAATTTTAGTTTCAGTATATTCGGACGTAGAGGGGACACTTTTTGTTGTACATTTTCGACAATATCTCTAAAAATATAATACATAAAATTAAAACAAATCTATTTTTGAGTTCGGTGTTAAGGGATATTTCGAACGATGCCCACGCGATACACAATTAATTTCCCAAGTAACATAATTAGCCCCCCTAATTTTTTCATAACAATATTTGTGAATGGGTAATAATCTGTAACTGTGTGCGTCAATACCCTGTATAACACTGCTAAATTTGAACTTTCCACGTCCCATAGTTTTCGAGAAAAACGGCTGTGATACATTGACAGATAGACACATGAGTGATACTATAATGGTTCCGTTTGTAATATTAATGTACCGAACCCTAAAAATCCAAAATCGCATAGGACAAAATGTACAATAATAGACCAAAAATATGAAACAGAATTCAATTTTGCGAATGTGAAAAACTCGCCGCAGAACTTGAAAAAACGCTAAAAATCGCATTGAAAACCGCATTAAAAACCGCTAAAATTGAAATATTACTGAGAACAAAATTTACTATATTACGCTAAAAGTTTGAAAAAGTATTCCTATTATGAATGTTACAAAAAAAAAAAATATAACAAAAAAATGCGGAACGCGACAAATCACACTGAAAATCGTTAAAAATGTACAAGTCACAGAGGTCAAAATTTACTATAATGAATTAAAACATTGTAACATGAATTCTTTCATGAATGTTAAAATATCTCCGTGGTATGCAAAATTCGCTAAAAATTGCTAAAATACGCTAAAAATCGACTTGAGAATTACATTAAAAATCACTAAAATTCAAAAATCGAAGATGAGAAAATTTACGTTCTTGTGCTAAAAGTTTGAAACAAAATTCCTTTTGTTAATGCCAAAAAAAGGCCGCAAAATGTGAAGCTGCATAAAAATCTTCGCAAAAAATTCAAAAATCGATGTACGAATTCCAATTTCATTTTATTGAAAAAATGAAAAAATTTACTATATTGGGTTAAAAGACTGAAACTGGATTATTTTTACTAATGTAGAAAAATTGCCTCAAAACGTGAAAAAAAAATGCTTAAAATTGCATAGAAAAATTAATTAAAAAAATCTGTTAGAAAAATGCAAAATCGAGCTTTGAGGTGCATTATTTCAGATATAGTGGTACCTTCCTGCCAGATCTTGTAGTTCTACGTGCAACGACTTCTTCAGAACACAGCACACAGCAGACACACTTATTTCTTTATTATTACAGATTACATAGAGTATGTCAATTTTGTAGTCTAAACATAAATAAAGTTAAAAACCTGTAAAAATAAAAATATTTGAGAATTTAAATTTAGATTAAATAAATTGAAAATTATTTGTTTGAATTATTTTAATTTAAAATTCGAATAAACTATGTGACGGCATCACAATGTTGTAAATGAATGTATGGTAGAATGTTATAATTACGATTACAGTGCTGTTCAACTAAGAGACGGAGCTTGATACTATTTATTGTCTTTTGGTGTTATTTATACGATGTTCTAACAATCGACGAATAGCAGTTACTTTCTATTAGACCTCCACATACAATACAACAATTTTTTTTTCATATTTATACATATTCAATAGAAGTTTTGGTATTTTAATTACTGTAATATTAATTATGTTTCATAATGTCTGATATCTCAGTATTTCTTAATATGTATGTATGTGATCTCTAGCAAAATATCAAGCTGTTTGTTCCGTTTTCATGATTACCGCCTAAAGATTCCGCATGGAATTGGTAAATTAACGATTTCTTTCTACAAGTTTTATTTTCATAACGCAACATACGTGTTACACCATTGTATGCAAATTTACAACAGTCAGAATGCTGCTTAAAGTGTTAACTGTGTAATAATCTTCTATTCAGAATGTGAAGTATAATTCCAATTTATTATTATGTTTTATTTTTTAAATGAACGAAATTATCTTCTTCTGATATCGATATTTAACGTGAGCTGTAAACTTTTCCTTACTGTTTGTAGTTATGAACTCTCTCACTGTCTAGACAAGATGTGCTAGTTGCAATTTTCAACGTAAAACATGTATTATTTAAATTTATATATTTGTATAGCTTTAAATCAGTTTTCAAAACATTAATTAATGGTTAATACAGAGTGACTATAAACTAATATGACGTATACTGAGCCTTCCAGTGTGAAATGCATTGGTCAAAATGTGACTTAAAATCGTGTGCAGATTCATTGAAAAATAGAGTTTTGATATTTGAAAAGTTTAGTACAAAAAGTGACCACCAGGGGACAATTTGCCCTTTTTGCAAGTAAACATATTTTCCTACATCCCGTTCGGATGAGAGCGATTGTGAAAATAAAATTAAATAACCAGAAAATTCTCACTATTGGGAAATAAACTATTTTTTATAGTACCGAGTGGTTATAATATAAGTATCTCTATTTGAAGCTGTCTGTAGCTTGAAGGAATAACCGAAATGAAACCAAAATCGGTACACTTACTATTCGAGAAAGGGAACGAAGAATGAAACAATTAAAAAAAATAATTGCAATAATCGACGACAGATGGCGCTTTTAAGTGTGAAATGTAACGTGTAATATTGGGTTCCGTGGAGGTGTCGTAAACCTCAATGACATATTACAACTTGGGTGAAACATCACTCCTGATGCGTTACATTACATAGTTGAGCATGTCGTGCACCGCCTGGATTGTGTTCTCAGCACAATCGCCATGTGGAACCTGAACACGATCAGCACCGCCATGCAAAAGCGTAACCACATTCCCTGGGACATTTTCCAATAAATAAGTTGTGTCATCCGGTTTGACGCCTTAATTCTTTATTCTTGTATTACACATTACATTTCAAACAAAGCAGCGCCATCTGTCGGTGGTTATTACAATTTTTTTATTATTATTGTTCCATTCTTTTTTCCCCTTTCTCCAATAGTAAGTCTACCAATTTTGGTTTCATGTGCAATTTTCCTTCGAGCTACAGACAGCTCCAAATAGAGATACTGATATCATAACCACCCTGTACATAATTTATTCATAACCATGCTTTAGTAGTCGAAATGTTTTATTAGAGCAGCGAAAATGCCATATCCTGAAATTTTTTATATTCGGTTATGAGCATATTTTAAAAACATTTTGTATTAAGGTTATGTTCCTATTACTGTTTATTTAAAAGGTCAAATTATATATTTCAGGCAAGTTAATGTCTATAAATTTCATCGTTTCATGCATCCTATGCAGCTATTGGTTCATCAGAATGGTGGTCATGTAAACTACATTTATAGTTAACAGTAATATATATAAATATCTGAGCAGCAATTTTAGTTAGGAGCTCGGAATTCGGGATAACAAATCTACAAAAAATTTAGACAAACATGTATTGCAGCAATTTTTGAAATGCAGCAACTAAGGTAGGTTAAATAGGAGGTCAAATATTTTAGGTCATTTTACCATATCTCAGTAGAAATTATAGGTAGAATCATGAAACTCAGGATAACAAATCTACTAAAAAAATAGTTAAACATGTATTTCAGCAATTTTAGAAATTCAGACACTAAGAAATAGGGGTCGAATGTTTTACGCCGTTTTGCCATATCTCAGTAGACGTTATAGTTAGGAGCATGAAATTCGGGATAACAAATCTACTAAAGGATAGTTAAACATGCATTTCAGGCGATTTTAGAAATTGAACTACAAAGGGGGTTAAATGAAGGGTCGAAAATTTTCGGTGATTTCACCTTTTCACCATATTTTATCAGAAGTTTTAGAAAAAAGTATGAAATTCAGGATAACAAATCTCCTTAAAAAATAGTTAAACAAATATTTCAGTGATTTTAGAAATTCGGCCACTAAGGGGGGTTAAATAGTGGGTCGAATGTTTTATGTCATTTTCTCATTTCTCAATAGCAGTTACAGGTAGAAGGGTGAATTTCGGGATAAAAAATCTACTAAAGAATATTTAAACATGTATTTTAGGTGATGTTAGAAATTCAACTACTAAGAGGAATAAATGGGGGTTCGATAATTTTCGAAGATTTCACCTTTTCACCATATCTCATCACTAGTTTTTGATAATAGCGTGAAATTCAGGATAACAAATCTACTATAAAAATAATTAAACACATATTTCAGCGATTTTAGAAATTCACCCATTAAAAAGGGGGTTGAAAATTTTAGGTTATTTCGAATGTTCGCCATGTCGCAGCAGCATTTAGGAGCTTGAAATCACAGATTCAGGGTAACAAATCTACTAAAAAATAGTTAAACATGTATTTCTGTGATTTTAGAAATTCAGCCACTAAGGGGGGTTAAATGGGGCTCGAATTCTTTATGTAATTTCCATATCTCATTAATAGATAGGAGCGCGAAATTTAGGATAGCAAATGTACTAAAAAATAGTTAAATATGTATTTCAGAAATTTTAGATAATAATCTATTAAGGGTGTCACACTGTGTGTCGAAAGTTTTAGGTAATTGTGCCCTATCTCAGCAGTTTTAAGTAAGAATGTGATGCTTTA
Organism: Maratus michaelseni; assembly: GCA_963931845.1. Classification (NCBI taxonomy): domain Eukaryota; kingdom Metazoa; phylum Arthropoda; class Arachnida; order Araneae; family Salticidae; genus Maratus; species Maratus michaelseni. The sequence continues at coordinate 148,858,260 of OZ007589.1, read as the reverse complement.
CAAATCTACAAAAAAAAGTAGTTAATCATGTGTTTCCCCAGCGATTTTAGAGCTAGCAAGTTTGTGGGCAACATTGGCTGTGAACCCGATTGCGAAAGATTAGACGAAAAAGAGACCTATTGCTGATTTTTTCTTTGTGTGACATTTTTTCCAAGGAATATATTTTTTAATTTCTCATTTTATATATATTTCTTCGATTTTCGGCTTTTAGCGATTGGATTTAAAATTTTAAACAAAATATTACACTTCCACCTTTTTTTCAAAATACATTTTTTTAAAGTAAAAAATTGCGATTTAAATACTGATTGCCATATTTATGGGTTAGAGTATGCACAAGGATGCCTCATGGTGATTACCGTATAGTCAGATTACAAGTGTGTAACCAAATGGGTTCTGTTAAATTATTTCATTTTAATGATTTATGCACGCAAAATAACTGAACCACGTTATAGTGATCACTGCATTAACGATGTATGGCTGAGAAATACACATGGCCCCGTTATTTTGATCACCTCATTAATAATTTATGTGCGTGACAGTACTCATTTACAATGATCGCCATTTATCTTACGCAATCCCATTTTTATTTATTTCATCTGAAAACTCTCCGCTCATTTTAGATACCGTATTTACCCGCGTATACGTCGACCCCACGTATAAGTCGACCCCCCACCTTCCCGATCAAGAAATTTGAATTTTTTAAAATCCCGCGTATAAGTCGACCCCGCAATTTTTCGATCAAGAAATTTGACTTTTTTTTAAATACATTATTCAAAATCACCTGGAAAAAAAAGAAAGTAATAAATATACAATAATAAAGAAACTTTTTTTTTTTTTTTTTTTTTTTTTTTTTTTTTTACATTTATTAGAAATCATCTGAAAAAAAGTACTAAATATAGAATAATGAAGATAATAATATACTAAAGTAATAATATACAAAGTTAAACTGATTCAAGGTCCGATTCAGTATCGGACTCGTCAAACAATTTACAAAAATCCTTCGTCGTCATCGACTCATCATGATACACGTTTTCAATCTCCGTATCGCTACATTCTTCCTCGTCGTTATCACTTTCGAAAACGGCATCATTTTCTGTGCCGTCTACTTCGGTGCTTATGCAGCATTTCTTGAACAATTTTATAATCATTTCGTAAGAAATTTGATTCCACGCATCTTTAATCCACTGGGCAATTTTCCGTGAACCCCAAACTGACGAGAAGCAGTACAGTTTTTAGACTATTAAGCAAAAGACATAACTTTAGGTTCAAATCCAGCTGCGTATGAATTGCGTTTCTGTTTTCTAATAACTAAATCAGTCATATCAGTAGAAACAAGGAGAAAAAGTGCAGTAAGATAAACGAAGAAATAATAAATAAGTGTACTATCAAGATCACGCAAGATATAACGCCGGTCACGTGTTTTTAGAGAGTCACATGTTTCTAGCCACTCGTGGACGATTCTGTTGCACATAGGGGTGATACATTCTCGAAATTGTATCTATTAATCTCTGAGACGGAGGGGGGGGGGGCAGTAGGCGTACATTCATTGCCACTGTCAAACCCTTCATTCAGTCTCTAAACCTTTACCTCAGCGCTGATAAGGAAAATCAATTAATTCATCTTTTTCTCTCCTGGTATGGAAATCGACAGTAAACGACGTCATTGTGTTATGGAATGTGAAAAGAGAATAATTGCCTTTCAGAAGGGCATTTTTGACTTCTGGTAAAAAAAAAAAAATAAGGACCCTAGCATAAGTCGACCCCCCCCCCCCAACTTTAAAGTGTTTTTTTGTCCAAAATTTCTCGACTTATACGCGGGTAAATACGGTAAATACGCACAGGGCCAGTAGTATTTTGTCAGAGGGATTAGGAAAAAAATATTATTAATGTCACGAAATATTTATTTACATGCTTTTATATATATATATTATTTAGTTATTTTCGTATAGTTTAAAATAAAGTATTTTATTTAAATTTCTCTGTGTGCAAGTAAAATGCAATTTTTGGGCCCAAAAGGAAGTCAAGACAATACGCTGCAGAATGCATTTGGGCCCCACTCAGAAGCGACCGACTTTTATATATATATATATATATATATATATATATTAAGAAATTCATAAATAGAAACATGTACTTTTCTCTACCACTTGTATCCGCTTTGTGTAAAATTCCCTTATGTAAATTTTTGATTACTTCTAACTATTAGTTGTCAAGTTATCAGAAAACAAGTAAAATTGGCCACTTTTAAGGGCCATACTTAAAATTAATGCTAAAACTTTTTTTTTTTTCAATTCCAGGCACGTTATATATAGTAAGTAAGTAATATATTTAAAGATTTGCAAAAGAGCATTGTTACTCTCGTTAATAAATAAATATTACATTGCAACTTTTAATAATTTTAGTCGCAAAATTACTCAATCTTCAAAACGCCCTTTTCCAGATCGGCACAGTTCCAAAACACTGTTTGAATCATAAAGTACCTGTTTTTCAAACTAGAGAAATGAAAGATTTTATTTGAGATAATTTTGGTATGACAAATCGAATAAAATAAAGAAATATATGGAGTTCCATTTGAGATTTCCAAAGTTCGAATGTATAAGTATCCTTAAAAAAAAAAAAAAAAAAAAAAAAAAAAAAAAAAAAAAAAACACTATATCGGGAGTATTAAAAATCATGAACAAGTAACTTTGGTGCAAACAACTTTATTCGGCGATTTTTAGAATTATAGTTACGGCTGTTGTTCGGACTATTCTCGACGTACTATATACTATTATAAATACAAAAATATTTTTATATACCAAATCGAGCTTACAAAATAAATAAGCAGAAAATATACTAAGCGAGCAAACAAACAACGAGCAAGTATACAGGAAAAAATGAATTTTGACCACATTCTGAAGCAACCTACTTTTAACTCGTTAAATTGAACTTGATAAAAATTTTATTTTCACATTAAAATGAAAATCTGTCTTTTCAATGACAGAATTTAGCTTATTGCCGAAGTGCGGTATCTTATGTATAATTTGATCTTACCATTAATTTGATCTTTTTGTTAATCTGATTTTTTTTCTCTCTGAACAATTGCTCTAAACAATCAATTGCCAAATGTGGTTACTCTGCTGTTATTTACTTTACATTATTTTAGAAAACAAATGTTCATTGTCGCGGTAGTTTTTCTAAAAAAACAATTATATTTTAAAATTATTTAAAATGTCATAATGTTGAGATGTTCAGTTTATACTTTTCTACTTGAACCCATTAATAAATATTTAATTTTAATATTCTGTTTTTAAAACTAATTTCGCCAAAAAGGTACAGTGAGACGCAACTTTCCCATATCCGATTCCGGAAAAGGATAATTCAAAGTTGTATAAGGCAGATTAACAAATGAGGGGGTTAGAATGGCAGTGGAGTAAGTCAAAAATTTGAAAAATCTAGATAACCATATTTTCACTTAACGTATATTAATTTCTGTTCAGTATGAGAGTCAAATAAGTTATAGTTCACTTAGGGAGTCGCTAAAGGGCAAAACAAGTTGGACCGCAAAATGCAATGGCAGAGGTGAAGAATGGATGGTAAAGGATGTATGCAATGTTAAGTCGGGAAAGAGTGGACATATGAGAAGTGCAGATAATACGAAAAGTAAAAACTGAAAAATGTATTACATGACAAAATAAAAAATTTCTTGAAAACCTAAAAAAAAAGTTACTGACCTTAAAATATGTATATATGTTTTAAAGTTTGATTCAAAATTTATAACAATAAAACATTTTTACTGGAAGTGTTAAACTTGAATTCTGAGTATTATCCAGTTTTGCCCTACCACAAAAATTCGGAGCTGTTTCAGATGGCCCTAGAAAACGCCTTTTTTCAAGTAAAAATAATTTTTTTTGTGGCAACAGGTGTGGTTTTTCAATAGCCCGGATGTATCCAAACACTTCTGGTGAGTGTTCCGATTTTTTCGTCCTTCTAGACTTTTGTCAACAAAGGAAAGCCGTTAGCTACCCGGTTTTACTGTACTTTCCCTTATATCTTTCGTTTCCTGGCACAACGCTCCGGTATTTAAGCACTCTCGGTCTTGGGACGGTCAATATGCAAAATTTCGCAATTTTATTCGACTGAAGTCACTTAATTTGGTTATATTTTCTTTAATTTTGTTCTCCTCAACATCTGTTCTTGCGTCCCTTGTTTTCTGCTATTCGAACCAACTCTAAATTAAAATCGTTCTCTAATTAATATCATTTATTTTATGCTACAACTTTTCTCGGAGAAAAAAATACACCAACGTCTTTACTCGTAACTGTCAAGTTACGCAAACTTACGAGCCTGTTTATGCTATAAAATTACTTGTGAAACTTTTTTCAGCATTTTAGGTATAAATGTAATCCACTGAACCGTGTGGCTTTTAATAAAACGTGTAACTAGTCGGATGTGCCAATCCCAAAATTTTCTTCTATTTCATATTCGTTAATACTAGAAATTAAACCTAGTGAAAAGTTCAAACCTAGACTAGACAATTGGGTGATTTAGTTTAATTTATGCCCCTTCTTCTCTGGTTGGACAAATCTTTAATCATCTCCTCACGCACCAATGGTTCCTCAGCATTCCGCTCTAGCGCTGCGTTCTGAGCAGCTTGTCTAAAATAGCAAAACAGCTTGGTTTATTACGATCTTGTCTGGAAAATCAAACAAAATTCGCTATCACACCGTCACCTCCAAGCCAGTTTTCTCCAAAGTTTTATGCAAACTTCGGCCTATTATATTACATCTAAATATAAAATTTTGTCGAAAAATATTTATAAATTGTTCATCTAAACTGGAAAATCGCACAAAAATCGCTATTGCAGCGCCTCAAATAAGGACGGACGCTTACATTTAAACTCATATAGATGAAGTTTGGTTCAATTCAATGCATAAATTCGTACTTTTCGATGAAATAAGAATGAAAATGGCACAAAACTCGCTATCACAGCACCCCCTTCCAGCGGAATACCTCCAAATCGAACTGGGACACGCTGGACATAGCCAAAATCACATAAATAAAATTTGGTTCAATTCTATGCTCGACTTCCTACACTTTTCGATAATACAAAGAGGACAGACAGGCATTTTGTAAAAACATGTTTTGAGGAATATCTGGTATCTAAAACGTGTCCTTTCCTTTCCATTTATTGGTGTGGGGAAAATGCCTACGTTACTAAAAGCTACTCTGAATTTTAATACACCATATTGCCAAAGGTGACCAGTCACTTGTGATTTTAGACGTTTTGTTAACTATCTAGAAAAATACATGAGGAATTAACCTGAAACTGCAAATGTGTAAACAGTATAGTATAGGTTATATATTTCCGCAAAGATTTTTTCCCGAAACCCCATAGGGAACTGTCAACAAATTGAAAAATGACGAATATCTTTTGGATAACCCTGTAAAAACTGATGTAGCAAAAGCGTTCAAACTCAAGATTATTATTAAGTGGCTTATTGTAATATACTGTGTTTATTTTTATGAGGATAGCATGTATACTCGTAGAGAAATTAAGGTTTTTATAAAAACAGTCCCAAATTTCGCCTAGTTTTTTGCTTATAATTTGCAGAGTTCTTAATATAAAAAAAAGTTATTTTCAGAAAATATGACAAACAACACTGTACATAATAGTCTGCAATCAGAATTAAAAAATAATAAAAATTAGATGAAAATTAAGCATGTTTACTAAAAAATGTTTCACTGCGCATGCGCGAATGCAATCAAAATATAATATGCATAATGTATTAGCTAAGTATATAGAGCAACTTTTGTGAAAATGTCAAAATCATAGCTTGAAAATTCTGTAAATTATCGTCGATAGAATAAGCTCGAAATCCGTTGTTCCCCAAAAGAAGCAAAAAGATGAGGGGTTGTATCAAATATCTGTTGATTAGTGCCAAGATAGCGTAGACAATATTGCACGTACTACTATATTTGGATCGACAGAAAGTCTCTAGCGAAAGAACAAGATCTGTGGAAAATTAGAAATGAAGATTAGATCTTTGTCGCTAAATAAACCTAGATAACTGAGATAAGACGAATTTTTAGCAATGGGAAAAAATTAAATATGGTGGAAAAAAGTGCAAAATTATATATATATATATGTATATCAAAATCATATTCTTTAGCAATGTTATGGCTAATATGATGATGAAACCACTCATTTCATTTTATTTGTGGTATTTAGGCATTTGGGACTTGAAAATTCTGTCTAAATTCCACAAATTTCATTTCATTCATTCAATTCCATTTATTCAATTTTTAATTTAATTTCTTATTATTTTAAATAAGTTTTTGGTATCCATATTCAGTGTGTTGGGGAATACTTTCATTGACAACTAATTATTACATTCTTAATCATTATTTCATAGTTTAAGTTGGTGTTATGGTAATGTTTCATTTATGGTTATATATATATATATATATATATATATATATATATATATGTGAAATGTATTAAAATATTAATATAGCATTTAAATTAATTTCCAGTTAAATGCGTTCTAACTCTTAATTTCTAACTTTGAAACGGCCCCTTTTAATTTTGTTTTTCAGAAAAACAAATATTACTTTCAGATATTAAATTGTGTAACCAATTTTAACATTCTAAATGTAAGCGTTTAACTGTGGTTGAGGCTGTTGAGTTATCTGTGGTAAATTTGAGGTGCTCTATAGACCTCTCGGCGATGTAATAATTCTAAATATATGGTTCTCGGAGCTTCCTTCGAATATGATCGACTAGAATTGTACCCTGTAACCCTTAATAGTTTGATCTGCAACGAGGTCGTGAATCAATTGCTTTCAAGTTATGCTTCATCCTATCAAACGGCTACAGTTGTTACACACACACATATGCACATACACATTTCTTAATCATATACAAAACAATTTTTGGTAATTTATTTATTTATTTGATTTTATATAAATAGTTTATTACAAAAACAAAGATAATAAAGCTTTTGTAATTGACATTGATTACTTCGTTTCTTAATCATGTAAACAAAATATTATGTTCGCTTATTGCAGATGTATTTCAGCAGTATGTGCCAATCTGATTATATTTATATAAATATATATATATATTTAAGTGGTAACTTAATTACAATCTATTTTTTGCTGATGGACTTCATTTTCAAAATTTATTATTCGTTTACAACAAGTTGGGTATCAAAGTAGGTTTTTTTGGAACACTTATCTTTTCTTCTCCCTCTCGCGTGAAGTGTAAGGATGGATTTTCATTTTGTTCACGTGGTTATGTAGAATGTGAGTACAGTTTCCGATTTTCTCTGGTTTTCTCGTGCTTTCAACTGTTTCATTCCTTCAATACATTATATCGGTAATGATAGACAATTCTTAAACAAATTTGTCAGTCTATTATATGAGATAATGCATTTTTTGCGACACGTGGTGTTCTCTCGACTGACGATTAGACATCCACATGTTGCTTTTGTTTTTGTTTTTTTTACTTCTATCGTTATTTGATACCTATATTCCATTTATTATTTCGATTTAAACTTAGATTAACTTTATTTTAATTTTATCTAGCTTCATATGTTACTAAATATGTTTGTGTTTCCTATTATATGGAAATTTCCTAATCAGTTTTATTCGTTATGGTGTTTTGCAACGTTTCTGTGACAAACGTGTGAACTATTGTTATATGACGTCTCGAAATTGGAATTTCGGTCATTTATTGTTCAAATAGCATTTGTTTTCAAGTTAGGTACCCTACATCGTAAAAAACGACCAATGTTTCTTATTTGATGAAAATATATTATAACCACGAACGAAAATGTAATATAATCTTCTGAGTTATCCGAAATTCCGAATAGCCTGTTCCATTGTCTTTTGAATCCCCAGAAACCAATACATTTCAAAAATTTAAAGAATTATTTATAAAAACAAAGTATTTTTCGCTGCCCGTATTTTTCAGAAACGTTTCCGAAGGGTTTTTATAGTGTATTAATTAGTGTCCTGAGCCTGGAATACCTGTTTTTCGAATGTCATCAATTCTCAAGTAAACGTTTTCAGCCGCATAAGTTAAATTATACATGAAAGATTAAAGAAATAATCTTAATTTTAATGTTATTGTTAACGCTGGTAACGTTTATCGTAGTTAATTTTGCATGTTTGTCTGTTAAACATATTTTTTGAGAATGAAAATGTTTACTTGAGAATTGATATCATTCGAAAAACAGGTATTCCAGGCTGAGGATACTAATTAATACACTACACTGTAAAAAATGACCGATGTTTCTTATTTTATGAAAATATAGTATAACCACGAACGAAAATGTAATATAATCTTCTGAGTTATCCGAAATTCCAAATAGCGTGTTCCATTGTCTTTTGAATCACCAGAAACCAATACATTTCCAAAATTTGAATAATTATTTATAAAAACAAATTATTTTTCGCTGCCCGTATTTTTCAGAAACGTTTCCGAAGGGTTTTTATAGTACATTAATCAGCGTCCTCAGCCTGGAATACCTTGTTTTCGGATGTCATTAATTCTCAAGTACACGTTTTCGACCGCAGAAGTTAATTTATACACTAAAGAGTAAAGGAATAATCTTAATTGTAATGTTATTGTTAACGCTGTTAATTTTGCATGTGTGTCTGTTAAACATTTTTTTTAGCATGAAAATGTTTACTTGAGAATTGATAGCATTCGAAAAACAGGTTATAGGCTGAGGACACTAATTAATACACTATAAAAAACCCTTCGGAAATGTTTCTGAAAAATACGGGCAGCGAAAAACACTTTGTTTTTATAAATAATTCTTTAAATTTTGGGAATGTATTGGTTTCTGGGGATTCAAAAGACAATGGAACACGCTATTCGGAATTTCGGATAACTCAGAAGATTATATTATATTTTCGTTCGTGGTTATATTATATTTTCATAAAATAAGAAACATTGGTTATTTTTTACAGTGAATAAAACCCCTTCGGAAATGTTTCTGAAAAATACGGGCAGCGAAAAATACTTTGGTTTTATAAATAATTCTTTAAATTTTTGAAATGTATTGGTTTCTGGGGATTCAAAAGACAATGGAACACGCTATTCAGAATTTCGGATAACTCAGAAGATTATATTATATTTTCGTTCGTGGTTATAGTATATTTTCATAAAATAAGAAACATAGGTCATTTTTTACAGTGTATGTATTAATTAATTACATACCATCTTTAAATTAGATTTGGTCAGAGTTAGTAAAAGAACTTGTTCGTTGTCTTTTGATTTCAGAGGTATTATATATATATATATATATATATATATATATATATATATATATATATTCTCCCATTTGAACGGGAACCCCTCCAGATGGTCCTGAGTCGGTCGCTTAAGTGTTGAAGATGACCGAGAGTCTGGTATTGCGAGGTGTGCCTTCGACATGACGGGGGCAGGAAAACGGACGAATCACAACCTCCGAGTGGTTCCCCCTGCAGATAGAGGTGACCGATTAGACGGTAGTACCGAAGGTAAATTTACGACCCCGCAGATGTCTGGGCCACCCCCCATGGGGCCCGTTTTCGACCACGGGGGCTTGTTGCGCCTATGACGAGAGAGGTGGTCCTCACTAGGTGGTGGAAAGTCATCTTGTAGGCCTATTCCAGTTGCCCGGTATGTGACGGCGACCGGATGATGAGATCTGGGCAACGGCTAGCTAATGTGACAGGTCTGTTTCCACGTTTATCTACGGCGAGACGGAGGTGAGGATGGACACTAGTCAGTGACGTTTGGTCAGTGCATGAGGCAGTTGTTGTTCCGCAGTGACGCCTGGTCAGTGTGTGAGGTGGGATGCAGTGACCCTCGGTACTCACAGGCGGTGGACAGAGGCGTAGTATGCGGGGCCATCGTGAAAACAACTTTCTTCTTTTAACGGGCCTGCTTTGAGCTTTCAAGCACGTGATCTGACGTCACAAACGAGATCAACTCTCGTGTCTAGTTTCTTTTGGTAATAAAGTTTCGCGATTTTTTTTTTCTTTTGCTTCTATGATTTCAGATAAATTTTATATAAAAATGGTTTTCAAAATGTAAATTTTTAAAAATTATATTATTTAGACTATTTGGATAAATAATTTAAGTAAGTACCCCTTTTTTTATCTTATTATTTAAAACGCAAAATATATATCTATACCGTTTGCCAATTCAATAATTCGAATGTTGTAAAAGTTATATTTTACTTAATACTTTAATAAAGGTAATCGCTTACCCTTTCTGTTGTGTTGAAATAAATCAGGTTTCGCCGGGATGCATATTCCACTATTAATACTGTTAATACTACTACTACTATTAATCATTTTAAACATTTAATATCACTTTATTCAAAAAATCACAATGGTGAATACGCACATAAAAATATACACAGAATGTCAACAGACGATAAATAAACATTATTCTTTTTTTGACTTCATTATGCTTTTATTTTGACCTGGAGTAATAAATATAATTTAGAATCATCAAACAGATAAAACAGTAACACGAAAGCCGTTTTTTTGTCCTGTTTTTCTTAGAATTACTTTTCTAAATATAATTTACGTAAATCTAAAACATTAAAACATTCATTAATAATATTGATTTCTTATACATATCTTTAAAAAAAAATTAAACGCTTTTTGTAAAGGGTTTGTAAAACTAAGTGATTTCAATTATTAAAATATAATTTTAATTTAAATAACTATTTATATATATCATAGGTTGATGCAGGATTTTTTTTCCTTCTTGGTTATTAAGTGAAAGGTAAAAGTTATTTTTATGTGGCTTATTATATTTTTGTTTATGTGTAGATGTAATAGTTTCTCTATTTATGTAACATTATACTGTATATTAGCCAGGTTTTAAACTAAGCTTAAAAGCAGTATAGTTTTTTATACAAGTAGTTTAATATAAAAGAAGGTAGTGGAGAAGAATGGAACTTGTTTCATTCCTCCTATTTAATAAGATGAATGTAAATTGCTGCTAATATGCAATTCTGAGTTTAATTAGCTTACACTCAAAGCAAAAGGGAGAATTTCAATTAAAAGATTTAAATTACATAATACAACTTAAAAGATTTAAATTATATAATAAAATACAACTGTTGATGAAATTGTAGCATTAAACATACCATATTTTTTTTACGATGTGTTTAACAGCAGGGATGATATTGAGATAAAAAATGAAACCATGTCTGTATTTACTTTTATTGCTGGTTATATTGCATATAAAGTTTCACATAAATTAAAATGTTGTGAGTGCATTCGAATATTAGTCAAAGATAAAACTTTAGAATTAGATTGCCCGAATGATGTTAGCAGACAGAGGTAAATTAAAATGGCCTCATGAAATTTTATTATATTTAATTGTAAATGCCTTTCAAAAATTTCAAAAACTAATTAATCAGAATTATGAAAGTACTTTCCTAAAATTTCCAGAACCCAAAAAGCTTATTATACAACTCACTATTGAAAAGAGGTCCCACTACTAAATTTTAGGTCTGGATTTCGCAATTAAATGCAAATGTGGAAATGAACCTTCATATCTATTTAGACTTTGTTTGTCCGGAATTGCTAATATATTGCTAAATAACTACACAAAAGTAAAAAATGGCAATAGAAAAATTACTTGTAACAAAAGAAAATTATCTACATTAACCAGTAAGTAAGTTTCAGTAATAAGTTTGATAGTACCACTTATTTAATATTGTATATTTAAGTGAGATTATTTTCTCTGAGAGAATATTAAATGTCATAATTGTTGTAACTTATTTGAAAGTACATATTCTGCTTGATGTTCCTGAATAGAATTACTTTTCTTTTTATAAATATTTAATATTAATTTATTCAAATAACAACTTGGGAATCTGATTATTTACTAGATGAATGCGGATTTTTCAGTTTAAATGAATTTTCTCTTTCAGTAAATATTAAATTTATAATCGAAGCGAAAATGTTTGAAGAATTTGGAAATGGGGACATTTTCTCTTATCCTTTAAAAAAAACATACATAAAAATATAAAATGCACATTATAATTAGTAATTAAAAAACTATGTTTTGTCATATAAGAGTGTTTGAAAGATAGTGTTTTCTTAGTTGTAATACCTACTAACAGAATGTGTATTTTAAATTGTTCATACATCATAAAATTTAAATGGAATTTTTGTTTCAATTGTTTAAAAAAAGTTAAAATTTTTATTTATGAATCTGTTTATGTAATAACAATCCTTTTATTAACAACGGCCCTCTTTGACCAAGAGTGGCGTCTACGGTTTCCGTGCTGGCGGCACTGCACGGCGAGAGGTCTTCTCAGAGTCCTCGGTCCAGGTCATTGGGAGGTAAGGTGTGAGCAGTTTTTGGGCCGGGATCCGGGAGGTTCCGACTCTGTGGCCCAAAGTCCAAGCTGGGACGTGTCTATGCATCCAAGGATGAAGTTTTCCTCGTCCTCCCGGGCTAGCGGGAACTACCTAGTGCTTCGTCGCTGCTAACGAGTTCAGCAGTTTCTTTTGTAGGAGTTATATGTTCGAAGGCGGCGGTAAAGCAAGAGTTTTCGGGGTGGCTCGGGAATAAGGCCTAATGCACGATTTCCTCTTGGGTTTCCAGCTCGAAGCTGTCGGGAGACTTTGGCTTCTGCCCAAGTGTAAAGTGTTGGTTTTCTAAAAGTTATGGGATTCAACGCAAATCGCAGCGACCTCTGTGGTCAATCCTTAGGAAACTGGGGTGGTAAGCAGGTGGCAGAACCCCCTCGCAATTACAGGAGTTTCCCTTGTCGAGTGCGTTAAAAGTTCTTATGAACGTGGGCACGGCGGTTGACGTGCCTGACGGGCGCCCGTACGCGCCTGGCGAATCAGCTCATCTTTATTTCCCCATTTGTGCATGTTTCCCTGTTGTATATACATATAATGCCTATGACCGTTATATACAGTGGTGGCCAAAAGTGTGGACATTTTTTGAAAGTTTCATGTTTTTCAACTTTGTGTGCTTGTAGAATATATTAATTTTCGCTTAAATACAAACGTTTATATATCCAATTGAAGGTAATTTAATGTAGAATTTAATAATAAAAACAGTATTACAATATCTGTATTACAAAATAAGTTATGCAACTAATAGTAAGATCTATCTTAGATTCGCATTTTTTAAAAGTGATACTTACACAATCAATACTTAGTAGGATAACCCTTATTTTTTAAGTCAGCTTCACAGCGTCTTTTCATCAAGTGAACGAGTGTTTGGTGTTCATCTTTCGTAATCACATGGTGCCAAGAATCAATTATAGTTTCAATAAGTTGTCTTTTATTGGATGGACATTTTTTTCATACAAGAATTTTCAAACGTCGCCACAAATTTTCAATTGGATTGAGATCAGAGCTGTTTCCTGGCCATGGTAATATATCTATGCCTTTATTTTGAAACCATGCTTTGCATACTTTTGCTGTGTGGCATGGAGCTGAATCCTGCTGAAAAATAAATGGTGCATTGTTGGGGAAGAGATCCCTGATGGAGGGTATCAATTTTGGTTTCAGGACAGTTTCTATGTATTTTTTGGCATTCAGGATGCCATAAATCGCTTGAATTCGGCCCACACTATCTCCAGACATACATGCCAAAATCATGACATTTTTGGGGTTTTTTTGTAGTTGCTTCAATGCAATCAGGATGAAGTGCTTCTCCTACTCTACGTCTCACGTATTTTCTACCATCACTATACCAAAGAGCGATATTTTACTCTCGTCGCACCAGATTACTTGCTTCCATTGATTTTCTGATCATTTAATGTGTTCTTTTGCCCACTTAACTCGTTTTTCGCGTTGCTTCTGATTTAATATGGCTTTTTCTTGGAATTCTAGCTTGTAGTCCAAATCCTGATAACCTTCTTCTTATTGTTCTTGAACTTACTGCAATACCCGCTGCATTAATTTCACATCTAATGGCATCTGTGGAAATTTTTCTATCTTGAAGGCATAGCCGTTTAATTTTTCTATCGGCAGTAGCAATTGTGCATTTTTTTTGGCCTGATTTGGCCTTATTGTCCACTGATTTCGTTTTTTCATAATGTAAACAGAACTTTCGTACACCAGAACAAGTCACTGAACCACCAACTTGTCTTGCAATTTCAGCATAAAAGAGGCCATTTTCTCTCAATATGACAATTCGGCTTCTTTTTGTAGATGTCCAATTAGTTCTTCTTGTTGATGACATTGTTTAAAATTAGTTTAATTTAAAAAAGGACTTTAAATATTCAAAAACAGCAATACTCTATTTAATTGTACTAGTATGCATCATTCCGCAAAATATTTCCACAACAATAACTCTTTTACCATCCAAATAACCTAAACTATAGTTACAGACATTTGATTGGTCCTCAGAACAGTGTTTGTGATTGGCTAGTACGCTTTTATTACAAAACACGTCCTTATTCAAAACGATTTGTGTTTGTTTGTTCTACTAAAATGAGCATGACTTTTTTTGTAATACAGATATTGTAATACTGTTTTTATTATCAAATTCTACATTAAATTACCTTCAATTTGATATGTAAACGTTTGTATTAAGTGAAAATTAATATATTCTACAAGCACACAAATTTGAAAAGAATGAAACTTTCAAAAAATGTCCAAACTTTTGGCCACCACTGTATATATGCGTGTGTGTGTGTGTGTTTGATGTTTTCGTTTTTCATATTTTCTTTGAATTGTTCTAGTAAAAGCATTTTTTAAATAATTATTAACAATTATTACGTTACTATGTCTTCTTAATTCATTTTCCAAACAGAGTTAGATACAATAAGAATAATGCTAATAGTAATAATAATCATGCGTAAACAAATCTATTTTACTTCAAAATGTGCGATTAATAAGTTCACAAGTAAAATTTAAGCAATAGAAAGTTATGCTGACACGTAGTATAAAATATATCTTAAATATTTATTATAACATTGCATTGAATAATTCTGAAAGGATAAAACAATACAAATCGGTATATTTCAGAAATATTCCACTAGAGTTTTGTTTC
Organism: Maratus michaelseni; assembly: GCA_963931845.1. Classification (NCBI taxonomy): domain Eukaryota; kingdom Metazoa; phylum Arthropoda; class Arachnida; order Araneae; family Salticidae; genus Maratus; species Maratus michaelseni. Next base: position 148,843,236 of record OZ007589.1, on the reverse strand, counting down.
ATGAGCATTGCTGATTTTTCGAACAAAGTGTAATTTCATCATAAATTTTATAAAACAAATATATTCACAAATAAATATATATTTTCAAGTACTTACAAAATGTTTAACTTTGGTGTATTTTTCTCAGACACTAATACGTACTGAAATAATTTATAACAGTAAATATTTGACATAAAAATATTTGCACAATTTCTGAGAATATCTTGAAGAAAGAAAATTTATAGAAATGAAAGAGTGTAATATTTATAGTACATTGGGATATTTGTTTTATTGATTTTCAAAAGATTTAAGTTACAATGCTTATATACTTTTTATATTTTTCTACTTCTGATATTAATTTTTAAAGAACAGCTACAAATTTAGATGATAAAAGAATATTTTCTGAAAAAAAAAAAGATTAAAGCATTATGAATTAAAATCTTTTCAGAACTGTGATTTCCCAACAAAATTGGAAACATTTAAAAGAAAATGTATTGGTCTTACGATAAATCGAGCTAGCTTAATTCAATTTTTCTCTTAATTTGAACCAATCAAAAATCTTGCATACGACTAATTTTAAAACTAGTTCGTTAACTCGATATATTTTATTATTTCGATTAATCCAAAATAAAAAATATACATCTTCTAGTTAAAAAAAACAGAAACAAAAATAGAAATAAAAACAGTTCCGATATTTCTAGGGAATAAAAAATAGCTTTTTAGCTCACAGGCTATCAAAGCCTGAGAGCTTATGTGCCCACCGGTTCTGTATGTACGTACGTACGTATGTATGTATGTATGTACGTAACGCGATAACTCTTGATAGAACTAACCGTTTTACTTTAAATTTTGTTTATAGGTTCCTTGTGATAAGACGCTTCCCTGATTAGTTTTGGAGGTTCATTGGTTAAGCATAAAGGGGGGAAATGGGGGGCTAACCCCCCATAATTTAGATAAATAGGTTTTTCATGCAGAATTATCCCATTTTCTTCAAATTTTGCATATAGGTTCATTTTGATAATGCACTTCTGTCAATAGTTTTGGGGGTTCATTAGTTAAGTATAAAGGGGGAAAGGGAGAAAGGGGCGATAACCCTTCCCCCTAATTTAGATAAATGGGTTTTTCATGCAGAATTATCCGATTTTCTTCAAATTTTGTATACAGGTTAATGGTGACAAAGCGTTTTCCTGATTGGTTTTGGGGATTCATTGTTTAAGTATAAAGGGGGTAACGGAGGGCTGCCCCCCCCCCCTTAATTTAGATAACTGCGATTTTCAGGCAGAATTATGCGATTTTCTTAAAATTTTGTATATAGGTTCATTGTGATAAGGCGCTTTCCTGATTAGTTTAGGGGGTTCTTTGGTTAAGTATAAAGAGGGTAAAGGGGGGGGCTTATCCTCCCCCTTAATTTAGATGAATGTGTTTTTCATGGAGAATTATCCGATTTTCTTCAAATTTTGTGTATAGGCTCATTGTGGTAAGGAGCTCCCTGGTTAGTCTTGGGGTTCATTGGTTAAGTATAAAGGGGGATACGGGGGTAATCCCCCTTAATTTAGATAAATGGGTTTTTCATGCAGAATTATCCGATTTGCTTCGAATTTAGTATATATGTTCATTGTAATAAAGGGCTTCCCTGATTAGGTTTAAGGGTTCAATTGTTAACTATAAGGGGGTGGGGGAACGGGGGGGATGATCCCCCCTTAATATATTGTCGATTTCTTTATTTTTCGAGGGGCATATTTCAAATTCTTTGAAATAAGAGTATAATATACAATTAGTGTGAATAGCCTGTGAGCTCAATGCCCTCAGTTTAACTGGGCAGTTTTCTTTTTTATTTTATTTTTTTGTTTAAAACCATTCCAGAGTTCATTCAGCAACTTATAAAAAAACTATAGTAAAATTCTAAAATTATGATCGATAGATGAAAAGACCCCAATCATCCTTAAACATTCTACTAAAAATCAGTTACGGATGCAAATATTTTGTTATCTTTTATTCAGCTGGAGACTTCAGCAGATTAAAAAATAAAATATTTGTACGAAATAGAACGATTGGCTAAAAAACGTAGAAGTAACAAATCACAGCAAACATCACTCTATCCAACTAAAAAATTAAGTACATTATAGAGTAAAACTTTCGAAAACGGAATCCTGTTTGAAATGGAAAACTTTCACCATCTTTTCGAAAAGAATGCCATACAATTGCACATGCTAAGTAAGGTAGAAACCTCGCAAAAACAAAATTATTCTCTGGTCCCTGGTGACTCCATCTTAGCACGTTTTACACTATGTATAATTTTTATATGCTTTATTTCTTTTGCATACTTCTATTTATGATATAAATAAGATATTATTTGCTTATTAATATTAATATGTTTTAATAATTTTAATTTTAGACTATAATATCCCTAAAACAATTCGATTTATAGAAAAGAAATGTTTTTATATTGTTAAATAGGAATATTTTTTAAATGATGGCATGAAAAGTCATTTTCTTTTTAACACTTTCCAACCTAGTTGAAAAGTGTTTATGACTTCGGTTTGTCTGGCCGTCTGCCGTCTGGCCGTCTGCCGTCTGCCGTCTGGCCGTCTGGCCGTGCTCTAACTCCCGTAAATATGCTCGGATTGCTCTGCAATTTTTATATGTTATAGTCGTTATCTATAGCATGTACCCTATTTCAACGGAAGTGTGTAGCACTTATAGTTTTTTTACAGGGACACTCAAAACAATTCCGTTACATTGCGGTCTATGGGGAAAAATCATTTGCGGTTTATTTAAATAATGTTTCACTATTTTAAACGCATTTAAATTTATATATATCACTAAGGTACATTAGAAGAAGCTTAATATGGAATAGGGTGTGCATAGCACTTATAGTTACTTTACAGGGACAGTCAAAAGAATTCCGTTACATTACGTCTATGGAGAAAAATCGTCTGCGGTTTATTTAAATAATGTTTCCCTATTTTAAACGCATTGAAATTTATATACGGTACATTACAAGAGACTTACTACAGAATATTGTGTGTATAGCAGTCATCGTTCATTTACAGGGACACACAAAATAATTCTCTACTGTATGTTAACAATAATTCCTGGAAGTGCGTTTTAAGATACTGAACGCAATTTTAATTTTAAATCGCTTTTTGTATATTACGTGGTGTGTATAAATTCTGTAGATCCTATACAGGGAAGCACAAAAGTTCGCGAACACATTTCCGTATTATTTAACTTCAGACGGAGAATTTTAAACTGTGCTACGCGTTTCCTAACTGAACTAAAATTTAGCATCCTATGTAGTATATATACAAATCTATAGATCCTATACAGGGCTGAATAAAAGTATTCGGATTACTTAGATGTTATCTTTTAGCTTATTAAAGAGTATGATTTTTAAAATTATTTTGGAAGCGTTGGAAAGTGTTACATAATCTATGCTTGACGCATGATTTTTCGTTCTTGTTTAAAATAAGAAAACTCCAACTTTTTCTCGGTTCTTGCGAGTTTGAATTAACGAGCGTCGACTGTATAAAATCTTGGAGAAAGATGCCTGCATTCTTCTTGATATAATTCCAAAATTCTTACGCAAAGAAGTATGTTGAAAAGAAGAAAGGGGGAAAATTTCGAAGTGAATTCTATTATTTTCCGTTTTCGTATGGTATTAGGTAATGCAGTGCAAAAACTTAAGCGTAATTGCACTGAACAATGTATAATTAGCTAACAATATTTTTGCACTGTTTTTAGGTTACAGCCTGTTTATTATTTTCCTTGTAATTGGCAGCAAAATGAGTGCAGTGAAAGATTTTCCATCTTTTTTCAATAGGAGTATAAAAAAATATATAAATTACTTATAATTATAAACTGAAAATAATTACGCATTAAAATTGAAAAACTACTAACGTTTCAACTTTTCAGTTACGATTTGCAGCAGCAAAACAATTAAACCTAAGAAATTTGGGATTTTTTTTCACTCCTTTGGCTCAAACATTTTAAAAATTAAAATCTAAAAGACAAAAGTGTAGCAAATAGATGAATATTTAATTAAAAAAAATAAGAAGCATGTTGATTCTGTACGTTATTAAAAAGAGCGAAAAATTATGTGTCGAAAACGCATAACATATTTGAAAATCCCATATCAGGATTTACAATCAACAGTCGGAAAAATATTAGAATTCTTTTGTGCAGCCCTTCATATTATCTATAATTTTTTATATGTACTATATAGTATGCCAAAGTTTAATACAGTTAGGAAACGCATATCAGGATTGAAAATTATCCTTCAGCAAGTTCATCAGTAAATGGAAATGTACTCGAGATCTTTAGTGTTGATATGTATTTCGTCTATAGAATTTATACATACCAAGTAATATGGGAAAAAATGGTTAAATTTAAAAACGCATACCAGAAATGAAAACGCACTTCCAGCAACTATTGTTCATAGATCGTATTTATTGTAACCGAGTTCTTTTGTGTGCCCGTGTAAATGAACGATGTATTCTATGCACACCTTATTCTACTGTAAGCATCTTGTACTGCACCTCAGTAATATATATAAATTTCAATATATTTGAAATAGTTTAATATTATTAAAGTATAGACGATTATTCCCAATAAACCGTAATATATCGTAATTCGTTTGTGTGCCTCTGTAAACGAACTATAAATGCTGCATACCGAACATGCCACAGTAAATCTCAATAACGTATATGAATTGCATAATTAGAGCATGGACATGAACAGGCAGAGAGACAGATAAGCAAAATTCAAAAACCCTTTTCAGCTATGTTGGAAAGTGTTAAAAAGACAATTGTTTATTAATCAAGCAAAATATAATATAACAACGAACGGAGCAATATAATACCTTCTGAGTTCCCACGATTCCGAAAAGCGTTCTCTATCGTTAGAAACCTCAGATACGAATGTATTTTCGAGATTTGGAGAAGCATTTATAAAAAGGAAAGTTTTGTTTGTTGCCACTGATTTTAGGAAACGTTTCAGAGTTCTTTTTATAGCGTAATAATCGGTTTTTCCAATCTGGAATATAGTTTTTACGGATGCTTTAATTCTCAAGTAAATATTTTCATGTTCAGTGTATTAATCGGTTTTTCCGATCTGGAATATAGGTTTTACGGATGCTATTAATTCTCAAGTAAACATTTTCATGTTCAATAAATCTGTTTTACAGACAAACATGATAAAATAACATCATTAACATTAATATTAAAATTAACATTATATTGTAACTCTACTCTTGTAATTATATGCTCAGTTACGCAGCTAAAAATGTTTACTTGAGAATTGATAGCATCCGAGAAATTGATATTCAGGTTTGGGAAAACTGAATAATACGCTATAAAAATTACTCGGAAATGTTTCTGGAAATCAATGGCAGAATAAAAAAAAATCATCTAAATGTTTCTTTAAATCTCGAAACTATATTGGTTTCTGAGGTTTCTAAAGATAAAGATTGTTTTTCGGAATTATGGGTAACTCGGGAGAGGTTATTGCATATTTTCATTTGTTGTTATATTATATTTTCGCAGATTAAGAAACATTTGTCATTTTTTGTACAGTGTACAATTTGGTTACAAATATCTTCTGATTAGTTCCCTTCTCGAAATCATTTAGGTGCAATAGAAAAAAAAAGAATCACGAAATAATTAAAATGTATTCAAAAAGTACTATTAAATATGCTAACTAGAAACATTCATCTGATTTACAAGTATATTCTAAAACGATGTTTGTTTGTAGATAATGTTGATCAGTAGATGTTTTAACAAAAATTACAACAATGCATTTACTACTGTTTTTGAGCTAAAATTTTACTCTAAAACAAACAAAAGAGAGAGAATACGATTCCAGTTTTAAAGTATTTTATTCGACTACGGTTGACCAAAAAAATAATACCTTCATTACACTATGGACAACAGTTGAACTGCTTGAAAAAATCAGTCTAATCTCCTAATTACTCATAATTCAGGAAACATTTCACATCTATCTCTAATAACCGTCTTCAGAGAAAAAATCAAATTCCAAAATTAACCCGCATTTTTATTTTAAAGAAAATCTCCAAAACAACGTATAGAAAAACATATTTTTCTGGTGTTTATGTATGTTTTTTCTTCAAATGGTTTCTAAAGAAAGTAAAAGGTTTCCGGAATCATCCACAAATCCTAAGATACATTGATATATCATAAATGTTTTCATAAAATCAAGAAAATGTTTTGCCAATCCTTACATTTCAGTTGGATGAGTTCGTGTCTAACTTTTATATTCTACTGTCTTATTAGACCAACAGAATTTTGCTAATAAAATATTTTTCAAATCGTATGAATCCTAAAGAATTTTTACAGTAGTATTTTAAAATCTTTTTTTTCTCATGGCATACTGGATCCCACAGTCAATCGTTTCCGACACAATTCGTTACAATAACTCTCGTTATTTAATCTCCCGCGTCACACATAAATTATATTGTTTTAAAAATATACGGAAGATGCATCTAAAATTCATATATCGATACAAACAAAAAGCTTCATCACGCCGAAATAAAATTTAAAAAATGTAACATAATTTGTAAAAAAAAGTGAATTTTTTTTTTCGAAGAGTAATATTTACTGTCTGTTTTATAATACAATAATATTTAATCAATTTATTGAGATTGATTTTGTTTATTTATGTATTATTTTTAATCTTTTTTTTCACAAGATCTAACTTTTCGGATGGGCACACTCATTATTATTTTCCAGGATTTAGCAGAAATCCATGTTTGTTTACTATATTTGTGCTCACTTTTTATACTTAAAATTAACCGGTCGATGCACGGAAATCAAGCCCGCATGAGTTTCAGCATCTCTGTAAACAGATTGCAAAACGAACTCATTTCAGGGTAAACAGTATGTATACGTCTTACATTTGTATTTTTTTGTAACTATTTACTCACAAATATATCTAAAATGTTTGTATAAATGTTTCGATCTGTCTGTTTATTCGCACCCGTTGCGGATATGTGGACTGGTTTTAGACACGCCACATTGTATAAAGTCGAGAATTACAGATTTTTTGTAATATTTACTAATTCACAGAAAACCAATAAATTTCAGAATCTCTTCTAATTTTTTTATTGCAGTTCTTTGCCATTTATATTTCGGATACCTCTATGTCTTATTTATAATTTAAATCTGCTGACATACATTCATACGCTTTTAAAGACACTTTTAATCTTATATAATGAACAGTAGGTAAGCAAATATATTCTTTTAAATTTGTGTACAATAAGTTTTAAGTTTTTTAAATTTTGTTCTATAAGAAATTTATTAAGTTTGAACCTTTTTACTTGTTCAAATATTTTTACTACATTTTCTGTTTAAATCCTTTTCTTTCAAGAGCAAAAATGTTTCTCTAAAATAATTAACTTTTCATGATTTTCTCACATGTTCTTACTATTAAGAACGTTCAAACACTGCAATAAACCTCATTCAACTTTATAAATCAACTCTTTATAAATGTAAAACTCATGAAGAATTTAATCAGGTAATGTAATTTAGCATGTTAATATATGTATATATGTTAATTCGTATTGACAGAACATGACTAAAATTTGCAACCCTCGTTATCCCTTTCCTAGAGTTTAAGCCTACAGCGCCTCTCTTAATTTTATGATGTTATTCAGAAATTTTTTTGCCTTTATTATCATCCTTACTACCATCTATTTTAAGTGCCGGGATATACTGAAAATTCGTGAAATTCAAAACATCAGAACTCGGTCTGTTTTTGTTGTAAAATAATAGGATTTTTTTAATGTCTAATCTTACAAGGAGAGGACCAAGCGTGGTAATCACAAATTTTGATTATTTTTATGTATGTTGTTGGGTAGAAGCTCCTTAGTCTCAGGTTCAACGGATTTTATACAACGCTCCTTAGTTCTCGAGAAATAGGGATTTTAATATTTTAACAAAACTTAAATACTTACTTTGTAACAATATTGCTGATTTGGTCGTAGCTTAGTTGTTATGGCGTCTGCTCGTTGATCCGAGGGCCCGAGTTCGAAACCGGGACGAGCTACGTTTGTTTTCTCATTTTTTGTTTTATAAATATATACTTGTAATTTCCTTTTAATAATACTAATTAAAAATTATAATATTGTGCATTAATTATAATATTAACCTATTTATTTTTATTTGTAACTAAATCGTTGTATAAAACATCATTAAACAGTTTTTTTTATCACTTTTAAAATGTATTTCATATATGCTTTATCGATGCAATGATATTGAACAATTGTGTCAATTCGTGACTTTAAAGAAACATCATTTATATATTGCCTTAACAAGGGAAGTCAGTGCGACGATAATATTACTCTGTTTTTAAAGTAAGAAGCATAATTACATTAAAATTTAGCATATGAATTAAATTACAACATATATTTTTTTTTCATATTAAAGATTTTAAAATTTGCAATACGTATGATTGCGCTTTGAATTAATTTATAATTAATAAAATAAGGTATGATTTTGTAACGATTTTATAATTTTTACTAGCCAATAATGGATCCATTAGAAAAAAAAAACCTCTTTAAATGATGAAAAATATTTAATATCTCAAAATCGGGCTTAAAAATCTAATAAATTAAAATTAAATTTAAATATGTTAACATTATAATTAATGTACGATATTAAAATTTTTAATTGAGATTATTAAATTATAATTACAATTATATTTATAAAACAAAAAATAAGAAAAACAAACGTAGCTCTTCACGGTTTCGAACCCGGGCCCTCGGAACAACGAGCAGACGCCATAACAACTGAGCCACGACCAGCGTAGTAGTTCCGTTACAAAGTATGTATTAAATTTGTGTTAAAATATTAGATCCCCCCCCCCCATTTCTCGAAAACGAAGGAGCATTCTATAAAATCCGTTGAACCTGAGACTAAGGGGCTTCTACCCTACAACATATATAAAAATAAACCAAATCTGTGATTATCAAACTTCGTCGTCTCCTTGTTAGATGTAAGGTAATATTTTCTAAATATAACTTATAGGAAGTGGATACTATATAAAAAAATTAACAACACATTTTAATATTATAGCGCCCCCTTTGAAAGACAAATGCCATATCTGAAAGTCATGCGTGATTTGTATACTCTTTGTCATTCGACGTATTTTCTTATCATTAGCAGTTTAAAAGATAACCGCCATTATCATCTCTGTTTTGAATTACCCGGTATAATAGCGATTTAAAATAATATTTTTAAATATTTGTTAATATATATTGTAAAAATACTATTTACAATACCAAAAACTAATTCTTTCAAGTTTCTTTGTCTACAATATCGCTTTCGATTATGATTTATTTTTATCCAAATCAGAAAATGTAACACTAAATTTTGTTATGCATATCAATGGTAATAATTTGTCGGAATTGCAGGTAAATGTACTATTTAATAACATTTAAGTGTGAATAATACCCATAATTATAGTCTGTTAAGCAATATTTTCAAATATTTTACAGGGTGGACACAAATATCAAATTTAGTAACTGAATAATTTGAGAGATATTCATCGAAAGGTACCAGCTCAATTACAGATTACTAGTATTTTACCATAAATTTACGGATAAACTTCATACCTCAATGTTGAAGTCGCAGTTTGGATTGGTCGTGGAAGTGTTATTACATGGTCACGACGATCACCAGTCCTTTCACGTATAGATTTCACTGTATAATTTTATGTAAGGTCAAAATTACAGTTTGCAACCTCCGAAAAATCTATTTCTGAATTGAAATTTCGAATCAGCACTTCACTTGATTTGGTCGACGTGAAAATGCTCACAAACATATATACTCTCATGCTTTGCCGTATAACTACGTATAATAAACAAATACACATAATTAACTAATTTATATCTACCCTATATATTAATTTATTAATCTGAAATTTCCTTCTTATGAGTATCAGAACTTAGAATGGAACTTATCGAATGCACTATTATGCGACTGGTAAACGGACATTATTTTGAATACAAAGCTATGTTTATTTTAATTTAGATTGTCTCGTTCTCATTAACATTTAAAACAACAATATCTTCTCTATCTAATACACAAGTATGATGTACATTTATTATTATTTTTTGTTGGAATGTTAACAATTGTGTTAAATATTACAATAATGTTAAATATTGCACTTCATAATAAAGAAATTGAAATATCATGATACTAATTGTTTGTTAAATACTACTTTTAAATATATCAAATATTCATATTTCCATAAATCTACCATTTCCATTTTCGAACTATTAGAAGTTTCAAGAAAGTAACGAGTTGCTTAGGAAAAGTAAATTACACAAGGAATTATTTGGAAGATAATAACGAAACAATTTCTTCCGGAAGAAGTACTAATTTATTATACAACTTTGCAGGTAGTGATTAATCATTACTTTGAGCACTAAACTACTTATAACTTTGTCGAACGAGAAGAAAATAATCTAGGTTATAAGAATCTGACAAATTAATATCTCAAAAGTCCTTTTATGTAAATTGTTTATTTGTTTAACACGAAAGAATGAATGAAAATTATCTTTAAATAACTATGTGAAATAAGTAAGTTTCTTTGTGTTAGTTACAAAGATTATTGATTATTGTGGGAAGCAAATTAAAGTTTTTATAAATAAAGAAAAATATGCCAAAATATACATTCAGAACGTCCTCGAACTCTGCATCGAAAAGGCGGTAGAGCACACTACAATAAACAATTTCGATATGCGAAATTATATTCAGGTCAATTCAGGTAAAACTACATTCCATTGTGTCTCACTCGAAAATGAAAACAGATTTATGTTCATGATTTTAAAACTAACAAGGATATCTTAGCAAAATTTGCAGCCTATTGTCTAAATGTAACAATATCAGGGAAAATAATGGAAGTGACTACCATTTGTGTCCAAAGAGGGCTGGACTGTAAGTTAAATGTCTTATCACTGATGAATTGCTATATTCTTCCTGCACGTTTCGTATTTTTATCGCGTTTCACATAAAACAATGTTTATGTGTTAAACATTTCCTGAATACACCTTCCTTTTTATTAAAATTAAGAAATAAAATCTGGATTGGATTGGTGTGAGACGCCGTGTATTTTTGAATGAAAAATCGATAGTGTCTCTCATTCTTTACACAAAACTTTTTATCTCTCTACCTCCCCTCGAAGCTTGTACGTGGATTTCCCGAACACTATGCAAAAGACAAAATCAAGAAATTGATAAATCCAAAGATACACCTCGAAAAATTCTATATATTCACTATTGTAAACAATAGAATTAAATAATACAATAGCATTTTAAAACTGGATAAGGAAGGATACATACCAACGTACGTTTTATACCACTTTAACCAAATAATTCTTCTAATATTATTTTCTAATACATAATGAATGCGTTTGATAACTATAATTATGTTGTAATCCGAAAAATGTTGACCACTAAATATTTGGAATATTTAGAAGATGTTATAATGATATTTAAAAAATTAATAATTCCTAAATATAATTTAATAAAATATAAATCAATATATTTTAATGAACGATATAAATTTCTGGAAATTAGCTACTAACCTTGTTCTTATATTATTTTAGTGGTAATTCCGTTCTTCCATGTATACGCTGAAAAGAAGTAGTCATTAACCTTAAACATAGAAAGACGCAATTCTTCCATCGATGAAAATAGCATGGGTAAAAGTATATCGGTAATTTCATCCATAAAAATGAAATGTACTACAATGATTGTTAAGAGGAGATGAACTTTTCACTTTTATATTCAATCCAGGCATAGATATTAGGCATTTTTATTAAATATAAACAGATTTAATTTTCAAACTGTGAACAATTAAAGGAGCTAATTGGCAAAAATCTGTCATTTACACCGAGTAACTTTTAAAAAGAAAATGTGCATTTTTATACTTGCGTTTAAAATGTTTTAATTACAATATAATTTTTCTTTTAGTAGAATTAGGATTAAAAAAATACGTCATTTTTAACACTTTCCAACCTAGTTGAAAAATGTTTATGACTTCGGTGTTTGTCTGGCGGTCTGCCGTCTGTCCGTGCTCTAACTCGTGTAAAAATACTCGGATCACCCTGAAATTTTTGTATGTTATTGTCGTTTACTATAGCATGGTCCCTATTTCAACTAAAGTGTGTAGCACTTAAAGTTTTTTTACAGGGACAGTCAAAAGTATTTCGTTACATTACAGTCAATGGGAAATTATCGTTTCAAGTGCATTTTGATGATGCTATGTCATTTAAAACATGATGAAATCGATGTATAATTATGAAGCGCATTAAAACATACTTTTTGTAGATTATGGAGTGCAAAGCATTAATTATTCATTTAGAGGGACAAACAAAATAATTCTGTTACACATTGTTCTATGGGGAAAAATATTTTGCAGTGTAATTTAGTGATATTTCACTATTTCAAACATAATGAAAATTATATGCATTGTTGAGGTGCATTATAAATTGCTCTCTTGAAAGTGTGGTGTAACTTGCGTTTATTTACAGGGACACACAAAAGATATCGGTTACAATACATGTGCGATATATTTACAATATATGTGTTATAAAGGCGTTTTCAACTTTGGTTTGCGTTTTTAAGTTTAACTATTTTTTTCATAGTACGTGAGTGTTTATAAACTTGGTTGTTCATATACAATACAGTGCTGCACAAGGGAATCCGTAAGTACAGACTATGGGAGTGAATTGCTTAAGGGTAGTTTTTAATTGTGTTATGCATATTCTTGCTGAAATATAATATATTTAGTATAATAATCTAAGTTTGTGGAATATAAATAAATTCATATATTTAGGGCTACGCAAAGAAAAAGATACATTATCGTTTACGGTTGGTAATTGCTGCGAGTGAATTTTAAGTTCCTATTTAGCTTACATGTGGTGTGTACAAAAGTCTTCAGATAATATACAGGGCTGTACAAAGGATTTCGAGTGCATTTCCATCGATCGGAGAAAATTGCTAAATGTGAATATTCAAACTGAACTAAATTTTATCATGCTATATATCCACATCTATTGATCATATACAAGGCTGCACAAAATAATTTGACTACTTTTTTGACAGTGAAAGGTAATTTCAAAAACTGTATTTTTAAATGTGGTATATGTTTTCTAAACTGTTTACATACATATCTTCTTTCACATTATTTAAAGGTGAAGTTTCGTTACCCTGTGTTGGAAAGTGTTCCATAATCTATGTTTGACGCATGATTTTTCGTTCTTGTTTAGGATTGTCTGATTTTTTTTTCTCATTATATCCACGATTTATTCTTAATAACTATGTGTTTAGCAATGAATTGTCATACTGGATCAATCTTTTGCTTACTAAATCCTTCTTCAGTTCTCGTAATATCCGAATTCGCTATAACCGAATTCAACAACATTTCTTTTTTCTTATTTGCCTTTTTGTTGTTTTGACAATTATTATCTTATATATAAGATTTTAGGTCGTAATATATAGAAAAATACATTGTTAAATACTTCAAATTTTATTACAAAGAGACACATTAAATAAATTATTAAATGTAAAAAAACATACAGAGTAACAAATGCAGTTTTTGTATTTTTAAAATGAGATTTTAGAATTTGGAACAATGTATTAATATGCTTAGGTATAGGAATACAATTCTGACTTCAAACAGGAAAACTAATAGCAATCGCTTAAGCGTTTGCTGAAAAATCATATTGCTAATACCTAAATGTCCTTTATGAAAATGTTTTTTAATTTGAATATTGTATTTACCATTTTAAACATTGCGCGATAACACGGCTTTCTAGTAATTGGTAATCGGAATTTTTCATACGTAACAGATTCTCAGGTTATATTTATTGTTAATTTACGGGAATTAACTGTTAAAACTTTTAATAAAATTCCAACAAAAATACTTACCCACTACACGTACGGATTAATTAAGAACAAAATATAAGTACAGGGTGATTATAAAAAAACTATCCCGATATATGAGCCCCTAACTGTCATATCGTTCACTGAAACTAAATGAAATTTTGAGGTATGCGCTCAAGAAACATGTGAAAACAACAGTTAAATTCTAACAATTACTGTCACAGTGACAAAATTTCGAACATTTCAAATGGCAACACCTATTTTTTTTTATTTGAATGTGATCTTCATAGTGAAAAACTATCAAAAGCGTTGGAACGGTACCTGCAGCACGAAAATCGCCGGCAATAGACAGACTAAGAAGAAAAGTGAAAACAGCGAATAAAGGACAGAGAAGCAACAGAAAGTAAAACATTTTATTGTTCAGTGGTATCCACCATCTGCCGCATGTAAAGTGTCGTGGTGTGTGAAATGGAAAATGTATGAAACACAATAAAATGTTTTGTTTTCTGTTGCTTCTCTGTCCCTATTGGTTGTTTTCACTATTCTTCTTAGTCTGTCTAGCGCCGGCAATTTTCTTGCTACAAGTACCGTTCCAACGCTTTTTAGGGTTTTTCACTATGAGGATCACATGTCAAAAAAAAATAGGTGTTGCCATTTGAAATTTTCGAAATTTTGTCACTGTAACCGTAACTGTTAGAATTTAACTGTTGTTTTTCACATGATTCTTGAGCGCATACCTCAAAATACTTTAAACCAAAATTTCATTCAGTTTCTGTGAACGATATGACAGTTAGGGGCTCATATATCGGGATAGTATTTTTATAATCACCCTGTATATACAGAAAATAATTAATTTATCATAAAAAAACATATACTAAAAGTGATTACAGAAAACAATCTAAGAATATAATATAATATAATAATTGCTTTTAAAGTACATATTTCAAATTTTATGCGAAAAAAAGTTTATTAGTACAAATCTTGAAAATGTCACCGTTATTTTATGTGTACGAAACTATTCGGTTTCTTTGTAAGAGGTTTTCTAAGACTTTATCTTTACTGTAGTCACTTTTAGAATCTGTAGATTTTAATAAGAACAGAATATCTATTTTAGATAAACATAAATTTGTCATTTATAATTTCTGCCCAATACATAAATAAAAAAACTTAAATTAAGTTTCCAACAACAAACATTAAATTAAAAAAAACATCTCTTTTAGAAGGTTTGTAAAAAATATTATGATGAAAAGTTCTAAATGAACCACTTTCCAAATAAATTAAATTAGCACTTTTAATATATATTCTTTTAAACTAAAAGTTAAAATTTTTGAGAAGACAAATTGAGTTTCATTGGCGCATTTCTGTTTTAACAAGCAAAAGAGTTGCTAATATGCTGATGTAAACAAGTATATAATTTTATTAATGAGCTAACACAATCCTGTAAAAATTTTAAAATAACTTTAGAAAATCATAAGGAGAAATTTATCTTTTTTTACGGAGAAACGCTTACCTCAAATACAGGACTAACTGAAAGACAAGATTTAATTTTCCAAACAGAAGCGAACACAAAATGCAATCTCTTATAAATATTGAAGAATTTGCACTTAAAAGTTAAAATGAAGCGACAGTTGCAACGGGATAAACGAATTAATATTTCATAAAAAAACTGTTTCCATCAAAAGCAAAAAAACAAGAATTTGAATAAGTCATTTTTTTTTTTTACTTTTTTTAAATATATAAATGCCATATACATCATACTTGATATTTGTACAAGAGTTTAAAATATCCAAAGTTATTTTGTTGCGGCTTACTATAAATCACCGTTTTAAAATCTTAAAAACACAAGGTAAATATTTGAATCCTATTATATATGTAGGTGTGCATGTATGTGAATCTGTGTACGAGAATATGTGTATTTGAAACAATAGTTATAATAAACATAATAAACAATCCAAAATGTATATAAGAAATTATTTAATATAACGAAGAAGGTATTATAAAAGACTGTAACGAAACTGGAAAACAAAACATGTAATATATTACATATATATTTCTTACATTATAAGTTAAAATATAGATAAATATATTATTATTCGATTAAATCAGAGATATAAGAACGTTAAACTGTTATAAAAGATAAACATATAAAAAAAATACTTTTTGAATTATCGTAGAATTATGCATAATGATATTAGACATTGCTGGACAAGACATAAAAAATGTAATTTAGTATCTTATAATTATGAGGAGAAATAAAAGTGAATATAATCATTTTGTGTATGAAACTGCAGTTTCTATAATCTTTGTTTAAACATTTCGTTAACAACACAAACTCAATATTTGAATTATTCCATTAAATCTTTCATTTATTTTTACTTTTTACATAAAGAAGACTGTCAAACAAATAACTTTCATATATTAGAAATGTTCATTCTTTTTTTAAAAGATATGTTCTTATATTTATTCACATTATTAAAGTAATTCATACATAATTAATATATGAGAAAGAATGTATATTACTGATTTTTGTTGACCAGCATGTTAACCTTAATTAACTGTATATGATTAGCAAAAGAGAAATACAAGAATTAAGAAAGAAAAGATTAAAGTGAGAGCTGTAGTTATATTTTTGAAAAAGAATTGTTCCTTAATTCGTCGTCTTTACCACAGTAATTGAAAAGTTATTAAAAAAGGAAAATTATTAGATGCTCTACATATAAAGAGGTCAATATACTACCTAATTAGAATATAAAAATTAAAATATAGAAATATACACAGAGAAACCCGTATAAAATGTACACAGAATTCGACAATTTTATGCCAGAAAAGAATTAAAAATCAAATGTACAACCAATTTAACTACACTCTCCTATTTTATTTTGATATGATTTAGAAAATATGCTTATATAAAATATTTTTTTTTTTGTTATCAAACATACATTTGGCAAAAAAAAAAAAAAAGAGAGAGAGAGAGAGAGAGGCCGTCAGCGTGTCGTAGATCATACACCATTAATTTTAATCATCAAAGTGTCACAAGAAAAAACGAAAACATCCACTCGATTGGAATTATATCTTCTGTTACATTAAATATTTAAAAAGATTTAAGGGTCTGTCTTCAGAAAAAATAAACTTAAAATTTTCCATACGAACAAATAAATTTTACTTCATATTTGTATATTATGTTAAATTTTTCCCAAATATTATTGTTAAATAGCACAATAAACGGGAATCCTCTTTCATTCCAGTAGTTTTAGAAATATGGAGGTTTAACATTGGAACTCCTAATGTTAAATTGATTGGGAACCAGAAAAGTTTCTAATGGCGCATATTGACTGAGGTTTGATGGTGGATTGGAAAGCCAGTAATTAATTTAGATTATTAATTATTAGACTATTTATTTATGTTTTATAGAAAAAGAATTATCATTCTGTAAAAATCAATAAAAAAACTTTTAATTTTGTTCGACAAAATATAGCTTGTAAAACAAATTTTGTCGCGATTTTGAAGGCTATGTTCCATATTTTCTGATTCGGTATTTCTTTTTTCTAGTGTTTCTTAGTTTGCCTCTCAGTTATATTTGAAACAATAAACAAAACTCTAAAGAAAAAAAAGAATTAAAAAATCTAATAAAAAATTAAAATCCGTAAACATTAATCATATTTTTGTTATAACATGTATCTAATACTTGGATAAAGTTTATAGTTTTCAGAAGTATACAGACACAGTAATTATGAAATGCAAATTAAAGGATGTCAGGATAAGAATAATTAAAGAATTTGGGCAAAATATTGGGCATGTAATATACCTTTTTAATACGTCAGACTCTATCTATATGTATTCTTAAAAGAAATAACTAAATATGTTTTTAATGATTACTGGCAATGTATGTTTTTTACTGACAATATAAAAGAATTGTTGAGAGGAATATTTTTTTTAAAGATAAAAATAACAGTATGAAAAAATAAATCTATACTAGTATTGCTTTCCACAATTAATACTAATGCCTGATGATCTGGTATATTAAGGGGACAATGGACGTTCAAAACCATTTTTTTCATTTTTCACTCAATTGTACTGAAATTTTGTACACATAGTAATGCACACATTCTGTAAGTAAATTAAGCAATTTTAATCAAAAATGTGTATAATTAATTAATTTATGAATTAAAATATATTAATTAATCACTCTAATTAAAAAGCTCCATGCGCATTAAATTTGGCTTCAGGAACTTGGTGTTTTGTTAAATGGTAGCTTTATATTATTGCAACAAAAGTTGGTATGCGTTTTAAAATTGTACCAATATATTGAGAAACATTAATAAAAAACTTCCAATATTTACATTTTTTTCATTTTCACGGAAAAATGTTATATAACTACGAAATTTTCCTTTTATTTACAGTAATGCATGAATATTAATACCAAGTTTTGAAATATAGCACACTGCCAACAATAATACTTAATATTATGAAAATTGGCTTAAAGATAAGACGCCTGGAACATTTTGAATATTTTAACTCGGCGAAAATTCTCATTTGCAGAAAACGCGATTTAAAGTTTTATTTTTTAGTGTAACTCAATTACGGTGTCAAATTTAAAATGCTTGTAACTTTGATAGGAATCTTTGTAATTGCATGCGGATTTTTGCAAATGTTGCAGTTAAGATTGAAGTATAGTGTTAAACCAAAATAAGAAAAACAATTTTTTAGTCGATTTTAACCCAACTGAAGGTCCACGGTCCCCTTAATATAAGATATAATTGTAATACGGGCATTATAGAAACAGGAGGTTCAGTTTTTAGATTATCTAAAATATGTAACTGGTTTTCAAAACTGTCACAAAGCTGGACTTGCAAGATCAGTTTTGTTGTACAATATTGAAAAAATTTTAATTGTTTTTTACAGATTAACAAATATATATATTTTTTAATATTTTAAAACATAAATAAATAAATGGAAAAAGAAGTAATAGTCTACATTATATACAGGCCTTCTAATCCATGATCAAACTTCAGTCAATTTTCGTTGTAAAACAAATTGCAGTGTATACAAATGCTTGTAGTTTTTTAAGTATAACTCAAAGACTACTTGGCGAAATGAGCTGTAATTTTGAATTCAAATATTTGAAGATTCATGAAGTTTTCATTTTGTTTTAGAATATATTTTTATCCAATAATATTTATTCCATACACATTACGGCCAAAATCACCGGACACTTTCGATTTTAGACGTTTTGTCTAATATCAGGTGAAATACTTGATTTATTTCAGGGCTTCAGTGATATAAAGTTTGACATCATATGTTTCAACGAAGATTTGATCACAAGGGCAAATAAGGGACCAATAAAAAATTGAAGAAAAAAATAGTATTTGGGATCAGTCTGTAATACATAATGCACGAAACGATCTGTCGCTGCACCATAAGACTGTGGTTATTGTATATCATTGATGTTAATTTGTGTAGTACGTTTATAACGAATCCTTTAAAAATTTTAAGAAATTTTTACATGTGTCTTTTGTTTTTAGCATACAGATTTTTCAACCAAATTTAACACCACTTTCAGGAAACTTGACAAAATACTGCATAGAAAACATATTACAATTAGAAAATAAATAAATAAAATGTTTGAAGATATATGAATATTTGTATGAAATGATTTTCAACTACGCATGCGATAACGAAAACTCTTTTTTTTCTTACATAATTTAGTAGTTAGCTAAATAGGGCAACTCATATAAAAAAGCCAGTCGAATATCATGAAAATTCAGAAAGATATTGGCTATATAGTGTGCTGAATTTCTTTTGCTTTCTAAAACTAGCTGTATGATAATGGATTTTTGAAAATTTGTTAAGGATATTTAAAGCATAAAAAATGAAAGTAAACAAAAGTAATAAATGAAAAATGACAATTTGTGGAAAATCCCTTCGTAGATAATTATACTGTTTTAATGCCAAAGAAGCGATAAATGGATGGCGATGGATCTGTTGCTTATGAAGTGTTGCTCTCCTCCTGGTCTCTTTTCATTGAGTGTGTAGAATGTGTTGATAGAAATGGCAGTAAGAATAATGTTTCGTATTTATCTGTAAATAATGCAACTTTCTTGTACATATATATCTTTCAATTAAATTAAGAGAAAATTATACCCGCTTTATTATTTGATTAAGTGCCAATTTATTCAGCTAAGATAGCGTTTTCAAATGAAGTTTAATTAAAATCCACTGAACCAGAGAACCGGCGCCATACCCTTATCGTCCAGCTATTTTTGCAAAGCAACTGAAACTCAGCTCACTGTATCGCCGATAACTTTATGAATGTTATGATATTCGATTGGCCTTTCTACAGGGTTGTCCTATACAATTGACTACTAAAATATGAAAAAACAATTATTCGCATTAGCGCATGCACAGTTAAACATTATTTTATACAAATGTTCATATTTCATAATATATTTGATATATTTATGTTCTAATTGTAATATGTTGTTTCTATTGTGTTTTGTGAATTTTTCGGAAATTGCTATTAAATTTGGTTGAAAACCCTGCATGGTATAAAGAAAGAATATACAAAAAAATTTCGGTCCTATTTAAAGAAACATTTATAGCTCCAAGAAAATATGCGTTATTCTCACAAAAATGAACGGAAATGTTGTGCAATATCAACATAATCATGTACTACAGCTACAGATCATTTTGATTATTTTATTTTACAGGGTGATCATAAATATTATTTTTTTATTCAATTTGTTTTTGGCCCCCTAATAGCCCTCGTGATCAAACCTTCGCTGAATACTATAAAGTTAAACTTATTGTTTATAGTCATGAAGTTCCAGAAGAATATCCAGAAGTATTTCTATAGATATTCGAAAAAGCGCCTAAAATCGAAAGTTTCCGTGACTTTTGGCCATATTTTATGTATATTTCAATTAATATTCTAAAAACAAAAAACATGTGTGTCCTACGGAAATTGTAACAGAAATCGGTTTCTAGAAGCTTCAAAGATGAAATCCAAAATTACAGCTCATTACGATTAGTATAATTTGAGTTATGCTTAAAAAAAACTACACGCATTTCAGTTTGTTTTACAACTATTAAAAATGAATTTAACATTAGGAGTTCAAAACTTTAAATCTGCAGAATTTCTAATCTAATCTAATCGAATGACTTCCTGTTTGGTATCATAGGGCGAAATCTTTTGAAGAATCCAAATAGGATGTGAAAATTTATTTTAAAGTTTGTTACAATTTTTCTATGAAGATGATCCCCCAAGCCTTTTCTTCAAAGATATATTAAAAGAAGTCACAATTCCCAATTGAATGGCTATTTTTTTTTCCTATGTCAATTTAGTGACTAAAATATGTGAGGTTTGTTTTTTGTTTCTGGCATATGTATCAAATGTGCTTAAATTAGAAATCACGGATACATACATTTTAACAACTGAATCATGTCATTTTTAGGCATAGTTTATAACTACCGGAAAAATATGTATAAATGATAAATTTAAAATAAATAATTCTATGTTATTTCGTGTAATGAAGTGAGGAATTTTATAAAGAATCTGTTAATTTGCTATTGCTTGTACATAAAAAATCCACCTTTATAAAGGTTAATCATCTTGTACATGAATTTATAACTGTGATTAGAAATAAGCAAATACCAATTAATCATCAAATACCATGAAATACCAAACATCAAATAATCAAATTCCAATTAAGAATCTATTAATTTGCTATTGCTTTTATATAAAAAAATACACCTTTATAAATGTTAATAATCTTATACATATAATTATAAATTTATAACTGTGATTAGAAATAATCAAATACCAATTCATTATATAAGTGATTTCACCTTAAATATATTATTCAAATAGTATGCAGAAGGTAAACTTACCTTTCGTTTTGATGCGGCCATTTTCTCATCTCTAGCGTTATGAGCCTCTCCTGGTGCCCTTTTACCCCACACAACTATAGCTATTCTCGTGTAAGTGTATATCAGCACGGCCAGAGGAAAGAAATACTGCAGGACCATCAGAGCCATGCTGTAATGATATCTTTGTGAATTTGATTCCCAAGCTTCTGTACATGTGTAACGATCAGTTAGATTCATGTCTATCCAATCCTGAGGTTGATCCAGCTTGGACATTATAGCAGTAGGTAGAGGTGTCAAGAGAGCTACAAGCCAAACTATAGCAATGATTAGTTTTGCCTGAAATTTGGTCATCCTTGGTCTTAGAGGATAAAGTATGGCTATGTAACGATCAAAACTAATAGCTACGAGAGTGTAAGCACTGATGAA
This sequence comes from Maratus michaelseni, assembly GCA_963931845.1. Taxonomy (NCBI): domain Eukaryota; kingdom Metazoa; phylum Arthropoda; class Arachnida; order Araneae; family Salticidae; genus Maratus; species Maratus michaelseni. The sequence goes on along the minus strand of OZ007589.1, from coordinate 148,821,059 downwards.
TACAGAAACCGCTTGAGCATAACTGACCAAAACGCACATCACAGCACCAAATGGCCAGTATTGTAGTAACAAATTTGACACGAAACCGAAAGGTATACATAAACTGGCCATTAAAATATCTCCAACAGCCAGATTTACAATAAAGAAGTTTGTCACAGATCTCATTCTCTGATAAGCGAACACAATATAGCACACGATGACATTGCCACCAATGGCTGCAACAGAGATAACTATATACATAATATACATAAGAGCTTCAACAGCTTTTGGCACATTTCCTGACGATTCCCAACTGCTGTTGAATGGTGGAAATGCATAATCAGGTTCTTCAGATATGTTAAAAATTGTTCTGTTTTGTGAATTATAATATAAAGTGTAAACTGCAGTATCATTTTCCATACTGCCAATTCTTAATTATCTTCTTTGATTAAAATATGATTCATATGTTTATTTCCATAAAACATTTTGCTCATACATTGGCAAACAGTATATAAAAGCGTATTCATTTAATGTTTAATACTACTAGCACTTTATTTAGAAAAAAAATGTCCATTTAATTCCATTAAATTTGCAAATCTGGGTGCATATATTTCAGATATATTATTTGAAAAATATTAAATATATTATTTTGGATTTTTAAATATATATATAATTATTCGTCTTATAAAATATTTAAATTACATGAATTATTAGAAACTTTTTTCCATTGGTGAATAAATAAAAATTATTTAGGTTATCCATTTAATCTTAAAAGTATATAAATTTCTATACATTAAATGCAATTTGATAAATACCTTTAACATCGAATCTATCATTAATTCATGTTTTTATTTATTTTATTATATTATTATTATTATTATTATTTATTTATTTATTTTTTGCTTTTGTAAAGGATGAAACTTAAGTTAAAAAATTAACTTTTCTTTTCAGATAGTTGCTAAAATATAACACTGGCAATATATCGGTACACAATCCTCTTTAAATTCCTTTTGTAACTTAATATGTCATGCTTTTCGCATATTGCAACAGTAAATACAGTATACTTGAATATCTTGACATTTTAAACAAACATAACAATGGATTTAATCACAAACATGATAAATACTTCTATAAATTCCTTTTGTAAATAAGATATATTTTTGAAGCCATCAAATTCAGGGAATTCCTTTATTTGAAAGGAATAATACATAAATATTTATTATTAAGAACATTTTAACCCATGTAACATCCACTGTGAATTTTATAATCCTTGGTTTGTCACACAATTTACAAAATGCTGTACATTTTCTTTTTTTAAACACTTGGAATAAATATGTTTTAAAATCACTTTACCAACTTTTAAAAAAGAAGCAACCAAATCCACACATCCGCGTATATGCGCATCAATTAGTGAACTGCACTTTGAGGCAAGAGATAATGAGTACGGTTTATCTTCTCTTGTTGTCGGTTATTTCTCTGTCACAGGTGCACTATTTCTCACTAAATTAATCTTTTACTTCTATTAGGATCCGGCACAGTCACCCAGATCTTTGGTCTTTTGTAAGATATATTCAGTTTCTGCGTGGATTCGATAAGATTTGAAGATCAGGTTACATTTATGGTATTGAAAGCACCTCCAAATACCTGAAATTAAAATTAAGACGTTAATAAATGTTCAAAAATTATGCTATATAAATTTAAATAAACTTGATAGTTACCAAAAATTTTTCATATATTTTTAAAATTATATTTATTATTTTAAAATTTACTTAGCATAATTAAAAATAAATGATAAAACATTAATATGAAAATATTACATTGGAGGTGGGAGGGGAGGGGTTTCTTCAGCAAAATTTAAAAGTCATATTCGAATTTTTAAAACCAAATCTTTTACATTAAATTTAAAGGGTATTGCTTCCATTTTATATATTTTATATGTAAGTTTTGCTTTAACGATTTTGTTTGTTTCAACAATAATATATTAATAAGGATTAACAATTAATTAATAAGTATAATTATATAGAAATAAGTAAATAAATATCAATTATGTGCAAAAAGTGCAATTTTATATTAATAAATATAATTATATTAGTATATATTAATAATTAATTAATACGCACTCCTTATTAATTGATATGATATTATTTCGTTTTGTGACACTTCTTACATTTTAAAAATCATGACTAATGCTGCCAACATTAAAATATATCCTTTCCGGATACCACAATAACTATAAAAATAAAAATCATAAACTCCTGATTAAAAGGTTAAAAGAAGAATATAATGAAATATACATTAAAATTATTTTGCAGAATGTTTTGAGGATTAACTAATGCAGATTACAAATCGATAAGTCAGTTTAATCAATTAATATTTTTAATATATTTTACAATTTCATCGTAAAAATGTAATGCAATTGAAAATAAAATTTCAGTACAAAACACGAATTTTCTTCAACTAGATTCAATTTAAAAACAAAAATAAATATATATATTTCATAGCAATGTTTATTTCATAATTCTAGATAATGCTGTGATCGTTGAAAAAAAGTATGTATTTAGTGGAATAACATTTTTATTAAGTGGTGTGATTAAAAAGATAAATTATGGTAATTAGTTTCTATTAATTATCTCAAATAAGGTGTAGAGCAATTACTAGAATTTTAATCCCTCATTTCTCTTCTTCAGTAAAACTTTAAATAGTTTACAACTGATTCTAATACAAATATGTTCATAAAAACTTAAGTTGTATTTTTATTTATTTTTAAAATATTTACTTATACTGAAATCCATTCAGCATTATAAAATAAAAATGTATTTAACAAAAATAAATATAAATTTGAAAGGAAACATTCATTGTATTGGACTTTCAACATACAGTATGCCCACTAAAGTCCCTTGCCACCCTCTTAACTTCGGAACGGCTGCTGCTATATTCATAAAAGTGGTGTCTAGTTATAGTAAAGTAGTCATGCGCTACACAATGAAACCATCTACAGCGCCACCAGGTGGAATGTTGCGGATTTAGCATTCCTATCTCGTAAACGGAAAGAGATAGATAAAAAAAGTGATTTACAAAGTTGTAGAGTGTCATCGATTTAGTACGAAAAGACACCTTGTGGACATTAATGCGAAGAATAGAACGGTTAAAACGCGCATTTGTTTTTTGTGGTTTCCTACACTGTGACGTGACACAACGATCTTAGAAAGAAATAAACAAACAGTTATGAAACAGCAGGTCTGTGCGACCCCTCCACAAACATTGCAGGACATTAAACAACGCTATTACGGACGCTTGTGCCAAAGTGTCACCAATGCTCCAACATGTGCAACGTGAAACTCAAACAAGCATCCAAATATGCATTGCAGCTGACGGTGAGAGGTTTGAAAATCTAAAATAAAGGTATATTATTATAACTAGTTGCTTTTTTCTTTCTAAGATCGTTTTGTCACGTCACAGTGTAGGAAATCATGAAAAGACAAATGCGTGTTTTAACCGTTCTATTCTTCGCATTAATGTCCCCAATGTATCTTTTCGTACTACATTGATGTTGCTCTACAACTTTGTAAATCACTTTATTTCTCTATCTCTTTCCGTTTTCGAGATAGAAATACTAACTCCGCAACATGTCACCAGGTGGCGCCGTAGGCGGTTTCATTGAGTAGCGCATGGCTACTTTACTTTACCTAGACACTACTTTTATGAATATAGCAGCAGCCGTTCCGAAGTAGTTAAGAGGGTGGCAAAGGACTTTAGTGGGCATACTGTATATATATATATATATTATATATATATAATTGATATTCGGTTTATCTCCTTTTCATACTATGTAATTTGTGGTTTGAAGTACACTGGGAAAAAATTCATGTATTCATTTTTAACTTTCATTTCTCCTCAGTAAATTGTCTAGTCATTTAACTATATACTAAGCAACCATATATTTAAGTGTTTTCATTGCTCAATACATAGAAAAAATTACGGTACCAGATTCAAGAAAATTACTGGATGAAATTTTTTTTATCACTGATCGAACAAAACCTTTCTAAATTTATAGTTTCTACCATTAATCTTTGGTATGGATCATAAAGCCTTTTTAATCTAAATGATGGTTTGATTAGTAATTAAAACAATTTAAAAAATAAATAAACAAGCAAAACTTAATAAAGATTTTATTAGAACTAATTAACATAAGACGCTTTTTAAGATACAGAAACATATTACGTATGATACAGAAAGTCTAAGATACAGAAACATAAATCTTTTAATATTTATCGATTACTTTAAAACTTTGCCGAAATCATTTACTAATACAAAAAAAAAAAACTGATAGGGTTCTTTAATAGGGTTGAAAACTGATAGGGTTGAAAAAGAAGGACCATCCAAATGAATATGGTGCAAATTCTCTCTCCAAGTAAATTGTTGGAAGTAAAAACGCATTTACCAAATACTGATGCTTTCTAGGTAGGCATTCTCTATAAAGCAGGGTATTTATTGAAATATACCAATTTGAAACAAAAAATATATATACTCATTTATATTTATCTGAAAATCAATATAAGTGTTTTCCAAAGTTTTATTTAATTATTTCCACTCTTTGAAAATTATTGTTTCGAAATAGCGATCACCATTTTGTAACCACTATTTCTATAGTATAATTTTCGTAATATATTCCTATTACAAATATTGTAGAACTATACCACGAATATTTTTGTTTAATTTGGTGGAAGTCAAAGGTTAATTCTATACAGTAGCAACAGCGACAAGCGTTATCGAGTCACGCTCGACAAAGAAGTGGAAAGGGTTAATAATTTAATCACCTACTGTAATTGTTATTTATGGTTCTGCGTCAATTCGTCGCGCACAGTTAATCACGGCACAATTCATATTAGCGTGAATTTTTTGCAGCGTCAATTCGTCGTGGCGTCAATTCATCGCAGAAAAAATATTTTTGAAGACAATTGTGATAAAAGTAAAGTTAATTTAGTAAAATTATTTAATGATAATTTATTTCATTTTTTTTCCAGAAATAGAGAATTTTAACTAACATTTTAAAGGCCGATTTTAGATGCAGATTATCTTTAAATAATTTTACTAAATTAACTTGAGTTTTATAATAATCGTCTTCAAAAACGTTTTCGCTGCGACAGATTGACGCCACGACGAATTCACGCCATGACGAATTGAAGTCTTGACGAATTGACGCTGTGACGAATTGTTCCACGATGAATTGTGGGCTACGAATTGACGCGACACCGCTATTTATAAATGACAATAATGTTTATCTTTCTACTTAAAAATCCAAACTGAGAATTGTAATTTGAAAAGAAGTTTAATTATAAACTTTGTTCTTGAAAGTTTTGTTTTGTGGAAAATCTTCCTTTTTGATTTGATGAATGGCGGAAACAATGCTTTTAAATTTAAAGAACCCACGGGAAATTGAATTGAAATTGAACCGAGATATATACTATCTTAGGCGATTTAAACAAAGAAACTGAGCAAACTAAACTCCATTAAATTGCTTCTATTATTGTTTTACTATAATGTTGATATTGTTTTAAGGTAACTACTATGTTTGACACACTTTAAAAAAAAAATAAAGCAGTACATGAAAAGAGAATTTTATTTGTAAAATAAATTATTTTGAAACAATTTCTAATATATTTTTTAATTTTTAAAGAAAAATAGCGCAGTATTAGGTTACTTACATAAAATGTCCTTACGGTATAAATAATTATAGTTTACTCATTATTTTTTAATACATATAATAATTGAAGTACAGAGAATGTAATGCCTTATGACCTAAGCCATAATATAAAAATATATAATTAAATATAATTAAATTATCACTTTTATATTTTTTGATATACTTTTTGTATTATATTTTTCTAAATACAAAAAGCCGCAAAAAATCAAGAAATGTTCAGAATATTTAAACCGATATTTTATTACACTTACAATAACTCCATAAATTATAGCCGATCAGTTTATATATATAAATATAGTACCATGATATTACCAGTAGGTTAATTAAATACTATTTTATACATTTAAACAATTTCATTAATTAACACAATCCCAATAAAGTATTTAAAATATATACCAAGCTGAAACATAACGTACGGAAACAAATAAATTCATTGTGACATGTGGTTTTTAAATCACATATTATTGACAAAATTTATCTAAAAGAATTTTTTAAATCACATTTAATTTATTGATTTCAAAAGAAGGTCTTAAAAAAACTGTTATTTTTAGCTATTTCCGTAAATATACGTCACTGATACGTTTGTGGTAATTTATCTGTATCTTATTATTTCTTTTATCGCGAAAATATTATAGTTTGACTTGTGTTACTGTTATCGCAAAAACAGGTGAGAATTCTCATATCCGGGTAAATATTATTTCGTCATTCCTACATGCTACCATTATGTCTACATACTCATCGAATGCGATGGAAGTCAGGACTTTATCCTAACTACAATAATAACATTTATATTAAATCTAGAAAAAATCTATGAAAACAGAATTTTTATTCAAATGTAAAAATGAAACTAATTTAAAATGATTGCAGTGATTAAAGTATGAAGAGTATGTATATGTCCTTAAAAAATTTTTCAATTTGATGAAGTGTTTAATTATCTTCAAAGTATCTCTTACTTGTTTATTTAAAGCAATTCATCTGAGAAAGCTTTTTTTTTTTTTTGAAAAAAAAAAGTCAGTTAAATATTTTTCTATCTTAATTTGGGACTATATAGTTTTTATTTCTATGTAATGATGGATATATTTTAATATTGAGAATAATTTAACTAAATAAATATCTCGAAGCCCCAATTTATTGTCTGGCAGTTTCCAATAATTAATAAATAAGGAAAAGTTTATATGCCCTTGCAGGAATATATTTGAAATCGAAATATAGTAATGTAAGTGCTACATTTCGATTATAAAAAAAATCTACTTTGATTGTAAAAAAAAAAATCAAGGATAAATTTGAAATCGAAACCGCTTAATTAACAATTTTAAGAAAATCGTTTAAGCATTGCTTTTCTGAATTCAACGACCTCTTATATATTCAAAGAAATGAAATATTTTATAAAAGTATTATTTTCAGCAATTCATTAAATATATATTTTTTTAAATACTTGATTATTTTTACATGGAAAAATGTAAAACTAAATAGCGAAATATCGTACGAATCTGTAGAAATAGAAATTAAATTTTTTAAGCAACTATACACATGAAACACGTTTAAACACATATCATTAAAACGTAAAAAAAAAAGTAATATCAGCGTCGATAATCACATAATAAACTTATACAGAACTTTTTTTTAATAATTACTGCTTCCGTCATCTTATAACATAAATTTTCATTGTTTTATCATCGTATTAAATTTACAGATTTTTGCTTTCTGTCTGTGGTTAACATATTTAACACGAAACATACCACACACCACGACACTTGACAGATAACAAAAAAAATATTTCGATTCGAACCAGAAACTTTTTCGCAAAATAAATATAATAAAAATCATAGAGAAATAAGTTAAGTAATTAGAGTTAAGTAATTTTAAATAATAATTCTGGTAGGAAAGAATTTTATAAAACTTGAATAAAATTCCCGATATGTTTAGTGTTAAAAAGGTTTTTATACTCGTTTATCAGACTACTTCCTCTATTTTCAATTGATACCGAAGAAGGTACTTTATATTAATAAACAAATATATACGAAGATTATGCATTAACAGAAGCTTCAAACACCATAAGACGTTCAAAGTGTGTAGCAACATTCCATAGGGCCCGATTCGATTTACTGAAAAATTATGAATGTGTAGGAATAGTTTTACACTCATATTTACATAAAACAGTATTTTTTACAGTTGATCTCATGTCGGTAGTGTTTTAATGCGTGTAGACCAGTTATGTTGCATAAAGGGTGACCTACACAAAGGGTCTCTTCAGTGGTCTATTCCTCTATTTAAAAGACGAAAATACAAATTAATTTAAATAAAAATGCGTGCTACAAGTTTTAACAGAAATGTTATTCTAAAATATTAATTAGTGTATTTTGTATATGCAAATCACATTGTAAATGTGCATATTTCGTAAAATTTATTTTATTTAACGAATTAAACCTCTTTTATTTAACTAATAAGTGTAAATATGTCTTTAATTAACGAACTAGTTAAATCTATTTTATTTTACAATACTATATAATTTTTCATAACACATAATAAGAATGGTATTTCTATTTTCCTTTAAATTAAATACCAGTAATACATTGTAAGATAATTTAAAATACTATGTTAATGTAACCTTATCGTAAAACCATTAATAAAATAATATTAATAATAGTCATAAAAAATATCGTTTGGAAAAGTTCTGAATCAATGCGATTTAAAATACCAATTAAGTCAGAATGATTAAGTTAAAAAATATTTATTTTTAACCAAAGTGTGTAAAATAAATGATGCTTTAAATATAATTATGGCATCAAGCTTTTGGTAAGGTTATTTTAATAATCATGGCAGTTTGCTGGCGATTTTTATCGTTTAAAGGACAAACAATGAATGACGCCATAACTTATTGCCTTAAAATGTAATTATCGTATAAATAAGATTTTACAGTCGGCTGCAGATTTTAAAGTTAATGTATTGTAGCACTGTTTTTATTTAAAAAAAGAAAAGGAAACGAAATATTCCAAAATAAACAGAAAGTTTACGAATCTTGCATCGAAATGGTAGTACAATGCGAGTTTATAGACAGTTGTAGAATTAATAAACATTTGCTAAACTTTGACATATTATTCTTATCGTTAGTCCCTTTTAAAATAGTCAATTTACGAAAATATACACATTCATACTTTCATCATACCAATATTTAGAGCAACACGAATGATATTATGCAAATAATTTAAAAAATATATACTAAACATAAGGAAATGTCTGTAATGTAGAGTGAGACAGAAATATTGTACAAGAAAAATGCAATCTACAAGAAACACAAATTATTAAAGGGGAAAAAAAAGATTAATTTCAAATTAGGAAAATTAAACAAAAATACTATTTTGACAGGGCAATGTTTAAATATACTTCAATAGACACATTACCGTATAAAATGCATTCATAATATACTAATTACAATATTGTTACTATTAATTATGCGGAAAAATAAAACAAATACATGGATAAAAGAAAAATATGTGTTCATTCCCAGAGTCTGATTACTGGAAAAATCGACCAGACAGCGCCCTTGGACCCATTGCGGGTTGGGGTTTCAAAATAAGTAGAATGATTTAAAAAAATTCTTAAAAATGCAGTTTTCTGCTATGATTTGCTCAAAAAAATTGGTTAGTAGGAAACTGTATCGTAATATCTAATGATAAAAATCATAGGTAATATCCGCGATTGTAAATGGACTCGCTTCCTACCTACTGTGCATTCTTTGTGCATCCGTTTCATGAGTTTCACCAATCCATCTGTTGAAATCAACATGTATTAGGTACGCTGCACTGTAGACAAAATATGAAGCAGTAAAAATTTTAACTAACCTTAGTTTCATGAGCAGTTTTATAAAATGCAGAAAAATAACACCTCCAATAATTCAGAAAATTTTTTTCTAGCTACTATTTTGGTTTGAGAGGGAGGGGGGGGGGGCAAAAAGTTGCTGGACTTTGGTCCCCTGACAAAATTAATAGGACTCTGTACATGTATTTTAACTTCTTGAGATCTGAAGTTAAACTAATTCTACAAATACACATTCATTGCTGTTTCACAAACAAAATAACACCATGATGACATAAAGAGCGCTTTTTCTAAAATACTAGATATTTTAGGCGACTGGTAATTTAGGTTCACAAATGTGGATCTAAAATTACCAGCACCTTAAAGTACCAATTCAATTATCAATAATCTAAATTCACGCAATAGCAAATTTAAAGGCTAGTGAATGATCTACAAATCCTCGATTTTTTTAAAAATTGTAAATGGTTTAAGTTAAATAATTATGAAAATTACCAATTTTTTGGCAACAGTGCCTTGAAAGCAACAGATGAAAATCTATAAGAAACGCGAATTACTAAAAGGGGAAAAAATTAATTTAAAAAAAGAAATACTATTTTGACAGAATAATGTTGAAATATACTTCAATTGACACATTAAAGTAAAAAATGCGTTCATAATATACTAATTACATTATTGTTATTATTAATTATGCGGCAAAATAAAGCAAATGTATAGATATAATAAAAAAGTGTGTTCATTTTCAGCCGATCAGGGCGCGGCCTTGCGCCCAGTGCGGATAGATGCTTCAAAATAAGTAAAATGATTTTTTAAAAAATCTTTAAAATGCAGTTTTCTACAATGATTTGCTCAAAAGTAGAAAACAAAATTGGTTAACATAGGGAATAAGCGACAGTACTGTCATTTATGGGTTTTGTTTCAAAACAGCACACATTCAGCTACATAGACATAAAGTAAAAATTTAACAAAATTAAATAGTTTAGTTTTTATTTGGAAAAGAATCGAGGTCCACATTTGTGTACTTCAGATATGAAGAGGTTAAAAGTTTAATTATTACATATTTCAGAAAGAAAACTGCTGAAATTGATTCGCAACATTGGGGAAGGAATGTTTGTAAGGGGGAAAAATATTTTGAAATGCTGCCATAAGTATCCATTTTTGTAACTTATCCATTAATAATACTTTTTTTTTTTTTTTTTTTTTTTTTGAAGATAGGTTATTTTTAAATCGAAGCCTGTAAAATTTTTCGTACTTCGTGTGTTCTCTCTTGAACAATAATAATTTTAAAGCATTCTATGATTTTTTTTTTCAACTTTTCTGAATAGAAAATAATCGAGTGAATTTTATTCTCATTTTTAAGGGGACCGTGGACCTTCAGTTGGGTTAAAATCGACTTAACCCAACTGAAAAAATACAATATTTAAAAACAGGACAATTGCACCATAATTTCTATAATTCAAATACAACATTTGCTAAATGGTACATACATTAAAATCGTGAATTTACAATCACAATTAAACATCAACGTTTCATTTCGCTTCTGTGAACGTCATCAGGATGTTACAAACAAGTCGAAAATGTCAAAATGAGCATACACGTCAGAGTTCTGGAGAAAACATGATCGGAGAAAGCGCAAACGTCATCAAGTTCCCATGGTAACCAAGTGGATCATACCACCGTAGTGAAAAGAGGGGTTGGAAGACAAAATGAGCAGATTGGATAATGGATTATAACATATTATGCCAGATTTTATGAATGTTATAGGATAAATTATCGTTACATGTATACTGCCCAAGCTTAATAATCGTAAGGGTCTCTAAAATTTTATTAACATAAGAAATCCTCTTAACCATTAACCCTCTTTTCACTACGGTGGTATGATCCACTTGGTTACCATGGGAACTTGATGACGTTTGCGCACTCTCCGATCATGTTTTCTCCAGAACTCTGACGTGTATGCTCATTTTGACATTTTCGACGTGTTTGTAACATCCTGATGACGTTCGCAGAAGCGAAATGAAACGTTGATGTTTAATTGTGATTGTAAATTCACGATTTTAATGTATGTACCATTTAGCAAATGTTGTATTTGAATTATGAAAAAATACATACTGTTAAATTGCATACTGTTACTAAAAATCGTTTTACTTATTTTGGTTTATTACAATATTTGCAAAAAACAGCATGCAATTGCAAAGATTCTTATCAAACTTACGAGCATTTGAAATTTGACACCGTAATTGAGTTACACTAAAAAATAAAACTTTAAATCGCGTTTTCTATAAATGAGAATTTTCGCAGAGTTAAAGTATTCAAAATGTTCCAAGCGTCTCATATTTTATCCAGTTTTCATAATATTAAGTATTATTGTTAGCAGTGTGCTATATTTCAAAACTTGGTATTAATATGCATGTATTACTGTACATAAAAGGAAAAAAAATGTAAATATTGGAAGTTTTTTATTAATTTTTCTCAATATATTGGTACAATTTTAAAACGCATAGCAACTTTTGTTGCAATAATATAAATCTACCATTTAACAAAACACCATGTTCCTGAAGCCAAATTTAATGCGCATGGAGCATTTTTAATTAGAGTGATTAATTAATATATTTTGATTAATTAATTAATTAATTATACATATTTTTGAATAAAATTGCTTAATTTACTTATAAAATGCACGAATTACTATGTGTGCAAAATTTCTGTACAATTGAGTGAAAAATGAAAAAAATTGTTTTGAACGTCCAGCTTGAAATATCAATTTATTTGTTACTATCTCTGACAAAATATACGTTTCTTTTTTATATTTTTAGTATGCGTGATAGAGAAATGTTTCATGTTATCATATGAATATCAGCATTTCAAGAGATTTATTTAAAAAAATGACAGATAACGAGAAAACTACTAACAGCTTTTTTTAAATTCCTTGTAAAAATGCTATCTAAGTTTCTTTCAACAGTTCAATAAGAAGAAAAGCATTTAAAACATCTTTGGTTAATATTCTTTTTCTCAGTGAAATGATGTAAAATAAACTCACTTTTTAGTGTTAGTAAATGTGAATATGTAACTAATTTTATTATAGCATGTGGCAACCAACAGCAGAATAATGTTAATAAAGAGTAAGACGCAACGAAATCGGGGCATTTTAAAAGAAGAATCAATAAAAAAAAAAATAATGGATGAAAAATATCAGTTAAGAGTTTTTTAGACATATTTCAACACACATGTTATTTCTAAAAAAATGAACTGTTAATTTAAAAATTGCATTACTTTTATTACTAATTATTTTGGAATAAAATTCAACTACACGGATGAGATAAAAATGCGCGTTACATTTTATTTTTGTAATTTTAAAACTAGATATTTTACACAGGGATTTCTTCTAAAATCTTTTAGTAAAAGTGGGGAAGAAATATATGCATGCTAAAGCAGATTTTAAACTCTGGCATTAAGTATACATTTTTGTAACGCACCCATTACTAATACATTATTTTACAAAAGGCAGGTAATTTTTACATCGAAACAGTGAATTTTTATATTGCATATTTTTCTTTAATACTAAAAAAATTCTAGTTCTTCGATCATTTTTCCCCCTCTTGCTCAGAAAAGAAAATATAATAGTGACGTTCATTCCCATCTTTTCAAAAGAAAAAAAAAGAAACATCAATCACTTTCAAATCGCTTCTATCAAACACTGTAATAAAGCTACAGAATACGCGGTATCTTTTTTGTCGGAAAGTTCGATAGAAAAAAGTTTCATGTTATCATCCGAATATCAGCCTTTCAAAAAATTGAAAACGAATGTCACATAATGAGAAAATATATAAGAGCTTATTTGCATAGCTCAATAAAGATGTTTCTGGTTTCTTTAAATTGTTCGAGAAGAAGCAATATTTCTATATTACTTTTCTTAATAAAGTAGAAATTACATTTTTTGAATAGTTTAAGCAAGTTATAAAAATTTATTTTAAAGAACATAATTAATTGTAAAGTGCATTGTTCATGTACCAATCACACTGTTTTTCATTGGTAATTATGAAATAAATAATTCAAACTTATGAATATGATAAAAATATCTATAATTCTTTTTTACAAATTATAATATTAGATATAATACCATTATAATAACACAAATAAAGTTACATATGAGTAAAGTTGCAACTCCAAACGTTATTAATCAAATAACGATTATAATCAAATAATAATTAATATGAAAATTTTATGAAAATTATAAAAAAAATTATTAATGAATTATGTAATACCTATCTCTCTAACTTTATGCTCATCATTAATTAATAAATTTTTGATAAATTTGATAAAATTCTAATATTAATTATTATTTGATTATAATCGTTGTTTGATTAATTAGCGTATCGGGTTGCAACTTTATGCATACGTAACTTTGTGTTATTATTATTATTATTATTGTTTTTTTTTTTTTTTTTTTTTTTGAGTTGTACTTTTACGAATATGTAATAATATTTTCGTCATTTTCTTAAATCAAAACTTATGAGGGAAAGAAAAAACTGCGTTAATTTATGAAAATCCTGTAATTAATTTAATAGGAATGCATTTTGTAATTAAATGTATTCTTTAAAATGTGTTTGTAAGACCTGTTAAAAAATACTACAAATAGGTTTGTTCTGCAATATTTTATTAACAATATTATTAATCTATTTCTCGTACTATTCTAATTGAACTTTTAATCCTTCTAATTGAATTTTAATTGAACTTTCTCGAATAGTTAAATATATATATATATTACTTACCCATCATACGTAGCATAAGGCAAGTCTTGTAATCGTTTTTAAAATCGAAAAAGAAAATTTGACGGATTTACACGTTTCAGACACTAGTGATTCCGAAAAACATATTTTTAGAAAAAAAAAAAATTGCCGTCCGTCTGTATGTCTGTCTGTGTGTCTGTAAACGCTCTATCTCCCGAACAAATCGAGATAGAGACTTGAAATTTGGTGTGTACTTAGTATGTAATAATGGGAAGAAGCTTATTGAACTTCAGTAACCTCGATTATCCGGAACTATTTTTTTTTGACTCTCGAAATATTCATTCTAATAAAAGGTATATAAAAATTCTCGAAAGTGTTTATTTTAAGGAGTGAATATAAAAGACAATAAAAAAACATAAATTTTGCATAAAGAATGAAGTCGATCGAATAATTAGTTGCCGAGATATTTGTAATCCTATTTTCACACTCTTCTATTTTTCCTGACCCTGTATTTCATTCAAATTTCAATTCAAATATATATTTTAATTGGAAGTGAGACGCTTAATCCAACGCAGTAAACTGTTAGTTAATATGATTACTAATTTTGGAGTAATAGAGCACTTAATGTTTATGACGTCATCAAGCCACGATTTTATTCGAATTGCAATGCACTTTATAAATAGTTTACACATGTTTTATTTTCATATTTTATATTATGCATATCCATGATGGGTAAGTATTACGGTGGCCCCCAACGACTAGTTTTACTTTGCCAAACAAATAATCTGTTAGATCTCTTTCTCATTATTTATCTTCAGTCTTTCAATCTTCTGAATGACTGATATTTGGATGATAACATCAAACTTTTTACTATCACACTGCTCAACAAAATAGAAAGAGTGTAATTTCTCTTTTTATTACAGTATTTGATAGAAGCGATTTGAAAGTGATCGATATCATATGTCATTTTTTACTGCTGTTATAAAGATGAGAATGAAAGTCACTCTATTATTTTCTCTTCTGATCAAAAAGAAGAGAGGAAAAAACGGAATAGTTTAAAACTATTTTCACTCGCATAAATTCGATTTGTAAAAGATAAAGGAATGCTTTGCAGTATTGCGGATTTTTTATTCAGAAATTCTGAATTCATAGCAGAAATTATCAATAGTATTTTTCTGTTAGTTTATTCACGGGATATCTATCTTTGTAAAAAGCAAAAATAACTATTCTACATCTTTTGAGAGAATTCCGAATTTTTGATTAAAAAATATGCCAGATTTGGCAATACTGTTGCTTATATATATATATATATATATATATATAAGTTTACAAATCTGCGTTGCCAGTAATCTTTGTAATGTATCCATTTAGTAACCCCTTTCTTCTATATAGATACCCTTTGTATCGAAGCAAGTAAAACTTTTGATACTGCAAATGTATCATTAACATGAAAATAGTTTTAATCAATTCCATTTTTTCCCTTTCTTTTTTGATTAGAAGAGAATAAAAAAGACATATCAATCATTTTCAAATCGCTTCTATCAAATACTATATTAAAAAGACAAAGTGCACGCTTTCTATATTGTCGAGAAGTGCGATAGAAAAAGCTATGTTATCATCCAGTTATCAGTCATTCAGAAATTTGAAAGACAAAGGATAAATAATGAGAAAAAGTATAACATATTATTTGTTTGACCAAGTAAAATAATAATAAATAAATAAATAAAATAATCCTCTTTAAAGTTTTTGAGAAGGAGTAATAGTTTTAAACTAAATTTTTATATTATTTGATTTTATTATATTATTCTTAATAATATTGTTAATAAAATAATGTAGTAAAAAACCATTTTTTGGTATGTTTTTAAGAGGTCTTACAAATTGTGCATTGGTATTAAATTAATTACGAGATGTCCATAAATAATTGTCGGGATTCGTTAGCTCCTAAATTCTGATTCAAGAACATGACGAAAATATTATTACATATTCGTAGAGTACAACTCAAAAAGTCTTTGTTAATAATACAAAGTTACATATGTGTTAAGTTGCAACCCAAAATGTTTTTAATCTAATAGCGATTATAATCAAATAATAATTAATATTAAAATTTTAATCAAATTTATAAAAAATGCATTATGAGCACAATGTTAGATAAATAGATAATACTTAATTCATTAATAAATTTTTAATAAATTTGATAAAATTTTAATATTAATTATTATTTGATTATAATCGTTATTTGATTAATAATGTTTTCAGTTGCCACTTTACGCATATGTAACTTTGTTTATGTTTTTAAAAACTTTTTGAGTTATACTTTTCGAATATGTAATAATATTTTTCATTATGTTCTTAAATCAAAACTTATCAGGTATGAATCCGCAACAATAATTTATAGACTTCATGTATATTATATTACAGCTAATTACGTAAAATATAACATACATATAATAATATGATAAATAACATGCATTATATTCCCCTTTTTTAGATCGTAATACCAAATATTAGAAAAAAGGAAACTTGTTTAAATTCTATTCGGAAAACTGGGGGAAAGAATACTTTCGCGAATAAAAAAATGAACTCTTGAAACGCTGCCATTAAGTATCCCTCTTTGTAACATCCATTAATAGTACACTTTCCAAAAGACAGATAATCGTTATATTGATGTATATAATAAATATCTGATACTGCATACTCTTCTTTAGAACGAGAACAAATTTTAACTCTTCCATCAATTTTTTTCTCTTGTTTAGAACAAAAAAGAATATAGTGACTTTCATTCTCATCTTCAAAAAAAAAAAAAAAAAAAAGAAAAGAAAAGAAAAATGAAACATGAATAGCTTTCAAATCGTTTCTATTAAGTACTCTAATAAAAAAACAAAATGCAAGCTTTCTATTTTATTTTGTCAGGAAGTGTGATAGAAAAACGTTTCATGTTACCATCCGAATATCAGTCTTTCAAATGATAAAAAAGAATGACAAGTAATGGAAAAAATTCTAATAGCTTATTTGGATGACACAGTAAAAAAAATTGTTTCTAATTTTCTCTACATTTTTTGAGAATAAATATTAAATTTAAACTTAATAAGATTTATGCCAGTAAGATTCTCTAAAATAAATCTATTTTTAGTATGTTTTTGGAAGTTTTACAAATAATTTTCAAAGAACATAATTAATTGTACAGTGCATTGGTAACATATTAGAATACTTTTAAAGCAATTATGTGAAAAATAACACAAATATGTGAATATGATAAAATGCACGTTATATCTCTTTTTTTAAATTATAATATCAGACATTTCTAAAAGGATGCTTGGTAAAATCCGATTAAAAAAAGTGAGGAAGAATTGCTTTGTATGAAAGAAAAAAAAATTAAAAATAAATACTCCATTAAGATCGACAATAACATTTTTATAACCTATCTATTAGTAACACATTATTTTGCTTAAGAAAGATAATTTTTGACAATTAACTGACAATTAAGATATTTGTAGTACAATATTTATACTAATAAAAGAAATTGTCACTCTGTGTGTATGTCTGTTTGTTAGTTGTCGATGACTAGCGAAATCTATCGAACCTGTAGGTCTGAAAGTTTGGGTGAGGATAGTTCAAGGCAGGTTCTGATGCACGTGAGGTTATATTTTTTATTATTTTTTAATAAATAATAAGCCGAGATATTAAACATTTTTATAAAAATATCGTATCGAAAATGCGATCGTTTTTATCAAAGTGACAAAAGAAATTAAGGATTTGACAATCACAGACAATGAAATTTTCTCATTTCCACTTATCCTCTCGAATATTCAGAAAACTATTCGAAGTATCGATTTGAAACTCACAGTACATACGTATTTTAATTTTCGGATTCCGAAAATGTAAATTTAGTGAAAATCGGCCAATAAATCTTCTTAATATTTGCAAAAAATTGACCCGAAGTAATGAAATTGACCCAGTTGGAACTTAAAGATTTTCCGGAGACTGCGCAGCACGTTCCAGTACCCGAATCAGATATTCGTTTTTCTTCGAGGTTCGTATGAATTCGAGGCCTCGATGTAATTAAGGGTCCCGCTACCGGGAGCAAGCCAGCTAGTAGTCATATAAAACAATGTTTTAAGCAACAGAACTTTTTAACTAGTTTCAGTGGCATTCAGCATATATCGACACTAGGATCAGACTTTGACCTGGACTTGGACGAGATGGTGAAGAAGGGTGCTTGGAGTGGAGACTCCTCACCTCTTATTGAGACCTGTAGAATAGAATAATTCGCAACCATAGCCAATGTCCAGTATCCTAGCTCTGGAAACGCGTAAGGGGGAAAGAAAATGAGTCCCGGTTCCACAAAAAAGCCTTTTAAAGGCACTGTACATTAAAGTTATAAATAAAAAATAAATGCAGAACGTAATACAGTTACAATGAAGATTACAAAAAATTTAAATTAAAAATAATTATATAATAGTAGAAGAAAAATATTTACAAAATCTTTCCAAAAATAAAAGCAAAGAACAAATATAAAACGTCCAGGGATCGATTAAAAAACCTAGGAAGAGAAGTCCTATGAGATATTAAAAGGCTGAGAAAATTATCTATTGTCGATGTTTTCAAGAAGATGGAGTGTAGCCCGGGAACTTCTCCAGCGGGCACGCTCATTATAGTTATTAATATTCTGAAAGACATAGTGCTGAGGATATTATCATATTATCAAAGGATGACGAGGTTATTATCAAAGGATTTTTCAACTTGGTTTTTGATGGATGTACGGATCGGAGGCGGTTTTTAATCGTTATTAATTGTGGTATCCTTAGGATACCAGGGGCAGCGGACAATACCTCTAAAGATCCAAATCGTCCAGAACAAGATTCAGAGTTTTGGTTTTAGCCTCTGGGCCCCAGATCTGTGCACAACAGAGAAGTAAGTAGCGGAGCACCGTCTTATGTAACAATATTATATTTCCCATACCCATTTCATTACTATATAGAAGATGGGCAAGATAACGTTTAGCATTATAAAATGTTTGGACGCTATATTCGATTTCTTTGCGTCAAGTGAGAGTATTGTCTAGGAAAACACCCAGCTATTTGACCTCCAGTTCGAAACTGACAAAAGAGCTTAAAGATAGAGTTGGGGAGAAATAGAGCGAATTTGGGAAAAAATAGGTCTGATCAAATGGTCTCACAGCTGTAGGGGCCAATAATTTACTTACAATGTGGTCAACACCCCGATCAATTTTTCCGGCATTGATAACATCACTATTCGGGTGAAATTGCATTCATATCGGTCTGCAAGTCCCTACACTTTTTTAGTTTTGAGGTATTTATGTCCAGTATCCGTATTAAAAGAAGGAATAAGGGTAAAGAGTTTACTGACTCCTATCAAATAATTCCATATAGAATAAACCATAGGAGTCAAGGAGGTTATAAATTCTGTACATTTATTGTTTTTGAAATTACGAATGTTATGTTTAATACTATTGTTAATACGGATCATATTAGTACGGATACTGCGGTCCCTACTGATTTGCCACAATCGTCGTAATCGATTTATGAGATTAATTTTTATTTTAATATCGCGAGAGAGGATTTCATAATTTTGGGGCACCGGGTGACATTTGGATACCTTCAGGGTATTATGAACTAATTTTGTCAAATTTGTGACAGCCAATTCAATGTCTTCCACAGAATTAATGTCACAAAAAGGAGGACGAGCTTCATTGAAATTGTATAAAATATCCAATTATAAACATAGGAATAAGTTAGAGATGCAAAGGCAGGGTTACAATTAATATTAATTTGGATTTGGAGGTGATCAGAAAAAAAGAATAGAAATGGGGGCTCAATGTAAAAGAGATATTATTTGGTAAAGCCAGATCAATTGTCGTCCCATTGCCCTTGGGACTATAGTGAGACAATCATGTGGGGGTAGAAATTTTAACATCATTATTGATGCAATATTTATGGAGGGATTCCTCTAAACTATCTATATTACTATTTGAGCACAAACTGGTATGATAGGAGTTAAAATCGCCTGCAAGGATTACATTATTATCTAATCTGAGCAGAATGTTAAAGTCAGAGGGTAGAACCGAATCATTCGAAACCCGGAGGTAAATCGAGGATACTAAAAATTAATTTCGCTGATCTAAATAAATTGTAACATTAGTGTTTTTAAGTAAATTATCGGACAATGAGGAAATATGAGCATGAGTTGCCCTTCTACTGATGAATATAGCAGTCTCGCCGTAAGGCTAAGTGACATTATTATCAGTATGGTGGGGTAAAATAAGATTTAAAATTTGAATATTGAGGTTCCTAAAATAAGTACTATGAACCTTATGTATAAGAATGATATCCTAAGGGTTATCTATAACAAAATACCTGAGCTCAGAGAACTTCGATCTGGCCATTGGTATTCCAAAACAAAATTCTAAACAAACCCATTCTTTAGTTGGAGATAAGCTTTTAATGCCAAGTTGGCCATCAACACTTAAAACATTTAGAAAACCAGCTACATTTTTGTCAGAATGGTAGAATTTTGCCCAAATATATACAGAAGACGTGCACTCCGTTTATTGACCAATAGAATTACGAGAAATTGCAGGGAACATGCCAATAAGGAATTGTAAATGGAAAGAAATTGGTAATGTAGAAAAATGCTAGTAGAAATTATGAAAAGGATGTTTTTATATAATATTTCGAAAAATGGGGGAATAGCTAAGTTACAATTTACAATAGTTGTATAATTTTTATATGTATGGAATGCTTCAAAATGTTAAGTTCAAGTGTAGATGTGGGTTTACAGATAATTTTATCTGAGTTAAAGTCAAAGGTTTAGTTCATCTCCCAGCAATATTTTGCAATGGCCGATTTGTAACTTTCGTGTCTTTGAATAATCTTTGATGATCTTTATATCGAAGCACATACAACTCTTGCTACTACAAATATTTGATTAATACGATAATAATTTAAATTATTTATTTTTTCTACTGATAAAAAAGAAAAGAATGTAGCAAATTTCCTTCTCATCATTTAAAAAAAATAAATCATCAGTGACTTCTAAATTGCATCTATCAAACACTGTAATTAAAGGACAAAATACACACTTTCTATTTTCTCGGAAAATGTGATAGAATAAAATTTCATGTTATTTTCTGAATATCCTCATTTCAAGAGATTTAGGAAAAAAGACGAATCATGTGAAAATTTTTAACAGCTTATTTTGATGGAACAATTCTTGGATCAAAAATGTTTTCCAATTTTCTTTCAATTATGTGACAATCAGGAAAAATGTAGAAATATATTTGGATTTTTTTTTGTCATTAAAATGCTGTAAAAAATATTTTTGCAATTATTATTTTATACAATTTTGTAAACTTGTTTAAGAAAATGAAGTTTAAAAGGAAAATAATATGATTTGAAAAATATTTCGTAACGTTAAATGGGCTAAACTTTTTTTTTTTTGGTTACTGAAGATTAATTTGAGAACGCGGAAATTTCTTTACTATGCTTACTCGTTTTAGCTCCACATTTTAACGATAAATGAATGACGCTTCGATGTCTAGAAAACGTACACTGACGTATAATAAGGTGTCAAAGTCTAATTTTTTTAAACTTCATTTCGTATATCTGTTAAAGCGACAAAAGAATGTTCGCCATTTGAAATTGCATGTTTAATTTGAGCTCCATAATATATTGAGACAGCGCAGCGCCATCTAATGATGATATTTGGAACTAAAACAAGAAAGTGTAAGGTATTTCCTACTTCGCACATTACTCTCCTTCAAGAATAACTTGAACAGCTGACGTCGTATACTTGTCACTAGACTTTAAAAACGTTCAATTAATTTTTATCACACCCTGTATATATGATGCGTACACGTCTTAAAATTTCCAAGATTACCTCAGATTAGAAATTTTCTAATTATATTTCTTCTTTTATTCACAGAATTTGTAATCACGCACTTCTTTGTAAAATTTAAAATATTTTTCAGAGATAAAAAAAGCGAAAAATTCTATTCAAAAATTCTTCTAAGAACTGTAAGCACCCTACGTATATATAAAGCAATATACATTTTATACACTTTACCAAAACATTAAACTTACCGATGTAAACATCATAGGTTTCAAAACATCTTACACCGCATTACAACGACTGTTTGGAAAATAAATTGTAATTAAAAATACAATCTGTATGAGCCAGCCCATATAATATTTTAAAATCAAGAAACCATTCACTCTATATTCAAATAGTTATTGGTTTTAATTTTGCCTTAATTAAGAAAAGAAATTAGCAAAAGTTAATTTTAATTTCTCGAGACAAATGCTAGAAGAAAAATATGTTTGCATCAGAAGTTTGGCATTTTTACGTTTTTACGATGCAGTTTTATTAACTTTATAGGCTATTTATTTCATGTTCTTCAGAGTTTTACAGTAAATGTGTTATAAACTAGTAAAGATGTCAATTAAGTTACCAAAAAGAAATGATAAACAAATAATAAGAAATTTCTAATAGAATATTTGGATGGGGCAGTTAAAATAGTTTAACTTTTGTCTCCACAAATTGTGAGAAGATTAAATATATTTCCGTTAAATAGCCGATAAGGTCCAAAATACACTTATTTTCAACAGGCTTTGCGTATAAAGATATTTCAGAAAGGTTAAATTTTCATCATGTGAATGAATGTATCTTAAATATCATTGTAATTTTGAAATTACTACATAGATAATTTCAGTATCATATAAAACAGTAACATAATCAGCGTCACCGATTTAGCACATTTTTTATTCAAAATATATAATACAATTTCAGACGAGATATCGCTCTTTTATTTATTCATGGGATACCTGTTACTAAATAAATCAAAAGCAAATGTTTGGAAATTCTAGTGATTTATTTTAACACACACACATAAAAAAAAGTGTTAAATTGTCAATAGTAAACATAATATAAATGAAAGACTAATCAAGAATAGGCGTGAGGAGATAATTGAAGAAAGAGTTATTTATTAATATGAAGATCTTAAAAGCATATTTATGTCTGAAATATTACATTGTTCATGTGTATTGCTAATACAATGATTGTGTACCTTTTAATGCTAATTATTCAAAAATACATTTAAAATATATCATACTCCCGGTAACTCAGTAGCTGTAGACATCTGCAAGTTTCACTCAATCTTTCATTCTTTTGGGTTCGATAAAATAAGTAGGGTCAGTTGGGGGTAATTATAATCATGAGGTAATTCAGAACAAGCGGCACTAACGCTCATGTGAGAGTAGTTGATACTAAAGCGGAGCAGAAATCAAAGGTTTACATCCCTGTTAACAGGATAAGAGCATTCCTGCTGTTTCAGCTTCACTTTCGACACACTTGCTTCTCATATTCTGTGACAGATAATAGTTTTGTAATGCATGTGGATATTCTTCGTCAGATAAAATCTAGGTAAGTCATTGTTTTTAAACAATATTGGTTATGTTATAATTCTTTAACAGAATATCAATAAGATTTTCGCCCAACCAATTTTAGAGGACCTACAGGACCATGTTCATAATTACCGTACACTTTTTGAGGTATGGGGAAATTAGGAAAAGTTTTTTCTAAGTATGTGCAGGGCTTAAATTGTACCGGAGCCGAGCTCCGGTACTTCTCTGCTTTTAGTAAATATTTAAATATTGGTCGGAATTCACCGGAGACCATTAATACTGCGCTCCGGAGCCCAGTGAAAGCACTTACAGAAAATCGAAGCCTAAATTACCCTTTCCTTTTCCTCCTTTTGCATTCTTTTCTATCAAAACACTATATGTGACATAATGTATTGCACACGTTCGAAATGGAGATGAAATGGGATCAATTTTTATATCACTCTTCGGGCTTGTGCGTGCTCAAACTCAATCTGTCTGTAAATTAAAAATTTTATTTATTCATCTCTCTCTATATATAAATAAAAAGAAAATTGCCCAGTTAAACTGATGGAATTGAGCTCACAGGCTATTCACACTAATTGTATATTATACTCTTATTTCAAAGAATAATGCCCCTCGAAAAAGAAAGAGATCGACAATAAATTATGGGGGGATTAGCCCCCCCGTTTCCCCCCTTTATACTTAACCAATGAACCGCCAAAACTAATCAGGGAAGCCCTTTACCACAATGAATCTATATACAAAATTTGAAGCAAATTGGGTAATTCTACATGAAAAACCCATTTATCTAAATTAAGGGGGATTAACCCCCCCGTCCCCTTCATCGTAACCAATTAACCCCAAAACTAATCAGGGAAGCACATTATAACAACGAACCTATAAACCAAATTTTAATCAAATCGGATAATTTAGCATGAAAAACATATTTATATAAATTAAGGGGGGATTAGCCTCCCACCCCCCCTTTATACGTAACCAATGAACCCCCAAAACTAATCACGCAACCGTCTTATCCCAATGTACCTATAAATAAAATTTGAATCAAATCGGATAATTCTGCACGAAAAACCCATTTATGTAAATTAAGGGGGATTAGTCCCCCGTTTCCCCCTTTATACTTAACCAATGAATCCCCAAAACTAATCAGGGAAGCGCCTTATCACTATAAACCTATAACCAAACTTTGAAGATAAACGGATATTTCTATCACGAGTTATCGCGTTACGTACATACGTACATACGTACATACATACAGAACGGGCGGGCACATTAGCTTTGATAGCCTGTGAGCTAAAAACTAACGATTTGGAAATGGACTAATGAAAAGCTGTGTAGATATTCCGGGTTATTCTCATCGCTTTTTTCTTAGGGACTTTTTTGAGGAACGATTATTTTTTTTTCTAGCCATCCTACGGATTCGAAAATCCTACCACCAGATGCGAAATATAACAAGCTTTAAGAAATTCAAAAACTTATTACGGTCAGACAATAAAAACTCAAAAAATCTTTAAAAATCGAGTAAAAAATCTTTTATTGAAAAAGTCATTTTTGTATATTGTTGCCAATTTTTAAATAAACGCAAAGAATTATGTTTTATCTCAAATAAAAACTGTATTTGCGCGAGACTATTAAAAACAATAATGAAAGTTTAAAATAATAATTAAATGATCACGTGTTGAAAGCAGCAAATAAAGAAAATTACGTCATAAAAATTGTGTTTACACATGAATATTAAAAACAAAAAAGAAAAGTGCCCAGTTAAACTGATTGCAGTGAGCTCACAGCCTATTCACACTAATTGTATATTATACTCTTATTTTAAAGAATAACGTCCTTCGTAAAATAAATTATGGGGGGGGATTAGCCCCCCCTTTTCCCTCCTTTATACTTAACCAATGAACCGCCAAAAGTGATCAGAGAAGCGCCTTATCAGAATAAACCTATATCCAAAATTTTAAGGAAATCGGATAATTCTGCATGAAAAACCCATTTATCTAAATTAAGAAGGGGGAATTATCCCCCTTTCCCCCCTTTATACTTCCTCATACAATAAACCGATACATCTAAAACTTTTTTCTAATGGGTAATATTCATATGACGTCACATTCGGAATCATTTGGTGTAAAAATAACGCAAAATAGTTTAAATTTATTTTGTACGCATTACTGCTCGAAAAATAATATTAGAAATTTTGTATATAATTATTAGTTAAAACAAATAATCTTTATTGTAAAAACAACATGAAAATATCCATGATGATGCTTTAAACTAGAGTTCATGTATATATAAGATATGTCTGTTCCTAAAGTTACCTAAAACTCGATGAAAACATAAAATATAAGAGTAAAATTTGAAAATACATTGCTTTTCAATACTGTGATTCTGGATTTTATTTCCGAATCACAATCCTTACTTTATTTAATCGCAGAATTCTGCGATTAATTAACATTAAAATTACGCAAAGATTTCTATTCGGCCGGAGTGATACTTAAAAAGTGGAATAATTAACAGCTAAGCAAATGCAGATAGATATATTTAAAGTTTTTAATTTGCTAAAGAAATTTGCTTTAAATAATTTTGCAAATACATATAATGTATGAAATATAAATATGCAGATTGGAGTAACGGTGGAGGGGAGGGGGGGTGCGCTACGGTTATTATTACTGCAGAATATTAGGGCTCCGGTACTTTTTTTGTTAGAAATTAAGCCCTGATATTAAGTCGTATTAAGCTTCATATGAAATCATAACTGCTTATACAGTTGAAATTTTTGGTTTCCTCAGGAACTTTTGTTCAGTACTGAAAGTTTAATATGTATAAATGTCAGATACTAAATTATTAATCGCTATAATGGGTGCCCCTTTGTTCGTTTAGATAGATTTTTCGGTTAAATATATAATTCAGCGGGGCCCGCAACGTTAGGTTTGTTTGTAAAGATTTCTGTTTAAAAATATAAATTTAAAATAGACAGTAATAGAAGGAATGCGTAGCACGCCCGGTGTACACTACCGAAAGCAGCCCCCTCCTCCAATTCCAGGTTCATTGTTATATATTTTCGTTTAAAAAGATAAAATCATACAAATTCGAGGGTGTACGCTTCCGTAAGTACTGAGGAACCCAACATTAGGATCGTTGGGATAGATTTTCATTTAAAAATATAGTATAAATCAACATTGATACCTGGTAGATTTAAGGCTATTATCATGGGCTCGGGCAACGCGCATGGGTCAGCTAGAAAAATTTGTGTATGAAGTTGTTGTTGAACAAATGTCGGGTATGAAGTTGATAATTTTTTTGTAATATAGCATCCCGACACAAAAATAGATGCTCACAATTACGTGTAGTCTTCGGTATAATTATGACCATATGGGGTATTTGTGAACAAAACATTTTATGTATTTAATTATATCCCCACAGCACCAATAATGAATTGTAATTGAAGTTAAGAAGTGAAACAATTGCTTTATAGAATGTTTTCAAGGTTTTACATGAATCATGTGCTCTTTAAAGCTGTCAGTGTTTCAAGATAGTTAAATTCGTTCACAATTACCCTAATTGACCCTGTCATGTGTTCTTGAACTGTAAATATTGGACCTTTCGCGTTAGGCTGGTCACCTGACGGCCACACATGTTGTATATAGCACAGCAGTGTACATGGGTAAAGAAAACGGGTTTGGACCCTGCAGGCTACGATTTCTCTGTATCTTGCATCACGAAGTTTCAGTTATACTTATTTTCTTATTTTACAGTTTCAATATCAAATATTGTAAAAAGTAAACGCTGTTGAAATTCTTTTGCAAAAAAAGGAGAAGGAGCAAGATTTGTGGAATAAAACCCTTTAAAAGCGCTGTCAAAAGTTTTCATGTTTGTAACATATCCAGTAATGCATTAGTTTCCAAAAAACAGATATTCCTTAAATCGAAGCATGCAAATTCTTTGATACAGCAAATTTTACTTTAGTACGAAGAGAATTTTAAACTCTTCCATATCTTTTTTGTCTTGTTCAAAGCAGGATATAATACATTGTCTTTTATTCTCTCAAAAGAATGAAACATCAATCACTCTTAAATCGCTTCGATCAGGAACTGTAATAAAAGGCAAGATGCACGCTTTTTACTTTGTCGGGAAGTGTGACAGAAAAACGTTCCATGTTGCCATCCGGACGACAGTCAATGATAAGATTAAAAAAAATGACAAATAATAAGAAAAGTTGAGAAAAATAATAATACGCTTTTTGTATGGCATAATAAAAAATGCTATCTAGTTTTCTTTCGATAATCTACCAAGAAGTGGGAATTTTGCAATTCTTGTTCTCAATGAAATGCAATGAAATTTTTCTATTTTCAGTATATTTTTAGGAAGTTATAACACACTTTAAAAAACACATTAAATTGCACGGTGCAGTGCTAAGATAACAATTATGTTATTTTCACCGCTAATTAAGTAGCAAAATATCTCGCTGAATAAATAATATTTCGTGTACAAAAACCTTTAACCATTTTGAATAAATGGCATCATCTAAAAGAGGGTTCTGCGTACGTAGCTTATTCTTGTATAAATGAACACAGCCGAGCATATACAACAAAAAGATGACGCGTGCAAGATAATAAAAAAGTATAATAATAGAAGCTTGAGTATAATAAATATTAATGCTCTATACATGGTAGGATTACTGCGACGTGTTGTATAACGAGTTCCTCAAACAAGAAGTAACTGTAACTGTCAATTTTTATGATCTGCAGTTAAATCGATTGGCAGAAAACAGCCAACAAAATCGACCTTATACTAGGCATGGCCATCAACCTGTGATATTACTGCATGATACGCTAGTTCATATGTAGAAGTTCCGCGACCTACCAAACCATAAACGACCTGCAATGGGAAATTTAATACATCCGGCTATTCACCAGGCATTGCACAAAGCGATTAGCACTTTTTTTCACTAGTTTCGAAAGAGCTTAACAAAGCAGAAATTGCAGACTGAAGATGTGGTGCGAACAAAAATTGACAAATTCATAACCTTTTTTTTCGCCACAGAGTCCAACTGCGCCTGAGCATTGGGAAAGGGTAGTACAAGTTAATGGTAATTATTTTGATTGAGATTTCTATCTTATTTGATTTTTATTCCTAAAACATTGCTAAGAATGGGTAAAAAAAATTCTAAATGCAATATAATAAAAATATGGATTATGTTCTTTTCTACACGCTTTTATTTAATTTCGCTTGTTCTCTGCCTGGTCAAATCGTGCAATTGGTTTTTAACCCACCTCAATCGAAAAGTTTATCCACAAATGTTACACAAGCATTTATTTTTCATGAACAATACAATATTCAAATATTATCAGGGCTGTGTTTCATCAGGGCAAGGCATCAAGGGCAAAAACCTCTTCTTCACACAGGTGAAATTTGTTACAAAAAAAAGGTCAAGGTAATTTGATGCTAGGAACAATACAGTTACTACAATAGAGTAATAACAATAGTTGCAAAAACGATTTTTGCATCAAACACGCTTGCTTAAATACAGCAACTGCATAAGCTGCATTAGTTGTTGATAAGCCCCCAGTGACTTAGCATTTAATATTATATCATCCAATAAAGTGTGCAATTACAGTTTTTACTGCTTGCATTTTAGTAGTTATATGCAATTTATCATGTATTATCAATTTCTATACAATGATTAATTGATTAATATCTGTCGGTGATAAACTACTAGCAAAATTTAATTTTTTTACACTTGAATCACTAGTTAACGATAGAGTGTAGACAGCGGTCGTAAGGGTTCGGAACTCACGAAGCACTAAATTGATAGCTTTAGATCCCACGGACCACCAATATGATATTTTTAATTTTAAATACATATGTGTAAAATGATCCGGGAACTGTTTAATTGTAAAAAGATAATTATATTATAAAGCAAAAACATGTCCGTAACTCATGCTCACGTAATATTGTCGGTGTCAACACTAACCAATCAATTTCTCTTTTACTGCAATTTTTTAACTTCAAAACATCACACAATTCTAACTTTTACCCCGTCGAATAAGGAAAAAATATTCTTTCAAATGCAACTTGCTTGAAAACTGTATCCCAAGTTATTGATTTTTTTATGTTTTTTAAAATAATTTTCAAGCATGAATTTATTTATGCCGCGTGCAGCCCGATGTCGAAAGATTAATATGTTTGTACTTAAAACAATATGAACATTTCAACACTTGTTTTCGGCTAATATTCCATAACAAAATTAAGATTTTATCAATAAATAAAAGAAATAATACGAATAAAATACGAATTCAATAGACATGTAATGGAACTACGCGGGTAAATCGTTATCAGAACGCATCGGATAGTTATCATGGATCAGAATCTTTGTCGTAGATCATCGTATCGAAATCATTATCAGAATCGTTATCTATGCGCGTTTTCAGAATAAAAAAAGCTACTGAAAGTAGCACAATTTTTGGCGTATTAGCTATTGACTCCTGACATGCAACTAATACGAAAGTAACGCCTTCAATAACTTTCAAAACTTTATTTGAATACATTATTTACATATAAAAATGTTAGTAAGAAATCTAAAAATAATATATTAAATGTAAAAAATCTATTAGAGATTTCAATTAAAAAAAAATATTCTGTAATCCACGAAGTCCGGGTTGAATCCCTAGCTTTATTAAAATGGAATAATTATAAAATATTGTTATTTAATATAACAAAATTACAAATGCTTATTAAATAAGAAGAAAATCATAAATGTTTATTTAACCGCAACAAAATGTTTTAAAGTTTGTTTAATTATAACACACTTATTAAAGTTAATTTCATCATTACAAAATAATATAATCCTGTCACACATTTTAGTGTGATAATTTGTTCCTGCTTATGTGGAAACAAGCCCGTGGATTTTTGGTTGCAATGACGTTTTATTTCAAGCGAAGACTTTTACTAAGTTTTACGTGCAGTAACAGATGAAAATGACTTTTCGCACAAGTGTGTTGTTGAAAATTGAATCAAAAGTTTAATTCAGCAATGAGTGTTTACATTTTACGCACACCCCAAAATGGCATCTTAATATATATAATAACAAGTAAAGAAATTTGTTTGTCTATCTGTCAGATGTGTTCTGAAGATTTTTAGCGTTTTTTCACGTTTCGCGCCGATTGACATTAGTGAATGAATTTCGGTTACAATGTTTTAGCCCACGATAGTAAATTTTGCTTTCAGCGATTGAATTGTTAGCGATTTTTTATGTGATTTTTTCCGAGTTTTCTTTGATATTCGCGGCAGCTTTTCCACATTAGTAAAACTTTACTAATTTTACTGTTTAAGTCTTTTTTGGTCCAATATAGTAAACTCTGTTCTCTTTTCAATAATGTTTTTTCGGAATTCGTTTACCAATTTTTGAATTATCGCAATTTTTTTATACGATTTTTAGATTTTTTTTCGCTTTTCGCAGAGATTTTTCAATACCCGTAAAAGAGATCGTGTTTTAAACTTTTTTTAGTCCAATATAGTAAATTTTATTTTCTGCGAGTTTTGAAATTTTACCTTTTTCTCGCGATCCACTGCGATTTTCCATTTTAGTAAAAGGAATCCGTAATCAGTAATCAGTCTCAATACAACAAATTTTGCTTCCTGTTCAATAAAGCTCATTCGGTTTTCGTGCAGTCATTATTAAATTTTCGAAATTTTTTATTGTGATTTTTTGAGTTTTTTCGCATATTTTTTTGACTGGCCCCGGCAACGCCGAGAGTGGCGGCTATTAGAAAAATATTATAAATTGCCTTATTCGCAAATATATAACAAATTATATCTACCAACATAATTATCAATACCTGTTGTAATTTAAATTTTCTGAACTAAACATCTAAAATTACATCTACCCTATATATATAAAATCCTAATGAAACGAATTTATGAAACGATTTTATGAAACGACTGATTAAACGACTGATTATGTTTCAGGGGTATTTTTAATAAAATATTAAACGCTTGATGGTGAAATTAATACAAATTGTCCATAAAAATCCGCGGATGTCAAAACTGGTAATAGAATTTTAAAATTGGAATTAGTTTTCGAGATATTAATTTTTTTCTAATTTTAATGACATTTCTGTAATGATGGCAATTAATTACTCAGTTTTTTTGTGACAAAAAAGGGAAAAAAATTGAAAAGGATCCCGATAGGGATTATTGATTTCTTTTTATTCGTCATTTTCAAATTGAAATTGAATTTATCTTTTATTTCAATCGATAATGAAGACAAGATTGTGATTAAATTATGTTTTTCAGGAAAATTTGAAAAAAAATCACATTTCTATCGTCAGGATTCAATCGTCTGTCAGCACTTAATTTAATTTATAAACTGAAGATATTTTGAATAAATTCGTCCAAATGACGTCATTTATGTAAACGCAAAAGAAAGGGGGGAAAAGGAATTAATAGTAATTATTATTTATTGATATCATTTTGTTATTGTTTTGTAAAATTTAATTAAACGAATTTATAAAATCACTAATAAATATATTTGAAACGAATATATAAAATAATAATTGCCCAACTGAACGGAAGGTGAATAAAATATCCTGCTTGGTTTTTTCCGCCAAGCTTTCAAAAAAGCGTGAAGACCCCTATAATAGAAAAGCACCAAAAGTTCATTGGGTTTGTTTTCATAACTTTTGGCAACAAATCTATGTATATTAACGAATCTATCCCTTTTTGAAGCTCGAATTACGCCTAAAAGCAAAGGATCCTATACTGGAAAAGTACCCGATTTTCTTATGCACAATATTCAAGTGACATAACATGCTGTAAAATTATCGCGGATAGCAAATTTGTTTAAATATCTCATCAACTGATGCCGAATAAATGCAGGCATGCATGCATAAAATATTTAATTAATTTTGTATGATAAATAATTATTAGAAAATTCGCATATACATATTAATTAAAATAAATAATTTACATATTTAAAATAACATGAAAATATGCATGATGGTGCACTAAAATAGAGAGAAAATTAAAACCTGTTACTGAAAATGTCGATAACATAGTACTTTTCAATACCGTGGTTCTTAATGTTATTCACAAGCAGATGGAATTTTTCTCATCCTTAAACGCAAAGGAAGAATAGAATACAGATCGTTGTTATAAAAGTCCGAGAGGTAGCCACAATTTAAATTTAACCATTTTATACAAGCTGGTTTTCAAGTTGTAATTGATTTTACTTATCAATCCCAAAAACAATCGTCAGTTGTCGCAACAGCTGTGCATGAGGCCATGATAATAAAAAAATGCCCCATTAAAACATTAAAACATGGCTACCCAATTACAGATTTAACAATATTTTTAAAATAAAGCACGCTGTCATGTTTTTAGAGGCCTCGAAGTCTGAGCGGGGGTTGGCGAGCGTAGCTCGCAGGGGGTAAGCCCCCTAGTAGATATATAAATTTCTTAGGAAATTATTTTTGTTTTACTAATGATCAAAAGAGCAAATAAATGTTAACAAAAATGCAAATAATTTACAAATTTTTCTCAAGACCGCTAAAATTTTCTTGCGGATTGCTAGTGGTCTACAGACATTCGGTTGGCGATCTCTGTTGTAGACGAATGAGCTATATTACATAGTTTTATCCAGCATTAAAAATCCGAAACAAAAACATCATTTGAACATAACTTTACGGTGACCAGGACAGGCAAGAGAACATTGTTAATTGATCAACTATTAGTGCAATCACCCTCAGTTTTAACTATATGAAAATCGCAATAATGTTTAAAACAAGAGCATCGAGAATAAAATCATTTTGAAGTCATGGTTCTTAATGTGAGATATTTTAAACACTAAAAATCCTGTGAATTTTGCTCAAATTTTATATAAATATTTCAAACCAGAATTTTTATTTAAAATTATTTAACGTTTTTATTTGACTAACTTTTACGTCGTTTATATTTTATCTATTTTACAAAAACAAATTTGTGGTTCGAATCGAAATATTTTCATTGGGTGCCGGACAAATGAGCAGTTGTTGGTATAATTAATGTTAAAAGAAAGTAGAATGCGTTCGGAAATGTGATGCAGGAAAGAATGATTGCATGGAAAAAAAAGTTTAGAATTGCTGCCATTATTATCCATTATTGTAACGTACCCATTAGTGATTCATTATTTTTAAAGAATAGATAATCTTTATCTCGGAGTAGATAAAATTTTGATATTTTATGTGTTTCTTTTGTGAGAAAATAATTTTATACTCTTCCATATAGTGAGTTTCATCTCATCTTTTTTAAAAAAGAGAAAAAAGATACATTTTTAAATCTCTTCTATCAAACACTGTTATAAAAATACCATCTGCTTCCATCTGGATATCAGCGTTTCAAAAGATTGAAAAAAAAAATGAAATAATGATGCTTTTAACAGCTTATTTAGATGACGGCAAAAATGCTTCTTAGTTTTCTTTCAGTTGTTCGGAAAAAGTAAGAACGTTGAAACATCTTTGCTTAATACATATTTTTGTCATTAAAGTGCTGTAAAATAAATCTACTTTCTGTGTGTTTTGTAGAAAGAAGAAATTTTATAATCTTAAGCTATTTAACAAAATGTCTTAAAGGCAAACAATTTAATCTAGAAGATTTCTTGAAATATTTCTAAGTATATCTAACGTATACTATACATATTGCATATTTTAACAGCACTTGAAATCTAACGCTATATGTATTATCGTGTTTCAAATTCTTATACGGCATTAGAGAGACTGTTTAGAAAATGAAATGTAATTTAAGATAAACCATTATATATCAACAAAAACAACGTTTTAAATTCAAGAAGTGATTTATTGAATATTTAAGTGTTTATTAAATATGATTTTGCTTCAGATAAACAAAATTATAACAAAAGAAAATTGCGGTTTCTCGGAGAAATTACTGTAAAGAAACTTTTCTAAAATAGAAATGTTGGCAGTTTGATGTACTATTTAAATTGTATGATTATACTGCATTCGTCTTTATTCTTCATCGATGTTTGAAACGAAGGCCTAATAACCATTAAAAATCTCACGTAACATACCAAAAATGTTTTTTGGTTCGAATCGAAATATTTTTATTTGGTACCAGACAAATGAGCGGTTGTTGGTATAATTAATGTTAAAAGAAAATAAAGAATAAGTCCATTCGGAAATGTGAGGAAGAGTATTCGCATGGAAAAATTATTTTTATTACTTATTCTTCATCGATGTTTGAAACGAAGGCGTACTAACCCTTAAAAACTTCAGGTAACACACCAAAAGGAAAGAATTTAATAAATAATGAGGAAAATTCAATTAGAATACAAAAACGATGCAATAAAAATGCACTAATTATTTTCACTTATGACATGCTTTTTATCTTATTAGCTTAATAAGCTTTATCAGAAAACGACTTTAAATAAGTAGAATCATTTATAAATAACAAAAGTGGATTGAGGGAACTTTAAAATGTAAATACAAACAAAAATTTTCATAATCGGTTTTTTACCATGATTACAATAGTTACCTTACAATATATGTGTCTGGGAAGTAAAATTTATTTGGTTCAATTTTTTTTCCCGAATTTGCGAATTTCGCAAATTTTACATTTCTGTTAGATAAATAATAATAAAAAGCACTTAAATTTTTAATTTTTTCTTCAGACGGCATTTATTTTTTGCTATTATATAAATATAAAGTTTAACAAACTTATGCTGATGTAAAATTTTCAGCTCAGCTGCAGAATGTTAAATTAGATATACAGGAAATCCCATAACTCCACTCACATTTCAAAAATTCATAAAAAAATAACAAACTGATGTGGTATTGGAGTATTGTTTGTGCCATAAAACTTGTCAAAATGTTGGATGTTTTGTGGCAATATTCAAAGTAGTTCAAAAAGACACATAACGGAGCTAAAATTACAAATATTCATTAAAAGTTTACAAACTACCTTATCGGAGTGCGGTTTATACTATAAGACAAAAGTATCAGGTTTTTTTGGTAAAAGAAAAATAAAAAATTCAAAGAGTCTCATAAGTCAGTTAACATTTCAGTAACTCATAAAAATCTAACAACTGTCATACTGCAGTGCTATTTGCACCGTAAAACGTGGCAAACAATCGTAATTTCAGTAGCAAAAAATGATTGTAACTAAATTTGAAATATATTTGTTTCTTTTCCACAATACAAACCGACACAATAGCGTATTTTCGGATGCAAACTGTACTCCTATATATTTTTTTATTAGTTTATATGAATTTTGGAATTGTGAATTAACTTATTGGGCACTCACTATTTCATCTTATTATTATACATTTCGTGTTAAATTATTATTACTATCCTAGTATTTAAGTAAGCGATTAAACACATTTGCGCTTAAATATAAAAATAATGTTTTCAATAAAATACTTGATAGTTTCGAGAATATTAATACAAACTTTATACTGCTGGAATTGCGAATCGGTTCGTTCTCAGTCTATTTGGACTATTAAGGTTAATAAATTGTGTATTTTTATTCTACATCGCATTTCGTGTTAATCCTTTAGTGACTAACGAGACTGAAACGTATCAGTCAATTTAAATTTATTTTCTTTTGACTTAACATATTTTGTTTTGGTTATCTGCATGTAGTAATAATAGTATTTGTATATACATATTTTTATCACTTCATTTATGTTTCAGCATTTAGTAATGAAACAAAAATAAAACCTTTGCTTAAAAATCTTTGCAGCGTTGGTGATTCTTTTATTTTAAACATATGTTTCATTCTTTACATTGAAAATATATGCTACTTTTTTGAACCATTAAGTTATAATAAAAAAATAAAACACTGGAAAGTTCTTAAGTTTACTTAATATTGTTGTAATTTAACATTTTCGAAGCGTCTTCAAAAAAAATTTTCCTTAGCCTATTGCAATATTAATAGAACACAAAATAACTATATTCGGTACATTTCATTAAATGACATATTCATTAAATATCGGCAAACATATTTGCTACGATAAATGAGTTTGAGATTTGGAAGCTACTTTTAATTTCTTTAAACCTAAAACTAATTTTGCCCAAAAATTTAAAAGAAAATCGGTCGTGAAAGGGTAAAACTCAGATTTATGTTATCTAGATATCAAATTTTAAAAGTTTTGTGCTAATAAATTACGTTCACAGAGTATAATTTACTTTGTAAATTGTTTGTTCTGATAAATTTATAACGACGTTAACAAAAATAATGCACTTTTTCTAAAACGTATACCACATCCTCTAATGCATATTTTTTTCAGAACTTTATCTTTCCCGAAAACATTAAGAAAAATTAATTTTGTTTCTTTCCTTTCATCCTGAACAATAATTGAGCAAACAATTCCACTTAAGATGAAAAATAACTTTCGAACTATATTTGATGACTACGACTATATGAATGTAAAATTTATGAAATCTATATTATTGAATCATTTAAGAATAACATTTATTTATATACGAGTACGTACTATGTTCATTCACATTGTGTTGATGAACATTCATTATCCTTCTGAAAAAGAACATAAAAAAATTGTAACCAGAAAAAAAATATGTGATTAGTTTTGTACGATTTCTAAATTGTCTCTTTTGACGTAAAAATGTAATAAACTCAAGAAATTCATTTCTACATACAGTTCTGTCGATCTTGCCGGGACTTGATATTAGCAAAATGAAAACTAAGATGTGATAAGCAGTCTGTATGATTATTGAATGCTTTCATTCGGAGAGGCTTAAGAAAAAAAAATCAATATGCTTCCTCTGTATTCTGTGCAAACCTGTGCTTACACAAAATCATATATGATGTTAACAGGGGTAATTGGGTATTAGTGTATTTTGGTTTATGACAAATACAAAAAATAGAGTGATAGATAATGATCGTAACCACCCCTACAAGTGCTTGAATATTTCCTGAATCAAGAGGGTAGCGTTATCTATATTAATAAAAGATATATGTGTGTTTGCTATGACTAGGGTTATCTATCGGACATAGAGGTTTGTAAATTTGGTTCAGGATAGACGAAGACAGGTCCGAATGTACTTAAGGTTCATATTTTGGAATGCTTGATTACATTTTTTTTTGTTATTTTTTCATGAACAAAAAACAACGCATATTTCCCCGATTTTCCAAGTTCGCCAGCAATTTTGAAAAATAATCCAAGCTCAATATTTTTGTCCGATGTTGTAAATTTTGTCCTCTATTGAATGAAAATTGTTTGGAATTCGTTCAGCGATTTATGAATTTTTGCGATTTTTTTTATTCTAATTAACCGAAAATGAGAAGTTTCTTGTTTATAAACAATTTTGTATTTGATACCTTATCCACCCAATCTTATATTTTATACACAAGTCTGGAACAAACTTTCAAGAATCGATTAAAAAAAATTGATTTTTTCTCTGAAACGCGAAGAACAAAGCGAGGAAAAACATTCAACATATGTTTGCTAAGCAACCCTCTTCATCCCGTTAACATGACAACACAGCTAACATCGCACGGGACATACGAACCGTAGCTACAAGAATTAAGCCTGTTGGAATATATTTAATACGGTCGGCTATATGCTTCTGCATTATTAACACTGTGTACCACAAAAAAGACTGGAGTCCCGGAAAAACAAATTGAAGGAAGTCTCATTTGGTTGGCAACTTTAAATTTTACAATGTTTGTGATAATTTAAGAGTTTTGGAGTTTTCGGAAACTTTTTATGCATTCGGCGCGTGCGAGATATATTTAAAGAAATGGTTCTCAATAGTTCTGCCGCTGCGTAATGCAGAACCGTGAGAAGACCCGTAGTGTGTAGCAAAAATTTATAGTCGAGTTGTATCAAGATTTTAATAATTAACAGAAATATCGATACTTTAATATCCAATATTTCATAATATGCGATTTACTTCGGAATTAGATTTAGCGTCATAAAGTTTGACGGTTATTATCCCGAGCTCCAGAAATACCGGGTGCATCTGCTAGTAAGAAAAAATAAATGAAAGAATTGTACACAATTATCGCCAGTTCCCAATTCTCTCGTCTTTCTCTTTTTTAAACCTACATTTGATGTAAATATTCTGTTACAAATTTCAGTATTTTAATATGATACTTACAAAATAAAAAATATTAGATTAGTGTCATTTAATTTAATATATGTATAAATGAACAAGTGTGGAATACAAATTACATGATTATGCTTTAATTTAAATTGGCAAAAAATCTGCACAGAAACTTTTTATGTTTTATATATTTGGATTCCTAGATAAGCTGCCATTACTTACGTGAGCTATAGCAGCAATTAAGATAAATTCAACAGTCCACCATTTTATAAATATTTTCCGATTCCCTTCAAAAGTCTGTATAAATTTCAGCACACAGTTGAGTAGGGATTTAAATTATCTGATAATCCACTGCAGTCAGATGGACTGACGTGAGAAATTTTCACCTAAAAGCATACGAAAATAGAAGTTCCTGTGCGTGAGGGGGGGGGGGGCGAGCAGAGAAGTGCGGATTAAGAAAGGGGTAGATCAAAAGCTGGCACACCTAGTTGGCATTCACTGTAAAGTAGGTGTTGCACAAGGCCAATGTTCCCTTCCCCAGTAAATAAAGTAGTGATATTGATGTCTTTATTTATATTAGGCTATCAATCTTTTTTCATATCTTCAGTTTTTAGGTGCGTTCGTAATTATATAAATACGTTGCACCTATAGTATTTGTCTGTCCGTCTGTCCGCATATAATAGCGCAAAAACTACACTCCAGAATGGTTTGAAATTTAATATACTATATAATCGTTGCAGAATTTTCCCGAGACATTTCAAATTTTATGAAAAATTCAAAACTTAAATAGATATTTATAAAAGTTTTCTTCAGTCTATTAAATCTTTTCATACGAAATTAATTCAATGATATCCCATGATAGGTAATGATTCTAGGTTGCCATGGTGATTACGTCTTATTTAAGATGAAGTCATATTATTTCGTATTACTAAATTTAAAAACCGAATTTGTATACTAAAATTGTTTAATTAAAGCAATCCTATAATCTATCGACCGTTTTTTTGATAGATGTTTTCGGAGAAATAGATATTAAATGGAAAAAGAGTCTAAATAGGGATTTCAAGGTCTGAAATTTTCAAAACTAGGTCTAAGTTTCCCATTGGAATTTTCAGTAAATGTAAACAATAGATAAAATGTTGCCAACTTAAAATGTACTTATTTATTACACAAATTAATCCTGCATAATAACAGACGATATAATTCATTTTTTCAGTACAATAATGATG
The DNA here is from genome assembly GCA_963931845.1 of Maratus michaelseni. NCBI lineage: Eukaryota > Metazoa > Arthropoda > Arachnida > Araneae > Salticidae > Maratus > Maratus michaelseni. The sequence continues at coordinate 148,781,135 of OZ007589.1, read as the reverse complement.
TTTTTTTACATTGCCTTAAATTTGGATATTTTCTCATAAAAGAATTTTAATGTAACAGAATTGTAATTAATTGTTTGTAAAAAGTGTATTGAAACTTAATTTCGCAAAATAAAATTAATATCGATAGTATAAAAATCTGCACATAAAATAAATTTTGTATTCATGCATTTTTGCATAAGAGTTGCAACAGCTATTGCTGCAAGATCTGAATATTTATAAAACTAGTTATAGCACGAACGCATCTCATTTGTCACGTTTTAAGTACAATTTCCAACTTGTAGTTTTTCATTTAGTTGTCTACGGGATCTCCCTTACTTGCTCTTTTAATGCAGACTTATTCAAGTTGATTTATGTTTGTTGATTAATAATTTTCTAAAATAATAATATTTATAGCATATTTTATAAACTTTTAATTAAGTAATTGTTCAGACAGATCGTTTAGTTAAAAGGCCGCTTCACTGAAACTCCCCGATCGCGAAATCCCACGTTAACCTATGGGAAACATTTAATGTGCAATTACTGATTACCTAATACAATTATTAAAATATGGTTTCTACCATCAAAAAGTAGATGTCAGATGCCGATGATGTGCGTTTTTTAAAATTGTCTCCGTGAAATTTAAGTATGTTTAAGAAGATGATAAAATTTAATCAAGTGGATATTTGAAAGTTTATAGGAAGTTTTTAAATACTTATAATTTAAGGAGACAATTTTTAAAAACACACATCATCGGCATGTTACGTCTACTTTCTGATGACGTAAAACGTATTATGATAATTATATTAGGTAAAGAATTATCGCGCTTTGAAATTTCCCCATAGGTTAATATGGGATTTTGCGGTCGAGGAGTTTCACTGAAGCGGTCTATTAATAAACGTGTTGTGAGTATACAGCGAAAGGGAAAAAGACAGGGTTTAGACAAGGTTGAAAGAGGAATAAGTCAAAAAAGATAGCTGCAAAATATGGTGTTGCAAAAGGTACTGTTGAAAATATTTCAAAAATAAATATTTAATTATTGAAGCGTGGTTGGACGCAACAGTGATAGAAGTAGAAAAATTAGAAAAGCTGCCCATCAAGAGGTAAATATTTTTATTTTAGAATTTTTTGAAAAGATGTCGATCAAAATATATTCCTATCTCATTCCCCATGTTGCTGGTTAAAACAACGGAAACTGCCAATGAACTATGAATCAACAATTTTCAAGCCATTAAAGAATGGTTAGAAGCCTTTCATGTCTTTTCATGTACTATAAAATGAATCAGCTTTAACTCATTGAAATGAGGCTAAATATTGGAAAACAGAACTAATAAAACTTTTGAAAGGATATTCAGTTGAAAATAAATTTAATACATGATTTTAAGCTGGCTAAACTTTGCACTGCCCACAGTATACGCTGCCTACAAAATCTCTTGTTGAGAGAAGCGAAAACTCTTTCGGCGGGAATTTGATAATGGAAACGACTTACTGTGCTAAGCTGTTACAATAGTACGGGTGTAAAATTAACACCTCTAGTAATTGGAAGAGCTGCTAATTTTCGAGCTTTTAGAGAGAGCAGAATAAAAAAAGACATGGAAATATAGCTGTGATATCAAGAAGTAATAAAATGTCATGGATCAGTTCAAATATTTTTGATGCATGGATAAAATCTGTAAATCCAAAAATATAATCTGAGGCGAGAAAAATGGAGTTATTAATTTATAATGTGTCTAGCAACGCGCCAATGGACTCTAACAGTAATGTGTAAATGTAATTTGTCCCTTCAAATTTAGCAAGCTTATTGCAACATTAAGATCAAGTTATAATTCCTAATGATTAATTGAGGTAAGTGAATCCAAATCATAGTAAACTAATGTTTAACTCCCTTAGACGAATGTAAACATGCGTTCGATTTTACAAAACCAGTCACTGTGTATGATGCCATTCATTGAATAAATGCAGTTTGATAAGTTTACAAACTTCAACGATATCAAAAACGTTCCACGCGATTGAATTTCCTTAGCTGGAGGTAGAAGTAGAAAGCTGTGAATATGAAACTGCAGTAGAAATTAAAAGCATTATAACAGTACTGCTGGGGAATATTCAAAATGAATTAGTAATAAAGGAAGATTGTATTTCTTCAGTTGTTAATTAACTAATTATTCATGAAGATAGCATTGGAGATATTACTCATGAAATACGTTTTACATTACTGTTAGAAATAAAAGGTTTAGATGATTCAATATTAGAAAATGAAGACAATGAGGAATCAAATGAAGAGTTAGAAGCAAGGAATACACCAAAATGAGTTTTAAAGAATCTTTAATTTCAGTTAAAATGTTTCAGCATTTCGCACGACTGAAGCAATCAGGAACTCACTGATACTTATAGTGAAATAGAGAAAAATGGGACACAATCGAATACGAAATAATCTCACCAAACGGAATCTTCAAATTATTGAACGGCAATAAGTATGCTAACATGAATTTGAAGTAAATAAAATAAAAATTTAAAAACTTTTAAAAACTTGATTTTTATTTATTTTTTTGTAATGTGCGTGGGTTATTTCAATATTTTATTATAAAGAGTAGAAATATTCCTCTTTTATTTAAGTGGTTTGATATTTTTTATATTTGTTTTGTATTATAATGTAAAGTTAATTGATTTCTGCATTATTGCTTTTAAACTTTATAATTTTGCCACCTGTCTAAGTTGGCTAGAAAAGTTTAAAATCGCTGGAAGCCAAGTTATACATGTTCTACTATGTGTGCGCGTTCTGTGTACCCAGAGAAAAGTTTTGTTGAATCAACAAAAATTTGTTTGGCCCAACAAAGCTTTTCGTTTAAATATGGGTCAATGGAAAATTTGTTTGAATCAACAAGAAAAATATTGTTGATATTTTTTGCAATTTTTTTTGCAAAATTTTGTATCGTCAGCAAAAAAAGTTATATTAATTCAAGTAAAACTGTTTCAATTTTTCTTGAATTAACAAAATTATTTTGTTGAAAGTTTTCTAAAAAAATATATAATTATCTGTTACTTTAAAAGTTCTTTTCATTTTCGGCAACAAAAACTTTTGTTTAAAGAACAATTGTTTTGTGTAATTTGAAGAATTTCTTTTTGTTTTAACAACAAAAGGTTTTTGTTACATAAACAATTAAAATTATAAATTTTTTGTATTAGAACCAATCTAAATTTAATTATTTTTTTAGGTAATTTTTAACAGTGAATTACGCCTGTAATCCTTGAACAAGTGAATTTCTATCCTGATTTTTTTTTTCATGCGTAAACCTACAGTTTCAACAATGTCCCCAGCTGGGAATCGAAACCGGGCCCTCAGAACAACGATATGAGACTCTAACCACTGAGCCAGAAGAACGATATCCAAACTCGAAATTTCTCACTGTTATATGTGTCGGACCGGCTGCAAACGCAGCACAAGATCGAAATGTCTTCATGAGCGCAGCGCCCGCTTAAGACATAAAAGTAGGGGTAGCCCGACGTTACTCTCGGGCCCCCCTCTACCAACAATTTGAAATTTTACCATAACAATTTCGAGTAAACAACAATTTAGAAAGAGCGAGCTTCTTAAAAAAAATTTCGTAAGGAAAAAATGCATTTCTTACCTAAATTATTATTATTATTTTTTTTTTTTTTGTAAAATGTTATTTTGAAAAGTAAATTTGGGGGCACCTATGTATTTCTTTGGGGAAGCACGGGCTTCCCGGGACTATTCGGTAAACAGGCCCTGCATGAGCATGCAAATTTTTGCGGCAAACATGAGACGAAAATATAAAGCCCAGCATATGGCAACATATAGTTAATTTTTAATTCATTTTCAGCAGTGAATTATGTCTGTAAAAAGCAGGATAAAAATTCACTGGTTATTCTTCAAGGATTACAGATATAATTCACTGCAGAAAATTAATTAAAAATTAACTGTGTTGCTGGGGTCTCAGAGCGCTATTCTGAGGACCCGGGTACGATTCCCGGCTTGGGACATTTTCATCTCTGTCGTTTTACGCTTGAAAACAAGCAGGATAAAAAATCACTAGTTATTATTTAAGAATTACAGGCGTAAATCACTGCTGAAAATGATTTAAAAATTAATCCGTGCATTAGTCCTTGAGATTTAGTTACAGTGAAAATCGTGAAAAAATAACATAGCAATGCCACCTGTTGGGCTACTGACACCAAAACGTAATCAGTTTATATTTATGTCAAGGTCTAACTCAATCTGTATTTTGATGTAAATCAGTGCATTAGTTCTTGAGAAATCTATTGCAGAAATCGCGAATCTATTGCAGAAAGTAAAAGTAGTACAGGAAAGTAGTGCAGAAATTGCAGAACTCGCGAATCTATTGCAGAAAGTAACTGAATATAAAGTTTAATTAAATTCCGTGCATTAGTTCTTGAAATAAAGCGCCCTCAAAATTTTTGTCACATACAGACAGACAGAGTCATAGACAGTGATTTTCTGAAAACAGTCAAATCGTGTTCAGGACCTTCTAAAATCCGTCGAAAACCAGAAGTTGAAAATTTTGATGATTCCAATACTTTCTTCTTGTAAAGATAGAAGAAAGTAATAAATGGGATAGGGGGGAATTTTAAAACTACCTTGGTCCGTCCCAATTAAAAAACTTTTAATTATACAAAAATTATCTTAATCCTTTAATTATACAGCTATATAAGTCAAATAACCAAGTTACGTGAGAGATTTATGACTACTACACAACAATTTAAATTTTGTAAAAACAACAAAATTTTGCTGGAATTATAAATTACAAAATTATGGTAAAATTTAAAAAACAGATTTTGTTAATTCAAGTAAAATTGATGAAATTTTGTTAAAATTTTGTAAGAGTGTCAACAATATTTTTTTGTCAATGCAACAAAACCAACTTTTTACTTCAACTAAAAATCTTGCAAAAACAACCAAAATGTACTCAACAAAACATGTTTTGTTGTTTTAATAAATTCCTTTTTCTGGGTGTGTATGAAGATATATGTTACCATCTCCATGTATGTATTTCAGAGATACATTTGAAGCTATACTTAAGGGAATTAACGTAGAAATATTAGGAATTTTTTGATCACCCTAATAATGTATTTTAAACTATAACTTCATACAATAAAAACAGAAATTTAAATACTACACAATCATTAACTCACCGGTAACTTGGAATATTTTACTGAATATGTTTAAAATTGGTAATTAATTTTGAAGATAGATTTTAACTATATATATATATATATATATATATATATATGTAGGATTCCAGTTTGAACACTTCATGTAAACGATATGAACTGACAGTGTTATTATCCATGGTTAGACATTTCACTTCATCAAATGAGCTAACTACTATTATTATCCATGGTTAGACATGCGCCAGTTGTAAATGGTTTGAATCGTGAGATTTGGCTAAGAGCCAGTTTTCTAATTTTTGTTATGAAGCAAGATATATATACTATTATATAAAGAGGAAATGGTGATTGACTGACTGACTGGGTGACTCATCAACGCCCAGCCGAAACTACTAAAGTCAGGGTCACGCAATTTGGACTGTAAATTGCTATTCTGGCCTAGGCAAGCAATAAGAAGGGATTTTTGAAAATTCCCACTCGAAGGGGGTTATGGGGGGGGGGTTCGAATGTTGTAGGTCATTTTGCCATATCTCAGCAGCAGTTATAGGTAGGAGCTTGAAATTCCAGAAAACAAATCTACTAAAACAATGATTAGACACCTGTGTCAGCGATTTTAGAAATTCCCCCCAGAAGGGGGTTAAAGGGGGGGGGGTTCGAATGTTTTAGGTCATTTTGCCATATCTCAGCAGCAGTTATAGGTAGGAGCTTGAAATTCCAGAAAACAAATCTACTAAAAAATGATTAAACACCTGTTTCAGCGATTTTAGAAATTACCCCCGGAAGGGGATTAAAGGGGGGTGGTCGAATGTTTTAAATCATTTCGCCATATCTCAGCAGCAGTTATATGTAGGAGCGCGAAAATCAGGAAAACAAAGCTACTAATATGATTAAACACTTATTTCAGCGATTTCAGAAATTCCCCCCAGAAGGGGGTTAAAGGGGGTGGTCGAATGTTTTAGGTCATTTCGCCATATCTCAGCAGCAGTTATAGATAAGAGCTTGAAATTCCAGAAAACAAATCTACTACTAAAAAAATGATTAAACACCTGTTTCAGCGATTTTAGAAATTCCCCCCAGAAGGGGGTTAAAAGGGGGTTCGAATGTTTTAGGTCATTTTGCCATATCTCAGCAGCAGTTATAGGTAGGAGCTTGAAATTCCAGAAAACAAATCTACTAAAAAAATGATTAGACACCTGTTTCAGCGATTTTAGAAATTCGCCTCTCCCCGAAGGGGTTAAAGGGGGGGTCGAATGTTTTAGGTCATTTCGCCATATCTCAGCAGCAGTTATAGGTAAGAGCACTAAAATCAGGAAAACAAACCTACTAAAAACATGATTAAACATGTATTTCAGCGATTTTAGAAATTTCCGTTCCGGAGGGAGTTAAACGGTGGTGGTCAAAAATTTTAGGTCATATCTCAGCAGCAGTTATAGGTAGGAGTGCGAAAATCAGGAAACAAATCTACTAAAAAATGAATAAAACATGTATTTAAGAAATTTTGGAAATTCCCCCCAGAAGGTGGTTAAATGGGGGGGTCGAAATTTTTAGGTCACTTCGCCATATCTCAGCTTTTATGTAGGAGGGCGAAATTAATTAAAACAAATCTACTAAACAAATGATTAAACACGTATTTCAGTGAATTTAGACCCCCCCCCCACCCCCTGAAGGTGGTTAAAAGGTGGTTATAGGTAGGAGCCAGAAAATTCCAGAAAACAAATCTACTAAAAAAATGATTAAACGCCTGTTTCAGCGATTTTAGAAATTCTCCTCCCCCCGAAGGGGTTAAAGGGGGGTTCGAAAGTTTTAGGTCATTTCGCCATATCTCAGCAACAGTTTTTGGTAGGAGCGCGAAATTCAGGAAAACAAATGTACTAAAAAAATTACATTGCCTACCCGTGCAAAGCCGGGACGGGCCGCTAGTAAAAGGAATATAGCTGGAAAAGGTGTTATTAGGCCTGGCTGGATTATTGTAAGCTAAATTTTTGTTATATAGTTTCAACCAAAAGTGTATTAGTTGAAATTAAAATCCGTATTTTGTTGTTTATCGATTATTGATTCAGTAAAGAGACTATTTACATATCATTTTCTTACATTTATATATATATATATATATATATATATATATTAATTTTCCCAAAAAGGAAGTAATGTTAATTTTTTTGATTGTATCACAAATATTTTTGTAAAATAAATTCCTTTCCTTTCCAAGTAATACATTTTAAAGAAATTCTCTTTCGTATGATAACTGTAATTTAAAAATAAAAAAACGAAAAATACTAAATTCGTTTTAATATACTTGTATGGTAATATATATATATATATATATATATATATATTGTACTAGTAAAATGTTAAAATGTTTCATTGATTTCCATGAAATCGATAAATTTTCATGAAAGAGGAACGAAGATTCCCTTTAAAACGCAATATTCATTTCTATAAATGGAAATTTTATCAGCTATTTCCGAAACAACAGGCAACAGAGCTTTGTTATAAAACCTTAAAAATTGTTTGATAAAAGCAAGCCCTTTATAAATAAGAAAAGCTAAATTTAATGGAGAAATGTATATTGATTTTAAAAGGAACCAAGAACGAAAAATCATGCATCAAGCATAGATTATGAAACACTTTCCAACACATCCAGAAAACTGTAACGAAATTTCACCGTTAAATAAGGTGAAAGGAGATATGTATGTATACAGTATAGGAAACAAACAAAACATTTAAAAGTCCAGTTTTAGCAATTACCTTCCATTGTCAAAACTGCAGTCGATATATTCTGTGCAGCTCTATATATGATCTATTGATTTGGATATATACTATATATTATGATAAAATTAGTTCATTTAGAAAATTCACATTTAGCAATTTTTGCCAACCGATGGAGATGCACTCGAAATATTTTGTACAACCCTGTATATTATGTAAATACTTTTGTACATTAAGCTAAAATTTAATTCGAGAAAAAAATGTATAAGAACACTTAAAACAAATTCTAACAATTGCTAACCATAAACGACAATATACCTTGTTCTTTGTGTAGCCCTGTATCTGAATGTATTTATTTTTCACAAACTTCTATAAGTCTACTAACTATAGTTCAGCAGGAAAATGCGTAACACAATTAAAAACTACCTGAGAAATTCACTCACATAGTCTATAATACTTAGGAATTCCCCTGTGTAACCCTGTACATCATGAACCGAATTTATACACACCACGTACTATGCAAAATTTAGTTAAACTTAAAAACGCAAACCAATGTTGAAAACGCACTTATAACACATAGACAATAATTATCGCACTAAGCCAACCAAATTTTGCTGTGTGTCCCTGTTCTAAATGTACGATAAACTCAATGCATACCATGCTTTTAACCCCTTGGGGACGAGCGACACTTATACATGACGCATAAGATGCTCAGAATCCTCGATTATTCCCACCAGTTACTTTGTATTGTAAGCTTTGCCTTATTTAATGATACGCTTTTTGCGATTCAATTAGGCGAAAATTTCTGTTTTGAAAAACCGGTGGTAAAAGATTAAAATTCTGTAAAGGACGCTCGTCGCGAAGGGGTTAAGTGAGTAATTTATAGTGTGTGTGTATCTCAGTAATACACATAAATTTCGTTATGTTTGAAATTGTGAAACATCATTAAATTACACTGAAAACGATTTTTCCCTGTACAACAATCTGCAACAGAATTCTTTTGTTTGACCCTCTGGAAATGAATAATAAATGATTTGCACCCCAAATTCTACAAAACCATGCTTTAGGGCCCTTCATAATTGTATATCAATTTCATGATGTTTCAAATGGCGTAGCATTATCAAACTGCACTTGAAACGATTTTTTTTCCATTGACTGTAATGTAGCGGAATAATTTTGAATGTTCCTGTAAAAATTCTATAAGGGCTACACACTTCATTTTAAATAGAGATCATGCTATAATAAACGACAATAACATACAAAAAATTCAGGGCCATCCGAGTATACTTACGCAAGTTCGAGCACGGAGAGACGGCAGACGGACAGACAAACCGAAGTCATAAACACTTTCCAACCTAGTTGAAATGTGTTAAAAATGACATTAAAATAGTTAATGATATATGTAAAACGCATTAAAATTATCTAAAATTTTTAGCTTTAATGTTTGTATTTAATTTTTGTTATTTTCATTAATTTCTTCTTTAACTTTACATGAAGAAGATTTATGATTTTTTTTCTTTAAATTTTTTAAATTCAATACGTATTTCAAAACTAACAAAAGTTTTATGCAAGTTGTTACATTTTAAAATTTATTACACAGCAAAAATTTTGCAGATTTCGTTCATCAATTCTAAAGGAAGATTTTTTTTTTTTTTTAATGGTAAAACGAAATATCGGCTATTCAATATTGCTTGCGTTTTGTGAGCTTTGAATCTTTTATATGCTCTGTCACCAAAGAATTTTTTCTCGATTATTTTCGTTTCAGTTAATTCAAAATGTAATATTGTGCAGTTTAAAATTTTCCAAGTTTTGAGATTACTCAAGCGTCATTTTAGGGTGAAAAAAGTATAAGGGATGAAACTTATTTTTTTGTTTTAGTATAATATAAATGCCTGAAAGAAAATGTCTATTTCCATTTGAAACTCATTAGTAACTTAATAAAAAATTATATTCTAGGACGGTTAATGGTATATAACGAAAGGACGAATTTGTAGAATAATTCAATTCTAAATAATTAAGTAAATTTCAATTAGCTTGAATAATTACGCAGTTAAAAAAAACAAAATTTCGATTTCTCCATATGTAATTTACATGTTTCCTGTAGATTCTAGAGTGCTAATAAAGAAAATGTTGTTAAAATGTTTCTATCACCCTCGAATTTAAATGAATATTTACCTTCAATTTTTGGAATGTATGGACGCTTAGTTAGAAACATTACATTACATTTTAATTGCTATAACATACAAAAACACAGTTTGTCCTGTTACTTCAATAGAATATGAAACATGAGAATAGAAATAAAATTTACTCCCGTAATTTTGTTTATTAGACGTTCGTAAATATTCATTATATACATAATAGCGCTAAGTGTATAACACTTCCGGAGTGAACTCATCCGGATCCCGATAATCTTTCGTTAAAATCAGCCATTTTATTGTAGTTTTCAGATATTTAATTTTTTCAATAAATCTGTATAAGATTAATCTTTTTAGAAATATTGTGAAAAACAAAAAACAACTTGAGTGATGACCTACATTCAAATATGCATGTTTTTCGATATGTCTTGCGTTGAAAATCGTATCACCCAGTAATAGCGATGGTAAAAAATATGCGATTTATTCCTTTGCGATTCATTTAAATATAGACCAAACAAAAAACAACTTGAGTGATGACTTCCTTTGAAATTCTTTAAAATATAGAACATGGATGCAATAATTTTGCTCACTGGCAATATAAATCATCCTATATATTAAATCCACGGAGGTTCTTCCACCGTGATTAAAACCGAAAGGTAATTTTTGACATTTGACGGAGTTTGCTTTGAGACCTATGAGCTACAAGGCTGTTGCCTCGAATGATCCATATTTTTTATTCACAGAAATACATACAGGACTTAGACAAATTACATAAATCTTCTTCATGGGGACGGGATAGACACAAGGAAGTAGACAACAGTGAAGACACACACACCGTGACATCCATGCCGTACCGGGATTCGAACCACGGGCCCTCACCGTGGCTGTCGCCTTCGCTACCAACCACGCTGCTGGGACGGCGAAAGGTAATCCTTTTGATCAATTTTTTCAGTGCAAAAAAGACAAATGCGCATGTGCAACATAAGCATATTCAGTTTTAGAGAAAACTAGTTTGAGGTCAGGATGGCTGAGCGGTCTAAGGCGTCGGTTTTGAGCTGTGGTTCTCTATTAAAATTAGAGGTTCGATTCTCTCTGTGGGCAGACTGATTTTTGTTACTTTATGGGCGACAAAATAATTCATTTCAATAATGTCTTATTTTACTTCAGGAGAAGTTATATAATTTGTAATTTTTTTGTATTCGAATGCTTTATAATTAAGTAAATTTTAACACCCAACAATATGTTTTTTTTGAATTACCAATTTATATTTAAATTGAAAAATTGTGCATGTAATTATCGATTAAATACTAAATTGAACTGATCTACAATTTTTGATACATTTGGTATGACCATTATCAAGATGTTATATGTATACTGACATATATATACTAAGAAAAGTATGTTATTATTTTTCTTATTTTAAAAAAGGGGGGGGGGCAGAAATATATTTATACAGGAAATCTAAAGGACCTTGATATCCATGATTTAATAATTAAATCATGTATGAAAATGTAAAATAAAATTCAAATAATTAAAAAATATGTATTACAAATCGTTAGCTGCAAACAACACATTTAAAGTTTGTGGTTTCAGAGTAAGACTTATAAAAAATAAAAAATAAATAAATAAATAAATAATAGTAAAAAGTAAATAAAGGTCGCGTAATTTAAACATGATCAGAAAATACTTCGTATTGTTATTTTTTTTTTAAATATTGCGACTGTGGCAAGTAAAATTTAACACCCGACAATATTTTTTTAATTACTAATTTTATATTAAAAATATTTAAATTAAAAGATTTTGCATGTGCTATGGATTAAATAAATTGACGTAAAGTTTTATCTATATTTTGTCTGACCATTATCCAAAAAATATGTTTATATACTAAGAAAAGTATGTGATTAATCTTCTTAAAAAAGAAAAAAGAGAAAAAAGAAAGAAGGAAAAATATTCATATAAGAACTATAAAAGAAATCACCGTGATATACACGGTTTAACATATAAATAATGTTTTAGAGTCGAGTCAAGCTGGTAAAAGTAAGAATAATAAAAAAATTTAAAGGTCGCAAAATTAAAAAAAAAATTAAAAAATACTAAATATTGATATAAAAAAAAAAAAAGGAGACTATAATAAATAAAAATAAATGCCTTCAATGATTGCTCATTCAATTAATGTTTTTAGCTAAATTCCTATAGCTATTCCTAGTATCGCTAAAAAGCAAGCACAATAGGTTATAAATTACAAGCTTAAAATCCTTTCATTAGTTGAGAGGTTGGACTGACAGCGCTATCTATCGCTTTATATGTATAGAAATCAATTGCACGGTGTAACAATTCATCAAGTTTTTGATACTTAATTAAGTTAAATGCAACTAATTAAAAATTAAAAGATATTTCTAATGGAATTTTCAATTGTTTACCGTCAAATCTTGATGGGTATTATGTAGTAATAAGTATTCATTGAATATTCATAAGTATTCATTTATGTTTACAAAGATTATCTTTAATGTTTCTAAGAAAATAATTAACACTATAACAGTTCCCTGTTCTAATCTTTGTTTACACCTGTATAAATGTTCATTCAATCAACTTTTATTATTAAATTGAAATTTTGTTTATAAGACCTTCGTGAATTTTCATGCTAAATTTAATTTACGTTTACATAGTTTCTCTTTAATTTTTCAAAGACAATAATTAACACTGTAACTTTTCCCTATTTTAATCTTAATTTATAGTTTTGCAAATGTTAATTTAATATATATATATATATTGTGTCCTGCTATTATTTTAGCACCATTCAGCAGTAAAGTATGGAAAACATCTCCATATTTAATGCAGTCGTACCCGAAGTTAACGCATCAGCAGCAGAGTAAAAATGTAGATGGCAAAAAAGAAACACACTATTGGCACTCGAATCCATTTATTTAAATCTAATCATCTCAAATGTCCGAGGGAATGCTCTCTTTGCAGAACGAAAATCTTAAAAAAAAAACATCTTAAAGAACAACATATAATTTTATTATACACCAAGTCAGCAGCTTTTATTTTTAACACTCCTTTAAACACAAAAAAATTCTTCTCTCTCTCTCTCTCTCTCTCTCTCTCTCTGTCAGTCCGTTTTAAGCCAAAAATGCGCAAGAAAAATTTCGTAACACGTGACCTATTTGAACCTATGCATGTTTAACTTTCGCTCGCACTCATTTTTTTAGGTGAATTAATATTGAAGAAATAAGTCTCTCCTATGCTTTTGGCGAGAAAAGAATTTTCTAGAATGTTATCGAAATTAAAAAATGCGGGAAACTGATAGAATAAATTTCGGTTTTTGCGTATTGAAAACAATTTAAAAGAATGATTTTTCTAGACTATTAGGAGAAGGCAAATGGTGAATTTACACAGATTAAAAGAAATAAAAGAGATTTAAATAGGAAATATTAATAGGAAATGTAGGATTAATAGGATAATAAATAGGAAATATTTAATATAATAAAGAATTTAAGAATATATGTTTTTAAGAAGAAATATTCTTATGAAATGTGATTTTTACATCTTATTTGTCGGGAAATACAATGTGAATTTAAGTACATTAGGGTAAAAAAAATTTTAAATATGGACAGTAATGGAGTATTTTTAGGAATAGGTATATTTTAATAAACTAAGGTTGTTAATGAAATATTAATAAAAGGATTTTTTTATACAATAAATTTCATAGGGTATGAAATTTAAATTTTGTAATATATATATATATATATATATATATATATATATATATATATATATATATATATATATATAAATGTTATATAAAAAATTTATTTCCTTCGTATCCTTCCATTTTATTCGCATTAATCTTTTAAATTAATCTAACTTATGACATAGTCAGCATTTCCTTAATTCTTAATAATATTTATTCCTACTTAATGTCCTTTTAAAAGTGAATATCCGTATATTAATAATTATCTTATTCCAAATCTTAATCTAAAATTTTAAGTTCATTCGTAGCATTTATCAGCTTCCCAATCTATAAAATTCCGAGACGCGTTCTCATTTCGAATGTTGTTTTAAAAATCCATTTTCTTTTTATTATTATTATTCCATGATCTGATTTCGCGCGTTGGGTTTTTCACTTAAAAATTGATACGCGACCAGGTAAGGGACTCTTTCCTGTTTTAACTTCTCCATCTAGCCTCATTCGCTGGTCTGAAGGTCGCCTCTCACTCATTGGTTTGTGCGCTCGTGATGTCGTTTTTTGTATGTCTACGTTGAGTGAACAAAACTCGCTCGCATACGTCGGAGTAGAGGATTTTTCACGTATCTGGAAGTGTAAACAAATATGTATCTGGTGTTTTAGTGTCGTAGAATATTCATATGGTCATTTAACATCTTTAAACCAATGTAGTGAACCATCGTGAAGCCCGAGGGCTATAAGTTTTATACCTGTGTGAATTGTCGTTGCATCGCTCGTATTCTAATAAACTATTTGCCTACAAATTGGCTGGTATTTACTGGAGAAAATCTTGTGGACTCATTTCATTGCCTCACCTCTTCGCCGTGATTGCTAATATCGACTGCAACTTGCTATATCTTTGAAGGACTGCCATTTTCTTACGGAATATTATTTCTCGTAATGTCTCATTTTTGTCTAATATTTATTCCTACTTAATGTCCTTTTAAAAGTGAATACCCGTATATTAATAATTATCTTATTCCAAATCTTAATCTAAAATTTTAAGATCATTCGTAACTTTTATCAGCTCCCCAATCTATAAAATTCCGAGAGACGCTTTCTCATTTCGAATGTTTTTAAAAAGCCATTTTTTTTATTATTATTATTCCATGCTCGGTTTCGCGCGCTAGGTATTTTTCACTTCAAAATTAATGGGCGGCTCGAGAGGAATTCTTTCGCGTTAGAGCTTCTCCCTCGCGTCTCATTCGCTGAGCTGGAGCTCGCCTCTCACTCATTGGTATGTGCGCACGTGACGTCGTATTTTTGTATCACTACGCTCAGAGAACAAAACTCGCTAGCACGCTTTGGAGAAAAGTTTTTTGACGTGTTTGGAAGTGTAACCAAATGGGTATCTGGTGTTGTAGTCTCGTAGAATTTTCATATAACTCTTTAACATCTATTAAACAATGTAGTAAGTCATCGTGAAGCCTGAGGGCTATAAGTTTATACCTGTGGGAACTACTGCATCGCTCTTATTCATAAATAAACTATTTGTCTGGAAATTGGCTGGTCTTTATCGGAGAAATTGTTCTGGTGTCTTTTCATTGCCTCACCTCTTCGCCCTGATTATTGATATCGACTGCAACCTGCTATATCTTTAACAAACTGCCATTTTCTCGTGGAATATTACATCTCGTGGTATCTCATCTTCGTAAAAACGCCACACACACACACACACACACACACACACACACACACACACACACACACACACACACATATATATATACATATCTATACACACAATATATATATTACTAAATTCAATTTTGTTCTTAAGACTTTCATGAATATTCATACTAAATTCACTTTAAGTTTAAAAAGTTTCTTTTTAATTTTCTAAGAAAGTAATTAACGCTGTAACTGTTGAATAATTTAATCTTACTTTTCAGCTACGTGAATGTTCAGTGAATCATTAAGCCATTATAAGCCATTATAAGAGAAAATATTATATTCCAATACATAGGGTTAGAAATTACATTTTAAATTTCCAGTTCATTTTAGAATAAAAAAATATATTTTATTTAACAATTTATTGTTATTTTATGCATAAAAAACGTTCAAAAATTACTTTTTCAATTTTTAATTTCTAAATTTACTAGGACAATACAATAATATATTTTTATTGATACACAATAGTTTAATATGGTAACATTTATATTGAATATTATAATAGCCTTTTTTAAAAAAATGCCTGACCAGCTTAAAAAATGAATGATTATTTTCAAGTGAATGACGTTCTGCATTAATGTATCGTTGATATGATGCAAAATATATGAGACACAGATTAAGACCATACATTTCACTCTTCATTAATATCTTGTTTATTTTAAATTTTAATTCAAATAGTCATATGAAGATATTACTTTCTAATAACGAGTAAGTAATATTTATAATAGGCTGATGATATAAAGCTGAACTTGAAATTGTTCTAAAATAAATATTTTATATAGGAAAACAATAATTAGTGGAAAATCACAACAAAATTATTGAAATTTAATTATGACAATAGAATGGTGTTAAAATGACATATATGCATACATGTACCAAATATATATATATATTTTTAAATTTCTATCATTCAGAACGGTATTAATTTTAAAGTTTAGAATTTGGCTTATATGAAAAATAAAATTTCTGTTTCCACTAGATGCAAATATGATTTCGTAACTGGAAATATATTAAAATATCAATAAACGTATCAACACCAAATTATTGCTACAATTTTCTTTTTCCACGAAATTTTTATTTTTCACTCAAATACAAATTTTCTTTTTATATGATATATATATATATATATAGGTAAAAAATATTTTTGACACAATCTAAAAAATTTCACTGTCATTTAAAGAAACATGATGAATACAGATATTTATGTGTATGTGCTGGTGTATGTGTTTTAGGGATGACGCGTGATTTTATAGCAGCGTGTGCGATAAATTGTGTGGCTATGGTACTTTGAAAAAGAAAATATAAATATACAAATATAGCACAATAATTACGCGCATTTTATTACAGAATTTTAATTTTTAGCTCATTGTGTAATGTTTCAGACTATTTCAACAACATATCAAAATTTTATTAACGCAATCGCATGAGATTGAAAACACATTTAAGTTCAAAGTGGAATAATTAAATTCACCATAATGTGTCCAGAAAACGATAGTTGCAGGCTGATGAGTGGTAAAGAAAAAGTGTGATCGGACAAATCAAATTTGCATGCCAAGCGAGTATAATCAAGTCTTATACGCGCAGTTTAAATATCTGCTGATGGTATTAAAATGTGGGCCATGTTCTGCTTATTTAGAACTGGTGTTTCTGAAAGGCACACAGTTAGTTATCCTACACTTGAATAGTGTACAAATCTGCGTTTTCAGTGTACGAAATTCTCTGGGCTTAAATGCGTCCTAAACGTTTGTAACACTACTAAAATAATCTTTGTGATAAAGAAGTAAATCGTTGTAACTTGTCGTTTTCAAATTGTAACTTTTTTAACGGATCTACTAAGTAACGGACCTAATACAGCCGAGAAATAACATGTACAAGTGCTGAAGGTCGTACTTCAATTTTAAATTCCAACATCTTCCTTATTTGAAGCTAAGTGAGAAATTTAATTTTTACATAAGAGCTGTTGGAAACACTTTTCAAGGGTTGAAGATCTGTGTATTCAGTGTACGAAATTCTCTGGGCTTAAATGCGTCCTAAACGTTTGTAACACTACTAAAATAATCTTTGTGATAAAGAATACATTTTTTTTAATTTGTGGGAAAAACGGGTCCTGTAAAATATTAAGAGACTTTTAGTTGATTGAGCAAAGAATATAGATTTAGTCTTCGGCTTTTTATTTCAAGTATTTGATAAAGTTTTCGTGTATTAGCAAAGTGTACAATATTCCACAAAAATTTTAACGGATATATATATATATATATATTTATATATTTAATGTGTGCCGGTTTGTATTATATCAATCAAATACATTATCTTTGAAAAAATACAACTGCTCTTGATCACGGCAAATTATTTCAAGAGAATTTAGATAATTAAATTGGGCAGGAATTTAACAAAATATATATATATTGGTGATTATTAATATGATGCAACGTAATAATTTCCCACATAGAGACTGAAATTAGTCGTTCTTAATAAAATCTATGTAAAATGCTATCAAAGCTTTGGTTCTTTTTCAACATGTACAATTACGAAAATAAAACATAAAAATAAAAAATGTCTGCAAAATTTATTACTAATTAACACTTCAGAATTAAAAATAAATCTTCATTAATATTTAAATAATCCAAACTCCCTAACGAAATATAAACAAAAATCTTTATTTATTTATTATTATCAAGCTACTTTAGATAACATATGTTTTAGTGCAAACAAATGACATCTGAAACACTCTCTGGCTCACATTTTAAATAATGACTAAGTTATGTCAAATATGAAGTACGTTTTCACATGCATTAAGACTTCTCAATGTTTTATTTTTAGAGCCGATATAAGAGATAAGCAGAAGCACCTCTCATTTATTGTTTTAATTGTTTATTAAGTTATTTCTGTTGAGTTTTCGATTCTTGGTAAACCGTTATTTTAAAATTAATTACGTGTAATTATATATTTAACAGATGGGTTAGTTAGAATGAATTTCTTTTTTCAAAGAAAATAATATTTTTCTGACGTTGAAAAAGCCTTGAATTATGTAGAAAATAGTTGCAGTGGAGCTGTTTTTATGCATATATTATTTTTAAATGCCAGAGATAAAAACATTTTAGGAAGGCAGTTAGAAGATATTTTTTTTCCAAAATGCATTCGATACTGTTTAAAAGTGATATAGTTCTGAAGATGCCCCTTTTCCCTTTTACAGACTACTGGATCATTAATTCAGTAAATGAAAGAAAGAAAACATCGTCATTCGCGTTTTGAAGTGTACGGCATTCGTGTCAATCATGGTTTTAAGCCAAAAAAAAATCTATATTACAATGGATAATGAAATTGAAATTAAAAATATAAAGGAAACAAAATGCAACTTTATAGTACAATTTCTAAAATAAATTTGACAGAAAACAGTTCTTTAGACGTCACATTATATCTATTTTGCTAATAGTTCATAAGAATAGGGAATTTAGAAAGGTAATCAAACACTATTTTGCAAACAGGCAGATGCTCCAATCTTACAGCTAAGCAGATAAAAACAAACAGATTAATCCATACAAAAATCACAAAAATAATATTCTAAAACAGATATTGAAAAGTCTAGATTGAGCTCTAAAACATATTAGTTTAGAAGTAATTAAATTTGTGGAAAATGGGAAATATATTACTTAAATCGTTTGTTACCATCGTCGATATGATGTCAGCGTTACTCACGCGCATGTTTCTTCTTCATAATATAGATATTCCTATGTTTTACATGCCTATGATGCGGCCCCACCAGTGGCTGAGAGGTTCTGCTCTCAAGGCTGGTAGACGGGAGATGCTGGGTTCAAACTCCTGTCGCGCTCGTTGACCTAACCGTTCTGAGTTTTCCATGATTTTCTTCGAACATTGCCGTAAATACGGGTTAGAATCCCTTAGAAAGACCCCCACCGAAGGCACTCCCCTCTAGGGCCTATATCCCACGTGTAGGTAATCGGCCGTCAAAAAATCAACCAGCCAACCATATCTATGATGCGGCCTCGAACTTATTTTGCGCATGCGCTATCGGACAATCGGAGAAAGAAAGAAAGAAAGAAAGAAAACAAGAGGGGAAAATTCTGCTATAAGGCCGAATATAGATTGCCACACACGGCTTTTATTTAAAAAATAAATAAACTAGCTGTAACTCAGAATAAAAACACAATGACAACAAACAATTTTAAAATATCTAAATAACAAATAAAAATTCCCCTGTTAAAGTGTTGAGTTGTTCAATAGCCATTCGATTTAGAAAAATATTTTTCTACCACTGAGCAATTTTTTTAATGAAATTTAATTCATGTTGCTATGGCAGCAGACGATAAAACGATATCTTTGGAATAAGGGAATAAATAGAAGAAAAAATTTTGTTGATGTTTGTGATAAAATGTTTTTCTTTATTTTAAAAAAATGTATATACAGAATTCACTTTTATATTTTAACAGAATAATAAGTTTATTATAATTCGTTACTCATGCTATGGCCAGTATACACGATACACGTCGAGCCACAATGCCTTTATCATTATCTTTTTACGCGTAAAAGTTTCGCTACGGTACTCCATTGTGAAGTTTTGTAATTTTTTAAATCTAATATTTGAAAAACGACATAATCATTAGATTTGAAATTTATATCAAGAAAAATACAATTTTTTACCATTCTAACGCAGTTTGTAAAACAATTTTGTGACAAATACTTTTCGAGTTATTAATTTTTTAAATAACTTCAAATGTTTCAATTTCCGAGATTAATCTGTGGCAACGATGGATTGCTGTGACTTTTCATAAACATGAAAAATGATAGAGATTGAAAGTATAAGCCACCCTGTGTGTGGCTAATAAACTAGTAGGGCGGGACAAAGACTATTTGTCTACATGTCACTTTTATGGTCCAAGGGCCACGTTTTTGACATGCCTGATTTAAAAGAATAACGATTTATTACTATGAAAAATGAAATCACTTTATACTGAAAGTTATTAAATAACTTAATAACATACCTCATAATAAATTGCGAAAAGTGAATTAAGCATAAAAATCGATTATAAGACGTTTCAACAAACATTTATTTTTGTATTATTATTGAAATCAAAACATATTATAGTATCTAAAATTTATTTCTACACAAAGCTTAAAAAAAATAGCATCATTTAAACAAACATATTAATGAAAAAAAATATTTTTTTAAATATCTCATGTGGATCTCGTTCATAGCATAAGATTATAAATAAAAATTAGATATGTAGACTACAAAAGGTTTCAAAACAGCTGTGGAGGCATTTAGTATAAAATAGTAAAAAACACTAATTCTGAAAAAAAAAAATAGATGTCATTCGTTTGAATAATTTCTTTAAAAATAAAACCTATTAAAAGCACTTCCGCATCATATTTATCAAGTACCTTTTTACGTTGTGGCTCAATGGGCCGTCAGCCAGGGCCACTAAAATTTTATTTATGAACGTAGCAAAAAATACTTTGCATCATTTTCAAGCGTTTTAATCCCTCCTCTAATATAGAACGGAGATTTATAAACTGTGTTCTCTGAAGATTCACGCTGTTTTTTCTACTTTTCCCATCCCCTTATTTCTTATTTGTGCGACATTTGTGATGTCATGGGGCTATTAAAATCTCAGGCAGTGTACATTATATTTATCAAGAGACATTTTTTGGTTGTTCAAGATTTCTGGACTAAAATTCCAATCGGAGAATGGCAATAAAAACAAGTATTTTCTATTTTAGCCGCAGTTCATCCCAACTGGAAAATATGTTTATCCGCTTTTCATGTCAACAACTAATAGATTTCATTTAGTTATTTTATTTTCTTCAAAAATTTTATTTTGCTAATTATGCATTGATATTAAATGACTGTGCAACATTTTCGATCTATTTTGCGTTTTCACCGATTTACTGTGTATTATTCATACAATTTGAGGAAATGTAAGTACATAGATTGCTACACTAACAGATAAAAACGTGTCATTGTATTTGTAAAGTTGTTTCTTTATTGTATTTTACATTTGGGTGAATATTAACTAATTCTAAAAAGTTTGTATGTCCTAAAGCCAATAAAATGTTTAAGACCATTCAAATCTAGGGTCACCAAAACACATGCCGCTAAAATCTTTTGCCATCGTTTCAAATAGTTTACACAAGACACTGTATTTTATGTTAGTAAAATAATTCATCTATTTTATTTTTATATAAACTAATTACATTTATGAAATATTAAATTAAAATATTTACAGATGTTTTTGCTATTTTATTTAATAATTTTTCTTTCAGAAATTTTAAATTAACATTTAAATAAATTAAATTTAGTAATGAAATTTCAACAAAGTCAAATTTAATTAATAGGAAACAATTTTAATCTGTAAAATTTCTTTTTTGAAAATAATAGAATGCTTTTAAGTAAAGACTAAGTAACATGAAATATTAAAGATGTTTATCACATAAAATTCTGCTAGTCATTTTTTTTTATTTTTAGTGTTCACATATATTTAGATAAGCATCTATCATTTATTATTTAGATAGTTTATTAAGCTCTTTCTATAAAGTTTGTATTTCATCTCAATATGTCATTTAAGGAGATGAAATTTTAATTATTTGCATAATTAATCTTAATTATATGCATTGAATTTTTTGAAAGAAAACAGAATTATGTTGAAAGGTTTTTCTGTTTCAACAGTGAATATTACTACTTATTATTGCATAACCCTAATTAGAAATGAATAATAGCAGTATGAAGTATTATAATTAATACACTTCTAACGATATACTTTTAAAATTTCAATCCTATACAGCAGCATTAGTTTTTACATGTGAGAAATGAAACTTTTATTTTAACTACACCATAATATTAAAATAATTAACACACTGGTGTGTTAATCTTTTCAATTATTACACGTGAGCAAGATATGCTCTCGTCTTCCAAATGGTAGCACGTCTTTTGCGCCTGATGAAGAAAGACAGTTTTTTCGAAAGGCCTAGCGCATCTCTTAAATTTATGGTGACATCAAGAAGTTTGTTTGCCTTATGGAACACTAGTTGTTACCCGTGACTTCGCTCACGCAACATTAAAAGATGAATAAATACATCAATTAAGCAAAATGTTTCACTCCCGATAATTAAAAACGTTAATAATTAACTAACTCTTTATCACATTTCATAGGAGACAATACGGTATTTTTTGTTATAGGGACCTTGACATATCCCGGTCTTAAAAAAGTGAAATTTTGTGCCAAAAAATCGCTAAAATGAAATTTCAACCAATGCAAAAAGGAGGGCCAAATAAAATCGTAGAAATAGACGAATCGGGTAAAAGCAAATGTCAATTTTACCTGATAAACAATTTTACTTTTAACGCCTTTGTGAAACGTTTTAACAGCCATCCTTTAACAAAACATTACTAATCGTAATTGGAAATAGTATATGCTTTTTCTTTAAGTTCAATTCTGCCTCCTTGGTTTAATGTATAGCTGACACAAATCTTGTTTTCCAAATGACATATGTGAAAATATGTTTTTAGTTTTCGGATAATTTACTGAAATCAAGATTTTGTTTTCACCAACCATTCAAAGTGAAAATAAATTTTGTTTTTCAGTTTTAATGAGAAAATGGTGTACAAAAATATACTGATCTGTTTTATTTCTCCTTTTATATGCAGAAATGTGGAGTAATTTACTTACCGTTTTTAGAGAAACTTCGTTAACATTTACAAAAAAAAAATATTGGCATTTAATTTAGATTTTTTTTAATTCTGATAGTTTGTGTGACATCCTCGGATCAATGATAACCGGTATTAAGTAAATCGCGTTGCGTTCAATAGTCTAGGAGTAGTTGCGAAATACGGTCAGATTTTAACATAATAGATTCGTGTTCATTTTCCTTTTCTTAGAATTATGATGTGATTTTTAGAAGAAAACTCTCGTCTCTATATTATGAATACTCATGCTTAATAATCAGTATAGATAAAAAAAAACATTTAAATTTTTCGTTATAAATATGACGTGAAACTCATCTACTTTCTATACTTACTGATCCTTGTATTATTAATATAAGGAATTGATTCACACTCATTTTAAAACATATTGGAAAAATCCCGTTTTATTTCAAATAGGGCGTCTCTTTTTTCCCCCGATAAATCCCTTTTTAATGACATAATTCTTGTTAATTTTCTTTTCCAGGCAATTAATTTCAATACTGGCATAGGGGAAATTAGGTTACTTTAATGAAATAATATTAAATCTTTAGGCTTTATCAACAAAAATGGAACTATTAATATTCGTCATTTTTTTTAGGTAATCGAGTTATTTCTTTTAGTTTTAAGAATGAAAATAAATATTTCTCGCTATCCATGACATCATTTTCGACATGGATAATTTTGCGGAGCATATTATTGACATTTGCTAACTTATTTCTTTTGAAACTTCTTTTTACTTTTTAAAAATTTAATAAAAATACGGTATAGTTATATTAGCCGTGCGCAGACGGTAAAACGCCAAGTATTGTTATCATACAAAAGAAAAACAAGAAAAAAGGAAGAAAAAAACCCAAGATCATTTTATTTCATTAATCAAAGCATATCCACTTTATTTTCGATGTATGACGTACAATTCGCCTATGGTTACGCATATTGAAACCTTGTATTATTATCAAAAACTAAAAAAAGTACGTTTTATTTCTAATAATATTATTTAATCTTCTTTTTAATTCTTTAATTTTTTTATTCATTTTTATTTTTCACGTGAAATTTTTTCAATTGAAACTAAATTGTTGAGTAAAAATTATTATTCCGGGTTTTGAATTAGTTTTGGCAACGGTAAAGTATTAGCAACGGTAAAGTAAATTTAACCATTTTAAAATATTATACGAAAAAATGTCCATTTATTCTCTATGCAAATAACGAAATTTTGAATTATTAAGAAAAATATTGGAATAAAATAAACAAAAACCAGCCTATGTTCATTTGAGGGTTATAATCAACCTATATGCAAAGATACAGAATCATTAAATGCTCCATTTTGACGCTGGCTTCAGCATAACATTTGCACACAATCAGATTTATAATATTATTAGGATAGGATAGGATAATAAATGGTATTTGAAAACTGCAAGTGCATTGAAGAAAAATTGTATAATAAATTTTAAATATGTAGCATACCATCAAATTGAAATTTTATTGAAATTAACAAGCCTTTTATAAGTAAGATAAAATGCAATTTAAAAGAAGCAAAAAGTCATCAGCGTCAATTAAAAATAGCTGTCACATATTAAAAGTATATTCAATAAAAATATATATCTTAACAATTTGAAAGCGTTAGACTGTGATAGCAGTCCTGAATAGCAGAAATGTCTCATTATGTGTGCTGGCAGATTTTTTTATTCAGATATTCCAAATTCATACCAGAAATTTTTGAACATTAATTTTGGTTTGATCAATTCACGGAATTGGGACGTGTGGCAGTTGGCCACGGGTTACTAAATAAATCTTTAAAAGTTCTCTATCATTTCCTTATGATATCGTTCCTGTCTTTGTATTTGGTATCGAAATTAAACCACTCTCATTAATTTAATGTAAATTTAAAGTTTTTTACTTGTTTCTGACATATTTTTCACCAGTGAAATTTGGTTGGCTATCCTACTTTAACCTGATTGGCTGTTGAAGTTGACAGTCGAATCATTGAATGTAAATTTTGTATTATAGCTTTTCTCTAACTTTTTTTTTGATAATTTAATGTTAATATTCTTTTTTAATTTAATGTATATAAAGAAAAAAATCTTGTAATATATATATTTTATTTTTATATTATTTGTATTTGCAAAGCTTTAATTTATTGTAATTAATTTATATTAAGATAATTTTGTAAAAAGTATGGCTCTGGGAGATTTTTTCCTGCCCTTCCCTTCAACTGCTTAGCTTAACCATCCCAATGCAATGGACTTTGCCTGTCAAGATCCACAACAGGCTGAATCCATATACGCTTCAAGACCTTCCTATAGTTCTACATCGATGACAGGCTGACGATGTCATGATGAACATTGTAGGTACTTCGTGACATCTGCATTGGTTAATTGGTCCATATAAAGAAAAAAAAAAACTATTCAAACTTTGTTGTGATAATTCGGAATTTCTGAATAAAAAATCCGCCAGACTCTTGATATCAGATTATTCGTGTAGTAATCTTGTACTTCCAGATGTTGACAGTAAAAGCATTTTATCCAATAATAAAACGCCGTCGTACTTATAATTTGCGCAGCAGTGCTTCAGAAGCAGGTTGATTATCAAGTTAATTCCCATACGCAATAACTTGATTTACAAGGTCCACGTTCAAAAACACTGAAAATGCCACCACCTGCAGAGTCTTAAACAATAAAAAACAGTCTTTTTTTTTTTTTTTTTTTTTTTTTTTTTTTTAGAATGTATGGATGTCGATTAGATTAGACAACCATAAATATTTCGTAAAAATTAGATGCTAAGAATGAAAGACACTTTCGATGGAATTTATTATAAATATAATTAGCTATTAAAAATATAGCATTCCTTGCTAATTTTATTAAAAAAAAATCCTCTTAAAAACAAATACATAGATTATTGGGTCAGTAAAAAATCAATAGTTGTTTTACTTTTAAATGTATAAAAATGACAAAATAAATGAAGATAAAGTTGTTAGAGAGGGAACTATTATTTTATCCACTAATAAATTTTAAAAGTTATTTTTTAAACTTTGAAACATGTCAAATATAAATTTTTAGTAGCTTCCCGTATAAATGATGTTTTTCATGTTAAATAAAAACCGTGACTTTTTTACTGTTAGTAGTGTTAATTTTTTACAAGTAATTAGGCTTAGATAAGCACCTCCCATACATTATTATAACTGTTTGTCTTTTATAGAGTTTTCATTTCATCTGCAAAAAAGTTTTTTTTTAAACTACTGTCTGACAATATATAATTACTTTTCGATAAGGTTATTAGATGAAAGAGGTTTATCGAAAAAAAGGTTTTTTTTATGAGCAGTCGGAAAAGGTATAATATTTTGGTGAAGCACGATTGAAAAAAAAATGTCAATATACTTTTTATGTTGACAATAAAATAGAATTTCAACGAGGAGATAATTTCTGATTCGAGTTCGTTCTTCTTACTTTTGAAATATATATAAATTTCGATAACGTCGTATTAACACTAGATTTATGGAGACTGGAGGATTTATTAAGCTATGCTTAAAATGTTCTGAAAATATAATATTTTTATTTTCGAAATATACGTTAATTTTTAATGACATTATGATATAAATATATATCCTAACACATCTTCTCTGTCGCAAAGTGGATCCAGCAGTATTTACCCCGGACATTGGTAAAAATGTTTTGTTAAATATTTTCTAACTGTTTTGCAGTAATCAGTTATTTGTATAGCTATCTATTGATATGTATCATCAATAAATCGAAATTTGTACGTATAATAAATAAAGCAAAAATCACAACTTAAACCCAATTAAACTTTAATTAGCTATTTTTTCCCTTTTAGAACGAGGCATTATAACTTTAACTTTTACATATAATAAAATTATTTATAAAATAATAATTCGGCTATATACAGGGTGCTACATGTTTCTTTAAGCCCTCGGTCAAATATATTTCGCATATCTGTATATTGTATACCTATTTATCTGGACACTCGTCAAATCAACGGGTTATTTAATATACAATTATTGACTGGGAAACAATAAAATTAATACATATTACAATTTTTACAGTAAACTACAGACGCGTGAGTCACTAATGTTATTGTAAATGTGTCATATTGCTTGTGTAATGCTCATTTTGGAATGAATACGGTTGAACATGTTGTTTAGAAACATTCTTTTTATATTTATCATAGGGCAAGTTGGTATTTTAAAAGTGCATTCTGTATTGAAAATGTTTACTTTTATATATGTAACTGGAACATTACATACTATACAGAGGTTAGGATATTCAAGATAATTTAAAATCTATGCATAAAAATATTTTCTTACATTTTTATTTTTTGTCTACTTAAGTTTCGAAGAGATATTTAATTCATAAAAAAAAAAAAAAAAAAAAAAAAAAAAAAAAAATGTTTTAACGAAATCTTATCTAGCACATAATCTAAATGTGCTGCAAACATCACTGAAATATGTGAAAACGAGGGGGTGGCGGGGGGTGGACATAAAGAGAAACTAAAGTTTCCAATAGCGAAGATGAAAATGTAGTAGATTTCGCAGCAGCAGTAGTTCCAAACTTTAAACCTGCATAATTTCTAAAATATTTGACCGAATGGATTTCTGTTTAGTATGCCAAGGGACAAAAATTACCGAAAAATCTAAGAAAGAAACCAAAATTTTGAAAATTTAAAAATATGGACATGGTTCAATTTCTATAGGTATACGACACCTTAAGCAAAACTTACTTATTGGAGTAATTTGTACATGTATTAATCGATAATTAATTGCAAATAGAATGGTGAATTATAAATACAGACAAAAGTTATATCTACTTATACATTTTTATGAAACTGGAAAAATAAAATAAACAGAACACTAAAATTATAATATTAAACCAATACGAATCATAAATCGCTTTAACCCTTTTTAACAACTCCTTTTCAATGTATCATAAATAGTCTCCTTTCAGTGTGTGCCCCGAATCTCTATACAAACTTTAAATCAATTTATTAGGTCATCCTGAAAGTTCTGCGGCTTTTTGATATATTTTGAATCCAAAGATGCCACATTCCCACCGGAATTTATGAATAAAACTTTTCTTTTATAATTTACGTGAAGAAACTGCATTTACTGATTTTGAAATAAATATGTTTGTAAATTCTGGTGACATTCGTTCATTTTAACATCATCTCAGCAGATGTACACCACAGAACTTTCCGGATGACCCAATATTTTATATAATATATTATTCTATTAATTCGCTTTTTTGCTTTGTAAGATTTTTCATAAACTTTTCCTTTTAAAATTGGTCAAAAATTCTCGATGAATCTTGCTTCAAGAATATTAGCTAGGCTTTCAACTTTTCCACAAAAGTAATTGATTCTTGATGCAAGTAATATATTACTTTTTTCGCATAATGGGAACTTGCTATATCTGGCCGGAAGATATAATTTCCTTGATACTTTGGTAGGAATTAAACATCTTATATAATGCTACATTTCATTTTTGTATGTAATGTTGTCTCATCCCTTTTGGCTCTATCTCAGTAAACAAGAACTTTGCTTTTGTTTTTTTCGTTGCATATATTATACGTGAAGGAATATCCGAAATACTTCAGTAATAAAAGCCATTATTACCATATATTGATGAGTGTTAAAGAATAAAACAGGATTCACCGTGGAGAATCGAGAATCGTTTTGAATATTTATGATAAAGACGTCCACACTGTGATTGTGCTGTTTGTTGTGTTTCAATTCTTCGAGGGATCTTCTTCCTTTGGCAACTGATATTCAATTTCTTAAGAACATAACTAATCATAACTTGAGAACATTTACACTTTTTTGCAGCTTCGTCTGAAAAAATACGCCTTTGTTGTCGAATCATTTTCAACGTTTGAGTTTTCTTAGAAGTGGCGATTCTTGGCGCAAAGCAGTCAAACCTTTGTTTCAAAACGCTTCAAAGTGCCATAATTAGTAATAAAATGTCTTTATGAAATACTTCATAGTAAAATATTTAACTGATGTAATATTTTCAGCATAGATCTTGTATATTCGCGATCGGAGTTGTTCTTCTTTATATGTCATGTTCCATTAAAAAAAAGATAAGTAAGGTAAGAAAATGGATAGGTGATTCAAAACTGGAGGAACAAACTTCTAGGAGGGGTGGGGTACACCTGGATGACTCGGAATCACATAGCAATGCAGTGTCGGAAATCCTAACAGTTCATGCAGTGTGCAATCCTAACGAGATAGGGGGGTTATTAGGGTCTGAATCACCGTGATAACAAATTGACATTTAAAGACTATAAGCTTAAAATAAGTCATGCTTTTCCTGATAATGAAGTTCCCAGAAGTTTTCTGCCTCCGTGCCTGTTTCTTACCATCTACAGTTTTGTAAGCTTAAGGGGTCCAACTACAGCTCTGGCGAAAATCGCCCTCAAACTTGCAAAACTGTAGATGGTAAGAACCAGGCACGTAGGCTGAAAACTTCGGTGAACTTCATTATCAGGAGAGTCGTGACTTATTTTAAGCTTATAGTCTTTAAATGTCAATTTTCGATCACAATGATTCAACCCCTAAAAACGCTCCCCCCCCTCCCCCATCTCATTAGGTTTGCATTTCCAACCCTGCATTGCTATGTGATTCAGATCATCTAGGTATATGCCACCCCTTCTAGAAGTTTGTTTCTCTAGTTTTGAATCACCCTGTATACATATATATATCTGTGAGAAAGTTAATAGATCGAGATATAAAAGCGATTTAGTTGTTTAATTGTATAATGTAGTTCTGTAAGTTTGTTGCGGATTTATATTTATCACAAGTTATCATAAAACTAGTAAATCTAAAGATCAGGAGCCTCAACGTTAGCTCTGAAAATCATTGTTTTTTAATCTCACTTTTCCTGTATTTAGCAACTTACAATCCGTAATTTAATTTTTTTATAATTCATACATATTTAAAGGTATATAAAACACTTCAAAGGTTTTCAGAAATTAGAAGCGTTAAATTAAACACGGTTTATGAAATGATATTCTGAAATTCTTATGAACTTCTTACTCATGTAATTTTTTAGATAAAATGTACATATCTTCAGGGAGGCTCTGCCCCCCCCCCTGAACCCCCCGTAATCTTATTAAATTTATATTCGTGATATTCCTATTGATTGTGTGAATGATTATAGTATATCTTGGATTTCGTTTTATACTGTGGTTTTATTAGGTTAATCAACAGTTCGGAAAATGATTTCATGTTACCGTAATACACAAATAGTAATATTTATTTACTTCCCAACCACGAAACACCTGCATCTGATGGATAAGTTGAATAATATATCTTGTACAAAAACAACTTATGGAAATGTAAACTGAATATACTATATTTCAGTTATATCTATTTTAGAAATCTAGTGTTATTAGAATTTTTGTTACGAAAAAACAGTTTTGATGATCATTCTGTAATATTTAGATGTAAGATCTTATCTGAGTACATCCTAATCTACTCGATGGCAATAGCATACTGGAAACTTTTAAACTTATTCGGTTTCATAGTATCCAATATACTAAATAGTAAACGGGATTTGGCTCTATAAAGTATTTTTTGTGATAGCACTTATGATCTCAAATTATAGTAAGTGTGCTATTTCAGGATTTATGGATGTGTTTTACTACCCTAATTTCTTTAGATTAACCATCTTGTTGTAAGATAAATTTTATCCTATTTTTAAAATAATACTAATTTTCAACCACGAAATATCCATATCTCTACCAGAAAATGAATAATATCTCTTTTAAGAAATATACTTATACAAATGTAAACTCATACTACAAGACTTGAATCCAAGTTACACGTTCAAAGATTTTGTAATTTTCGTTTGCAAAAATGCTTCGGTAATCATTCTGTAGTAGTTAAAAGGTAACTTGTATCAAAATAAATTCTCTTTATTTCAACAAAATGCTAAATCATCCAAAAATACTTTATTTTGCGAATAAAATATTGAAGCAAAATAGTGAGACTTGTTTGAATTTTATTATTTTGATATTCTTTGAAATATAGTTACTAGGTTACGGTTAAATTAAAGAGGAAAATAAAAATAAATGCATTTTAAAATTTGTAAAAAATGATAAAATAAAATGTATTATATTATTATCGAATATATGTATCAAAATTGCACCAAAAAATATAGAACTAATTTAAAAAATCTGACAAACGTGTTAACAAAATTTCAAATTAATTTGAATAATTTAAGACCTAAATTGATAAATTTTAGCCTTCATAACTTACCATTTAAATACATGCGCCATTTTATTATCAAATGCGCCATTTTATTTTCAACGAATGGAAAATTTCAAAATCGTCTGAATTCCTATAGGAAAGCATTGTAATCTAAAAAGAAATGTTCTATATTTTTCGAACGAATGAACCAAATGTAACCAAAAACTATACAGCTAATTCCGGGTACCTCACCAACATACCTACCAAAAATCAACCTAATCCGATCATTTTTGTGGTAGTTATCGCGGAACAGACAGATAGACGGAAACCAAAAACTTTTCAGGTCTCCACAGTGATCCTCAACTGACGTTTCGGCAAAAATATGTATTGTTTAGATATTTAGTGGTCGTACTAATATAAAATTTTGCTTTTGAATGCGTCACTGTAAGTTATTATAAAGTCTGTAGAAAGAAACCGTTAGTAAACATAAACTAGTAAATCTGCAGATCAGGATACTCAATGTCAGCTCAAGTCACTGTTTTTAATCTCACTTTTCATATTATTTAGCATCTTACAATCCGCAATTTAATTTTTTTCTATTGCATACATATTTACAGGCATATATACAATTCTTCGGAGGTTTCAGAAATTAGAAACGTTAAATTAAACACGGTTTATGCAATGATATTCTGAAATTCTTATGAACTTCTTATTCTTGTAACTTTTTAGATTAAAAAAAAACTTGTATTAAAATAAATTCTTCATTTATGTCAATAGAATACAAAAATAATTTATTTTGCTAATAAATTATTGGAACAAAATAGTGCGTGTTGCTTTTATTATTTTTATCTTCTTTGAAATATCGTTGCTAGGCAACTGATAAATTAAAGAGAAAAGTAAAAAAAAAAATGCATTTTAAAATTTGTAAAAAACATGAAAATAAAAGTTTTATATTTCCGGAACAGATGCAAAAAAATTTCCAATCATTTAAACAATTAATATCTCAATTCTAATAAATGTATCGTCAATTTTTCAAAATTATTGGATATATTTAAAACCTCCATATCGAAAATCAACATCCATAATTTTACGTTGAAATCCATTATTCAAATATGCGATTTCCATTTCAGTTAAAAATGAAATTTGAAAATCGTCTGCAGTCCCATAGGAAAGCATTATGATTTAAAAAGAAATGTTCTCTATTTTTCGAACGAATGAACCAAATTTAACCAAAAACTATACAGCTAATTCCGGGTATCTCACCAACATACCCACCAAACATCAACCTAATCGGATCATTTTTACGGCAGTTATCGCGGAACAGACAGACAGACAGACAAACAGACAGACAAACAGACAAACAGACAGACAAACAGACAGACAGAAACCAAAAACTTTTCGGGTCTCAACAGTAAGCCTTCACTGACGTTTCGGCAATTATAAAAAAAAATATTTAAGGACGGAACGTGGAGAAAGAAAATAATATAGTGCGCTTGTTTACTTCACTGAAAAACATCTAACTAATTAAATAATTGTTGAAAAAAATAATTTACAAGTTTGTATCAAGAAAGCTGAGAAAACTCTATCTCTGATTATTATTATATATAACATGCAGGATTTTATCTGTTGATTTGTTTCATTTTCAAATTGAGTTTTTTTTTTTTTTTTCAATTTAAATTGAAACTAAACTGCAATATTGTACTCAGTGCTGTCAGATATTGTAATTAAGTAATTAACCAATTTAGTATTGATTTCCTTCTATATATTCTTGACATGTTTTAACTGTTTGTTAACAATTGCTTAACATGTGATATATTTATAATACATTGTTATTGTATTTTATCCCGTGTCACATGATGATTAAGTTATAATAAAAAATTCTTATTTTTAACTCAGAATCCTAATTTTTATTCATTTACTTGAAAAGGAGAAAATTCTATCTCTGCCTCAGATAAAATATATTTAAGTACGGGTCTGATATCAAGAAAAAATTCATTTTTCAATTACCTGAAGAACTGGGCAATGACTATAGCGGGCAGATCGATAATCGATTCCTTGTCGTGCTTATCAAATCTCAATGAATGGAAATCTTATCAAACCAGAATGTGAAATATCTAATTATATTTAATTGTATTTGTTTGTGTAATGTATCAAGTATGTGTGAGAAAAAATATACATTAAAATTGATTTTATATGAGAAAAAATTACTAAATAAGTCTCTATTGAATAAAATAATTTTGTTCAAAATTAAAATGAATTAATTTTTTTAAGGAAATAGGCTTTTAAAATATTTTACGTATACTTTATACGTATAATCTTTTTACGCTTTTTCGTCAAAATGACGGACTGTAGTAAAAAATTGGTATACCAATGATCTTAAATCTGATGTTAATTTTGTAATTTTTATTCAATCTACATTTGTGCCAAAATCTCGTAAGTGGGATTTCTCAGTCCCCAGTATATCTCTCGGCATTTCTTTGCGATATAAATTCGCATTTAATATTAAAATCTTTCTTCTCTGTGATTGTTCTACAATATTTTTTTTTTCTACTGTGAAAATCTGTTATTTTAATCGTTAAAATGGAATTTAAATATCTCAAAAGTCACTACTTTTTTCCCATTCATTAACCCATAACTTGATCATTAAAACTGTCAACAAAAATAATTATTAAGAAAATTTGGAAAACAAATAAAATTTTTATAAGTATGAGTCTCATGGAACATAATAATAAAATTTTTATAGGAGTGAAATGTGTAATTTTTTTTTGTTGGGTTTAAAGATTAGTCCATGACTTTTTTGTCCACTACTGTGTCGGTGTTCAAATATCCTCATATTTTCCAACCGATAGCAACATGTAGTCATTTTCAGTATTGTTTCCTGTAGGGGAGCATATGTTTTTCTTAACAAGAAACATTTTAGTGGACAATTTAAACATATACCATTTCGTTAGCAAGCCTGAAAAATTTGGGTATGTATTGTACTTTTATAGTTGAATTAGGAATTGGAATATGGTATATTTACTGATCATATGTGCCTGTCACTTAAAAAAATGTATACCGGCAGTATTCCGCTATGGTACTCATATACATGGGTCAAACAAAAGTTTATTATTATGAAACTAAAATTATATGTGCAAGTCTTAACTGTAAATAATTTTAAAAAATCAGTATAATGAATGGTTAGAATATGAAAATAAGAATGGATGTACGGTAAAACAGGCATTAGGGATTCATACTTTCAAATATATGTAATTTTAAAATGCATTACACAGAAGACTTGAAATATATATTTAAAAGGTTCAAATTTTTTAATTAAGATATTTGGTTGAATATATCTGTAACACAATTACCCCAAAATTCACGTGTACCAAATGAGGCCATACTCGCAATATGGCCATCAACTTGTAGATGTAGACAACTTGTAGATGATTGTTGTGGCCAATCTTGTAGAAAACGGTCTCAGAACGGCATATACCAGCACGTACTTGACAGTTTATGTGGACGAAACGTGCGGATAATTTCAACCACAACCGATACCGGCTACATCGTCATTTTCTGATCACTGAATATTTCGTCACGAATTTGTTAAAAACAGTAAGTAAACTTTCATATGAAATAAACGAAAATTATAGAGTGACTTTATCAATTTTTGCATGAAGTATAAGAAAATGTAACGATATTTTAGAATCTATATTAAAATATTCTGTATTTTAAATACTGTTTGTATTTGAAAGTGACACATGTGAGCACAGAAGTTCCCTAATAAGGTATTACTTCATTTGCCAAAAGTAATATGTAAAAGTTGTATGTACATGAAGAATGTGTAGGACTGACACGACTGAACACAGGTGCCTTTTTCTGCCGCAAATGTGAATAACTTAATTTGCATTTCTTTATAAAATAATAATGTTTTATTTTGATTTTTTATGTATAAATAAATCATTTACAACAATAAATAAAATAGTTTAAATGTGCAATTTGAAAAAAATATTTTCTTTATTTTTTTTTTCTATTTTGATGCAATACCTGTAAAATATTCGTTAATAAAAATTAAACTATGTACTTTGTTAAACTATTGCGTTATTTAGAATACATACTCCTAATAATGAAACTTTAACATGTCTTTTGTTTTGAACTCTCCTGACCAAAATTCAATAGCGACAAGAGTATGTATGGTTTAATGTTGTAGAAATATGTATAAATATTACATGTAACAAGAATTAAAATGTTAATGCCGATATAACACATTTTATTGTAATCTGAATCCTTAACGTTACCTTATTTAGTACAAGTACCGTATTACAAGTAAACAACTGAATATTTGAATTTATTTCAGTTTAGAAACGCCTCTAAACAATGTTTTCTTCAGCAGTTCATAGAATGTAAGTATTTCCATTACACAGTAATCTGATATCGGAAAACAAGACTATTTCACTTAATTTCTGTATAACATCATGTTTTACTTTTTATTCTATTTATTATGATGCTACAAAATAATGACAGTCAGATAATTATATCAAAACTATTAAAGCTTACAAAAATAAAAAAAAGCTTATATTTTATCATATTCATCATTGTTGTTATATGAGATTATGTTGTGATTTAATAAACATCATAGGAAAATGTTATTACAAGAAAAATTATTTAGTGAAGTTTTGGTTTTGAAAATATCCGTGTTTCATAAAATTATTGCATGAAATATGCATGAAATATATATGAAAATATCAGTATGCATAAAAATATCAGTATGCATGAAAATATCAATATACATGAAAAATGCATATTGATGAATAATCCGTGAATTATTGTATTTTTCTTGTTTCATACTTCATATTTCATTAATCTTCCCTGTACTATGAGCTAAAATAATCTGATATGCAATCTGTTTACCCCATAGAGCTTTAATATTTCAAAAAATAATAAACGCTCTTTTATATGTAAATCGTGCATTTCACGTTAACTAAAGTTTTATATATCACTCTGTTTTTTTTATTCAGCTTTTTAAATGAAAAAGAGATGAGGGATCATTTTATTTCTTTTCAATTTCTCCTTAACTTTTTAAAATATAGCCGATAAAATTCAAAGCTTTTGAATATAATATCACGGTCAGTATTTAAGTTATTAATTAAAGAATTTTCATCGAATAGAAAAGTATAAACGAGATTCTTTTAATTTAATTAACATTTCACTTTTCATCAAATGGGATACGTACTGCGATAATTTTATAAAAAGACTTTTTACGAGTATTAATAGAAATTATTTAAAATATACCTTAAAGTTACATTTTAAATTAAAACATTTTGTAATGATTTCATTATCAGCCTTTGATTTATAATGGAAATGATCGTCAAAATTTTAAAGTAAAAATTCTTTCCATTTAATATACAAGGTAATTTAGAAATATTCTTATAACCTGCACATTCAATAAAATCTGAAAGAAAAAGTGTACGCAAGTTATGTTGTTATAACATATAGCAGCAACATATACATTTCTGTTTGTAAAAAAGTATTTTTAAGTAAAGAAGGATTTGTAATTTTGTAAGCAAAAAAAGAATTGGCGAACCTGTAGATTGACTGCGATTGTTCTTTTCCTTGGTTTGCTCAATGACAAGTTATGTTGTCGTGAGATTTTATTCTGAAGTGATGCATTAAAGATTGGATGTATTGTATTCCGTTGGCTAATATAAAAATGTTATAGACAACAAATCACGTAATTTCAGAAACTTACATAGAAAATATGGAACATGCTTGGAAAAAAATAGTATGTCGTTTTGTCATTTATTTTTTCATTTTTAATTAAAAACTCTTTTTTTCTAAGAAAACAATACATGTTGCTCTTACATGTACATAAAACATAATTTTGATATCTTATTTTTCTTCTAGATTTTATTGATTGAGAAAGTTGTAAAAAAAATCTTCATTCACATTTGATCTTTCCGTTATCATCAATGGAAAGCATACAGTAATTAAATACCAAGGTATCCACTTTATCGAAACATTTTTAAACTCTGAAAATAACAAAAAGTAAATATTTATTTTGAAGGAGTGATGCTATTATATTGCTATTACATTGCTCAAATTATAATGCATCGTCTATTGTTTGCCGCTCACATCTGCTGTATGTTGTATCAAGTAAATATTTTTCATTTATTCCCATTTAAACATAAGAAAACACGACTATAGTTTCGACAATATTTAAATAGGGTTTACTTCATCAAATGAATAAAACAAACGCACTCACCAAGGATGAAACACGGCATGTAGAGAGACTTTTATGTATTTGACGTGCATAAATATAGATATGTAGAAAAGGGTTGAAAAGAAAAAGGCAACTGCAAATACAAAAATAAATACGAAATACAAAATAAATAGTGGAAATGGATAAAAGTTTTGAAGGTGCTAGAGCTCGAGTGCTTTAAATCTGAGCTGGTGAAAACGCAGAAAAGTATATTAAAAATTATTAATTTATCACAAATGTAGAAAAGTTAAACAATTAGAAAGAATAAATATTTAAAGTTTAAAAAGCAATTAGAAAGCGAAGTTAAAAAAGCGATTAGAAGGTAGAAACTTTTTGATTTATTTTTTGTATGCCATAGTCAAATTTGATTCTTTTTGTTAATAAATTTTTCAGAGTTAAACAGAAGGAAAATGCATTAAAGCATGCCCGATCTTTACCACTGAAAACACCGTAAAATGTTTTTCATGGATTTATCGCTGCATTTTTTAGAGTTTTTTTGTCAAATAAATTTCTTTTCCAGACGAAAGGGTGTAGTTTTACTCCCTACCCCTTTTACACATTTTTTTCCTGCTTACAACTTCTTTTTAGTTTAATTATTTCTGATTTATTATAATTATTATTATTATTATTATTTACTATTTCTACTATTTCGATAAACGAATAAAAAGTTTTTTCTGGAGTCACGTTTCTACCCTGTGATTAGGAAATACAATCCCGAGACTAATTTTAATCCCGGGATTTCAGAATGGTGATTCGAAGCGGAAATTCTGGGACTGCTTTTCAAGTTCAGGAAACGGGAATTCCTTAAATATTATTATTTTATTTCAATAGCTATGTAGGATACCATCATATAAACACAATTTATTTACCAGGTGAAAATATTCTTCCGTTTAAATTGTTACATAAAACATAAAACAAAATTTTAATTTATGAAAAGTGTATGATAAATTGAAACTGTTTAAAATGAATCAACTATGCTTAGTTTTTGTTTTAAAGATAATTTGAAGATAATATGCAATAAAATTTACTATAAAACGTTATTTTGTTTTAACTTGTTATTTTATTTTAATTAAAATTAATCTTTAAGTTAGAATCATTAAGAAAGAATCAATCTTTCTGAATATACTTTTGCAAAAATGCAACCTTTATAGAATCTTGCTATACTACCCTAGGATATTTTCATTAGCAACTTAACTTCAAAGACATTAATGAAAGCATTTACCTGCTTCAGCAGCATAATTTTTGGATTAAAAATTTTTGATGATTTTCTCAATTTATTTTTGGCTTTGGCAGTAAAGCAATTTGATTTTTAGTCTTCTGAAATTGCATCATTTTGAGCAAATTCTCATGTTTAAATTTTAAAATTGTTTTAGATAATCATGAAAAATGTCTTTTTAATCACAAATAACATGATGTAACCCTGCTACTCGATAAAATGTCCTCAGAAATAAAATTTATCCGGGTGGGTGAGAAAGTTAAGATGCACTTTGCAGTGAATTTTAAATGACATTAGAACAGACAGGGAAAAAGTCATTACACAAGCATCTTATTTTAGTTTTCTCAAATGAAGTTGCTAAAATCTGTTTGAATATGTGGTAAAAATAATAAATCGAACATATTCATGAGTTAAATTTGCATATAATACATTTAAAAATCATTGCAACATATATCGAACAACACATTCACAAATATTAATACAATTTCTGAAATGCGTCATTTTTAAGATACAAATTATGCAACGAATAACTAATGAATCTTTCAGTTATTAAACATTTTATTTTTACTTTGTTTTTAAACAGCGAGATCTAATTGCAGTTCTATGTTTGGTTATACTATTTTGGATTTTAAAACGCTAATTCTGCTGTAATAAATTCTTTATTAATATTAATAATTCTCTGGTGATTATCGAAGTTGATAAAGTCATTTCAACAGCTTGAAATGGATTTACCGAAAAAAAAAATTAGAAGTTGAAAATTCAATACATACTACTTCTATGCTTTCGCATAATTTTTAAATTGTTGATAACACATTTTTAACAGTGTATTTCTCTATTGGTCCAATGTAAATTTCTTTAAGACTCAAAA
This sequence comes from Maratus michaelseni, assembly GCA_963931845.1. Classification (NCBI taxonomy): domain Eukaryota; kingdom Metazoa; phylum Arthropoda; class Arachnida; order Araneae; family Salticidae; genus Maratus; species Maratus michaelseni. The sequence continues at coordinate 148,741,558 of OZ007589.1, read as the reverse complement.
CTGTTAATTTTACCTATTTGCCTGTTTTTCTGATATCTAAATTTTATAGTAATATAGTGATTATAATGAAATTGGAATATTTTATTAAGATAAGTATCGGTATTTTCCATTTTTAAAATAGTCATTTCAGTCTCTTATAAAAAGGCTCAAATAACTATGGAATTTGATATATGTTTAAGGAAGGACAGAAACATTTTTGTATCCAAAATGGTCACCGTATCATACATTAGATAGAAAGTTCTTTTAGATCACAGTTCTTTTAGATCCTTACATTGATTTTGAATATTATTAAATTATTGATTAAATTATTGTTGTTTAAATTGTGTGCAAAATATTTTATATTTCAAATCGTTAGTCACAAATGCAGAACAGTTAATAACAACTGTTAATACTAATTTTGAATTACAAAAGAAACGATATTTCAATGCAGGTTTTTTTAATGACTGAATGTATTAATAAATACTCATTATTTCTTAAACAACTTTCTTGATATTATGTCGTTAAATCTAGCCATTATTGGAATTATATTGATAAAGAAATATATATTTTTTTCATTTTGTGAGAATCAACCAAGCATCAAACTACGCACGTACAAGAAGGCCAAACTTTCTCAAGCAGCTCCGCTATCTTTTTGTGAAGAATAACTTCACAAAAACGTTAGAGTTTTTTACACCACATTACATTTAATGTGTTTCAGTAAATTTCTGCATAAAATTGCTCATTTAACAATACAGATAATCCCACGAATTGACATTTGAAATTCCTAAATTTTCGTGTTTAGAAATAAACAAGGAACCCAGGAATATATTCACTACCTATGATGTATGTGTATGATGTATGTGTGTTCTTTTCCGTCCTATAACGATGACTTGTCAATTAATTATACATGAAAATATACTCAGGATTTTTCTTGCTCATATGTCGATCAAAGTAGGGTTTTTATATTATGTAGTTTTCTCTCTAGTCTACTTATATTGTTTAATATGTACACATTTCACAAGAATTTTACATGATATAACTGTGTGACAATTATCATCTTGTGCATTAATTACTTTTATTTTAAAATCATTCCTATTTTCTGTTTATTTTAATGTTCTTAAATACAACATTATTTAAGGCAAATAAATAATTAATAGAATATTAAATCTGCTAACGAATTGCCACATTTACGATGTATTTAAGTTTATATGTAACATTTAAAGCATACAATAACACAGTTATTTTATTTTGTGTGAAATTTTAATGTCATGAAAATTAAAACAAAGGGAGTTCGTGAATAAATTAATATTTTCATTAAATGAAGCTTGGATGTTTTCCGCTTATTTCCTTTTAAAAAAAATGAAAAAATAAAAAATAAATAAAATTATATGAACATAATGATTATTTCAAAGCAAAAAATAAAAAATATTTGTTCTGAAAATCACCGAAGCTTAAACATTCTCCAAAACTTAATATCATGGTATTTTCTGTTCAATAATCTAGCGGTCAACATAAAAACAACCGACATTAAATTTTTCTAGAAGTCATTTGAACCTGGCAATATACTTTTTTTCCATTCACTGAAGTTCCATTTTATTGATTTTTGTATTCTAACTCTTTAATATTAGTATTGAATTTCTTAAAAGGCTTTAAGTTTCATAAAACAATGTGAAAATGGAGTAAGACGGGAAATATTTTTTTTTTTTTTTTTTAATATAAGTTTGATATTTTTATCGTTTTGTTAATTCGAAAAAAGTAAAACGTTTGACAATAATCCTCTGACATAATATAATATATCTTAATATCTAGAAAACATTTTACACAATAAAAAACATGCTTACTCAAAAAAGAAGTAAATTCAAAAGTTGTAATGACAAAAAATGTTTGATTAAAAATAAATATTGAAATTCATATCTTTAGCTAATATTTTTTAATTTAAAAGTTGTAATCTCACTGCTAATCTAATGAATAAAATTATTATAAACTAGTAGAACAGGTAAATAATAATAGATCATTGTAATATCCAGTTCGAGCGAGCATTTAGTTAAATTTACGAGTTAGTCCCACGTTATGATTTTTGATTAAATTATTTTATGAGGCAAATTTAGACATTTTGCAAAGTATTCAGAAATAAAATGAATACGCTCGCACATGGATGTGTGCGCGTGCGTACATGTGTGTATGCAACTGCAAATATATGTCAATCTGAAAGAATTACATTATGTAAGTACGTTATCCAAAAGTCACAAAAGAAGCAGAAATTCAAAAATTCGAAAAGTATAGACAATAGCACGATGTGGTTTTCACTGAAATACACGAAAAATTATGTATGTTTTTTAATAACGAAAACAAATATTGCAAGAATAGTTACATTTACCACCGGCATGGGGCATTTCAGTTTTATGTTGTTTAGTTCTGTTCCGTTTGTACATTGATGCAGACATGTTTACAATACATCTAGGAATAGAAACGGTTAAGGTGACGGCCGTCAGACATAAAAGTGGCCATTAGACGTGGCATGACGCTGCAAACTTAAGCAGTAGTTACTGTTACATGATTGTGTATATCTTTTCCGAGTACAGCTAATGACATGGGACAACTTCTGAACGCTTGTAACTTTAAGTAGCACCATCTTAAAAAGTCACAACATGTAAGGTCTAGAGTAGAGGGCTGAACGGGCCCGAGACTGGCCTGATGCTGTACCCGGTAATATAAAGTCAAATTTTCAAACGGACCGGAAGGCAGAATAAAAACAATCTTTCTAACGTGACGGGCCAATAAAAAAATAAGCGGCGGTGGCGGGTCGAAAAAACAATTAAACGGACCAGCCGGGCCGATATAACAAATTTAAAAGGATCAAACTAAGCTGATAAAATATAGACAATTTTCAATGGACGTGACCCGTACGAAAATAAGTATAAATGTGCTGCACGAGCCAATGCTAGCTTGACAACATCAATACAAAAATATAACATGTCCAGCGTAGATATCGGCATCGGACAGTTACATTGTGTCTAAGTTCGGTCTTAATTTTTTAAGCAGACTCGGGCGACGCCGGCCGGGATCAGAATTACATTTTACATATTCTACCTACTCGCACCACGCCAGAACTTAAACTTGTTCCCAGAACGTGTCGAGCAAGTAATTTGTTTTGTAGCAATAGTAATAGCGATAATGAACTCCTATTAACGGAAACTTTGGATATATACTTTAACAATTAATAGAGAAAATTTTTCAAATATCTACTCTTTTATAATCATACAGTTATAGAATATCAAAAGTTATGAGGTTTTAAATCATCGTTTTCTTTTTATTCTAAACTACATTAATATTTTTAATGTCTTTATTTGAATGCAATAATCTAAGAATCTAAGTGATCAATTGTTCTGCTATTCTGTGTTCTATGGCTTGCGAACATATAGTAATCTAAAACATACTGTGAAATGTTCTCATAAATATATATTCAGTATTCATCAAAATAATCTTAATTGGATGTTAAGAAAAATCAGAAATGTGTCGGGTCGGGACGGGCCTGATTTAATTGATTTTTGCATCGGCCAGGACTGTTTTCACTCATTTTTGAACAGGCCGTTCCCGGGCCTAGAAATTTCGGCCCACGCAGGCCTCTAGTCTGGGGAGAACTAAAACCCCCTTTGATGCTGTGTAGATTGTCGTGAACGCCTCACATTTATTCTCATGAATGCCGGTCGTCACAATGAGAAATTGTAATCTGTTCGCCTCTGTTAAATTCACAACATAACTCTTACTTTTTTTTCGCACCTATACTTTCGAATTTATTTTTTGTGACTTTTCGACCATCCGGTATATATTACAACGCTTTTTATGGGGATTTTGCTTTCAGGTATCTAATTTCAACCATTATGTACTATTATGACGTCACAATGGATGTGTGCAACAATCCCGGAATACTAGACGTGCGCGCTGACACAAAAATGGCGGCTGTCGTAGGAGGATTTCTTTCAGCGTTTGTATGATCCCTTGAATTTGAACACCAATAATTTCTAAAAGTTTTCTTCACCTTTTTTTTCCTGAGATGTAATAAGTCAAAGAAAACTTTTAGAAATTAATGGTGTGTAAAATCAGGGGACTGTACAAACGCTTGAAACAATCCGCCTGCGACAGCCACCATTTTTGTGTCAGAACTCGGACCTAGTATTTAAAGGTTGTGATTGATGTGTGATAGACACCTCCCCACCATATTTTTATATTATAAAAGATAATTTTGCTTATTATAAAAAACTGAAATAATGCGATCTTAAGTAATCTGATCTCATATTTATTAGTATATATTATTTTTCATTTCAAATGCTAAACATTATGTATAGTAAGTATCGTAAATATAAATAATATAACGTTAACTTAAGAGTTACACGATTGGAATTTTTCTCCCAATTTTAGAAATATTAAATAGTAGCTATAAAGAAGATAGTAATTATATGAAGTTTCGTGACTTTGAATACAAATAATATTAAAAACTAGTATCTCGCAGTAAAAAAATTAAATTAAATTAAAAAAAATTATAGAAATATATATATATTATTTTTTCCTCACTATGCAAAACAGTTACAAAAGTAGAAACAGAGCATTAATTTTACTTCTTATAAATTGCTATAAATTTTTTGGCTAAACACAAAGGGCTCAACTTTTCTTAACATGCTTTTTCTGTGATTACGGTGCACTTAGGACACTTGTAATATTTTTCAAGGCGGACCATGTCCGTAAAGGTATTTTCTGAAATGTAACTTTTAAAAGTATTATTTATTTGCTTAAAAAACTTTATTGTGGTATAATTGCAGTATTAATTGTTTTTGTATGTTTTAATATTTTAAAGTTCAGTTTCATTTATCTTTTTATTGCTCCATAATCCAAAGTGCTATCGATGTAAATACCTCACGAAAAACTTTAATGTATTTTTGAATTAATGGGCGTTTTATATATAAAATATTCCTTTCACGTCGACCAATCAATTCAGTTTTTTATACTTTGCATGTTAGCGTTTAAAATGCAATTTAAGATGAGCCTTATAAGCCTTTACGGTTTTCTGTTTTCTTATTAAACTATAGCTCAAATGCATTAATATTCCAAAGCGAAAGAAGTTCGCTTTCTCATATTTCTGGAAGGAAGATCTAAGATGCCATGAAAATTGATGAGGTTAAATATAAATATTTTATTATTCTGCTTTGTGCATTGCGAAGTTGATTTTTATTTTAAAAAATATCTGTGGGAATAAAAGAAAGGAAATTCGTATATATATAAAACATGATTATATATTTTAAAACGTAATCTTTAGTAATCTGAAGTAATAATTTTGCTAAAACACAACAGTTAATTTTGTAAGACACACAAATAAACTGAATGAAAAAGATTTATTTTATTGAAAAAGTATCGTATAACGCACGAATTTAACAAAAATTGCTAGATCCATACATTTTATTTAATAAATGAAATGGAATATGCATGACGCAGCAATAAGCTACATTTTATTAAATACAATTTCTTGCTTAAAATAATCTTGTTTAGTCTGCTCCTGCGCGTTATCCGCTGGAATATATGGTATACGAACGATTCACTTCAACTCCGAAGATAATTATTTCTTATTAAACTAATTTTATCACATAACAAACAAATACATATAAAAAAAATTGTGATTAATTAAATGAATGGTAAACCAGGCCTTTTAAAAATTAACTTTACTAAAATATATAAATATTAAAATGTCTGCATTGAGAAAAAAAGTGTTTCAAGTTGTAGTTGATTTGTTATTTTAAAGAAATCATTTAGGTATATAACATAAAGAAATTATAATATGTTGATTTGAATATTTTTAATAGTTATATATTACTAAGAGTTTAGTGTTGAGCAAATTATATTTTCAATTAAATAAATAAATAAATAAATATAATATAATTATATAAATATATAAATATATATGTAATATAAATATATAAATACATATAATATAAATATATAAATATATATATATATATATTTAGAAATTCGGCAACTAAGGGTGGTTAAAAAGTGGGTCAAATGTTTTATGTCATTTTGCCATTTCTCAATAGAAGTTATAAGTAGGAGCGTTAATTTCGGGATAACAAAGCAACTAACGAATAGTTAAACATGTATTTTAGGCGATTTTAGAAATTCAACTACTAAGGGGGTTAAATGGGGGATCGATAATTTTCTATGATTTCACCTTTTCACCATATCTCATCAGTAGTTTTGGATAAGAGCGTGAAATTCAGGACAACGAATCTGATATAAAAATAATTAAACGCATATTTCAGCGATTTTAGAAATACACCCATTAAGGAGGTTAAATCGTGGTCGAAAATTTTAGTTCATTTTGAATGTTCGTCATATCTCAGCAGCATTTTTAGTTAGGAGCTTGAAATCACAGATTCAGGATAACAAATCTACTAAAAAATAGTTAAACATGTATTTGCGCGATTTTAGAAAATCAGCCACTAAGGGGATTAATTGGGGGTCGAATTTTTTATGTCATTTAGCCATATCTCAGTAATAGGTAGGAGCGTGAAATTTTGGATAAAAAACGTACTAAAAAATAGTTAAATATGTATTTCAGCAATTTTAGATAATAATCTATCAAGGGGTTCACACTTGTGTGTCCCCCTGTGTGTCGAAAGTTTTAGATAATTGTGCCATATCTCAGCAGCAGTTTTAAGTAAGAATGTGAAACTTCGCTTTACAAATCTACAAAAAAAAAGTAGTTAATCATGTATTTCAGCAATTTTAGAGCTAGCGAGTTTGTGGGTAACATCGGTTGTGAACCCGATTGCGGAAGATTAGACGAAAAAGAGAACTATTGCTGATTTTTATTATATATTTTGTGTGATATTTTTTCCAAAGAATAAAATTTTTAATTTCCCATTTTATATATATATATATATATTTCGTCTTTTTTATATATATTTTTTCGATTTTCGTCTTTTACCGATCGGATTTAAAATTTTAAACAGAATATTACACTTCCACCTTTTTTCAAAATACATTTTTTGAAAGTAAAAAGTTTCGATTTAAATACTGATTGCCATATTTATGGGCTAGGGTATGCACAATGATGCTTTATGATGAGTACCGTATAGTCAGATTACAATCGTGCAACCAAATGGGTCCTGTTAAAACTATTTCATTTTAATGATTTATGCACGATGAATAACTGAACCACGTTATAATGATTGCTGCATTATACAAAAGGTACCGTTATTTTGATCACCTCATTAATAATTTATGGGCGTGACAGTACCCATTTACAATGATCGATTTTTATCTTAGGCAATCCCATTTTTATTTATTTCATCTGAAAAGCTCTCCGCTCATCTTAGATAAATGCGCACAGGACCAGTAGTATTTTGTCAGAAGGATTATGGAAAAAATATTATTAATGTCACGAAATATTTACTTACGTGCTTATATATATATATATATATATATATTATAATTCGACGAAATCGTAGAGGAAGATTGGCGATGAGGTTTACGAAATTGCAGTTTAATTATATAAGTGAAGTGGGTTGTTCTTTCGATGAATAAAACTGGACGCAGTTGTCGATTATCCGAAGAATAAATATAGTGGCAGTCGTCGTAGCGGATCCAGGCAATCGTGGGTGTTTCTCCAGTATGAAGAAAAAGACATTCGATTCAGAGTTCCATGTTTTATTTCAAAAATCGACATGGAATCAGTTCTCACATGATTCAAATGTGCAGTGCCGTATCTCACTGAAATAGTTGTCACAAGCTGTTGTTAAAAACATTGAATATGATCATACTTCTCGACAACTATTAGAACACTACTACTATTAGAATTATTTAGAATACAGGATGACTAAAAAACGCAGCCAGGGGACTGTTAACAACTGCAAAACGGCCAAAAAACTGAGGAAGCACGGTTACACTCGCTTTTTGTGAATAAGCGGAAAGGTACCAGATCATGACGTAACGCGTGTTCTAACCAATGAGATAATTTGGAATACGTCTACAATCTACGTCATGACCAATGAGGATGATAAAGTAAATAGTTCTAACATATTCTAAGGGGACGCATTTTATAGTGAACAGGACGAGCGTGGGAAACTCGGAAATAAGAAAAGAAAAATAAAATAAAATGGCTTTCGAAAAACATTCGAATTCACAGAAATGATCAGAATTTATGATATAATTTAAGAGTAACTGAGAGCTTTATATTTAAGTAAAATGGGCAAAATAATAATGAATTTAAGGGAAATTTAATAGAATTAAATAGAATTAATGATAGATATTATTAAGGAATAAGGAAATAGTGAAACTGGTGATAATTTATTATAAAACAGAGAAACATCGCGAAGGAAGATTTAATAATGTAACATATATATATATATATATATATATATATATATATATATATATTATTTAGTTATTTTCGTATAGTTTAAAATAAAGTATTTTATTTAAATTTCTCTGTTTGCATGTAAAATGCAATTCCTGGGCCCCAAGAGAAGTCAAGACAGTCCGCTTACGTGGTATGCTGCAAAATGTATTTGGTCCCCACTCAGAAGCGACCAACAAGACCGTCGAAGACCGGCTAGTATGTATACATAAAGAAAAGTAACAATCGTATTGAACGGTTTAGAATAAAATTTAAATTGATTAGAAATGTTTCAAACTAAAAATTAATGTCCAACTCTGAGCACTGTCAATTTGACTTCGATATTGTTAGTGTTGGAGGCAACAAGATAAAAGTATTGTTGCCATGGAAACAACGAATTATTCAATATCGAAATGTGTCATGAGAGCTTTCTTAATCGGGCAGTAACTATTAAAATACACCTAAAACTTATCCAGCTGGCGAAAAATGGACTTCAGGAATACGCAACTTGTATATATATTACGTAAGATTACAGAAAAAATAATACATTATTTAATCGATTAAGTTTAAATTCATAAAGTGCTACGCATTTAAACACCCACTTAAAAAATCAATTTCCAAATGCATTGAAATCGCTTGTATTTGGCGCGAGGAAAAGTGTTGATAGCCAAATCTCGTCTTTTTGCGCTAAGTACTCGAAAGTTTTTTTTATTATTTTGCAGATTTATATTATTTGCAGATTATTATTAGTTGTTTAATAGTTTTGTGATTATTTAAACGTTGGATACTTAACATTCGGTTACTATCTTTTGTATCCGTAAGATATACTGACTTTTTTTCTGACTGTGATAGAGTCTTTGGAGACGCCAATTTGGGATAAATATTCAGGTTTTTGAGATTAAAGGCAAATGATTATACCTTTCTAGTCAATTGCTAACTTTACCATAAATATCAGTGTATAAATATAGAAATTATGTCTTGTGATCTCACAGATACCACAGCAGCAAATACACAAGTATTTTGAGGATAGCAATCGAGTGTTAACAGAAAATAGAAAGAAACAAACAAAAAACAATTATATAATTATTATACTTAAATAAATATATTATTACTTACACTATTATATTGTTATGATTTTCATAATGAATATCTAACTATTTAGCGTTATTTATTTTTACATTGTGCAGCATTCCTAAATGCTTTAGATATAAAATGTCTGCATCACGTAAAAATTTAATATTTTTTAAATTAATCAGCGTTTTATATATAAAATATTCTTATCACGTCAATCAATATATGAATTTTTCATCGTTTCTTCATGTTAATGCTTTTAAAATATAATTTAGGGTGAGTCTTATAAGCCTTTCCGGTTTGCTACTTCCTCGTCACACTATAATTCCAATACATAAATATTCCTGAGCCGAAAAAGTTCGCTTTCTGATAATTCTATGAGACATGTAAGATGCCATGAAAATTGATGAGGTTACAGCTATATGTTTTATTATTTTTGTTTTTACAATAGGAAGTTTACTTTATATTAAAAATAACAATAGGAAAAAAATTAATTCGTAGTTGTACCTATATACTATATACATAAAATATTTTATTTTTAAAACGTAATAGTCAGATTTGTTTTGTAAAATACAACTAAATGGAATTTATTTTAATAACTATAGAAAATAAATCAGAAATACAGTTCGCCGATGACTATTTGAACTAAACTTATCCATTGTTTTATTTAAACTAAACTTATTTTTATGTTACAAGGAAATACAGATAAAAAATATTGATGAATTATTTGTATGGTCATTTAAAATTTTATTTTACCGAAATAAAAAATATCAATAAGTCATTACCGAATAATAAAAAAAAGCCATTTTGAAGTTGTACTCGATTTGTTACTTTAAAGAGGTCCTTTAGTTAAGGTAAATAAAAAATTCTAATTTTTATTTGGTTTGAATAGTTTTTAGAGTTGAAGAGGTTGAAATAATATTTCCAATTCGATAGAAAATATTTATTTTAATAAAAGCTAACATTTCAATATTATTTAACTGGTATAGTTTAAAATTCAGTATGAATGTGCGTAGATAACTTTAGTTCATCCAAACGTTGCATATGATGGGGTATTTTCTATCAAAGTCTGTAACGTTCGATTAACAAATAGTGGTAATAAAATATTGTAAAGGGAAATATGCAAATATTGTGTATTCGTGGCTGATGAAAAAGTATTTAAAGAAAAGTTTTATGTTCTTGAAGATATTTATATATACACTAAAAAATGTTTAGAATCAGCTTAATATAATTATAACAAATTGGATCGTTTAGTTCTTGCAGCAGTTATATTTCGATACTGAACTTGTGACAATATTTAGGTTAATTTGGTAATTCTTTAATGGACTTATGCAAGCAAGATTATGTGGCAAGACTTGTATGAGGTTTTCAAACTTTAACGAAGGAAATTTACTTTAAATAGAGTGATTTTTGTAAATGTTTAGAGAACGTTTTTTCTCAATGCAACATTTCACGTGGTAGTAGAATTAACCTAGGACGAAAAATTATACATCAGGCAATGATTATGAAACCTTTTCTAAAACTATCAGAATATTTTAAATAAATTTCATTTTTTCATGAAAGGATGAAACAGTGAAATAGGATGTCTAAATAAACAATTAAAGAAATACATAACGTAGTTAGAAATCAATTTTCGTGTATAGCCTGTAATTGGTGCGAATTCTTCTGTGTAACACTGTATACACAGAGAAATATGACACTTTCAAATATGATTAAATCGTTGTTTTCATTTTGTTATGAAACTTTTTGTTTCAAATATGACAACCCAATGCTTTCAATTCTGAAATACCAGAAATACTCAGAATATTGAAACATGGAAATACTCAAAACTGAGCACATAGAGGTCAGTTCATACTCATTTTTGAAACATGGACTTATTCAAATATGCGCACATGATGTTTTATTTTTGAGTGTGTGCATGTTTTCAGAAATGAGTTTATACATGTTTCAAACTTGAGTAATTTTGATTCAGATCCATTTTGCTATGCGACATACTCAGATTTGAGTATTTTTTGCTCAGTTTTGAATATTTCGTTTTTAGAGTATATAAGGAATATATAGTTTATACATACTACCTAATACACTAAATTTTAGTTATGCTTAAGAATACATATCACAGCTGAAACCGCACTTCCGGCAATTGTTGCTCATAGTCAGCCTGTAACCTACTTCCTTTGTGTGTCTCTGTAAATGACCGATAATAGCAATTCATTCCAAATTACATAGAATGTGTTTCGTAGTATGCCTCAGTAATGTATAACAAGTTCATCAACATCATCATCTATTTTTGAAGTAGTGCAACAACATTAACATTCATGCAAACTTTTCCCCGTATATATCATAAAATAATGGAGTTATTTTATGCGTCCCTGTTAACAAACTCTATATGTTATTTATTCCTTATTCCATAGACAGCATGTTGTTGTCCCCAAAAATTATGCATCTCGATTTCATAAAGTTTGAAGTAACATAACATCATTAAAATGCACCGCGAACAATTTCCCCCATAAAACATAAGAAAAGTAATTATTTTGCGTGTTCCTGTAAACGAATTTTAACAGCTATATACTTCATCTTCAATAGGACACATTCTTTAGTGAACCTCATGAACATACATAAAAATCGTCAAAATCCAAGTATATTTTCGATGGCTAGAGCACAGATAGACAGACCTTCCAGACAGCAAAACGGCCAGTCAAACCGAATTATAAACACTTTTCAACTATGTTGTGTTTGCATTATGAATGAGATAGCTGGGTTATGTCCTATTACAAAAAAAAAAAAGGAAAACTGTATATGAGATAATATGACTTTATAAAGGAAAACTGACACGTATTTATTCCAGAACAAAAAGATGTACATACATACACTTTATTAGAGGTGAGTAATTAAACTATTTTTTAAAACTCATAATTCAATAAATAGTGTTTTATGCCTTTGTAACTCTGATTTTAAATTGATAGGAATAAAAATTTTCATAAATGATACTTATAAATTCTGTTCGTTTTCAAAAGTGCTTTTATAATTTATAATTCAAATTAAATAAAGTTGAAAAATATCGTAAAATGAAAATGTCGTTTTTCTAAACATAAAGTGATAATCATATAAAATGATAGAACTGGAAAAAGCGTAGTATTAATATATAAATAAATTAGATTTTAACATTTGAAATACATAGAGTTTAGAAAAGACAAAATGCTATTTCAATTCCAAACTCAATAGAAACTAGGATATATATATATATATATATATATATATATATTAATTAAAGGATTAAAGGACGCTCCAGATCCTAAAGTTATTCTCAAATAACACCACTAATGTTTCATTTAAATTTCTTTCACATACAGTATTTCTGGGGGGAAAATGTGTGTGTGTGTGGGGGGGTTGTAATAAAGCATATTTATTTTTTTTAAATCTTAATTGAAAAACAGGTTTACAAGTACATATATAGAATTTATTTATAATAAAGAAGCTTTCATTGGTTAATACACAGCTTACATTCACACGCCAACGTAATAATCACAAGAATATCGTTTATTTAAATAGGGTAAAAATTCACCAACAAGTGGAAGCTTTCTGGATTCTGTATCTACCTCAGGTAAGATAAACGCAGTATACAAATCATTTCTAACAAAACTCTATATTCATGACCTGAGTGTTTTGCCTGAGGGAATCACCTATTTTCATGAAACAGTTACATAACGAAAATGTAAATATATTCTGTATTATAGATATGCATCTTCTCTGAGAGTTGTTATGTTTTAAAATCAAACTCTATGATAAAAATATATTAAAAATTATAAATCTAGGAAAACAGTTCCTACATATTAAATTATATTATAAAGATAGTATGTCGAGCTACATACTTTTTAATAAATACGAAGATGGATGCTTTTAATAAATTAATACCTTGGTAATAGATGAAGATTATTTGTTGATGCGAACAATGAGTGAGTTCGAAGCCGTAGCGGTCGTCTGATGTATAACGTCTGATTAAACGCCCCAACCCTACCGAAAACTCTGCTCGATGTCTTTATCTTAAGGAAGTTGGTCAGCCAGATCTCGCATCCACCTAGCTAACGTTAAACATATGGAGTGGAATGCATTCTTATTTTTTTTTAAAAATCATAAGAGAATTAATATTTGTGACTTCTTTTTCTGTGTATTCGACTTACAGAATGTATCTTTTTTTCCTTTCAGCTGTAAATATATTTCTAAAATATATGCTTAATTTAATGTTTTATGTGTTAAAATCTTATTCACAGCTTGTACTATTTTCGTGCATAAAATATTAAACTAAGCATATGTTTTAGAATTATTTTGACAGCTAAGAAAAAAAATACATGCAATACGAAAAAAAGAAGATAAAAAAGTGGCCTATGAAATAAAGAACAGCTTTCTCATTTCGCCAAAAACCGCGGAAAATACATAGCCGGGTTCAGCGCAAACGCTGCCCAAGATTCTAAGTGGATCAGCTGATCTTTGTTTACATTTATACCCTATCTAGCTCGCGGATTGGTCAGAGTCAGGTTTCAATTTTGATGCGGAGTTGCACGATTGGTCAGAATTTTCGGGCGAGGTTTCTGCGTTCTCTAGTGACTGACTTCCCACATTATAGGAAAATGGGCATGCCTTCTTATTACATATGTCACGGTAAGTATTAATTTTCTGTGGTGATATTTAAAAAATAAGAATGTATTTCACTCTTTTCGTTTTAACATTAGCAAGGGAGTTTTGAGATCTGACTGACAGAGCCGTCCTTAGCGAAAGCGAGGCCGAGTGCAAGAACTTTTGCGAGGCTTCCAAACTTAATACCCCCCCCCCCCCCCCATTCGTACCAATGTTGCCAGTTTAGCTGATTTTTATTCATCTACCAGAAATTTCCAATAGTAATTTTTGCTTTATTTAATGACAGACATTCTGTGATTAAATAAAGTGAAGGTAACTATTCGGAAATTCTGGTTGATATTTTGAATTAAAAAAATCCGCTAAAATGGCAATACTACTTCCCCACAACGCAATCGCCTATTGAAAAATTGTACATCATATACATAGTGGCGCACCATGAATGAAGCTTTTTTTTAAGGGGGGGGGGGGTTAGTATGTTTTAGTGGAGGTTTATATAGATTCCGGCCTTTCATAATACTTGGACTATTCTTTTTTATGCAGATTTGGGACAGGCCAGGAAATTTTATAGACGCAAAGATATTTCATGCATTTTTTTTAATTCAAGAAAAAAAAATTAATTATAAAAATTATTAATAAAATCATATTAAAAAAAATTATGAATTATGATCGACATTAATTTCACTTAAAACGAAACACAGTTGTAAAAAACGTGGATATGTAAGTGCACATCTCATTCCAATCATTAGTTTTTGAGATACAGATAAATTTTATTTTGCGATGGCAAAATAAAGGGTCCGTGTCCTGTTATCAAAGCATCCACAGAATATAAAATGTTAGACATTAACCGAAAAAAATTATGGTATTTACTTACATATGAAGTGAGTTTATTTTACACTAAAAGAATGTGTATAATTTTTCTGGTCTCGATACATCTCGTTGTAAAATATGTTTATTTTCCTAAATTTACGGAACTCCTAACACATTTTCTTTTTTAACTCTATAACCCCATGTAATTCCGTATACCATGGCTTGCGGCTGAATCAGAAAATGTTGTACTTTAAAAAATATTTGCTTAAATATGTGTGCAATATTATTTTAAAGAATTTTAATTGCAGGATAACAAATATCGGAAATTTTTGTAGGAATTGAGTTGAGTCGGATCTGATTTTAATGATATTTTGTCGGCTGAGACCGGAAAGGAGATTTTAGCTTCTACACCGGTTCAGGATAGTTTTTTCTGGAGCGGGCTGGATATAGGTCTAAAAATTACCACTCATTCAGACCTCTTAACCTGACATTCGTGAGCAGACCATCAATGATCAGCCAAAAGTAAATAAAAATGTTTCAAAATCAAACAATTTTTAAAACAATTTGGTGGAAAACCTTTCTGATGTTTTAAACAGAAAAATAAATCAAAGATAAAGGCTAAAATATTTATGTATTGGACTACGGTGAAACATATACGTTCCACGGACTGATAGCAGGGCTGCCACTATCAAATATTTTTATATTTGTTTTATACTACTATTTACAAAAAAATTTCTTTGTGGTAGATTCTTTTTTAAATTGTCATAGTAAGGCAAAGATTAGTTTTTTGAAAAAGCACTACGAATGAAATAAAAAGAAAATAGTCGCCACTTGTAGCAATTTCTAATAAAAAATAAATTCGTAGTCAAAGAATTAATCAATTAAATTACTTGATCAGAACACTTTATATTATGGCAGTAACGAATGCAACTTTTGACCTGCAAACTCTATTCTTTCTTTAATTGTAACCTATTTAAACTTTTGATTTAATTAGCAAATATTAAACATGTTGATATTTTTAATTTAATTAGAGAATTTAAATATAAAAAAAATATTTGAGTTAAAATCAATATTTCCCAAAATTTTCTTTTTCCTTAAGAACCTTTAAAAACTTAACCTTACAGAATTTTTGGAGACTTTAAATTTTTAGTTTAGCCTCGATGTCTGGGGGACAGGGTTTCAGCTCCTTGGCCTTCCCGTCGTGTTTATGAGATAGAACATACGTATGCATGCGGGCAGGAACATCGATATTCGTATAATAGAAAGAGAAACTTGATTACACAAGAAGGAAAGCAAATCTATGTTGTGTATTTCAAATAGTCATTAACAGGCATTAAAATAATAGTGAGCAGTTTATCAGCATCATTAGTCTTAACAATTAACATTCAGTTTATGAGCCTGACCAGATTTTTTTATGCGCCTGGTGCAGCCTAGGCTACAGTATAACAATGTCTACAGATTGAATAAAAAATGCAAGAAATCTATTCTCTTCTCGAGCGTCCACAATTTGCACCGAACATTTTATTGATAAAAAATTTTACATTTTATAAATAAGCGTTTACACATATAAATTTTATTATAAAAAAAAAAAAAACCTCACAACAAAATAAATAACAAATATTTAGCTATTTTGTTTTTTTTTTTTCCCTTGGGCGCGAGGCCTTTCTAGGAGCGAGGCCCTGTGCGGCCGCACCTGTCGCACACCCCTAAGGACGGCTCTGCTGACTGACCAATCTGTTTAACGAAAATCGCTTCTAATTTTTCCGATAAAATCTTACATGCTCGGGCCTACCTCTTTTCTAACTATATCAGTATGGAAGGGGACCGCGGTTTTGCCTGATTGGCGAAGAGCAGCGGTCATATACTATACGTCAGTGCCATATACATGAATTTCTTATGCATTAAATAAAACAAAAGCGAATAAATACGAATGCATTTTTTGAAGCATCTAAGATTTTATCTTTTACATTGAAATGGTGAGAATAAGTCCTAATTTAAGAAGGACGCGGTTTCATAAATGCCTTTTTATCACAAATATTGCATTAATTTAAACTACTTAACAAGTGCGTATTCTGAAATAAAGATTCAAGTCTCTCCTGATATTCGGAGAGCACTTGTGTTGAAGTGATATGTGAATATTCATACTACTTTTAAAAGTATAATACTTCATAGTACTTCAAAGTGGGCTATACAAATTAGACATTTTTTGAAAATGAAACTCGAGCCTGTTAAGGTAGTTTAATTTATCAGTTTGTCTTAAGTAAAAATATAATAAAAATAAAATTAAGAATATTTAAGATGTGTGCTTTGAGAAATAATTTTTCCAATGCCAGTGAGAAGTAGTTTAGAAATCTATGTTTGTTTAAGGCGGTATTAAAAAAATATTTACCCACGCTCAACAACTCAACATTTTCTGATACATTTTCAGACTCATTTTTAAAAGTAAAAACATGAAACTTGGCGGCGTAATTTATGAAGAGATTTATAAGTGACCCGTGTTTTTATTTTTTTTTCAATTATTTAGAAATTGAAGTACAAACAATTATTTTCACAGTACGATAATTTTCTTTTGTTTCCAGCGCTATCGCTTCGGGAAATTCGGTTCAAAATGTCCACTTTGACAGCATTTTTGGAATATATTCTGCCTTTATCAAACAATCGACCAATACGAACAATATAAAGTTTCTAAATAAGAGAATCTGCCAACTGGACGCATTTTAGAGCAAGAATGAATTAAAAAATAAGTCACAAAAGAAGCAGTTTGGATTTGAGTACACCCTTCAAACTAATTTAGATATTAGAATAGAAATCATTTTAGTTTACTATTATCGTGAACGAAACTACTATCAAAAAGAATATATATATATATATATATATATATATAACAGTTCTTATATACGGCCAAAAGTACACGCCCGCGATATTCATGATGACAGGTTAATGTGTTAGGCCGGTTTCAGCAAATCTTAGAAATAAAAAAAAATATTGTATGGATGAAATAGTATTGCATTTTGGCTTTTTTTCGATAATAAGATCATTAAATAGCATTCTTGTGGAAATCAAAATAATTTCTGTACTTTCGTATTATAATGGCCCTCACAATCAGGGCCTGATATACCGCAGGGGCCTGATTACCACAGGCAGCTGCCCTGGGTTCCCCCACCTCTCAAGGGGGCCCCAAAATGACAAATTTTCTTAGCCCAATGTTTATGTTCCTGTATATAAGAAAAATGAAAAAAATAGAAAAAAATACTTTTTCATTCTCTTTATATAAGATCTATGATTTGCGGGATCTACAATCAGCTGATCAACCATGGTACCTAAACTGGAAGTCAGTGTAGTTCTACCAATCAGAACTGCCTATTTATTATATGTGACCTCCAACATGATGACGTCAATTGCAACTGCCCTATGCGCGATTCCAGCCCCAGAGTTCATTCTCTGAGTGCTCTAATATGCTACTTGGTGGCAGATGTTCTAAATAATTATTTCAGTTACGCTGAGCGAATCACAATGCATTTAGCAAAGGTAAACAAACTGTTCAGAGAATCACAATAAGGTAAATAGCTGGAATTATGCGCCATTATTAATAATTTCAGCGCCACCTGCATTGGATTTGAAACGCGAATACTACGTAGAAACTTTTCCCTCCCTCTCTGCCGCTACGCAAATCACTTCTTTTCTTCATGGATTTTCCCTCATTCACTAACTGCCACGGTAACTTAACTGCAACTGTGCCGTACCTATGTGTTTACATTTTGTTGTTATCTAACCTGTGTATCTAACACACGTGTATTACCTTGTTTGATGCTCTAGTTGCGAAGGAATACAGATTTTACGAACTTTATTTATCTTTTTATCGTACATTAATCGATACTAAATTCCTATATTTCAATACATCATGCAGCGAAATTACTTGTCCGGTGCAGCAAAAATTAAATTGAAAAGATCTCATGAAGAACAAGCTAAGAAAATGAAAAAGATAATGCTAGAATACACGAAGAAACATTCCGGTGAAAAAGAAACGGATAAAAACAGTGATAAACTACCTGAAGAAATAGATAATTCGAAAAATATAAATGGTTATAAAGATGATTTTGAAGAAGAGGTGATGAAAACAATAGGAAATGTAACGACAACCGATGATTCATTGGGTGTGAGATCAGGTTAGAATTCTGATCCAGCATCATGGTACATTGCTTCACCGGACATGATTGAGAATCCACCGAAGCAAAATATGGAACTCTTGAGTGAAACTGAAAAAATTATTTCTGGTTGTAAACGACTTCTGATTCAAAATAACTTTTACCGCATTAAAAAAAATAATGAAAAAGTACTCAGAGAATGGTTTGTGCTTTCTCCAACAATACAAGCAAACTTTCCACTTCTGGATTTAATGACTGGAAGCATGTTTCTTTGAGGTTGGCAGAGCATGAAACTCTTTTTCGCACCGAAAGTCAGTTTTTAAAATGTCTTTTAGACTTAAAACCAGCCAAAGAATTGATTCTGCAGTAATACTTCAGTATAAAAATGAAGTGGATTATTGGCAATCAGTGCTAATGAGAGTTGTTGCCACTATAAAATTTTTGTCTCTTAGAGACATGGCTTTTTGACGAAGACGAGACAATAGGATCTATACATAATGGAAACTTCTTACGATGCCTAGAGTTAGTGGCTCAATTTGATTATTTCCTTGCATCACATCTTTGTAAGTATGGTAATCCAGGAACTGGAAATACGAGTTATTTATCATCAATTAGCATTAATGAGTTCATTGAACTTATAACAGATAAAGTATTGAAGAACATAATTGATGAAATTCTGGCTGCAAAACACTTCTCATAAATTTTAGATTCTATGCTTGACATAACACATCTTGACAAGCTGTGCTTTGTGTTACGTTACATAAATAGTGATTGTATTCCTGTTGAGAGGTTTTTGAATTTTATACGAATTTATGGCGATGGTGCAGAGTATTTGACAAATACTGTTATTTGTTGCTTAAAGGAGCTAAACATAGACATACAGAATTACAGAGGACATACATATGATAATGTATCAAATATGGCCGGAAAGTATGCAGGTCTGCAAGCCAGAATAAAAAGTTTAAATGTACTGGCAGACTTTATACCATGTGTTGCACATTCCTTAAATCAGGGGGGTGTACATGCTGCGGAATCCTGCTGTAGTTAAGTTTTTTTTGCTTGTTGCAGGATTTGTATAACTTATTTTCTGCATCAAGCTATAGATGGCAAATGCTTCATGAAAGTGTAACAACTAACAAGCAACCCACATTGAAGAGCTGTTCAGGAACAAGAGGGTGCGCAGATGCAAATGCAACAGATGTACTGAGAAAAAATTGTCAAAAAATTGTTGACACATTACGTCAATTTGTTGATAGTAATGATCAGACTGCCAGTACAAAAATAAAGCTAAGTCACTCCTCAAAAAGTTATCAAAATTTGAAACAGTATTGAACACTGTTATTTGGGATACAATATTACAAAGATTAAATCAAACCAGCTAAATTTTCCAGGATTCTACCCGAAATTTAGAGCAGCTATCTCCTTTATTTACATCTTTAATAGAATTTATTAAATTTGTGAGAGACAATTTTGATATGTATGAGAGTGAAGCTGTAAAAATTTCACCACAATCTGTTACCTATGAGGTTACAAGAAAAAAGATGATTCCAAGAAGTAGATGTTTGGATGATACAAATAGTACTGAGGTTCACTTTGAACCACGTGATAAATTTATAAAAACATGCCATTATGTACTTTGTGACTCCTTAATAAGCCATCTCTCAAACCGCAAACAGTCGTATGATAAAATGACAAAAAAGTTTTCTGCTCTTATAAATTTGTATTCAAATGCTTCGCTACATGAAGATGCAAAATCTGTTCAACAAAGTTATCCGTCAGATTTAGAAGAAGAATTTTCTGATGAACAGAATCAATTTAGCTCATTTGTAAACAAAGATGATACTCTTCTCCAAATGTTAAAGACATTACAAAACCCTCATTTATCTTCAGCATTTCCTAATGTAGAAACTGCTTTACGAATTTTTTTAACAATTCCTATTTCTAATTGCTCAGGAGAAAGATAATTTTCTTTACTGAAAAAGTTAAAATCTCCCCTTCGATCCTATCTTCATCAGAAAAAGCTCTCATGCTTAGCTATATTATCCTTAAATGGAGATGTTACTAATAAACTTGATTATAAGGATATAATAGATTCTTTTGCTGAATGAAAAATTAGAAAGAAACCTCAAAAAATATAATAAGAAATATGTTCAACATCATTACAAGGCTTAAAAAAACAAGTGATTTAAATTAACCAAATACATATAATATATTTTGTAATTGAAAGTATGTTGACGATTCCATAATAATTAATTTTAAGAACATAAGGCTATCACAATATTGATATTGCATATATTTGCATGTGAAATGTATAAATTAGAATTTTCTGATATTTATATTTAACAATAAAAAATTTT
Source organism: Maratus michaelseni (assembly GCA_963931845.1). Taxonomy (NCBI): domain Eukaryota; kingdom Metazoa; phylum Arthropoda; class Arachnida; order Araneae; family Salticidae; genus Maratus; species Maratus michaelseni. The sequence goes on along the minus strand of OZ007589.1, from coordinate 148,720,181 downwards.
CTGTGTATATATGGTGGATCGTTTTGGGATATGTGTTTATCGACGAGTTTTTTGTGATTTTATCTTTAATTCCATAGTTATCCATTGCATCTAACTAAATGCATCATAACAACAGGTGATTCATTTTAGTTGTGCTTTAATTCTTAAAAAAATATTTTATGTTCCTTAAAACATTATATAAATTTTAAGATATTTACTTAAATTTTGCTCTTCTACTTGTTAAATGTTAAATTCATGAATTTTTTCTTTTTGCATTTTCAGTTCACAACCTTATAAGATGTTATTTAATTTGCATTTGTTTTAATCTACCTATTTTTACATAAAGTAGTGATGGATTTTATTTACTGTCTTGTTACCTGGTGTAAAGAATAAAACGACTGATTTTTAATATTTAAATTAGGGTCAGGTGGGAAAAAGTTGGGAAAAAATCAACTTTTTTTTTTTTTTTTTTTTTTTTTTTTAGAGAAGGCTCTGAAACAAAACTAATATATTTTTTATAAAACTTTTGGTACATTTTATATATATTGGATTCATATAGATTAAACATGAAGCATATAAACATTCAATTTTCTTTGATTGTTTTCTCTCAGTGATGCATTTAAAACAGCATGTTTTGATACCACCACTTTACTCCATGGTGAAAGTAGTTCTAAAATTAGTGTATATTTAAATAAAAATATGTAAATATTGTTTTTGAAATAAAAATACATTGGAATAAATGTATCTTAATTGTATTTAAAGGTACAAATGCACAAAATATATTTTTCACATATTATTTAATTAAAGAAATTATGTCCACAGCTATCAAAATTAGGTTCACTTAGTATGTTAACTTTTAAGAAATATTATATGTTGCTTAACATATTACATAAATTTTAAGATATTTCCTTAAATTTTGCTCTAATACTTGTTAAATTCACAAATAATTTTTTTGCATTTTCAGTTCATAACCTTGTAAAATGTTGTTTAATTTGTATTTGTTTTGATCTACACATTTTACATAAATAAAGTAATGGTAAATTTTATATACTGTCTTGTTACCTGCTGTAAAGAATAAAACGATTGATTTTTTATACTTAAATTATACTTTTTAATACAATATTTTTCTAAATAGAATATTTATCAGAGAGTTATCAGTTTTTCTGTGTTAATACTGAAAATAGTTGACAAGTAAGTGAAGTATATGTGCGTTTGCAGATGTCGATGCAGGTTTTGTCTTCATTTTTTGTGAAAGGTAAAAGTTACTTTTAGGAAAAATAGCATTTTATAACAAAAGTTGAACTCAAAATTGAACTAAGCATTTATTAACAAAAACTTTTTAAAATCCTTTTACTGCAGCTTTCCTCTGTGGTGAACTTGTTTGTTTAAAAAATACACATTTTAAAACATCACAAAAAGTAAATTGTGAGTTTTTATGGAATAAAATTTTATGAAAGGGCATATTTTATTAAAATAAATTTTGTGAAGAGCCCTGTTTTATTAAATAGAATTTTGTGAAGAGGTTCCAAATTTTGCCTGGATCAACCCTTGATTTGTAAACATTGGTAAATTGATTCGTGCTTTGGTAAAAGAAGACAAAATGCCTGAATTGTTTTTGGGTTTTTTTATTGCTATATAAAATGGTTTCTTGCAAATGACTAAAGTATTAACGATGAAATTTTGTGTCCTATGTAGCATAATCTTAACTGATTGGGAAAGTTTCAGCCCAATCCAACTAGTAGAAACCAAGATATCAAATCAGAATGTATAGTTTTAAATTTGTTCTATAATTTCAAAAATTATAATGTATAAAAACACTTTATAGGTGCAATGGGTACGTTTCCAATAGCCGGGTGCCAGTTAAAGGGCAAAACTGGGAAATTTCATTAGTGGCCATTAGTAGCAGTTTTATAAGTGGCCACTTTCTTTAAACTAGTGGACACATTTTTATTTAAAAGTTCTAAACACTAAACTTTTATTAAAATTTCAATTAGTATTAAACTAAAATTAAATAGCCCAAATAAAAAATGTGTTATAAAAATTTTTCAACCAGCAAAAATAGAATCCTTGATGAAATATAAAAAATTTACTCTTTCATTAATAATAATAATTTCAATTAGTATTAATCTAAAATTAAATAGCCCAAATAAAAAATGTGTTATAAACATATTTCAACCAGCAAAAATAGAATCCTTGATGAAATGTAAAAAATTTTATTCTTTCATTAATAATAATAATTTCAATTAGTATTAATCTAAAATTAAATAGCCCAAATAAAACATGTGTTATAAACATATTTCAACCAGCAAAAATAGAATCCTTGATGAAATGTAAAAAATTTTACTCTTTCATTAATAATAATAATTTCAATTAGTATTAATATAAAATTAAATAGCCCAAATAAAAGATGTGTTATAAACATATTTCAACCAGCAAAAATAAAATCCTTGATGAAATGTAAAAAATTTTACTCTTTCATTAATAATAATATTTTCAATTAGTATTAATCTAAAATTAAATAGCCCAAATAAAAAATGTGTTGTATCACTCACTGTAGAATATTTATACTTTTAGCATCTCGGGGCGGATTGAAAATTTCTTTTATAAGACCAGGAACCATACTTTACTTCTATTTTCATAAATTTTATTTACTTCTTGACACAAAACACACAAATCGGCACATTAAACGTATATATATAAGACTTCACTTTTTACATTTCCGGTGAACAAAAAAAAACACATCACGTTCCATTTACAACACCGCTCTTCGAAAAAACATACTTCCTTCGGCAAAGCTCACATGTCAACTCAACTGATCAAAACGTCACGGCTTCAGATCACGTGATGCGTGGCGCGTTTCGCCGGGAAGAGTCCATTTTTCTGGAAAGGGGTTTTCTGCGTTACATCCTCCCCCTCTGTTTCCGACATACGTCTCGGAGAGGAAACAGGATGTTTTCTGGGTCTCCCTCTTTTTCTCAGGGGTGCAACTGGAGTAGTTTCAGTTTCTTGGAATGGTGTCAAGGCTGAAACATGATAAGACCCAATTCTCTGAGTAGGATTGTCTAGATTGGCAATGTCATATATCACCAGTGATTTTTGAGTCAAAACTATATATGGCCCATCCTTCTTAGGCATAAATTTGGCTGTTTTCTGGTTACTTGCCTTGCTCACAGGGTGTAAGGTAACCCATACTTTTTCACCAGGTGTAAAATAAACTCTTCTACGATTTTTATCATAATATTTCTTACGCTGATCTTGTTTTATTTCAACTCGCTCTTTCACTTTCTTTGAAATATCTGCAAGACGTTTAAGATATGGAGTTATTTTAGGAACAAAATTGTCATTTTCCACAACTGCTCTAAAATCGTTCACCACATCATCGATTGTTCTTAGTTCTCGACCAAAATGCAGATAGGCAGGAGTTTGGCCTGTTGTATCAGATTTGGCAGAGTTCATAGCAAATCTAATAAAAGAAAGTTTATCAATCCAGGAATCGTGTTCATCCCCAACAAGGATTGCTATTCGAGGTTTCAAGTCTCTATTTTTCCGTTCGACTGGGTTGGCCTGAGGGTGGTACAAAGGTGTCAATGATTGCTCAATTCCAAGAATGTAACAAACTTGTTGTAGAACAGCGCTCACGAACTGAGGGCCGTTATCACTTAAGAGTCATCTTGGGATACCGTAACGAAGGAAAATCTCTTCAATCAGCGTAGTCGCACATTCTTGGGCAGTGGCAGTTGTTAAGGCAAACCGTTCTACCCATTTAGTGGCACAATCTTCTACTATAAAAATCCATCAGTGCCCATCTTTACTACGAGGCAATGGTCCAAAAAGATCAATGCTGAGGGTCTCAAACCGCTGAGCATAAGCAGGTGTTCGCAATAAACCAGCCGGTTTCTGATTTGTTGATTTATAACGAGAGCATTCTGGACGCTTCTTCACGTATTCAGAAACATATGTCCTCATGCCTGTCCAATAATATCTCTTAGCAATTCTCTGATAAGTACCTGCTTCACCATAATGTCCGGCTGAGGGGTCGTCATGATGAAGTTTCAAAATATTTTCTCTTGTACTGGAATGACTAGTTGCGCTTTTTTGGTGTCTGATTCAGGAGCATACCGGTAAAGTACACCTTGATTCATCAGGAATCCTCTATCAGTCCAATTGACGAAGTCTTCACTTTTCTGTTCATCTTCAAAACAATCTATAATCTTTTTAAGATTTTCATCTTGCAACTGAGCTTCTCTGATATCCTTTGGGCTTCTTGTTGGCATGTCTATGCTGACAAAGTTGCATGTCTCACAGAAAGCAGACTGATGACTGCAGACAGGACGTGATAGCATGTCAGCCACAACATTAAATTTTTCAGGTTCATATTCTATTTTTAATAAGAACGATTGTACTTGTAGTGCCCAATGGGCTAATCTCCCCGATGGTGACTTAAGGCTCAGAAGCCATTTTAAAGGTTGGTGGTCCGTAGCTACAACTACTTCTTGTCCTTCCACATAGCCACGAAATTTTCCTAAGGCCCAGACTACAGCTAATGCCTCGCATTCCGTAGTGGAATAATTTCTTTCAGCACTTGTAAGAAGACGGCTAGCGTATTCTATGGGATGTTCAGAGGTCTTGTCATCACCCTGTAGAAGAACAGCGCCAAGAGCATAGTTACTAGCGTCAGTATGCAGAATAAATGGTTTAGTCCCATCAGCATGCTTAAGCACAGGAGGGGTTATGAGACATTGTTTTAGAGTTTCAAAGGCTGTTTGCTCTCCGTTTCCCCATTTCC